>CM062815.1:815652921-816852921 GCA_031772625.1 Pinus tabuliformis | reverse complement strand
TTCATGAAGGTCATGCACTTCAAATCAGCAAAAGAGATATGGGACAAAATGATCACTAGCTATGAAGGAGATGAACAGGTAAAGGAAGCTAAACTTCAAACTCTCAGGATTCAATATGAGACTCTCAAGATGTATAATGATGAAAGTGTGGCAAATTATTTTCTTCGGGTAGATGAGATTGTTAATTGTATGAAAAATTTGGGTGAAGAAATAAAAGAGACTATAGTAGTTTCAAAGATTCTAAGATCATTATCCCCCAAGTTTGAATCTAAAGTATCTGCAATAGAAGAAAAGGAAAATCTCAAAGTTCTCACTATGTCTCAGTTACATGGAATTCTAACTGCTTATGAAATGAGAAAGGGAGGTCCATCAGACAGAAGGGAAGCTGCTTTTAAGGCATCAGGAAAAGAAGATTACTATGAAGCAAGCCATGTTCCAGAAGAAGAGGAAGAAGAATCAAATTTTGTTAGAAATCTTCAAAGGGGTGCTGGAAGGTTCAGAGGTAAGCTACCTTTCAAATGCTTTGCTTGTGGAAGAGTAGGTCATTATGCTGCAAAATGTCCTAATAAAGATAAAGGAAAAGAACCTGCTAGATGGAATAAGAAACAAAGTGCAAATAAGAAAAGCTACTACACCCATGAAGATAGTGATGGCTTATCAAACAGTGATGAAGATGAACAAGGTAATAAATATAAGCTATTAATGGCATTTGAAGATGATGATTATGAGGATGCTGTAGATGTGGATAATCTCTATAATGAAATTACTAGACTCAAGAGATGCATAGAAGAAAAGAGTGTGATCATTGATACTTTGCAATTTCAAATTGATGAAAAGGAAAAACATCTTGAAAAACTAGAAGGTGAAATTGTTGGTCTCAGAAAAGAAATTGAGAAAACAAAAGCTATTAATCTTAAGTTTGTCAAAGGATCTGAAACTTTGGATGAGATTATCAATGTGCAGCGGTCTCCTCTAAACAAGACAGGTTTGGGCTATAATGGAGAAACCTCTAAAGCATCCACCTCAAAGAATTATCTTGATGCAGCAAGAAGAAATGAGCAGAAGAACAATGAAGATAATCAGGTAAAGCAGGGACGAATTACAAACAGAAACTATCAGGGACAATCCTTCTTAAGGGTGAACAAAAGCTACAACCAACCACAGGTAAAATCTTCTCAGTTTGGCACAAGAATAGATGAAAATAGAAATTACAATCAGTTGGCTGGTAGATTCAATAACCGCAGAAGCTTCTTCAATGGACAATGCTTTTCTTGCCATAACTTTGGTCACAAAGCAGCTCAATGTGTTGCATATAAAACAATCATGACTAGGGAAGCTCAAAAACAAAGAAGTATGACAGGGATTACAAAGAGGACCTATAACAACTTTTCGGTTCTTGAAAATGAAGTTGAATGTTCTATTTGCAATAATTTTGGTCATAAAGAATCTGAATGCAGGAGCAGGTTTCAGGAGAAAAAGGAACAAGCCACGAGCACCAAAAAATGGAGAATAAAAGAACCTCAGACAGAAAGATGTGGGATAGCGTTTTATGCAGAAGGACAGGAAAATCTATGGTACATTGACAGTGGATGTTCGAAACATATGACAGGTGATAAAGAAAAACTTGAATCTTATTCTACTTTAGAAAAGGGAAAGAAAGTTTCTTTTGGAAATGATACTCCTGCAACTATAAAAGGAAAAGGTATTGCTCCTTTGAAAGAAAAGGTCAAGGCTGGAAATGTTTTGTATGTTGATGGATTGAAGCATAATCTTCTAAGTGTCAGTCAGATGTGTGATCAAAAAACCGAGGTTATTTTCAGATCGAATGGATGTCTTGTTCGTGATCTTGATACAGGTAAAACAGTTCTCAAAGGCAAAAGAACTCCAAATAATCTGTACATATTTGAAGAAGGACAACAACAATGCTATCTTAGCAAGGATGAAGAGCACTGGCTATGGCATCGAAGGTTGGGACATCTAAGCTTCTCACAAATAAGAAAAGCATGCAAATATCAGGCAGTTCGCGATCTTCCAGATATCAAAATTCCAGACAACACCTATATGCAAATCTTGTCAGTTTGGAAAGCAAACCAGAACTAACTTTCCAGAAAAGGAAGGATCAGCTAGCTTGCCTCTTGAGCTAGTCCATACAGATGTATGTGGTCCATTTAGGAAAAGGACACCTCGAGGAGAAGAATATCTGATATTATTCATTGATGATTTCTCAAGGTTTGTTTGGTTAGGGCTTATGAAGCACAAAGATGAAGCATTCGAAAAATTCAAATCCTTCAAAGCATTGGCTGAAAATGAATCAGGACACAAAATTAAGTGCCTCAGATCTGACAGAGGTGGGGAGTTCACATCAAATGAATTTTTCGATTTCTGCGATGAACATGGGATAAGAAGAGAATTCTCTACAGCTAGAACTCCTCAGCAAAATGGGGTTGTGGAAAGAATGAACAGAACTATCCAACAAATGGCTCGTGCTATGCTCGATGAATCAGGTACTCCTGCAACCTTCTGGGGTGAAGCTGCACATGCTGCTGTTATCATTCTTAACAAAACAAATGTCCGAGTAAACAGCACTCAAACACCTCATGAGCTTTGGAGTGGTAAAACTCCTTCCGTGAAGCATTTCAAAATCTTTGGGAGCAAATGTTATATTAAGAATACTGATGAGCAACTTGGCAAACTTGAACCTAGAGCAGATGAGGGCATTCTTCTTGGTTATTCTCCACATAGCAAAGCATACAAGTGCTACAATAAAAGACTTGGCAGAATTGTTGACAGTATTGATATAGTGGTTGATGAGAAGGGATATATTCCTAGGCAAGTTCATCATGAAGACATTGAAGAAGATGAAGGTTACTCTCAAAGGCGAAATGATGAAGAAGAAGAATCTCAAGAAGAACCAGAGGAGCAGACAAGAATAGAAGAGAAGACTCCATCCAGATATGTCCAAAAGAATCATCCAGAAACTCAGATTGTGGGGCAGAAAGAAGCAGGAGTACAAACAAGAAGGACACTTGCAGAAGCTTCAAGCTACTTGGCTCTACTCTCCTCCATTGAACCACAAAATGTGAAAGAAGCATGCAAAGATGAATGTTGGGTCAAAGCAATGGATGAAGAACTTGAGCAAATCGAAAGGAACAACACTTGGGAATTAGTTCCTAGACCAAAAGATAAGAATGTAATAGGAACAAAATGGGTCTTCAAGAATAAGTTAAATGAAAATGGAGAAGTAATTAGAAACAAGGCCAGACTTGTTTGTAAAGGGTATGCACAGCAAGAAGGAATAGATTTTGAAGAGACCTTTGCTCCTGTGGCAAGACTAGAGGCCATCCGAATGTTCCTTGCTCTCTCAAGCTTTCAAAACTTCAAGGTATTTCAAATGGACGTGAAATCAGCCTTCCTAAATGGAGACTTAGAAGAAGAAGTATATATTGAGCAGCCAGATGGGTTCATTCTTGGAAATGATCCAAACCTTGTATGCAGATTGAAAAAGGCACTCTATGGGCTCAAACAAGCTCCAAGGGCTTGGTACTATCGGTTGGACAAATATCTTCACCAACAAGGCTTTTCAAAAGGATCAGCAGATAGCAATCTCTATATAAAAGTTGAAAATAACAAATTGCTAATTCCTTGTTGTTTATGTAGATGATATTATTTTTGGCAGCAATGAAGAGACCATGAGTCAAAACTTTGCCTTGGTTATGCAGAAAGAATTCGAAATGTCACTTCTTGGAGAATTGACATATTTTCTTGGATTGCAAATCCAACAAAATGAAGGAGGTATCTTCTTGTCTCAAACCAAATACCTCAAGCAGATCTTGAAGAAGTATGGCATGGAAGAGTCAAAACCAGTATGTACACCCATGGTTACAGGATGCAGCCTCAGTGCAAATGATGAATCAGCAGCAGTTCACCAACCCACTTATAGATCCATGATTGGGAGTTTGCTTTATTTGACAGGTACTCGACCAGATATTACACATGCAGTAGGAATGGTTGGAAGATTTCAAGCCAACCCAAAGGAAACTCATCTTCAGGCAGTCAAAAGAATCTTCAAATATCTTCAAGGGACCCAAAACTATGGCTTATGGTATCCTAGAAATACTGATCTCACTCTTCATGCTTACACAGATGCAGATTGGGCTGGAAGTGTGGATGATAGGAAAAGCACAAGTGGAGGTGCTTTCTTCATGGGTTCTAGATTAGTATCTTGGTTCAGCAAGAAACAAAGTTCGATTGCCTTATCTACAGCTGAAGCAGAATATGTGGCTGCAGCATCTTGTTGCACACAACTTCTTTGGATGATGCAGACCTTGCAGGACTTTCAAATCACTTGCACTCCACCTGTCTCTATCTTATGTGATAATACAAGTGCAATCAGCATTTCAAAGAATCCTGTCATGCACTCAAAGACCAAGCACATACCAATCAAGTACCATTTTCTTCGGGAACAAGTGCTTGAGCAGAAGGTCAAGTTGGAGTATGTTCCTTCTAAGGAGCAAGTTGCTGATATTCTCACAAAACCACTGCCCAGGGAAACTTTTGAATATCTCAGACAAAAGCTGGGAGTAGTTGATGCTTCATCCTGTTGTTGAAGATTGTTTGTTCTACAGAAAAGTTGGTATACGCAGGTTACGGAAGGGATATGAGCGTATACACGCGGATTTATGGTGGGTAAGTCGCGTGTATGCTGGACGCTTGTTGCAGAAAGAATATCCGCGTACATACGCTGTTTTATACAGGATAAAACGCGTATATGAAGTTCTGAACAGCAAGGGAAAACTCTGAAGTTCTGAAAAGCAATAGGAATGTCAGAATTCTTCAGGCACAGTTTCAGGGAGTGCAACAGGCACAGGTTCAGGGGGAGCAGCTCAAAAGTCTCATAAAGCATTGTTGGCATTCAGATGTTTTGGTTGTTGGTTTCAGGAGAAGGAGCTCAGAAAGAAATTCTGGTTGCTGATCTAACAAGATGTTTATCAGATGTTGCTGGTGTCTTTCCTAAGTCTTGGTCTAGATCTGTTGTCTCTATGTCATATCTCTTTTATGGTGTCAAGGTCATGTAACGGCCTATGTTGGTTTCCCCACTATGCCTGGGATGAATGCTGTAATATAATTGGTTGTTTCTGATATGTCCCCTCTTGGTAGGGAGTATGGATGTATGTATTGAGTCTTTTGGTGATAGGAAGGTCCCTTATGGTGTATAAATCTTGGCTCTTGTTGAAGAACATCTTTTTCAGATCTGGCCTACTGTCAGGGGGAGCACGAGTCAGCACAGCCAAGCAGAGGTATCAGCATGTCCTCAGGGGGAGCACAGCCCTTTGCTCTTGATGTCAAAGGGGGAGAGTGACTTGGTGTGGTGGTTGCCATCAAGTCCAAAGGGGGAGATTGTTGGCATTATGATTCAAGTGTTGTCCTTGATGGCAACTCACTCAGAGGATGGTACAAGTGCTCAGAGGTTGGTACAAGTGATGGCATCTTAATCAGAAGACAGATCTCAGTACAGCATGCCAAGGAAGCTCATACACGCCGTTTCGTTAAGCCCAAGTCGCGTGTACACGCTAGTTCGATTCATAAAAAGCGCGTGTATGTGGAAAGGTTCCTTTGGTCCATGGTGGTTAGTCCTTGGAAGTTGTGCCTATGATTTCGGACCATTGTGTCTCGACGGGCGTGTCGATCCCTAGTTTTGAAGTTGATGGTATTGTGTTCCTATGGTTTTGGCTCTTGGTATTGAGCTAGGCCTAAGACTATATAAGGAGAAGAAGATCATTAGGCAAAATCATCTTTTGACAAGGGCTTGAATATCTAAGAGTGAAAGAGATCTGATTTGCAGGTGCTGGGTTGCTTGATCTAAGCCAAGGAGAGATCACATTGGTTGATGGAAGACTAGATCTAAGGATAGATCGGGATCTAATGATTTGAAATGCACTATCATGATATGGTTGATTATGCTTATTTCTAGATCTGCATATTGTCGCAATGCTATGTTCTGGGTCTAACTAATGTCTGGTACAGCTGCAAATTGAGAAAGTTTATTTTTAGATCTGTACGCAGGTTGGCTTCGGTAAAAGAGCGTGTATACGCGGGTTTGGCTCCTTGAAGTAGCGTATATCTTTTGAAGCTTGTTTTTGGGTTTACAGTGGGGTCTGACAGTTATTGCAGAGTTCTGTAGTCTGCTCTGTGTTCTGATAACTGGTGATTGACAGGGTTCAGTGGTTCAGTGATTCAGAGTTTGGTTGTTTTATGCTTCAATGATCTGTTGTGGAAATTGAATGAATTGTGGTCTTCAGATTGTAATGTTGTGCTTCAGGAATATTCAAGTCTGAAAATGTATGAAAGGTGATACCTGAAGAAAAGAAGATTGTAGGTCAGCACCTACGTACTAGTATCTTGGCTAGTACAAGAACAAAGGGGGTTGGAGCTCCCTTCCAAGGAAGTTTGGAGAACGAGAGAAGGTTGTAGCCTGCGTACTGGTATAAGGCTGCACCAGTACAAAAGATTGTAAACTGAAGTTTCTTAAAGAAAGATAGAGATAACTTGCAGCAGGTGGTTTTCACCCACATTGGGTTTACACCTTATATCTTGGTGTTCATGTGTGTGACTTTTGATCCGTTCTGTTATACTGCATCTGCTTACTGTTAATGTGCTGAATAATGTCCTGATGAACTTAACTGAAGAATAAGCTAACTAAGTTATGAGTTTTCTGCTTATACGCTGTTTTATTTAGTCACAGTAGCGTGTACACGCTGTTTTACTTAACTGAAGTAGCGTATATGTTTCTGAGCATTGAAAAGGTTTGATTGATCTGATAATACTGATTCACCCCCCCTCTCAGTATTATTTCCAACAATTCGCTGGAAGAACCAGTTATCTCTGAAAAGCATAGAAATACTTAAACTTTTGCAAAATAGAGTTCTAATCAAAGGGGAAAATTCTAATATAACTAGGTATGTATGCATTCCAAGTAAAATGAATCTATTTTTGCTAATTTCCTTTCTTTTTTAAGAAAATAGATACATTCTAAGTTTTAAATAGGCCTCTATTGGTTTATAATTATAAAACAGAAAACTTTTCCAAATCAGCTTTTAAAGTGAACTCTTCCGTCATAGGTAGAGCCTCTGCTGCCAGCAAACGTTTATAGTTTCGACAGGGATACCTTTTAACCATGCTATTGTCCATTGTTCCATCCAATTAAGAGTGTGATTAACAGAATGAATTCAAAACATGTTTTCATATTTTGTATTTCATTTCCTTTTTCTGTTATTGATAAGATAAAAAGCCATTGTCCTGGTTTGGTGGCCAGCTATTGACAATGCCATTCACTGGTAGTAATCTAACCGAACAAGCTGGCTCGTGATGAGACCCCCTGTCTTATAATTTTAAGCCATTACCCTGTTTTGGTATGCAGTATTGGTAATGTCGGTTAAACTATTTCCCTATGAACAGGGTAAGCAGGCTTGTAATAAGACCCCTTATCTTTAATATCAGATATTTTAGAATTACACTATGAGTAATCATAAAATTTAGTGAATGGGATGAACAATCTTCTCCTTAAGAGTAAATGGATGACAGGGTAAGAGTTGAAGATGCTGAAATTGGATTAGCTTCTATCTTGATATTGATAACCTTTTGAGACCAATTTGAAAACAGAAAATGATTTACAATATTTTTTAAACTTTGAGAGGAGTTCACAAAACTTGAAATATGGTTTCAGAATACAATGATACCTAATTTCCTAGAAATTATCCTTTTTGGTTAAGAGTTCTATTATTTTAAAAGCAAATATCACTCCACTTCTGTAGATCAAATTTTCAAACACAGCAAAGGTCAATAGAAGATACCTTACAACATTATTTTCCAAACAGAATCCTACAAACTACAAAAAATCTATCAAACTAAAAGGAGAAGGGGTTACCTCCTCAATTAAAGAATTTCTTCAAGATAAGGCCATTAACAGGGAGAGAATCTCTCAACCCTGATAAGTCTTGCAACATAAAGGTCAAATGGCCTATCTTTTCACATATTTGAAATGGTCCAAGCCACATCTTCTGGAACTTGGTGTGCTTTCCCTTGTCCTCATGGGCTTTGTCCCATTTTAGAACTAAATCACCGACTTGAAATTGTTTTGAACCGGATGAGACTGAATCAAAAGCTGCCTTGATGATTTGCTGATGTTTGGCATGAATAACCTTGGCTTTTTCTCTTTCCTCTTCTAATTTTAGAATTTGATCATGTCTAAGCTGAATAGAAGAAGAAGGAGTTTCCTCAATGTACTGTACTAGGGCTAAAGAAGGAAGAACAAGATTTGTGGGCAGTACTGCTTCTTTTCCATACAGAAGATTGAATGGGGAAGATCCTATAGAAGCTTTCTGTGTTATCCTATCAGCCCATAATGAAAACATTAAGGATTTGTTCAAGTTTTTATGATTTTGTTCTATAGTTCGCTTAATGATTTTGATCAGATTCTTATTAGTAGATTCTACTAAACCATTACCCTGGGGATAGTAATTAGCAAAATACTTCAATTTAAATCCTCTTTTAATAGCGAAATCAAACATAACATTGCCTGAGAAATAAGATGCATTATAGAAAACAAGAGCATTTGGGACACCAAACCTGGTAATGATGAATTGATCTATGAACTCAATGATTGCTTCAGAATTTGCTGTCTTCAAAGGAATGGCCTCCACCCACTTAGTAAAATAATCGGTAGCAATAAGGATATACTTATGTTGTTTGGAAGATGGTGGAGTAATTTCCCCTATGATGTCCAATCCCCATTGCTCAAATGGTTGTTCAATGTTGACTGGTTGTAGAGGGAAAGCTGATTTACGTTGTCTTCCACTAGAAGTTTGACAATTGAGGCATTTCCTTACATATTCGTGGGCATCTCTAAATAGAGTAGGCCAATAGTATCCAGCATGAATAATTTTGTGAGCTGTTGTATCAGCTCCAAAATGTCCTCCTGCTGGTCCATCATGTAACTCCTGCAAAACCTTTTGGGCTTCAGGTTTCTCAAGGCATCTTAATAAAATAGAATCATAATTCTGCTTAAAAAGCACATCATCAATAATTGTGAAATTCTTTGCTTTTAACCTAATGGCCCTTTTGTTTTTGTAAGACAGGTTTGGAGGTGCATAACCATTCTTTAAATAAAAGATTAAATCTGCATATTGAGATTCAAAATCAGTGACACTTATCTGGTTGATTTCTTTAGTTTGATCTGTATCGCCTGATTCTGGAATGTTGGATGCTCCTGCCAATATCCTGCAAAAACCTTGACCCCTAACAATCTTTGTTGGTTTAATTTATAAGTCATATTCTTGAAGTGTTGTGACCCAATTTGCCCTTTTTTCACCCAGTTCTTTTTGGATTAATAATTACCTAACTGCCGGGAAAGGAACTATAACTTTTGTGTGGGTTTTCAAAAGGAAGGGTCTATAATGCTTGACTGCTTTAAATACAACAAAGGCTTGTTTTTCTACATCGGAGTAATTCAATTTAGCACCCTGAAGATTTGAGCTAAAAAATGAAATGGGTGCTTCCAAATTGTGATTATTTAGTTGCGTGAGTACTGCAGCATAAGACAAGTTGGATGCAATGGTATACAATGTAAAATGATTAGAAAAATTTGGAGTATTTAAGGCTGGGGCATTGATTATTGATTGCTTGATTAGATCAAAAGCTTCTTTTTCTGCTGATCCCCACTTAAAGACTGAATTTTTCTTAATCATTGTTTGAAATGGCAAAATAATTTGAGAAAAATCTGGAACAAATCTTTTAACAAAATTGATCTGACCTAAAAATGACTGCATCGATTTTTTATTGTGTGGGAAAGGGATTTCAGAGATTTCTTTGATCTGATCAGGATCAATATAAATGCCATCTTTGGACACATTAAATCCCAAGAGCTTTCCTTGATCAAGAGCAAAGAAAGACTTTTTAGGGTTAAGAGAAATACCATATCTTTTGCAACGCTGAAAAATTTGATTTAGATCATGCAAATGATTGTACCTGTCCTTAGAGAATACAGTAATATCGTCTAGATAGACGACTACTGTTCTATTAATCAACCCTCTAAAAGCTATATCCATAGCTCTTTGGAATGTCGCTCCTGCATTTATAAGTCCGAAAGGCATTTTCTGATATGCATATGTTCCCCATTTTGTTCTGAACGTAGTTTTAAGTTGGTCATCAGGATGAACCAGGACTTGGTTATATCCTGAGAAACCATCTAGAAAGGACATTAATTCAGAGCCATCTACTGATTGAAGTATTTGCTCCATAGTAGGTAGTGGGAAATTGTCTTTCAAGCTTGCTTTATTCAAATTTCTGAAATCAATACAAATTCGAATGTCGCCATTTTTCTTTCTGACTGGCACCATATTAGAGACCCAGTTTGAGTGTCGAACAGGAAAAATAATCTTGGCTTTCAAGAGTTTGTTAAGTTCCGATTTTATCTGGCTCTCTAAGTTTGGATGTATTTTCCTTAACTTCTGCTGAATCGGTTTCTGATCGGGAAGCATTGGAATGGTATGCTGGATAATGGATGTATCATAAGTCTTCAAATCATCGTACTTCCAAGCAAAGACCTGTTTATTTTTCCTTAACAGTCTAATGAATGCCTCCTTCTCTTCCAAGGAAAGTCCTAGTCCTAAGTTAATGTTTTGAGGAGTTTGCTCGGTGCCAAGATTTATCAATTCAAACCTAAGGGTAGAACTTTGGAGCTTTGCATTAGTCACAGGTTTAAACCTGTCTTTAATATCATAAAGATCCTCCAACTTTACCACAGGCTTAGGAATTGCATTTTTCTGAGGTGTTTCTCTCATTTGGGAGTCATGCTCATCTTCCTCAATGATTTGATTATCATAGGACTTTTCAGAAGTTAAGAATTGTAAAATATCCTAATCATGGTTGAATACTCTCCAATTAGTGACATTGTCAGGAACTGAAGGCCTAAAAAGCAATTCTACGGAAAATCTATCTGGGCTGTAGTCTTCAGAAGGTAGGAGCTTGGAAGCTACATTAGCTAGGAGATCGACTGCCGAGTTTTGAGACCTGGGAATGGAGGAAATGTTAAATGCGGAAAAATGCGAGGTAAGTTCTTGTACTAGCGATTGATAATGCTTGAGGTGATTTGAAAGACAATGAATTGCATTCCTCACCTGTTTAACAATAATTTCAGAATCGTCGAATACTTTTAGATATTGCACTTTAAGACCGATTGCTTTATATAATCCTTGGATTAAGGCTTCATATTCGGCTGTATTGTTAGTGCATTCAAATTCTAGCCTACAGGTCATCATTGTCTTTTCTCCTTGTGGGCTAACCAAAATACATCCTGCTCCTGAGCCCTCGCTAGACTTGGACCCATCGAAATATAAAGACCAAAATAAAGAGGTATTAACAAATGCATTTACAGACTTCTCAGTATCATTGAAACATCTTGATTGATCTGTTTGTGAAAAATTTTCGATCTGAGATGTAGAATGGTTTACTGAGAACGGAGAGGGTTGGGCAACGAAGTTGCCAAAGAATGACTCTGATGAATAATTCCCCAAAATGTTGTTGTTGAATGCTACCGGCTGGTATTCTTGTTCGAATTTTGTAACTGTATGGGTCATATGTTTCTCTCGATCGATCCTTATTTGATTTGGCTTGCCCTTGTAGGGAAGCCACATATGTGACCAATCAGTGGAAATATACCCATGCAATTTCTCAGACCAATCCCTACTCAAAATTAAACCGTAAAATTCAGGTATATCAGCTATTAGAATATCAATCCTCTGTACTATTCTTGGATCAGCAGATAACCTAATAGTTACGGAATTAATTTCTCCTAAAACCTGTACTTTGGTCCTGTCCAACTGTACAATATGAATAGCAGACTTTTGGGGTTCAATGTTCAGTTTAGAACAAACTGAAGCTGGCATTATGTTAGATGATGCCCCTGAGTCAATTAAACAGTTGTACAAGTTTTTGTTGTAAATCTCGTAGGTCAATAGGAAAGGTGGGGTATGAGAATTTGATCTATTGCCAATCAGAACTGAATCGGTAGCTTCAACCATACCGGGAGGGGGTTGGCCCGAATCATCAGCAGCTTTAGCACTGGGAAGAGGTGCAGAGGGGACAACATTCAATTCCTTGAGAAGCAATTTTCGCTGATGTTTTAATTTACTAAGTTCAAACATAGTAATGTTTGCTTTAGTTTTCTTCATGTCATCAACAATATTGTACTCCATTGAATCTGATACCACTAATGTTTTAGATGTTGAAGGAGTATTAGAAGTTGAAGGCTGGTTTTGGGGAACGACTGCAGGTGATTTCTTTGCAGGTGTTTTTTCTTTGGTTGTAGCGGCACCAGCACTCCTTTTCTTTGATGTTACCTGAACAGGTTCGGAAGTACTTTTGCTTCTAGTAGTGACCGGGAATGCTTCTTCTTCGTTATCGGTATCGGAGTTGGGGAGTATAAAATCCCACATTCCATGACATTCCACTACTTCTTCTTCATCGCTAGTTTGTGAAATCGTTTCTTCTTCCTCTTCTTCTTGTTCTGAATCAGCATTAGATATGACATTTGGTGGCTTTGATTCATTTTTCTTAAAAGTTCTAAAGGGCCTTTTGGTTGATGTCTCGGCTACCTGTTTCTTTATTTCAACCATTTCATTTGATAAAGTTTTTAGGACTTTTTGCAAACCCTCCATGTCATAGGGGTCTTTTGAGGTTTTCTTTCTTGAGTCATCTTTAAAAGAGACTTTTTTGGCTTTTCTGTCTTCCAGGGCAGCTTTCTTTTCCAGAGCATTGATATGTTTCTCCACAGCAAGCGCTTCTTTCATGTTTTCGGCTAAGGTAGGTTTCCCGGCTCTATCTACAAAGATGGCTATATTGGCGGGCAGGGTTGTTATATACCATTCGCTTCGAATTTGTTCACTTGGTTTGGAGGCTGTAGGGATTTTATTTAGGAGTTTATTGAAGCGAGCATTAAATTCCTTAATTGGTTCCCTATGCTCTATTCTCAGATTGGAGAGGTCGTTTATTAGGGTAGCCAAAGACCTATCATCTCCATATTTGGTAAGAAACTGCTCTTGGCAAGTGTTCCAACTGGTAATGGAACCAGAGGGTAGAGAAAAATACCAGGATCCTGCTGATCCCTGCAAGGTGTAAGGAAAAAGTCTAACAACAACATCTTGTTCTGTTACTCCTTTCAAGTTGACTGCCAACATGAAATTATTGATGTGTTCCTCAGCCTGGGTCCCATCATCTGGATTAAACTTGGGTAGCCATTTTTCAGGAGCATCCGGCAATGGGTGCAATGGCGCAGGCATATTGACTGCACCAGGTCTGGTCCATGGATCTGCCATTATAATAGCAGTAGTGGTTGATACTACTGTCGGGACTACAGATGTCTGGGAAGGAAATAATGTTGAGGAGTGAGCAGGTTGGGATGCTGAAGCTCCTAATCCCTGGTGAACAACAATATGTAAATGGGGAGTGGATGATTGACTTTGCAGAGGAGAAGATGCAATGGAGGATGTGGATGAAAGCTCTTCACTGTCAGATCCTTCAGTATATTTCTTCGCCTTTTTCCTTTTGGGTAAAGGGAACTCAGTGGGTTCAATATCGAGCTTTTTGCTCTGAAGTCTGGTGAGAGGGTGAGGTAAATTGAACTGCGAAGTCGCACTGCTTTGTGATACCTCAGATTTCTGTGGTGAAATCGAGAAGCTCTGAAGTTTGTGGATAAGAGACTGGACTTCAGGTTATTCAAGACTTAATTGTTCTGAAGTATGATGGGTTTGAGCAGTGGTAGTTGATTCCTCTTCTTCTTGTTTGGATACTGGAGAACCAGCATGCGAATGAGAAGTTCGAGGGGATTCGGAGGGAGAATTACTCTTAGAATGGCTTGCAGATTTGGGTTTGTTTGCCATTCACAGTCAGACCCTCCTTCTAGCGCCAAAAATGTTGATGCCTCGAAAATCGCTGCAACAACATTGGGGATAACCACCCGGTCCGGACCTTAGTACAACTCCTTTTCCGTTTGGAATAGTGGCTCCGACTGGGGATAATGGGACCAGTTTCCCAAAAGTGGATAAACGGGATGAATGGATGATTTATAAACTAGACTAACGGTGAGTGAATAACTAAAACTATTAACAAGAATACATAAACTATGATCTATCCTGGGAACTTATTGAGCTTTAAAGTGCAGCGCTTGATGATCTATGTCTATAAACAGGCATATAGATGACTCTATTTAACGGACATAGACATTATTTCATTCATGATTACTATGCTTAAATAGTTAAGCAAAGCGATTGAAGCGATATTACCACACTTATCATTTATATCATTGACATATACATGATTAAAAAGAAAGGCACATCATAAAACATCCAATAGTGGAATGAATATAGATCTGCTGTTACAGCGCATGCATATAATCAATAATAGCAAGAATAATCACATAACAATTCATATGAAAGGAATGAATTCAGACATAGATAGAAATACCATATGAGCTGCTTGACACTCCCAATATCAATCGCTACTTGTAATTCTTCCTTCAACGCAGAAACATTCTCAACAAAGACAATAGTGCACAATTGCATAAAAAGCTTCCTTGTCGAATTAAGAATAACTGGTCCAGTTTCATAAAAGAATATTGACTGAAGCACAATAGTGCAAACTTCAGTCTTTAAGTCTGGTACAAAACTTTACGACCCTTTCCAAAACAATGAAAGGGTCTATAAATACTTAACAAATCTACCTATCTATAAAACAAAAATCCTATTAAATTGGTATCAATCAATTTTGATATGATTTTCTTCAGCGATCTGGCAGTCGGTGGCATGATTCATCAGGTAGGCTACTTGCCTTTATATCTGAGCTGACTTATCGCAAGCATTGGCTCTACTTCAGGAGGTTTGTTGAGGCGCGAGCTGAGCTGGGAGGCATAGGTGGCGTCCTGAATATCGGGAATCATATACCCGATTGCATCTGTTAGGCATTTGAGGGCGGCTCTCTGTGTATGCGGCTTAATCAGGAAGAGCCAATATGCGTCCCAGGTTAAACTGTTAATCCCAGTGATTAACCTTCCCTTTTCCTCTAAATCAGGATAACATGATTGCTCCAATGTGTTTGTTGTTGTCAACTTTCCTGGTGTACATTGGGAAATCATATTTGATAAGTAGAGAGTGTTGTTAACTAGTTCAACTAGATTGCTGGAAGTTGATTTACATCTTGAAGCCGCCCTCTCTGCTTTCATCATCTGGGACTGCCATTCTGTGAAGAGTATATCTTTATGTGTTTCTAAGATCCTAGGCAAATTTGCTGCTCTCCCTTGATCAAAGTCTTGCCAGTCAAGAAATGCAACTATGATCTCTTCGGCTTGATCTAATTCATTTATGGCCTTCTCTACCTGCTGATTTATGGATGTTGTTAATTCACACAGTGGCTGTGCCTGAGCGATTTGTTGACACAGGAGCTTAATTTGGGATATTAATGCAGTGTTTATTTGTAATTATTCTGCTCTGAATTCAGCCACTTGTGGAGCGGCCTTTATTTTTTCGAGCTGCGATGACAATTGAGCAATTTTCTCATCCTTTGTTTTCATCATTTGCTCGTTTGCTGCCCATAATTGTGCCAATGCCTCTGATAATTCCTTCTGTTTCTGGATCGCGCTTTGGTCGATCCTTTGCTTTTCTACCTGCAATTGTTGAGTTAGTTGACTGTTCATTTGTTGTTGTGTCAACAATTGCTGCTCTGCCTGCTCTGCTTTCTGTTTTGTCTCAACCAACTCTGCCTGTAATAAGAAAATCTCTTGATCCTTGGTTTTTAGTAGAAGACTTACCTCCGATGCCTTATCGATTGTCGCTGCCGAATAGGCTCTTGCATACTGCGACAGTTTTGTCAGGTCATCGGAGGGGTCAAATTCCTCCTTCCAAACCACATTGCCCGTAACAGTTTGCTGTGGGAAAAGGGAAGTTTGATCAGTTTTCCTTCTTTTCCTTTGTCGTTTTACCACTGCTTTATGCGTAGGGCTGTAGAAAACATCCAGGGGAGGAATATCTTCTACCTGGAGAATGATTTGGTCGGAGGGGTCCTTGGGTATTATCTCAACGTCCTTAGAAATGGGTGGGCCACTGGTTCCACTTAGAACCTGAGGTGAAGTGATGTCCTGTGTATCGTTAGTCTTGGAAGTGTCTATATCCTTTGAACATTCCAACCCACTGATGATAGAATCAAATTGCTTCCATTCCTGGAGCAATTTAGGGTCAATATGAGTATCTATATTGACATCAATGGTGGTTTGTTTTTGCTTTTCGGCTTGGGACTCCTTTCGCACTTCTTCCTGCTCTTTCTTCTGTTGCTCCTCTTGTTCTTTCTTTTGTCTTTCCTCCTGCTCTTTCATTTGCTGTTCCTCTTTCTCTTTCCTCTGTTTTTCCTCTTGTTCTCTCTTCTGCTTTTCCTCTTTCTCTTTTCTCTGCTTTTCTTCCTGTTCTCTTTTATGCTTTTCCTCCTGTTCCTTTATTATAACGGGAGGTTCCTTTGACTGTTGTTGATCAGGCTCGCTTGATGATGTCGCTGGGGTTGTCGCTAGTAAATCTAGAGGCAGAGTTTGCAACCTCTGTTCTCTAAGTTTATTGAATTCAGTCAACCCTTCATCATTATATTTCGCTTTGGCGAAAGCCTTAACCTGATTTATTGTCTCAGCTGAAGAGAACAGGTCATCAAACATATCTTCTTTATGGTCAAATCTTGTCAGTTTGGCCTGTTCTAGTGCATTATAGGCAACTTTATTTGGATCAAAATGCCTATTTGGGAGAGTCGCCAGAGTTAAGGATTGAATTTTTGTGGCTTCCTTTTCTGCATGTTTGAGATCATGCAAGGTATATACACCACATCTCAAAGGAAAAGAGGGCCAGCCTTGCTTCTTATTTTTCTTGAGCGTTTGTGTAACACTCTCAGCAATGATTTGGTAAGAAATTTCCCTCGCTAGCAGTTTATCCGGTATGTATAAAGGGAGGACATGAGGTCTGGCTTGGCTACCGAAAACTCTTATGTAGGTAAATCTCTCCTCCCCAAACCATCTACCTATTGCGGTTAAATCAAATCCAGCTTGATAAGAAATCTTGGGAGCAGGTTTATCGAAAATGGAATAATAAATAGGCAACATAAAGCCATTACAGACTTGGTATAGATGATGTTTATAAGAAGATTTCCACAATTTCTGATGATATATATGAATAGGCGTGGGGTCTTGTGCAGTCCACCTCCAGCCGAGTACGGGGAATTCAGAGTTAAAACACAGGGTATCTAGAATATAGGCACTGTAGTAGAATGGGGGAATTACCCTTTCAGAAATACAGGTCTTACTCCTAAACTCAAGCACAACTGTTGCTAACTTGTCAGAGAGGATAGTGGCCCAATCCATAATTACACTGTTGCATGCTGCTTCCATTAGAGGAACCATTTCTATGGTAAAATTAGCAGAGTCATGCAATCCCCATAATCTACACATCATTATTCCAGCATAGCAATAAGGAGAAGCCAGAGAATCAACCGAGTACTTACCGGAAGATTCGTGTTTGTGCTTGGCCGGATTTTGTCTCCAATCCCGGATGGGTTCGGATTCAACTTCATTTTTGTTTGCGAATTTCTCCAGGAATGCCTTATTATATATCTTCTCTGGCTCGGGCAAATGATACATTTGCCTTAGATCATCCGCCCTGAATGACCCGAAAATTCTCCCGTCTCTGGTGCTGAAGGTTCTATCCAGGATTGGGATTTCTTCAATCGCCCACCGCACTACGTCTGTGTATGGGAGAATTTGCTCCCTAGCTGCTATCCGGTGAAGGAAGGAGTCAGCTAAATCCTTGAGAGTACCCTCAGACTTCCGAGTTAAATCCACAGTAGCTTCTACTGTTGTCACTGCTGGTTCTTCGGCTTCAATCAGGTTGTAGGTACCTTGCCAAGTAACTCTGACGAGACCCGTACATGTAGTATCAGATATCAATCCCTTCTTTTTGTCCACGACAGCTTGTCCTGCAGCTGGTGTAGCGGAAGCGCCTGTGGTCTTCTTGGATTTCTTCCCCATCTTGCTTGAGCTTTCTCCTTTGGATGAATTCTGCACAGCGGCGAAAATAAACGTAACACAGAGATATGCCAATGAAAATCCAATATGGGAAAGATATATTGATCAAAGCGTGCTGAGAGATTAACTCTTAAAAATGGCCGCGGATACAATCAATGGGAAGATCTTACAATTACATTAAATGGCCGTTTAAGACCTGCCACCCCTTAAATGCTCATTATATCATTATTCGGCCGAATGGCCCGCTTAAGCGTGCTATGGATATTTTGGCGGTTGAGTGCAGGTGAACGATTTCTTAACAGATCAAGCTTTAAATATGAACGGATCGTAATATCCCTCCATTTAACGGCTTTTTGAAATCCGCGCTATATCACGATCGGGCGTCGGGAACACCTAAATACTTATGTTGACAATTTTGAAACCCTGATCGCCGATAGCGATATCGCATCACATCGGGAGAATTGGTGTTATATAAACATATGGATAGCATACCACCGATCGCCGATAGCGAAATCACATCGCATTGGGGTGAATGGGAATAACAATGTGCATAGATAGTGTATCGCCGATTGCCGATTGCGATATCGCTTCGCATCGGGGGTATGACCTGGGTGCCTTATTATTGTGCATAGGATATTGCCGATTGCGATATCGCATCGCACCGGGGTGAAAGGCTTGGGGTGCTTTAAGACTGCGTATAGAGTATCGCCGATAGCCGATAGCGATATCACATCGGCGGGAACCCATATGTCACTTATTTATGTTTTCTATGTCATTGCGATATGCCATCTTGCGATCGCTTTATTGCAATGATAAAAGATTGTATTATTTGATCAAAAATGGGTTTTTCAAAAGGTTTTATATAATGTCTTCATTTGGTTTGCGGACCTTTTTAAAAAAAATGCAATATTGATACCAATTAACTTCTAAAGGGACCCATTTCATATTATAATTTTGTAAATATAAATGATATGAAATGGGGGGTTGTTATAGGGCACAACAGGTCGTTAATCTTTTGATGTCGGGTGAAATGCTTTATTATGAGGATTCGAAGTTCTTTCAAGCTGGGAGGAGACCTGTAATAAGATACAATACAGTACATTATCTTCATAATATTTTCATGATCTAGCGGAGGCGGGTATTCCCATGCTCAGTTTTATAAATTCATTTTCATGTACATAGGACAGACAATCGTCTGAGTGTAGACTGATGATTCTGGTAGAGCCATCATCCCTTTGATTGGATGATTATCTATGCATCAATGATGTACATTTGATTTCTTTATTTCCCTGAATATATATCGCAGCCCGGATGGATGAAACTAGATCTGGGGTCTTCAATCTCGTTCGATCTTCACTCGAAGTACAAGTCAATCCATGTGAAAGATGTTCTGGAGTCGAACATGGAAAGACATCGCCTGATTACCAGCCAATGATGTAAGCTGTTAACAGGCGTGAGAGGAATCACCGATAATGATAATGATCCTCAAGGTACTGCAATACAATTCATGTGGTGTGAATAAAGGACTTGGCGTCGAACACCACGCAAAATCTTTCGGTCGAAGGCCATTGATGTAAACCTATCTCCGGAAGCGAGAAACTTGCCATTGAGGCATGCAAGCTTCAAAGTACTGAATGGGGTGTTCCTAGATCGACTTCTTGGATAATGAGCTGATGTCGACAAGAAGCGATCCGTCACAGGAGGGCCTTAATGAATCCCACATCAATGACACGGAACAGAGCAAATGATTTTAATGGAGGTGAAAACGATCTGGTGATATAAGGTTCAGGGTGGCGATCATGAAAGAATGGAGTATAAATGTATGGTAGTGGGTGAGACACAGGTGAATTCTCTGAATGACTTCTCTTGAACATATTGACGACACTGACGTGATGGATTGGTAGCATTAAACCCAAGTGTGGATGGTATGATGGGACCATGGTGATGTGACCAGTGAATGGAACAACCCAACCCGACCTGGATGCGGAGTGAAAGTGTCATGTTCAAGAGCAACTTGCTACCAACAAAGTTTCTTCAAGTTTTCTTCCCAATTTTTCCCCAGTCATTGCTGACCAGTACCTCTTTATTTTTGTCAAGCTTGAGGAGGATAACATATGCTTGTTCTATAATTTGCCCTTCGGGAAAACCCATTGCTATGTTTTAACGAGCCTAGCGATAGTGAGACTCGTTCTCGTCTATAAACAAGTTTGTCGCTATTAAAATTTTAACGAGTTTAGCGACAAAGATAACTCGGTCCTTTTCAATTTTAGAGAGTCTGAAAAGGAACGTAAATGAAACTCCAAAATTCCTTTTTCGTCATCTAATCCCTTAAGTCCGAAAAATTATAAAACAATACAGAAGGGATGAATTTTCGATACTTTTAACGAGTCAAACAAAACAAGCGCTCAATCTTTTTGTGTAATAATCCCTCAGGTCCAAAAAGATTAAAATTTAGAGGAGGGATAGCACTTCTGGTCCCTTTAACGAGCTGGAGAGGCCAATGGCTCGACAATCTTTCCAAACCTTACCTGGAATCAGTTGCTACCCATTTTATCACTCGTTCCTCAAAAGACGAGTCCCCTTTAAGCTCTTTTCAACTAACTAAACAAACAAATAAAGACGAGTCTCCTTTTGAACTGCTCTATCCCACTAAAGTGTGACAGCTGCCTTAGAAATAAACAGAGTAAAGCTACTTTCGTTTTTCCTTTATGAATTATAGATAGAGAGGAACAGAAAGAACAACCTCTGTCTTGCGCTAATCTCCTGGTTTGATTCCTCTCTTCCTTGATAGTCTTTCGCTACTTGTTCCCTTGCACGCCCAACTTCATAAAGTACCTATAAGATCACAGTAGCATAGCACTATACAAAGACATGGATCTATAATCATAAACAATCTAGGATCAGATGTAAATTGACCATACAAATGCAGCAAACATCTATGACACAAGAGTATGGAGGAAAACTTGAATAGCTTTTATTGATAAACAAGAAAGAGCCAAGAGGAGTTACAACCAGTTGTTCCCCAGTGGAGTCGCCATTTTGTTACAGGGAAAAGTGTCTATATAGAACTGCTCTATCCCACTAAGGTGTGACAGCTGCCTTAGAAACAAACAAAGTAAAGCTACTTTCGTTTTTCCTTTATGAATTATACATAGAGAGGAACAGAAAGACCAACCTCTGTCTTGCGCTAATCTTCTGGTTTGATTCCTCTCTTCCTTGATAGTCTTTCGCTACTTGTTCCCTTGCACGCCCAGCTTCACAAAGTACCTGTAAGATCACAGTAGCATAGCACTATACAAAGACATGGATCTATAATCATAAACAATCTAGGATCAGATGTAAATTGACCATACAAATGCAGCAAACATGAATGACACAAAAGTATGGAGGAAAACTTGAATAGCTTTTATTGATAAACAAGAAAGAGCCAAGAGGAGTTACAACCAGTTGTTCTGACCCAACATCAACCTCTCAGCAAGGAAGCCCCTCTTCACCTCATACAAATCTTAGATCACCCAACAATCTGATGTTTGTCTCAAGAAACCAACAGCAATTCCTTACAATATGCAAAATTCCAGCCTCTGGATCTCTGGGATGAGGGATCCATATATAGATATCTGTAATGGAGATGAGTCAGCTTATGATTTGATTAGTGTCTTCCCTCTGATAGTTCTTGCTTCCACTTGGAGATTGATGATCTCTTACTCATCCTTTGTCGAATTCAGAGAGGAAAGTGTCACAAGAAAAGTTTCTGGAAGCTTCCATTGCCTCTCCACCTCACGGAATGACACTGCCATTTGTCATTTCTCGCCCATCGCACCCCATAGAAGGGATTTCTGAAATTCAAAGCTCCCACACAGTGTACTTAGGTGAGATGCAATGCACTTGGCCAGTGGAGCAACTGAAATGATCCTGTTTTGACCAATTCTGAGCAGTTTTTCATGGAGAACTTCTGGGAGAAGCTGTAATATGTTGACTGTGTTCCTTTAGGGGTTAGAACAACACTTTTAGGGACTTAGGAGCCCTTGGTTTATGGACATTTCATGCTTGGGGTTGTAGGGCCCAAAAATGTCTATAACAGAGAGTAGTACATTCCCCCAACATAACAGTAGAGGCATGTGCCCCCAATTTCATTTCATCCACAATTCTTCTCATGGACTTAGATAGTTATTTGGTTACTAATAGAAATATGTTCACCAGGAAAGAAGGAAGAGAATCATGTGATATGGGCAGATGAAATGAAGATGACACTAAAAAGAA
The DNA here is from genome assembly GCA_031772625.1 of Pinus tabuliformis. Taxonomy (NCBI): domain Eukaryota; kingdom Viridiplantae; phylum Streptophyta; class Pinopsida; order Pinales; family Pinaceae; genus Pinus; species Pinus tabuliformis. The sequence goes on along the minus strand of CM062815.1, from coordinate 816,830,561 downwards.
CTACGTTCATAGGGTTTATTCATGTTTATGTGAGCTTGAAACATAGAAGAAACTATGCTCATGGTAACCTGTTTCATTTTTTAACAAGCTTGAAATAGTGAATGAACTATGCTCATAGGTTTGTTTCATTTTTATGTGAGCTTGAAACGTAAAAGAAATTATGCTCGTGGTGACTTATTTCATCTTTTAATGAGCTTGACATAGTAAAAGAACTATGCTCATGGCATTATTTACCTTGATCATGGCTCCCAAGCGGCCAAGGCTCTGGAAGGAATACATATCAAGGGCTTGATCATAGCTCCCAAGAGGTTTTCATCATATGGAAGAACAATGATCTAGAAGGAATCCATATCGAGGGATCCAATGAGGGTAGAAGTCGAGAAAATAGTGAGAGGTTCTCCTTCGTCAGTAGGTACAGACATGGAATAGGTTTCCACATAATTAACTTGTGGTGAGGGAGATACCACTTCCATATTACGAACATTTAGGGAATTTGGATAATTGGCAGTAAAATTAGGACCAACAAATGAAAGTAGATCAATAGTCACATCTTTTCCATCATGTGGGAAAGAAATCACTTGAAAGAGTGCGGACACGACAATGTTGATGGCATAAACATAGTCTTTCCCAAGGAGAAAATTAAAATCCAAAGGGCCTTGGACTACTATAACATCAACACATAGAGTTTTTTCTTCCAAGCTAATAGAAAGATTGGGAAGGATCCCTAAAGGTTCACTAGTTCTTCTGGTGAAGGCTAACATATTCTAAGTAATGGACATGAGTTGAGGGGAATCCAAATCTTTCCATGCAGTTAGGGATAAAATGCTAATAGAAGCACCCTCATCTATAGCAATGTGATACATGTAAACCTATTGTGAATTCGAGAAGGGACAACACAACCATTAAAGGAGCAACAATATTTCCAAAGAGTAAAAGGACCAAGATTCCCATTAGAGGGATTTCCTTGACTGGGAGACTCAATAACTATTTCCATTAGAATCAACCTAAGGTGTACTAATGAGTAAAAAATGAGAATTCAATCAAAGAAACAATAACAGTAACAAGGGTCAGTACGTATAAATGGATTACCGGGTCACTATGAATTACAATATATCATTAAGTACATGTAGGAAATATCCTTGAATGTTATGTTTGTTGTAACATAAATGATAAGGTGGCTAACTTGGTTACCTACGACTGGTTGGAAAATTATTGGGGAATTTGATATATACCTGAGGGTACATGGAAGCGCAGTCCCTGGTAGTGTTTTCTAATGTATAACTGTATGATTTGGGCATTCATATATACTCGTTATACATGGAGTGCCTTCCTATATACCCAAGGGTATGTGGAAGAGTGATCCTATATACTCTGAAGAACGTGGAAACCAACCATCCCTAAGATGTAATGTAGACCGTTAATGAGGAAGCCTACATTTAGAGATGTCGAAACACATCTTCTAGCCTAGACGACTAAATGTGTTTTTACTGTTTCAAATGCTCCTTGGATTCATTGATAAATTTTAATATTTATATCCATGTTACATGGGTTTGTGAACCCAAGGGTGGGGTTATCGAACCCGTCCCAGGTTCTCGTCCCCAAGTACTGGGTTCGGGTATGGGTTCTTTTAAAACACATTCAAAAGAATCGGGTTCTCCGAGCAAGCACCAAGTTCTTCACAACCAAAATTTGAGTTCTTTTGTCTAATTGGGTGTGTTGAACCCCATCAATAGTCGCATGGAACCCCAAAATTGGGAACGTTAGGGTTCCCTTGTAGTCAAATATAGTTTTAAAATTTTTTGATTAAAAATTTAAATGAAAAAATAAAAAAAAGTTAAAAAGGTAAGCCTAAATTCAAAACCTAAAAGTTCGATAACATTTATGGTTTTAAATGGTGTACAAGAGGTTTGAGGTGTTCGAACTTTGCAGGTAGCAGAGGTTTGAGGTGCAGACAATAGGCGTTTGAGGCGCAAACAACAAAGGTTTTAGGTAGAGACATTGGTATGCCTATGAAAATGAAAACCTTCACTGGTGTGTGTTGGTGTGTGTAGCCTCAATGTTGGTGGTGAGACAAATACGCAGACACAACCTCAACACTGGTGTGTGCAAGTATGCAGACTCAACGCCCAATCAACACTAAACTAATCATTATTTATCTACATAATTATGCAAACTCAAAATTTAGAAAATAATTATCTTTTATTTCAAAGCCTGAGTGGTGTTGCTAGCTCTAGTGTGTGTGTGTCTGCAACAATAGGAAATGGAGTGCCTACAACAATCTAACGACCTTCCTTCATGGTTGTATTCTTTCCTGCTTCTATTTTCCCAGGTTTTGCAGTTAATACGTATATAATAGAGTCGATATTTTCCTTTCATAATGTCAATATCCTGTGTGCATGAGATAAAAGGTTCGGAGGAGTGATTCCATTTAAAAATACCTTTCCCTGGTGGGAGGCTAATCCCTGCAAGAAACTCTGGCACACTTCATTTCCCTAACAACAATTGTGGACAATTAGATACCATCTTTCATTGCTCTGAGTTCCCTAAGCATATCAACTCCATCCCTAAGCATATTAAATGAAATTTGGACCTTCATTTTCTGTGAGATTGAATTCTAGAAATGGTTTTGAAGTCTAAATACATGGTTAATTATGCCATTAAGTTTGTTTTCAATTCACATAATCTAAATTGAAAACTGTGCTAGCATGAGAAATAACTCTTTTCATTCGAAGAAGATCTAACTAAAGAAGGGAAGGAGTTTCAAACAATGATCTAGAAAACAACAACTTCTGAACAAGATCTTGAAATTTACTATTCTAATTCAAAATTTCAAAGCCCTAATGAATGAGAAAATGAAACTTTTTGTTTCTGTTTTTGAATTTCGTAATGTAAAGAAAGCACAAAATATGATTATATTTTAAGTCTCTTTTAAAAAAGTCAATCAGACTCAATTTCACACAATTTGTTGGCTTTACAGAGACCTTGGATAGACTAGAGACTTAAGAAGATACTACAAACAAGATAAAATTTAGAGCAAGATAGGGAAAATGCAAATTTTTTTACGCTTACAAGATCATCGCAGGTAACATATGGAAACCAGTGTGAGTCATTGCCCATATTGAACAAAGATATTACACTGATATGCGCTATCTCAAAAGGACAAGTGCGATGGGGAAAATTTTCTTAAAAAATGAAAAAAAAACCATAATTGAGCTCGAAGTTAAACTTTCCTAAATCCAATTGCAGTTTGAACAAGAAAAATAGAGTCGACTACAGGGGTTCGAAGAGATGACAAATAAAACCACTAAAGAACATTCCGTTCCCCAGTAGATTTGCCAAGTTGTTTTTGTGGATAAATTCCTTCTGTAGACAGAAGTAATCTCCTTAGACCTACTAGCTTAGCCTAGAAACAACCAAGACCAAACTACAATGTTTTTCCTTAGAGACGTTTGAAATATGAAAGGAAAACCTATTTGGAATCTAATGCAAGCTTCATTATTCTCCTTACTTGTTATCTCTAGCTCCAACACCAATTTCTAAAAGTGGAACCAGAAAATCGTCCAAAACAAGCAAGAGAACAAAATATACAAGATAACATATACAAACAAATCTAAACAAATAAGTCAAGGATTCATGTTCTACATATACATAATCAAGACATAATGTATAGGAGAAACAATGCAGTTTTATATTAATAATGGCAGGAAAAGATTACAACCCTTGTAGGCCTTAACTTTGTGAATCTCTCCCATCTATCTCGTCCTTCCTTTGCCACAATGGTAAGCCTCAATCACACCTAAAATACATGGATGGATCATGGACCTCTAGACACAAATGAGTAGCATAAAGGTATAATCAAAGTCTTTGTAGAGTTCGAAGATTGTCCTACCATGACATCCTTTTTGCCTAATGATCCTCTCTTTTCCTATATATTTACCACCTAAATAAAGCCATATCCACCAGGTTTTGATGAAGGTATGAAATAATATGTCTTCTTGTTCATATTTAACTTTATACCCTATTGTTTTATTAAAGTTTGCAATTGGCTACCGAATCAATTTGTTTCCACTACTAATCTAGGTTTCTGTAGCTGTCTCCATTGTTTGCAAGGTTCCAGAGTTCCAAGTCAGTAGTGAAGGGTGCGGATGGATAGAGGATGGATCCCTCATGGATCCCTTCCTATCCCCTAAAAAATGTTCGCTAAGATAAGCGCAGGAGATCACGGTAAAACTCCAAGTCAACCGTCGGATTAATGTAGAACAAAATCTGAGATCGATTGAAACCTTATCGTTTTGCTTTCGGAATAGCAAAATGAAGGTTTAGCGATATAAGTTTAGGTAATATAGAGATATTAGGCTTGAATTACTCATGCAGTTATGCCAAGAGACCTGTTATAAAACCTATGGCCACATTATGATTTGGGTGCACGCCAAATGATGTAATTTTGAACAGTTTGTGAATTCTGTTTGAATAGAATTGGTTTTGTGTGTAAGCGTTGTGTTGATTGGAAGCTATGAAATGATATGTGGAGGGCCCCTACAAACAGTGAGAGGTTTTAATCAATTGCAATACGATTTCCTTTCATTCTTCAAATGCTTTGTTTTGTGTGAAAATGCAGCATAATGATTTCGCCAAGGAGTTGTTATTGCATAAATACTTTCATTTGCTCGATACATAGTTTAGTTTGTTATTTAATTTGATTTATACCTGGTACAACATGGTCATTTCATTTTCTTATTATCTTGCATAATTGAAGTGTGTTTAATTCATAATATAGATGTTGTTTGGGTTATTTTGTTTGAGTGAAAATTGAATAAGTAAAGGAGTGAGAGTTCTCTCCTAAACAATTGAGTTTAGACAATATTTCTTCATAGCTGATAGAATAAGTTTCTTTTTGCACTTAGTGAATTAGAAGCTGCAACATAAAGATTCAGGATAAAAAATCCCAAAACAATCTAATACGAGTAGGATCACTCTCATTTCATCTGCAAACTAATTAGATAGAGATTAACTCCTAGGAAACTAGCCAACATCTTTAAGAATTACGACACTAATATAATTAAAAAGCACCACCTCCATATTCATCTTAAGTTTAGATCCTAACAAATACATAACGACCTAATGAATAAATTCTAAGCACATATTGTGCACCTGTACTTCATTAGTCTACGCACCCTAGTTAACAATTTATGATTGACAATTCAAAGACATTGAATTGACCAAACATTTTGGCACTGTTGCTGGGGAAGTACGAATAGAAGTTAAAAATAAAAAATAAAAAAATAAAAACATGATATGCATAGGGATAAAGACTCTAGAGGTAGATTTGTAGTGAGAGGAAGAATTTTAATTCCCACAAATCCACTCACTCCACCTAGACCTTGAGAATCCACACTGCCTACTCAAACCCGAATTCCCTTTAGAGGTCTACAAAGGCTTCTTGAAATTTCAAGATCAGAAATCCAATCCAGGACTTCACCAACTTCCTCTACTAAAGTTGTATTTGAGGAAGATCGTACATCCCCAACTAAAGGAGTAATCTTTCTATCCTCCATTGATCCGAATTGGATCCATGAAAATTATCAAAGTTCTATGACTGTATCAAATCATGACAGACTTCAAAAACTTGTGAACAATGAGCTATCAGAAAGACCTCTGGACAGTGGTAGTTTGTAGCCAACAAGGAACGACAAGGACCTCGGTCCAAGCGCACTGACTGAGGCCCATGGAGACCGCGCAGGATGAAAACTAGCAGTTAGGAAGTCCGGATCAGAAAACAGAGTCTGTTTCTAATCGCACATCGTTGGGAAAAACCCCTCAAGAAGGAATAGCCTTGAGCGCTTGGTCACAAGGAAAGCCGAAAACCATGGGAAAGGCACTGAAATGACAGACGAGTCCCGCACTCCAAAACTGACAGAATATTGGAGGCATTTTGGGCAGTAAGCAGAATTTTCAGGAGACCCACCGATGCCATACAACGAATGACACATGTCTGGCGGATGAGAGAGAAAACTGCTCTCATCGTGGGCTAATGTCCGAGCAAGTCAACCACGCGATAAGAGCGAACACCGTAGGATCTGGGGGCTCCATATTTAACGGCGGAGATTGCACCTGATGAATGACAAGATCTGGAGGGAGAATTATGCTGCGAAAAACAAAAGTTTGAAGTCTGATTTGACCGCTAAGCTGGCGGATGAATCATTACACAGAGTAATCGAAATACCGAATCGTTTGAGAAAGAGATGGCACAGTTTGTGAGAGGACAAGTGGCCACTTCCCTGTGAGACGTTACACATTGGTGATGACACAGAGGTAGGGAATTCCAATCGAACAACAGCAGACGATTTGAAGAGGTGGAAGAGGAAGTGAATAGTCATGAGACAAATTGGCTTTAAGCCACGAAGAGAGAAAAGAGACGAAGAACAATGAAGAATAAAGGAGACAATGAGACAGAAGAGACAGAGGAAGAGAACAGAGAGCCGAGCTAACCTACAGAGCTAAGGCAACATCGAGCAGACAAAAGGCTTGAGATGTTCAAGCAATCCCTGAGAGGATACCTATCGGGAACTGAGTACCAAATTAGACTCATCCCATTCAGACCAGTTGAGGTCAAGACTTGGTAAGGAAGAGTTTGTGCCCTTAGTGGCTTGGGGAATCCAAGAACCACCCTACCAAGCATCATCTGTTTCAGGAAACTCAAATTGAGCTCCTCATTTTAAGAACTCTGTTTAAAGACACAATAAAGAAGGCCACCACTGAAAGCTAGACTGGAGACGTAGCCCAGGAGGATTGGGTGAAATCCTTATTAAATTTTGTTGTGTTTTGCATTTGCTTATTGTGTTTCTCTTACTGTTTTCCATTTTCCAGTGTCTGTGTATTTTTCAATTTGATCGATCCGTTGCCTAAGATAACATAGACACGCACCAGCACATGAGTCTGTAATACCTTCATTCATTAATTAATTAACTGATATCACTCATGAGTGATTTTCAAATCAAGTGGTATCGGAGCTTTAGGCTGCTAAGGTTAGACAAGCTTGTGCTAGATTTAGCTGTTCAATGCTAACTAGATCAAAGCTCAAATTAGGAGAAGGAGAGTTGGTCGAAACTAATCCTCAAATTGGGAGAGTCTATCCTCAGAAGACAATGTCAGAGGAAGGTTTTGTGGGGCCAAACCCTCAATTCATAGATAGTTTCCTAGCCACAAGGTCCATGGTAGAGGAAATGTATAAGGACTTTAGAAAACATAAGGATGAAGATTCATCAATCTCCAAACAAGACAAAGGAGAAGATGAGTCTCTCCTCCATGACCACTCAAAAGGCAAAGGGAAAGAGGAAAGCTTTCTCACACATCCTAATAGCCCTGAACATAAAAAGAAGGCATATTTGATTAAACTAGATGCTAAATTTGATTTACCTATATATAATGGAGAGTTGAATGTAGAAAAGCTGGACAATTGGATTAGACAAATTGATGTTTATTGCAGAGTGCAGAGTATTGATTCAGACAAGAGCAAGATTCAGCTGGCAAGCCTGCGCCTTGGAGGCACTGCCTTGGTTTGGTGGGAAGGCAGGACCCAAGCTGACATGAAAAGACATGGTAGGACTATCTCTGTCTAAAGTGAATTTGTTTCTGCAATCAAAAAGCAGTTCTATCCATTGGCCTACATGCAACAAGTCATGATGAGCTGGCAAACTCTTCAACAGTTGAAAGAGAAAAGTGTACAAGGATACACCCAAGAATTTAGAAAGAGAGCAATGATTCTAGGAATCTCATTAGACTCACCTGAGACTTTGTTGAAGTACATTGGTGGTCTACATAGCTACATGAGGCACACTATCCTCATGTTCAATCCCACTAGTATAGATGAGGTATCTTTTCAAGCTACTCATCTAGAAGCTAGAGGAAAGAATGGAAGTCCAGAAGTTGGGGGATCATCCCAACCCACTGCAAGCAAGAATAAGGAGAAAAGAAAGCAGAAATGGAAAGCAAGGAAGGCTAACACTGCACAGAAGAGCAAGTCTTAATGCACCCACTATAAGAAGGATGGGCATGATGATGAGCGCTGTTGGATTTGGCATCTGGAGCTGAGACCTAAGAAGTTCGAGGGAAAGAAGAAGAAGACTGCTACAACTATTCAGAAAGATTTGGGGTCAGAATCAAGAGATGAAACAACCATTGTAGCCACAGGTATAAAAGGTAAGAATTCTGAAGCATCTACTAGTAATTCTACACAATCTACTATTGATGAAGAAAATGAGAGAAAAAGACATGAGCTTTTCCATATTCGAGTTATTTCCAAACATCAGAAGATTGATACTTTGTTTGGCTCACAAGTAAATCTAATTTCTGAAGCAATTGTAAAGAAGTTGGGATTAGTGACTACACCTCACAAGAAACCATACCCATTAGGATGGTTAAATGATAAAGCACAACTACAAGTGACTAGACAATGCAAACTCAAGTTTTCTTTTGGGTCAGAATTTGTACATGAGGTTGAGTTAGACATAATTCCTTTGGATATATGTGGAATTTTTTTAGGAAGTCCTTACTTGTATGATAGAAAAGCTATTTTCTATAGAGCTGAGAACAAGTATCTACTTTTTAAAGATGGAATTGAATACTTTGTAAGAGCTCATAAGCTCAAGAATAATTATACTCTCATAAACTCAGGGCAGATGAAATGAATGATGAATTCATGCAAACAATTCTTATTGATGGTTGTAAAGGAAAAAAAACCCGATAAAACCAATGTATTTGAGGGCTGTAATTCTAAACAACAAGCTGATTTAGAAAAAGTTGTTTCACAATATGATATCTTGTTTCAAGAACCTAAAGGTATGCCACCCAAAAAGGAAATAGTGCATGATATTATTTTGCAACAGGATGCTCCATTGCCTAACATTGGAATGTACAGGTTGTCCGCTTTAGAGAATATAGAAATCAAGAAGCAGGTGCAAGAGTTGCTTGAGAAGGGGTTCATCAGACCTAGCACATCACCATGCGGGTCATCAATCGTTTTGGTGGGAAAGAAAGATGGCTCATGGAGAATGTGCATTGATTACCGAGCACTGAATAATATAACAATCAAAAATCGTTATCCCCTTCCTCGCATAGATGATATGTTAGATCAATTGAAAGAAGCTATTTATTTTTCCAAGTTAGAATTGCATAGTGGATACCATCAGGTCAGAGTTGCAAAACAAGATGCGTGGAAGACTACTTTCAAGACAAAGCAGGGATTGTATGAGTGGCTGGTTATGCCTTTTGGCTTAACTAATGCTCCTGCTACTTTCATGAGATTAATGAATGATGTACTTAGACCTTTTCTTGACGATTTTGTTATTGTGTATCTGGATGACATTCTGATATTTACCAAAACATGGGAAGAACATTTAAAGCATGTTAAGAAGACGCTAGATGTTTTGAAAAGAGAAAAACTTTATGTTAAATTCTCAAAATGTGAATTGGCAAAACATCTTTGAATTATTTAGGACTTATAGTAGGGGGTGGTGAATTGAAGATAGATCCCTCTAAGGTGGCAATCATTGTAAACTGGCCTAAACCCAAATCTACTACAAAAGTTAGGAGCTTCTTAGGAGCAGCACAATATTGGAGAAATTTCATTTCTAACTTTTCCTTAATTGCAACTCCATTACATGCTTTGACAGGATTGAACAAGGTGTTTTAGTGGGGAGGCAAATAGCAGAAAGCCTTCAACACCTTGAAAGAAAATATTAGTATAGCACCAGTACTAGCACTGCATGATCTTCAAAGGCCATTTGAGATCCAAACGGATGCCAGTGACTATGCCATGGGAGCAGTGTTGACACAACACGATAAACCCATATGTTATCATTTTGAGACATTTAATTATGCAGTAGTTAACTATCCTACATATGATAAAGAATTTTATTCATTAGTACAGAGTTTGAAAAAGTGGAAACATTACTTAATGGGCAAAGAGATAGTAATACATACTGATCATCAACCACTTCAATATCTACCCTCCCAAACTAAGTTGCAGCAATCAAGGCACTATAGATGGATGGGTTTTCTACAACAGTTTCATTTAGTCATTAGATATAAAAAGGGCATACACGATAAAGTTGTATATATGTTATCTAGACCCATCATAAATGCATCTACTATACTTAAGCATAATTCTGTGTTACATGAGAGCTACATTGAACAATATGCTCAAGATATAGACTTTAAAGATGTATATGCAACTTTAAGTCAAGGCAAACGAATAGAAAAATTGGATTATCATGTAAAGGACCAACTCCTATATCATTGTGGGAAGCTATGCATTCCACAAACTGAAAAAGTAAAGATAATTCGAGAAGCACACACTTTTCTAATATCAGGTCACTTTGGGGTAAGTAAAACAGTTACACAACTTCAAAGATTTTTTTATTGGCCAAAAATGAACGAGACAGTTTCTAGATATGTAAGAGGGTATACTATGTGTGCTAAAAGCAAGCCTAACAATAGAGAACTAGGCTTGTATACTCCATTAACAATTCCTTCTCACCCTTGGGAAAGTGCTTCCATGGATTTTGTTGGAGGAATGCCTAAATCTAGGAAAGGTCATGATTATCTGTATGTTGTTGTGGATAGGTTCAACAAAATGTGTATTTTGATACCTTGTAATAAATATATTACATCTGAACAAACTGCAAAACTGTTCTTTCAACGTGTATGGGTTCATTTTGGATTACCCACTTCCATTGTATCTGATCAAGACACTCGATTTGTGGGGAAGTTTTGGTCAAGTATGTGGGAACTGATGGACACCAAACTGAAGAAAAGCACAACTTTCCATCCACAAACCGATGGCCAGACCGAAGTAGTCAATAGGATAGTGATCCAGTTGCTCAGGGGATATTGCAGTAAGCATCCTAAGCTTTGGGATGAACATTTGTGTTATGTGCAACATGTTTACAACCGAGCAAAACATTCATCTGCATAGAGATATCCTTTTGAGACCTGTTTTGGTTTCACACTAAGGTCTCCTTTGGATTTTGTCTTTCGTAAAGACACCACAGTTGGGGGACACAGTGATGTGGACAGGGAAACTAGGTTCATTGAACAAATCCAAGAGATCCACTAGGTAGTACAAGAACAGCTGGAAAAGAGCCAATCCAAATACAAGGCAAGGCATGAAAAACATCAGATGGAGCATAGTTTCCAAGTTGGTGACCAAGTCTGGCTGTATATCAGTAAGGACAGAATGCAAGGTGAAGCTAAAAAGCTAAAGCCTATCAGGTATGGAACTTTCAAGATACTTGAGAAAATTGGTGAGAATGCTTTTCACCTTGATCTACTAGCTTACATGCACATCTACTCAATCGTAAATGCAAATTGCTTGAGATTGTTTGAACCTTCACTAATTGAGGATCTTGAAGAGCAGAGTCAATTTCCTTCTATTGATGACCTGTTACCTGAATATCTTAGTGAATTGCAAGAAGACACAGTTCTGGACAGGAAGGTGAGGACGACGCACAGGGGAGATGTTGAGCACCTCAGAGTTGGGCTCAAGGGTTCAAAGCCGAGTAGTGCAAAGTGAATAGAGATTGGACAAGTGAGACAATTGTACCCTCACTTAGTCGATTCTTGAAAACTAACTTTTGGTGGTCCAAAAGCTTTTTCAGTGGGAAGGCTGTGATCCGAATTGGATCCATGAAAATTATTAACGTTCTATGATTGTATCAAATCATGACAGACTTCAAAAACTTGTGAACAATGAGCTATCAGAAAGACCTTTAGATAGTGGCAGTTTGTAGCCAGCAAGGAACGACGATGACCTCGGTCAAAGCACACTGACTGAGGCCCATGGAGATTACACAGGATGCAAACTAGTAGTTAGGAAGTCCAGATTAGAAAAAAAAGGCCGTTTCTAATGCACGATTAGCGCTAAGCATGCATCGCTGGGCAAAACCCCTCGAGAAGGAATAGCCCTGAGCACTCGGTCACAAGGAAAGCTGAAAACCGTGGGAAAAGTGCTGAAATGATAGGCAGGTCCCGCGGGCCAAAACCGGTGAAATATCGGAGGTGTTTTAGGTAGTAAGCAGAATTGTCAGGAGACCCAGCGATGCCATATAACGAATGACACATGTCTGGCGGATGAGAGAGAAAACCGCTCTCATCGCGAGCTAACATTCGAGCAAGTCAACCACACGATAAGAGTGAACACCGTAGGATCTCGGGGCTCCAGATATAATGGCAGAGATTACACCCGATGAATGACCGGATCTGGAGGGAGAATTACACTGCGGCATATAAAAGTTTGAAGTCGGATTTGACCACTGAGGTGGCGGATGAATCATTACACAGAGTAATCAAAATTCTAAACCGTTTGAGGAAGAGCTAGCACAGTTTGTGAGAGGACAAGTGGCCACTTCCCTGTGAGACGTTACACAGTGGCGATGACGTAGAGGTAGGGAATTCCAAGCGAATAGCAGTAGGTGATCCGAAGAGGCGGAAGAGGAAGCGAACAGTCATGAGACAAATTGGCTTTAAGCCACGAACAAAGAACAAAGACGGAGAATAGTGAAGAAGAAAGAAGGAGACAATGAGACAAAAGAGACAGAGGCAGAGAACAGAGAGCCGAGCTGACCTGCAGAGCTAAGGAAACATCGACCAGACATAAGGCTTGAGAGGTTCAAGCAATCCCTGAGAAGATACCTGTCAGGAACTGAGTACCAAATTGGACTCATCCCATTCAGACCAGTTGAGGTCAAGACTTGGTAAGGAAGAGTTTGTGCACTTATTAAAATGGATCATGAGTCTAGTAGACCTATTTTCACAGTTGAAAAAGTAAAGGAGGAAGACCAGCTTTTAAATTTACTGGAAAATAATGAATCTTCCTCACATTATGATCGTAATTGAAATGAGTATCTCTCATCTAAACAAGTATCATTGCTCTCCATGGAAAAATTTGGGAATTCCTCGATAGAAATCTTTCCAGGAAAAACCTTGAATGTCAATGAAAGCCTGGAAGAAGTGCAAAAGAATCAATTGATAGAAATTTTACAGAAACATTCTTCTGCTTTTTCATGGGAATACAGTTACCTGAGAGGGATTGATCCTAAAACTTGCATACATCATATCTACATTGAACAAAATGCAAGACCAGTTAGACAAACTCAGCGAAGAATGAACCCAAACCTAAAAGAAATTGTTAAGGAAGAATTGCATAAACTATTAAATTTAAATTTCATCTATCCAATATCTGACAGTAAGTGGGTTTCACCCCTAGTAATCATTCCTAAAAAGAATGGAAAATGGAGAGTATGCATCGATTACAGGGAATTAAACAAAGCAACATTAAAATACCACTTTTCGTTACCTTTCATAGACCAGGTCTTAGACACTTTAGTAGGAAAAAAATATTTTTCCTTCTTGGAGGGGTTTAGTGGATATAACCAGAGTCAAGTAGCCCCTGAAGATCAAGATAAAACGACGTTCACCTCTCCATGGGGAACTTATTCTTACCAAGTACTTCCTTTTGGGTTATCTAATGCTCCAGCAACATTCCAAAGAGTAGTCCTCGACATTTTCTCTAACCTTATCCATGATTGTGTGGAAGTGTACATGGATGATTTCATAGTCTATGGGGATTCTTTTAATGAAGCACTGGAAAATTTAGAAAAAGTCTTAATAAGATGTAAAGAAACAAATCTCTCACTAAGCCATGAAAAATGTTTCATGATGTTTAACGAAGGAATTGTTTTAGGTCATCATATTTCCGGAGATGGAATCAAAGTAGACTCATCTAAAGTTGAAGTCATTTCTAAGTTATCAGTGCCAAGTTGTCAAAAGGATGTTAGAAGTTTTCTCGATTTACTGGATACTATAGAATATTTATAGAAAACTTCACAAAAATTGCATCCCCACTCTTTAAACTACTCACCAAATACTGTGAATTTAGTTGGGATTCTGAATGTCAAGCCGCCTTTGAAACTTTGAAAAAGAGAATTCTGAAGCACCCATCTTAAAAGGACCTAACTGGAAATTGCATTTCCATATCTCAATAGATGCTTCAGATTCAGCTTTAGGAGCTGTGTTAAGACAAAAAGATCTTACTCCTTATGCAATCAATTATACCAGTAAAAATTTAACTCCTACAGAGTTAAATTATATTGTAACCAAAAAGGAGTTTTTAGCTGTAGTTCATGCCATTAACAAATTCAAACATTATATAATTGGCTATGAAAACTTTGTTCACACAAACCATTCTTCCATTAGATACTTAATGAAAAACCAATCACTAATGGGAGGATAACTAGATGACTCCTACTTTTACAAGAATTCAACATAACCATTCTAGATAGGCTGGGAAAACAGAACACAATTGCCAATTTTCTATCTAGAATACAAAATGAAAACAATGATCAACCCGTAGAAGATAAATTTCCTGATGAATAACTTTTTGTAGTATTTACTATATCACCTTGGTATGCAGATATTGCTAACTATTTGGCCACAGGAAAAATTCCATTTCATTTATCCCCTAGAGAAAAGAGAAGAATAGTCCAAAATAGCACATCCTATTCATGGATAAATGAAGAATTATACAAAACAGGACTAGATCTCATCATCAGAAGATGTGTTCGGGAGGACGAAATACGGGAGATACTAAAATCTTGTCACGATGATCCATGTGGAGGCCATTTTTCTGACAGGAGAACTGCTTACAAAATTTTACTTTTAGGATATTATTGGCCTTCCATTTTTAGGGACACCAAGGAATATGTTAAAAGATATGACAATTGTTAGAGAATGGGCAAACCTACTCTTTCAAATGAAATTCCACTGCAACCACATGTACTTATCGAACCATTTGAAAAATGGGCATTGGATTTGTTGGACCAATCAACCCACCTTCAAAGCAAAAGAAATATATTCTGGTATGTACTGATTATGTCACTAAATGGGTAGAAGCTAAAGCACTTCCTTTTACTACTGGAAATATTTTAGTTTCATTTCTCTTTGAGGATATTTTTACTCATTTTGGTGCCCCAAGAGAAATTGTAAGACATCAAGGGACACAGTTCACATCTGGACTAGTGTAGAAGCTTGTGGACCAATACAAGATAAAACATCGGAAGTCAACTCCATACCATCCATAAGCCAATGGATAAGTTGAGTCCACAAATAAGGTAATTGAGGCTATCCTTACAAAGACCGTACATCTACATAGGAAAAACTGGGTGGAATAGCTTCCAGAAGCCTTATGGGCCTACAAAACTACATGGAGGAATACTACAGGGCATACTCCCTATGAACTTGTTTATGGGAAGCAAGTCTTACTTCCTATAGAGTTCTAGATCCATACCTATAAGACAGTAGTCCAGTTGGATCTTGACTTTTTAGAAGCCCAGAAGCAAAGGATGACACAATTAAATGAGCTCAATGAAATCAGATAAGAAGCCTTCTAGAGAACCAGCTTAGTGCAACAACAAAGGTCAAGATGGCATGATAAGTACATTAAAGAAAGGAAGTTTCATCCGGGAGATTAGGCATTGCTCTTTGATCCAAAATTTGAAAAATTTCAAGGGAAATTCCAAACCCATTAGCTTGGACCTTATGAAGTTGAGAATGTCTTTGACAATGTTGAAGTTAGAATCAGGACTATTGACAAAGAGAAAACTCCTCTATTAGTAAATGGACATCGTCTCAAGCTTTACCAGAAACCATTAGCAAAAGAGGAATTTGTTAAAATGTTTCAAGATAATTCAGAACTAAAGATGGTCAAGAAGAATTCTTCTTCTTTTCCACCTTAGAAATTTTTACTCAGTTTTCTCTTAAAAAAAAATAAAAAAATAAAAATATAATAAATAAATTATATGTATATATATATAAAAAATAAAAATTTGTATAAACATGAAAAACATGTTGTTGGCATGTTTATACAAAAAATTTAAAGTGAAAACCAATTTGTTGGCACTTCAAATTTTATTTTCAAAAAATAAAGTTCATCTAGTAAAGCCTTTTTTCTCTTACTTGCAAAATCATCAAATTTCCGTAGTTTGGACAATTTTCCGTAGCTAAGACAAGTTTCTGCACCCTAGTAAATATTTTCTAAGTCTACAAAGATGCTTGGTGATTTGGATTAAAGGATAGTTAACAGCAAGGTACGTGCAGGAGATCAAAGGACAACAAATAAGGTTAGAAAAATAAGATCAAAGGTACGTGCTTCTTTAATTTAACAATAGGGAAGGTTGTATAGCATATATGATTAAGAAGATATAGTAGTAAAATAAAATCATTATAACCTAAGGGTAATGGCCATCTAACAAGATATCATATGCCACCACTTAAAAAGTCATGTCACAACCTTATTACAAATCTACCGAAGTAATTACCAAATCATAAGTTTAAATGCGCCTAATGGTCGAATTCATCCCTATAATCCTTATGATAATCTATCTGTTCTTCCCTATTCTTACACTCCTCTAAACTTTCATAGTCTCTCCATCTTTCCGCAATTTAGCAAACCCTACCAGCTCCGTTTTCCTGTCAAGGTAACCAATCTTTGAGGCAAAGAATCCTTCGGAATAGGGATAATTGTTCGAACTAAGCCAACAGGGAAGAAATTCTTGGAGGGGTACCCACAAACTAGGGAGCTACTACAAAGGAGACAATGGCTGCGGTTCATTGAAAAATTTAACGGCTTCCATAAGGAAGTAACCAAGACATTTGCGCGCTCATTCGATGGAATTGAAGCCAAAGTTGGGGACATTAATCTCACAATGACAGAGTCTATGATCGTTGAGGCTACCGAGATTCCAAGGAATGGAGAGAAATTGTTTAAAAACACGGGGATTGATAGCAAGGACTGGAAGGTCTTCCTCAAGAATCCGAAAATGGACACTATGGTCTACAAGAAAGGTATTCCCAACACTACTCTTAAAAACAAATGGAAAAACTTATTACTTATGCTTCAAAAGTTTTTCACTTGTGAGGGTAGGTTTGGGAAAATGTATTTTTATCATGTTAGGATGAAGATGCACTTCCTTGAGGATCATCAGAAGAACCTCTGTTATTTCCTCTTAAATAGCCTCAAGAAATTGACTACAAATGTTTAGAAGAAAATTCAGTGTATAGAAAACACCATGTATCATCATGGCCTGATAAAAATATTGGTCGAATTTCATCTCCAAAGTATAGGGGATAACTGGGAGATTTCCTAGTGAGGAACCACTTTGAAGAAAAATCCCTAGAAAAGGCAAGTAGCAGCAAGGCCCTCAGAGGGAGGAAGAGAACCATGGAAGTGATAAAGGAACATGCACTTCAAACTCAGATAGAAGTATCAAAAGAAGAGTTGCCTATAGTAAAGATTTTGCAGAGAATGAAGAGGGGAAACCCTTCAAGAAAGGAAGCTAGCAGAAGTAAAGAAGAATTCTCACAAACTAATGACATGCAATGGCTCAAGTTCGAAATTCTCTCCTTCAAGTACAACTTTTAATCCAAGTGTGGAGGGACACTCCTTAGTGGCATGGTTCTCTGAAAAAATCACACATTTATTTGCACATTTCATATCAATAGGACACTCTCTTAAAGGATGTGTTTTCCTACACTTTAGACAAAAAATAGACAATGACTCTTGTTCCCTTTTTTTTTTCTGAATTTTCAAAGAGTCATATTTGTTTGCTAACAGTATTCATTCTTTCAATTTTCATGTTGTCCATTTTATTCTCCAAGCCAATGTCATATCATCTATAGTTCCCATTTTGTTAGTTTTGCTTCGACCTCCTCTAGTGGATCTAGATTGATTTCTGGAGAACTTCCTGCACATGTCACAAAATGGTTCAAAAGTTTTCTGAGCAATGTATCCTTGTCCTAACAAATTTAGATTATGTCTAGAATCCTCAGTAAGTCCTCATAGGAACAAGGTTTGAATAGTACTTAAATCAAATTTGTGTTTGGACCTTTGGAGTATATACAAAAATCTTTCTAGGTAATCCTCCAAAGTCTCATCATCACCTTGTACAATGGTGAATATCTTGTCCTGCATTTCTCTAGTTTTACAATATTCCTGATATTTATTCAAAATACTCTCTTCATTTGGTCCCAAGAACCTATAGTGTTTCCTCATAGTCCCATGAACTAGTGCAAGGATGAATCCTTGAGAGTTGCAGGAAACAACTTTAATTTCTGGGCATCATTAGAATAATCATAACTCTGACACAATATATCAAATTCGAAAAGAAATGAATCTGGGCCTTTGTGCACCTTACCATGAAAGTGTGGAAGAGTTGAAGGTGAAATATTATTCATTTGTACATTCACTTCTAAGTTCAAGATTTGAAATCCAAAAGTGGACTGCTCTTCATTTACTTGGTTCTCGTTAGTCCCCTTTGCATGGTTTTCATGATCAACCATTGTTATGCCTCTAGTTAGACCACTTCTAGAAGGTGGAGGTTGAATAGTGTTGAATTGAGCTTTCCAATCACCATTAGCCTCCTTCCCCTTTTCGGGTTGTGTCACACTTGAATCACTATTTTTAGAATCCAAGTGGACTATTTCGATGTGATGAGTCTGGGTTTTCTTCGACTTTCTACCTGCAAAAGAAGGTCCAATATGAGAAGAGTTTCATATTTTTTAGTATTTTGTCAGCCCTTATTAGGCTTCAGACCCCTACCTTTCTTAGGCATTCATTTTAAAAAAATAAAATCCAAGAAACAAAATTCAAATTCTTATAAAGAAACGGAATCTATTAATTGTTGCAATGAATAAGAAAATTAAAACTCATAAAATCCTCAAAACAATAGAAGCATACTGTAGAAAAAATAATAGCAGACCTACCCCTATTATAGAAATGGAAAGTTCTTTCCAATTTCAAATCGCCTCCCTGACAATAGCGCCAAAATGTTAGGTGCAGGAATTGCGGTTAGGGAGACTCCTTCAACATTTAATTGTTGACCCAGGGGTTTCGTAAACTTAGAGACGAAGGACAGAAAATTCCAGACATGATATGAAATTTTCCAAACTCTATTCCTACTTCCTTAATTGTAATCTTGCAGAACCAAAAAGAAAACATCACCCGACAATTTACACCAAAGATATTCTAGTGCTGGAATGTGAAAGAAAGTACTCTTGCAGGAAAATAAATGAAAAGAGCTCTCAAACTTCTTGTAAATAATATTTGACTAATGAAAATGTAAATCTATGTTTATCTTCAGTATAGTTGTGTGCCAGGTTAATAATTGGACCCTTGAAGATATTTGACTTCTTATAGATCTTTCTCCTTGCACTAAGCTATTATTCCTGTACTTTTGCAATGTGCTTGCACTAGTACCAAAACAAATTTTAGGTGTTGGAAGTATATTTTACACGTGTACTAAAGATTTATGTCTTCATGCAGGAACTCTAAGCCTGAGGACTAGAGCACTCTATTCCTGTATCAAGATATTGATTCTTGTACCGGAACAGAGATTCCTGCACCAAGTTTTCCAATCCTTCTTATAATAAAGTAAAGAATGTGTTAACTTGGGAAAAGAACTTGCAAAGGTGAATAGAACTTTCAAAATAAATTCCTCAAACCAAAAGATGCTTCAACCAATATTGACATCTAAAATAAGAATTAATTTCCAGAGTCAAAGAGCACTCTTCTTTAATCAAGGAACTTCTTCATGCAATCTAAAAAGATCATTTAATTGTGACAGTAGGCTTCAATCCTGTAATAGTTATTCACATGAACTGATCTGCATCCATGTCCTTCTTAACTCAAAAAGATTCGCATAAAGTCTGATATTTCCTAAACAACATGAAGTGCAGGTATAGACTAGTGTGTCCCAATGATCCAAAATCGATTTAGAATAGACTTCTAAGTCTAAAGTGTTCCTCACAGAGGAAAATTAAAGTCAAGGGATGCTCTTGGAAATAGTACCATTGTGTAGATCTTATCATTATAAATCTACTGCAATTTGAATGGGCTAAAATAGACTTCGGATGAAGAAGTTATCGCAGAAAGAAGATTGCATTTGTCCTTTAAAAAAGGAGGCATTTCTTCTAAAAAATGGCATAAAATGCTCCTTAAGGAAATTCCATTGCAAATGTGCAAAGAGGTGGACTTAAGGCAAGGGCGGAAGGAACCCCGATTGTGACTCCTGACTTATCGCATCGGAGGTAGGCCTTCTCCCGATATCGAGACCCCAAACTTGGTTATTGTGATTATGAGACATTGTGATTGTCGATGATCAGATCAACGATCTGGTCGGCACAGTCCATAGTCAATGGAAAGAAACCCCGGGCAATTCCAAATGCGATATCAGATAGTGATACGCGACATGTAATGTTAGCTGTCGGATCAAAGAGTCAGGATCTAATCGGGGTGATCAGCGATCGACGATCGGTGATCCCCGATACAAAGGACCAATGTGATAGCGATATGTGACGTGTAATATCAACCGTTGGATCAGGAAAGGAATGGACGATCTAGATTTAATCGACGATCTGCGATCGGCCTATCCCCCATCCAAAGGGGCGATTCATGCACCATGCGATTTGTGATAGTGATATGCCAATAAGGGCTAGACCTAATGGGTTTATAGATGCGATTTCATAAGTTTTGAAATCCGGGAATGTGTGATTTCTTTGTATTTCTTGTGTATTGGGTTTTTTAACCATTTTGCTATGCGACCGCGATAAACGATATTTGGACAGACCCAATAGGTTTTTCGAGGCAATTCGATAATATTTGAAGTCCGATTAAATGTTCCATGAGGCGTTTTCCTGTGTATTTTTGTTATTTGGCTGTCATGGCCAGAGGAAGGAAAAACGATTGGGTTTCCCCATGCCGAAGATTCCTTTCCATTGTAAACGGATTCTTGTGTTGAACAATCCGGTTTTCCATGATGGAGGGTTGTAACTAACGTGTTACAAATGCACAGAGCACACAATTGCAGAGGATGGCTGAGAATGCGCAGAGGCTGAGAAATAACACAGAGAGTGCGATTCTAAGAGGCGTAGGCAGAGTAATGCGCAGAGGAAACTCAGATAAGCCCAAAGATGTTTGCATGCCAAAGAATCCATTAGAAAGCTCATTATATGCTAGGAGGTAATTTGCAGAGTCAGTGACTCAAAAGCAGAGGGTCGCTTGGAGGTCAAGTGAACCTAGAATCTCGTAAGAGCCAAGAGCTAGATCTAGAGCCAGAGACGAGATTCAGAGCCAAAGCCAGAGCCAGAATCGAGAGCCAGAGCCAAGAGCCAGAGCCAGAGCCGAGAGAATAACAAAGAGATCAAATGATCCGACTGTTTCTGGTGTTCAAAGTGTGTTGAAGATAGAAGAAGGCATCCCAGAGACAGTGAAAAAACTCTGAGGGAGTTGGTGCAAGCTAGAGCAAGATCGCTCAGAGCGTTGATTGAAGGAATCTAGTTGAAAGAAGCCTAGATCTGTCTGTAGAAGTATGGACAGCCAGTGGGAGAAGATGGTATTTTAAGCCCATTGTTTCTGTGTAAACCAATGTAGTTGAGTGTGGAGCTTGTAAAATAATTGATGCCATAATTGCAAAGAGCCCAATTGAGTTGACTAGAGCTCAAGGAGATGTAGCCCAAGAGGTTTGGGTGAACTCCATATTATATTGTTGTTATGTGTGTTTGTTTATTTGCTACTTTACTTACTGCCACATGTATTTAAATATCAGCATAAGTAACATAACTTGAAGCACTTAATAGTTAAAGGCAAACTAAAAGCATACACCTATTTTCAAACACTTTTTAATTCCGCAATTGGTTAATCATAAGGTCTTAGAAATATTTAAGCTTTGGAAGTGGGAAAGGTTCTTGTAAGCTTGACAAGAAGCCTTTAGTGCCCCATTTTTAGATCAGGTGGTATCAAAGCCTAATATTGATTTTAAATCTAGTTATACCAGAGCAAATGGTATCAGATCAGAATGCTTGATTGACATAGCAAAGGATTGCTTGTTGGAAATGTGTTTGGGCAGTCAAGGATTGATTGTCTGATTGACTGTATGCTTGTTTGCAGACTGACTATTGTTTGAGTTTGCAGAGGTGAAGGGAAAGCTATTGTTAGCTGAGTCTAGGAGAGGACAAGAAGGAAGAATGGCTAAAGGCATTCTTCTTATCCCAAAGGACCTCAAGGCAATCCTTGAAGCACAAGAGGTTTGTTACAAAAGTTTGCTTGAATAAATCTCTTATTTATCTTGTTTGAAGTTCTTTTGTCCATTGGCATAATGACAACTTCTACAAGTGAGTCCTCAAAATCTTCTTTCTTCACAAGATTCTTTGATGAAGACATGAAGCAAGACTTGTTCATCATGATGGACAAGGTGAGAGAAATGTATGAGGATGGAAGGAAGAGCAACATACTTAGAGAGCAGCTGAATTCCGTGGAGGAAGAGAAGCAGTTGCTTTCTGACAAATTGCAGGAAATGGAGAGGCAACTTCATATTGCAAATATGAACTTGAAAAGGACGCATGAGTTGGAGACACAACTATTTGTTGCCAAAGAAGCCTTAGTCAAGTATCAACTTGAAGAAGAGGTAAAAAATTCCTGTTTGTCTTCAAATTCTTCTAAGAATGCTTATATTGGTTCTTTTGGAAAACATACCAGAGGCATAGGTTCCAAGTTAATGTCTAAGATGGGCTATGGAGGAAAAGGCTTGGGTAAACATGCATAGGGTATTGTTGAGCCAATCATGGTTGAGGAAAGGCCTGAGTACTTAGGTCTTGGCTATGGACAATCTTATGGAGAAAGTTCCAAAGCTGCCATGAAGACAATTAAAATAGTTCCAAGAAAGAGTTTCATTTCAGGTCTTCTACCTAAAGAGTGTGAATATTTTATTCATGGAGAATGCAATAGCTTGAAACATCATTTGCAAGATGCAGGTGTTCATCAACATACACTTGAACCAGAGAGTTGTGGAAACTATAAAAGCCTTGAAGAGATTGATGGTGTTCCAAGGGGAGCCACTTCTTCATTCAATTCACCTCCTCATGAAGGCAATAAAGGTGAAAGAGAAAGGTATAAATATGGTTATAGCCATATTCCTTTTGATTATGTTCAGCATGGTAAATTTCCATATAAGCATGGGAAAAGACCTTTGAAATGGATTGGTAAGAAATGGTTAGAATTCTTATCCAATTAAATATTGCATGTATTTTGATTTGATGCATCTATTTGCATTTCTTTGTTAATGGAATGCAAGTTGCAGGTTTTTACCAAGAAGGTGAATGGAAAATTTGAATAGGAGACTCACTTTATTGCTGCAACATTATACTCATTTCAGCTTCAAAAGTACATTGTGCTTCAACGAAAGTTGAAGTATGAAATGCATGCATGAGAATGATGTGCATGAACACAGGGATGTTGATGATTTCCTTGTATTTGAACATGTATGTGTAATTAACTTGAAGGGTTGATTGCTTTGTTTTAAACATGGACGTAATATTGACATGAGAAAAGTTGATTTGGTCTCTAAGATGGAGATAATGATGAAGTGTTTCATCTTTTGAAAAAGAGTCCTAGAGGTATTTTTCTACATGCTTGACTTGAAGAGTCAATTGTTTTAAAGGCATGTTTTGTGGGCTTGTTATCTAGTCCATCATTTGTATGCAGATGTAAGACATGGATATATTCACAAGATGTGAAAATATGTTTCTTTAGTTGAAGCAGAAGTTTAGGCCATCTAGTTGTTGTCTTGTTGAAGCCCCGAAAATCGGGTCGACAACAAGGGGGATACCCACCCGGTCCGGACCTTGGTTGTCAGCTCCTTATCCGTTTGGTATAGTGGGCCCGACTGGGGATAATGGGACCAGTTTCCCAATCTAAGGGGTGTGTGTGTGTGTAGAGTTGGATGATGCTGATCTAAGAGTACTTAAAGCTAATTTAATTCAAACTTCTAAACTAACTCTATGCTACTGTAATCTAATAGGAAACAACACATCTAATCTACGCTAACCCGGGGTGTATTTCTTCTATTATGCGATCTAAAGATATTTCGAACAATAACTGGTAATAAAGATCATTCATCTATCATAAGAATAGAAATCAGTAAAGATAAACCACTCTGCATAAAAAGTTAAGCAAAACAGTTGTGAACAACATATTGCATAATAAGTTATTCATATATCAAACACAAATAAATGACTCCACCGTATAGAAGTGCCAAATGGTAACCCACACATTCATGCATTAACATATAAACAACTGAAAACTGCATATCACTTATAAGCAGAAATGGTCAAGAGATAAAAGTACCATTTATGACTGGTTCCACTCATAAGCTTCAAGCAACAACGATTTATCTCTACTTGTTCTAACATCTACTAAGAGTACAGAAGTGCAACATCAGTAGCAGATATCAAATGCAAATATTGATAAATCTCGATCCAACCATTCATCAAAAACCCCCTCCGAGGGTGCAAAAGTGCATGTTCTAAGGACAAGTTTTTTGACAAATTTCTGGACCCTTCTCTAAATGCCTGAGAATGGTTTAAATGCTGCTAACTAATTAATCTTAATTACATAAATTTAGGACACGGTTTTAAATGACCGCCCTTCTACTAAAGCAAAATTATTTCTGAAAATTGAATCTAATTCCTAACCGTTTTTGTATTTTCTCATTAGTGTTGTAAGCACGCAACATTCGCCTGGGAAGAGTCGGCTGGTCGTCTTCTCCTTTCGTTTGAGCTACGAAAATAGAAATAACAAGCGTTGGCACCACTTTCTGGTAAACTAGAATATATTTTCGAAAATCTTCCTCTGGCTTGGTGTATTCACTGTGTGTATACTTGGTAATAACCCAAATTTCTCTCAAACTGATTATGCTTTTGCTATTTCGGTTTCCGGCTTTGCGATTGACTGAATAAGTTAGGGACTTTGCTCTCTGAACAATTTTCTGTATTGAAAACTGCCTCCGTTCTTTGTTCCGGGCTTTTCTGGTGCGTTTTCCCTCTTTTGCGCCTTTTTCTTTTTGCTTTACCGGGCATAAGCTTCAGGATCTTTTGCAAACATGCTGCTTTTGTGCGCCTTTGATTCTGAGTTTTGGATGGCCTATTGACATCAGTATCTATTGAGTGATACTCCGGAATCAGTGGTCCTGTTGCATGCGGCATCCGTTTGTGAAGGCATCTCTTATCTGTTCTCCGAGCATTGACGCTTTCCTCTTTTCCTTAGATGTTTCCTGCACATTGCTTTATGTTATTTGCTGTCTTACAGTTTACGCAAAGGAAAAGAGTAATGATGAAAAGATTGATATGAAAGCTTTAAGTTCTAATGAATGCATAATCATGACACCCATAATGAACTGACTCTTCGAAAAACACAACACAATCCTTCTTGGATACTTTGGCGTACAATCATTAATTTGTTTTAAGGCGCGCGCCTAATTTTGGTCTACAGACAGCTTTCCTTGAATACTGTGTCGAGGAAATTTTGCAATGGGTGATTTTTGCGACTCGCATCGCAGTATCAAGGATCACGTCGTCAAGATGTGTCATCGCAGGAATTGATGATCGCATTCATCGTAGATCGCAACATCGCAGATCACAAATCGCAGATCGCACTTAGTCCTCCAATCATTGTGTGCGGCTTATGCGATGTTGCGATATGCGACGTCGCATATCGGCTGTCGGAGATTCCTTAAGTTTTTCCATTTAAGAGTGCTTCATAATATATGCGATGCGATGAATTTCGCGTCGCTTCTTCGCAGCTTATTATGCGCATAGGAAAACGTTTCACTCTCTTCTCGCGATGCGATACAGCTTTTAGGGAGTCAAAATACAAAAACTTTGATAAAATGTTTTTTTTTTTGGATTTTTATTAAGGGTCCCCATTTTCTTGGTGTTATTGCTAATACCACACAAAGAGGGGGGTTGTTGGTGGCCACAACAATGGCGATTCACTGTGAAGAACCAGTTATCTCTGCTTTTCTATTGAATTTTAACTTCCGAAGCAGAAAAAATTTCATACGTCTAAATTTTGTTATGGACAGATAGAGTACATTATGCCTTATCCTATCAATGATATTTTGTCTCAACCTTTTCATATTCCAATTGTTTGTTTCCTCAGGCTTAGTCCTTGTATTCACACCTGACATTATTTGGTCTTTTAAAGATAAAATAAGGTCTTCTCTGCGTGCTGGCTTTTAAAATATGCTCATTTATCGTAGGTAGAGCCTCTGCTACCCGCAAGCGTCCATAGCCTCGACAGGGTTACCTGTTACCCAACAATGATCCTTTATTGTGCTTAAGGTTATTTACAACATTTTAGAGAAAACCCCTTTTGACAC
The DNA here is from genome assembly GCA_031772625.1 of Pinus tabuliformis. Taxonomy (NCBI): domain Eukaryota; kingdom Viridiplantae; phylum Streptophyta; class Pinopsida; order Pinales; family Pinaceae; genus Pinus; species Pinus tabuliformis. Next base: position 816,804,297 of record CM062815.1, on the reverse strand, counting down.
TTTTTCCTTTTTTATTCTCTAAAGAACAATGTCTTGGTTTGGTGGCCAAATTATGACACAGTCATTCACTTGATTTACACTTTTGCTAAACAAGCTGGCTCATGATGAGACCCCTTGTCTTTTGATTGCAACAATCTTAAGTCGTTGCCCTGTTTTAGTGGACAGTATTGGCAAAATCAGCAAGTTATAATATCTGTGATCATGATAAGCCGGCTCGTGATGAGACCTCTTATTCTTTGAGATACAGTGTTTTCTAGGATTGTTCCTCTGAATGCTGCGATTTCCTTTAGCAGGGAGGAAGTCATTGTCTTTCCTTAAGAAAGCTCTGGACGACAATAATAGAGTTTGAAAACAGTATTTTTACAGAGAATATTATTTTATTATTGATACCTTTCATTGTGCTGATATAAAACAATTTTTTACCAAAGGTTGCTTTCATCAAATTTTTTGAATTTGAAACTAGTATCATATCTAGGCTAAAGTTAACTCTACCTGTCAATAATAAAGATTAGATTTTTCGAAAAATTTTGCTACTTGTACAAGCGAAAAAGCTCAAAATCTGATAGAGAATTGGTGTCTTTTTCATGAACCCCTTTAGTAACCATCTACAACTGGTTTTATTTATAAGAAAGAGAAAAACAAATAAAAACTAAACTATCCTACAAAATAGAAGAGTGATCTTCTATGGAAAATATATTTTAAGGATCTGTCCATTAACAGGCAAAGAATCCCTTCGACCTGCTAAATCCTGCAACACAAACGTTGATGGGCCTATGACTTCTACAATCTGAAAAGGACCAAGCCACATCTTCTGAAATTTTGTATGTTTGCCCTTTTCTTCATGAGCCTTATCCCATTTCAAAACTAAATCTCCCATCTGAAAATTCTTTCTGGTCATTATGCTTGAGTAAAAAGAGGATTTTATTAGCGCTTGGTGATGAGCATGGGTTTTCTTAGCTTGTTCTCGTTGTTCTTCTAATTTAATTATTTCCATTTGTCTTAGTTGTATGGAGGAAGTAGATACCTCATCGATGTGTTGTACTAAAGACAAAGAGGGGATGACTAAGTGAGTTGGAAGAACCACTTCTTTCCCATAAACTAAATTAAAGGGAGAAGTGCCGATTGAAGCTTTCTTCGTTATTCTATCTACCCATAAAGCATTTACTAACGCTTTGTGCCAATTCTTTTGGTTCTGGTCAACTGTTCTTTTAATAATCCTGATCAGGTTTTTATTTGTCGATTCAGCCAATCCATTACCTTGCGGATAGTAGTTGGCCGAATATTTCAGCTTGAACCCTCTTTTAAGTGCAAACTTAGTCATTGTATTTCCAGAAAAGTACGAGGAATTATCAAACATTAAAGCCGTTGGCAATCCAAACCTAGTGATTATAAATTGATCTATGAATTCAATAATGTTTTCAGAATTAGCTGTCTTGAGAGGAACTGCTTCTACCCATTTAGTAAAATAATCTGTTGTTGTGAGGATGTACCTATGCTGCTTAGAAGAGTGAGGAACTATCTCACCTATTATGTCCAAGCCCCACTAACTGAATGGTTGCTCAATGTTTACCGGCTGTAGTGGCATGGACGGTTTCTTTTGTCTCCCTGCAACAGTCTGGCAGACTTGGCATTTCCTCACGTAACTGTGTGAGTCTTTGAATAGCGTGGGCCAATAATATCCTGCACGTAAGATTTTATGTGCAGTAGCATCTCCAGCATAGTGTCCGCCTGCTGGTCCATCGTGGAGTTCCTGCAAAACCTTTTCGGCTTTAGTTTTATCAAGACACCTAAGGAGCACATAATCATAATTCCTTTTAAACAGAACATCATTTATGAGCTGGTATTGTTTAGCTTTCAATCTCAGAGCTCTTTTCTTGGTGTGATCCAGGTGTGATGGAGCATACCCATTCTTAAGATAATAAATGGTGTCAACATATAATGATTCTGCATCGTTTAGGCTTACCTCATATTTCTGTACCTCTTCAGATGGATTCTCAGGAATTTGCGATGCTCCAACCAACATTTTGCAGAAGCCTTGACCTCTTACTATGCTTGCTGGCTTGATCTCAAGATCATATTCTTGTAAAGCGGTGATCCAATTTGCTCTTTTTTTCACCCACATCCTTCTGTATTAGAAGATTTCTTACCGTTGGAAATGGTACTATGACCTTAGTATGAGATTTAAGTAAGAAAGGTCTGAAATATTTAATCGCTTTGAAAACAGCATATGCCTGTTTCTCCACGTCTGAATAGTTGAGTTCAACACCTTGTAAGTTCGAGCTAAAAAATGCGATTGGAGCTTCCGCTTTCTCTTGATTTGCTTGAGTTAGAATAGAGGCATATGATTTCTCTGAGGCAAATGTGTATAAGATAAAAGATTCTGAAAAATTCGGGGTTGCTAAAGATGGAGCATTAATGATAGCTGGTTTGATCAGGTTGAATGCTTCATGCTCATCTTGACCCCATTTAAAATTTGAATTCTTTTTTATCATGTTTTGCAAAGGAGAAACAATCCGTGAAAAATCTGGGACAAATCTCTTCACAAAATTGATTTGACCAAGGAAAGATTGCATAGCTTTTTTGTTATGAGGTATGGATATTTTAGAAATTTCTTTGACTCTGTCAGATTCAATGTGAATACCAGATTTTGACACTATGAATCCTAGAAGTTTTCCTTCACTTAATGCGAAAAAAGATTTCTTTGGGTTAAGTGAATCTCATATCTTAAGCATCGTTGAAAGATTTGTTTCAAGTCTTTGAGATGGTCGCTTCGCTTCTTGGAGTACACTGTTATATCATCCAGGTAAATCACTACAGATTTATTGACTAAACCCTTAAATGTGATGTCCATGGCTCTCTGAAATGTAACGCCGGCATTGATCAAACCAAATGGCATCTTCTGATATGCGTATGTGCCCCATTTAGTTCGGAATGTGGTTTTCAATTGATCATCGGGATGTACCAGCACTTGATTGTATCCTGAAAATCTATCCAAAAAAGACATTAATTCTGAGCCTGCTACTACCTGTAATATCTACTCCATAGGTGGGAGGGGAAAATTGTCTTTTTGACAGGCTTTGTTGAGATTCCGAAAATCGATACAGATTCTAATATCTCCGTTTTTCTTTCTAACGGGTACCATATTGGAGACCCGTTTGGAATGTCTGACGAGGAAAATTATTTTGGCTCTTAATAACTTATTTAGCTAAGTTTTTATCTGATTTTCTAAATTGGGGTGAATTTTTCTGAGTTTCTGTTGGACAGGTTTTTCATTGTCAATCATAGGGATAGTATGTTGAATGATAGAAGTGTCGTGTCTTCAGCTCATCATAATTCCAGGCAAAAACATTTTTGTATTGTCTCAAAAGATGGATATACGCTAATTTTTCATCAGGGTCTAGGCCGTAGCCTAGATTAACGTTTTGCGGTTTATCATCGGTTCCTAGGTTTACTAATTCGTAGTTCAGAGTTGAACTGTAGAGCTTTGAATTGGTAGACCTTTTAAACCGACTTTTCAAATCATTTAAGTCTTCTAACTTAACCACCGATTTAGGTATAGCATTATCAGTGCTATTTTGTTGTATTTGTCGATCATGATGGTCTTCGTCAATTATTTGATTGGAGTAGGATCCTTCAGAAGTGAGGAAATTTACAATGTCAGGATCATCGTTGAATACTCTCCAGTTTGTAATGTTGTCAGGGATGGACGGTCTAAAATCTATCTGGACTAAAATCTATTGAGAATCTATTTGGACTAAAATCTTCGGAGGGAATAAGTCTAGAGGCTACGTTAGCTAACAGGTTTGGGCTCGTATTTTGGAGTCTTGGGATTGATGAAATATTGGATGCTATGAAATGTGTAGTCAGATCTTGTACTAAAGATTGATAGTGTTTCAAATGACCTGATAGGCAATGTATGGTGTTACGTACCTATTTGACGACAATCTCAGAGTCTCCAAAGACTTGAAGGTACTTAACGTTCAACCCGATTGCTTTGTATAGGCCTTGCACCAAGGCCTCATATTCCGCTGTATTTTTTGTGCAATCGAATTCAAGTCTGCACGTAAGCATGGTCTTATTTCCTTCTGGGCTAATCAGGACTTATCCTGCTCCTGCTCCTTCGTTAGATTTAGATCCATCAAAATATAATTTCCAAAACAAAGATGTATTTACAGGTTTATCTAAAAAATTAACACACTTTGAATCATTAGTTTGGGAAAAATTTTCGACTTGGGACAAAACATAATTTTCTAAGTAAGGTGAGGTATGAGCATTGAAATTGCCGAGGAAAGAATCTACCGAGTAATTGCCTATGATACTGTTGTTGTATGCTATTGCTTCATTTTCTCCCTCCAATTCCATTACTATGTACTTCTGGTGTAATTCTCATTCAACCTTTATTTGATTCGGTTTACCATTGTAGGGTAACCACATGTGTGACCAGTCGGTTGAGAAGTAGCCATGGAGTTTCTCGGACCAATCCCTGCTAAGAATCAAACCATAGAATTCTGGGATATCAGCTACTAGAATGTCAATAACCTGACATACCTTCGGGTTAGACGACAATCTTATGGTCACTTGATTAAGTTCACCAATCACTTCGACTTGAGATCGATCAAGCTGAACTATGCGCACTGCGGATTTTTGTGGTTGAACATTCAACTTGGCACATATTGATCTGGGTAAAATATTCGTTGAAGCACCTGAATCTACCAAACAATTGTGCACATTTTTATTGAAAATTTCATAAGTGAGAAGGAAAGGGGGAGTGTGAGACCTTGATCTTCCTCCAATCAAAGCGATGTCATTTGGATCAACCTTATTGATCGTGTTGGTTGGTGGTCTTCCCATGTTGTGGGAAGCTACAGCTGTAGGCAAAGATGTAGTAGGCACGACATGTAATTCTTTCATCATTATCTTCTGTTGATGTTTCAATTTGCTCAATTCATAAAGAGTGATATTAGCCCTAGTCTTTTTCATGTCATCAATGATATTGTACTCCATTTCATCCGACACAATCAGTGTTCTTGATGGAGGTGTTTGGTCTTATTGGACTGGGCTAGATTGAATTGCTTTAGCGGTAGTTTTCTTTGTTGCGACTTTATCTTTTGCTGCAGGGCTTGCACCCTTCTGCTTGGGGGTAGTTTGGGGAGGATCAAGTTGATTTTTTCTTCGTGTGCTAACCGGAAATGCTTCTTGATCTTCTTCTTGCGGGAGGATGAAATCCCACATTCCTTGTAGTTCCACAACTTCTTCGTCATCGGTCTGCCCTTCAGTGGTATTCTCTTCTTCTTCCTCTTCTTCGGATTCGACGTTTGAGATGGCGTTGGGTGGTTTCACATCCATTGAAGGATTTCTTTTAAAAGTTCTGTAGGGCTTTTTTGAAGAAGTTTCTGCTACTTATTTTTTTTATGTCAATCATCTCATTGGACATGGTTTTTAACACTTTTTGTAATCCTTCCAAATCGAAAGGGTCTTTCTTTTTTTTCTTCTTGGGGTCTTCTTTGAAGGAGACTTTCTTAGATTTGCGTTCCTCTATCGCAGATCTTTTTTCCAGGGCTACTACGCGTTTCTCTACTGCCATCGCCTCTGTCAAGTTTTCAACTAAGGTTGTCTTATTTTCCCTATCCACGAAGAGTGCCAAATTTGATGGTAAGGCCGTAATATACCATTCACATCTTACTTCTTCACTGGGTTGGGAAGCAGCGGGATTTTTGTTGAGGATTTTATTGAACCGTAAATTGAAATCTTTGATGGGTTCTCTAGCCTCGGCTTTAAGATTGGATAGGTCATTGATTAACGTCGCCGTTGATCTGTCATCGCCAAACTTGGTAAGGAATTGACTTTCAAAAATGTCCCAACTCGTGATAGACCCGGAAGGTAATGAAAAGTACCATGACCCGGTTGTTCCTTGCATTGTATAGGGAAAAAGTCGGACAATAGCATCCTCGTTGGTAACTCCGTTGAGATTGATAGAAAGCATGAAATTATTAATATGCTCTTCAGCTAGCATGCCTGCTTCTGGATTGAATTTGGGTAGCCATTTCTCAGGATGGGTCGGTATTTGGCTCAGGGGTGGAGGCATTAAAACTGCCCCAGGATTGTTCCATGGAGACTGGGCCATCGTGGAGCTGCTAGTAAATGAAAGTGCAGAGGATGATCCCTGAGGCTGGGAAGATGAAGATATTATGATATTTGATGATTGAAGAGGAGGGGTTGTGGAAGATGGATGAGTGGTTTGGAATGAAGATGTGGGTGGCTGACTTCGCAGTGAGGGAGTTGAAATGGATGACGTAGATGAAAGAGTCTCACTGTCAGACTCTGGTGGTGTTTTCCTTGCTCTTTTCCTGGTGGGGAGAGGGAATTCAGTTGGCTGGATGTCAAATTTTTCACTCTTTAATCTGGTCAGAGGATGAGCAGGATTGTACTGCGAAGTCATGCTGCTTTGAGATTTATCAGACCTCTGTGTAAAAATAGAAAATCCCTGGAGTTTGCGAATCAGAGTTTGAACTTCAGGGGGTTCAATGGTAAATTGGCCTGAAATATTAGGGTATGTAGCAGCGGTTGATACTCGAGCGACTTTTGACTCTGGATTTAAACGTACTGGGGAAGTCAGGGGAGTTGATGAGGGCGATTTACTCTCAGAATGGTATTTAGATTTTGATTTAGGTGCCATTCATCATTCGGGCCCTCCTTCTAGCGCCAAATATGTTGAAGCCCCGAAAATCGGGTCGACAACAAGGGGGATACCCACTCGGTCCGGACCTTGGTTGGCAGCTCCTTATCCGTTTGGTATAGCAGGTCTGACTGGGGATAATGGGACCAGTTTCCCAATCTAAGGGGTGTGTGTGTGTGTGTAGAGTTGGATGATGCTGATCTAAGAGTACTTAAAGCTAATTTAATTCAAACTTCTAAACTAACTCTATGCTACTGTAATCTAATAGGAAACAACACATCTAATCTACGCTAACCCGGGGTGTATTTCTTCTATTATGCGATCTAAAGAGATTTCGAATAATAATTGGTAATAAAGATCATTCAGCTATCATAAGAATAGAAATCAATTAAGATAAACCACTCTGCATAAAAAGTTTAGCAAAACAGTTGTGAACAACATATCGCATAATAAGTTATTCATATATCAAACACAAATAAATGACTCCACCATACAAAAGTGCCAAATGGTAACCCACACATTCATGCATTAACATATAAACAACTGAAAACTGTATATCACTTTAAGAATATAAGCAGAAATGTTCAAGAGATAAAAGTACCATTTATGACTGGTTCCACTCATAAGCTTCAAGCAACAACGATTTATCTCTACTTGTTCTAACATCTACTAAGAGTACAGAAGTGCAACATCAGTAGCAGATATCAAATGCAAATATTGATAAATCTCGATCCAACCATTCATCAAAAACCCCCTCCGAGGGTGAAAAAGTGCATGTTCTGAGGACAAGTTTTTTGACAAATTTCTGGACCCTTCTCTAAATGCCTGAGAAGGGTTTAAATACTGCTAACTAATTAATCTTAATTACATAAATTTACGACACCGTTTTAAATGACCACCCTTCTACTAAAGCAAAATTATTTCTAAAAATTGAATCTAATTCCTAATCATTTTTGTATTTGCTCATTAGTGTTGTAAGCACGCAACATTCGCCTGGGAAGAGTCGGTTGGTCGTCTTCTCCTTTCGTTTGAGCTACGAAAATAGAAATAACAAGCGCTGGCACCACTTTCTGGTAAACTAGAAGATATTTTCGAAAATCTTCCTCTGGCTTGGTGTATTCACTGTGTGTATACTTGGTAATAACCCAAATTTCTCTCAAACTGATTATGATTTTGCTATTTTGGTTTCCGGCTTTGTAAATGACTGAATAAATTAGGGACTTTGCTCTTTGAACAATTTTCTGTATTGAAAACTGCCTTCGTTCTTTGTTCCGAGCTTTTCTGGTGCGTTTTCCCTCTTTTGCGCCTTTTTCTTTTTGCTTTACCGGGTATAAGCTTCAGGATCTTTTGCAAACATGCTGCTTTTGTGCGCCTTTCATTCTGAGTTTTGGATGACCTATTGACATCAGTATCTGTTGAGTGATACTCCGCAATCAGTGGTCCTGTTGCATGCGGCATCCATTTGTGAAGGCATCTCTTCTCTGTTCTCCGATCATTGACGCTTTCCCCTTGGCCTTAGATGTTTCCTGCACATTGCTTTATGTTATTTTCTGTCTTACAGTTTACGCAAAGGAAAAGAGTAATGATGAAAAGATTGATATGAAAGCTTTAAGTTCTAATGAATGCATAATCATGACGCCCATAATGAACTTACTCTTCAAAAAACACAACACAATCCTTCTTGGATACTTTGGTGTACAATCATTAATTTCTTTTAAGGCGCGCGCCTAATTTTGGTCTACAGACAGCTTTCCTTGAATACTGTGTCGAGGAAATTTTGCGATGGGTGATTTCTGCGACTCGCATCGCAGTATCAAGGATCGCGTCGTCAAGATGTGTCATCACGGGAATTGATGATCACATTCATCGCAGATCGCAACATCGTAGATCGCAACATCGCAGATCGAAAATCGCAGATCGCAAATCGCAGATCGCACTTAGTCATCCAATCATTGTGTGCGGCTTATGCGATGTTGCGATATGCGACGTCGCATATCGGCCGTCGGAGATTCCTTAAGTTTTTCCATTTAAGAGTGCTTCATAATATATGCGATGCGATGAATTTCGCGTCGCTTCTTCGCAACTTATTACGCGCATAGGAAAACGTTTCACTCTCTTCTCGCGATGCGATACAACTTTTAGGGAGTCAAAATACAAAAACTTGATAAAATGCTTTTTTATATATTTTTATTAAGGGTCCCCATTTGCTTGGTGTTATTGCTAATACCACACAAAGAGGGGGGTTGTTGGTGGCCACAACATGTCTGTATTTTTGTTGTTGTTGACAGCGTGTCAAGCAGGTACAAATAAAAATTTTGTGGAGCAGATGTAAATTCACATTTGTTTGAGCCACATTAGATCAATGATCAAGGAAGAGAAGTTCAAACTACCTTTTGTGACCATCTCAGCAGGAGTTCTGCATGAAGTCAAGGAGGAAGACAGTTCTTCCCAGAAGGACTAGCACATCCAGGAAGGAAAGTGGTCAGAGACTTTGGTTCAGAGGCACTATGTAGAGGCAAATCTGTGGAGGTTGAAAGAAGAGGGTGAGGTACTCTCATTTATTGCTCAGATCAGTATGTCAGTCTTTTGGAGACCAAAAGTTCTTTTAGTGGGAAGGTGTGATCCAAAATGGATCTAGAATAGACTTCTAAGTCTAAAGTGTTCCTCACAGAGGAAAATGAAAGTCAAGGGTTGCTCCTGGAAATAGTCCCATTGCGTAGACCTTATCATTCTAAATCTACTACAATTTGAATGGGCTAAAATGGACTTCGGATGAAGAAATTATCGCAGAAAGAAGTTTGCCTTTGTCCTTTCAAAGAGGAGGCATTTCCTCTAAAAAATGGCATAAAATGGTCCTTAAGGAAATCGCATCGCAAATGTGCAAAGAGGTGGACTTAAGGCAAGGGAAAAAGAAATCCTGATTGCGACTTTTGACTTATCGCATTAGGCATTCTCTTGATATCGGGACCCCAGACTTGGCGATTGTGATTATGTGACATTGTGATTGCCGATGATTGGATCAGTGAATCGGGTCGGCATAGTCCATAGTCAATGGAAAGAACCCCCAGGCTGTTCCAAATGCGATATGTGATAGCGATACGCGACGTGCAATGTTAGCCGTTAGATTGAGGAGTCAGATCAACGGTCAGGGTATGATCGAGGTGATCAGAAATCAGTGATTGGTGATCCCTGATACAAAGGACAAATGCGAAAGCGATATGCGATGTGCGATATCAGCCGTCAGATCGGGAAAGGAATGGACAGTCCAGATTTAATTGGCAATCGGTGGATCCCTAATCCAAAGGGGCGATACATGCACCATGCGATTTGTGATAGAGATATGCCGATAAGGGCCAGACCCAATGGGTTTATAGACGTGATTTCATAAGTTTTGAAATCCAGGAATGCAAGATTTCTTTGTATTTCTTGTGTATTGGGATTTTTGACCATTTTGCTATGTGATTGCGATAAGCGATATTTGGACGGACACGACAGGTTTTTAGGGGTGATTCAATAATATTTGAAGTTCGATTAAATGCTCCATGAATCATTTTCCTGTGTATTTCCGTTATTTGGCTGTCACGACCAGAGGAAGGCAAAACGATCGGGTTTTCCCATGCTGACGATTCCTTTCCATTGTAAACGGATTCTTGTGGTGAACAGTCAGGTTTTCCATGATGGAGGGCTGTAGATGACGTGTTACAAATGCACAGAGTGCAAAATTGCATATGATGGCTGAGAATGTGTAGAGGCCGAGAGATAACATAGAGAGCGAGATTCTAAGAGGCGCAGGCAGAGAATGCGTAGAGGCAACTCAGAGAAGCCCAGAGATGTTTGCATGTTGAGGAATCCATTGGAAAGCTCAGTATATGCCAAGAGGCAATCTGCGGAATCGGTGACTGAGAAGCAGATGATTGCTTAAAGGTCAAGAGAACCTAGAAGCTCATAAGAGCCAAGAGCTAGAGCCAGAGCCAAAGCCGAGAGTCAGAGCGAGAGCCAGAGCCAAAGCTGTAGCTGAAAGCTAGAGCCATGAGAACAACAAAGAGATCAAATGATCCAGCTTTTGCTGGTGTTCAATGTGCACTGAAGACAGAATAAGGTATCCTAGAGATAGTGAAATAATTCTGAGGGAGTTGGTGCAAGCTAGAGCAAGATTGCTCAGAGCACTGATTGAAGGAATCTAGTCCAGAGAAGCCTAGATCTGTCTACATAAGTATGGACAACCAACGGGATAAGATGGTATTCTAAGCCCTTTGTTTCTGTGTAAACCAATGGAGTTGAGTGTGGAGCTTGTAAAAGAATTGATCCATAATCCCAGAGAACCTAGTTGAGTTGACTAGAGCTCAAGGAGACATAGCCCAAGAGGTTTGGGTGAACTCCACATTATAATTTTGTTATGTGTGTTTGTTTATTTGTTACTTTACTTACTGTGATATGTATTTAAATATCAGCATAAGCAAAAAAACTTAAGGCACTTAACAATTAAAGTCAAACTAAAAGCATACACCTATTTTCAAGCACTTTTTAATTCTGCAATTGGTTAATCATAAGGTCTTGGAAATATTTAAGCTTTGGAAGTGGGAGAGGTTCTTGTAAGCTTGACAAGAAGCCTTTAGTGCACCATTTTCAGATCACCCAACGACCTTTAGTTTCAAATTATCAAAAGCATGTTTAGTTCGAGATATCAAGAACACTTTAGAATGAAAATCACACACTCTAGAATCACATTAAGACTCATCAATCATATAAGAATAAAATACTATTACTGTAATGAAACAGAGGAATCAATCTGCGATATTGTAAATGCACTAGTGCAAGAATGCGTGCTAGCATGATCCAGGAAAAAACGAGATTAAACTTCAAGGAAGGAAATCATAAAATTAAACTCAATCGAGCATGCACACCATAGATTTGTCACACAATGATGAAATAGAATTTAAACTTTGAAGAAGAATAAAAGTATTTATTTACTTCACACCGCATTAAACTAAATTAACACACCTTAATCGAAAAACAAGAACATGAGGGAAAACTAGCTCGGTTGGTTGGGCCCTAGCCAACTAGCTCGTTTCCCTATTGAGGAAACATAAAGATTTAGCTCTTAATCAACACATCAACACCAAATTACAACGCAAGATTTAGAAATCATGGCGCAGTCCTTTCCTATTAATAATTAGAAAATGCACATCATGAGTTCGAATCTAACCTAGAATGAGGGCGATACCAATAAAATTACAGAAGAGCTAAATTACAATATCCTTGCTATAGTTATCGCTCACTACCATTTTCTATCTGAATCCTATATTTTATACATTCATTCAAGCATGCGGTCGTAACCAAATTACATCAACTGTTCTAATCTGAGCCTTTCAACTATAACAAAATAATAATAACAATTCATACTAAGCCTTTCAACTATAAAAAAATGCTAATCTGGGTATTCAAACTTGACCCAATCTCCACCATATCCCTGACTTTTCTCTCTGCTCCGAGCCCAACTCGAGTTGATCGTTCTAAAACACGATGTCTGCATGAGGTGGTGAGTTGTCATGGCAATTAAGGATTTTCCAGCGCTACAGGAATCCTACTTGCACTCGACCATGCTAACGAGATGATCAATACATTTCCTATCAAATACTTTAGGAAGAGAAATATTAGTTACAAAGATTTAAAGGTACAAAATCTATGAAAATGATTAATTAAGCACATTCGTAACCCTTAAACATGAAATATAAAGCTAGTGTAGGAAAAGACACAATTCTTGGACTAGTGCAGGAATAGGGAGGTTTGCAAGGTTAAAACAGAGGTCTAAGTTTATGGTTTTGAAGGGAAAAGGGGTTAAAAATGAAGCAATTTAGCCTACCAACATGGAGATTTCATAGCTTGTTATTCTAGTCATCAGATGTTGATTTATTATATTTTATTATGTAACTATGGTTTCATCTTTTACAATATCTTCTTTTTTTATTCACGTATTTCACCTAGTGACTTCCATCCATAGTTTCTTCATCTTTGTCAACCACCTCACATTCCATATGAGGACATATTATGTTGATTTCATCTTGTAAATATGTGAACCATGCCTTCATGCATCGTTCCAAAGGATGAGATCCCTTTTCTTCGATCATGCTCATGAGGTAGAGAATTTATCCATGTTATCTACAACTATATGATGACATGACTTAATATATTACATATATGAATACCTTTTTTTTCTCCTTTTGGTCATGTAGACTTCCTTCGGAAGCTTCCTTTCCTTCATTCAAAGTACTTCAAACATATTGACATGTTTCACTCCTTTATCTCCATAATATCATCCTTCTAAGCAATGGATTCCACACAAGGTGAAATTATTGCTCTTCGAAGAGAGGTGAACCTTCTAACAAAGCTTCCAATGTAGGATCTTAATTATCCTTATTATGAAAATTCTCCTTCCTAATAATGATGATGTATGATGATTTCTTTTTACCATGCTAGATGAATTTCTTATGTTATTTGCTCATGCTTTAGTGAGGTTACCAAAAACTGCTTCCTTTCTATGATGACTGCTACATTCGTGCAAACTTCTACTTCAATATTCTTTCAAGTTTTTTTCACGAGCTCTTGCTTCATTTGTATGCTTCCAATATAATTCTATCTCCTAATATGATACAACTTATCATATTTAAAATGCTTCCTACCATTATAGCTATTATTCACCATAGTAGATGTCTTTTGACCTCCTACTACTCCTTGCTATAGAGACCTTAATAGTGAAGATCTATCCCTTCTTTCTTATATTTCTTCTCATCAGGTTCTTCTATTTCTTCAGTGATATGGGATTCAATTGTTTCTTTCCTTTTCTTGTTTTCCTTTTTGAGTTTAGGAAAATCTCTCTTGTAGTTCCCATACTCCTAATAGTCATAACATTGGATCTTTGGCATATCGATCTTCTGAATCTTTTTATGAGGACCAAACTTCCCAAACTTTCCTTTTCCTTATCCATGGTAGAAAATGCTTGAACTTGTTCGCTTGATCCAATATCACTCTTTTCCTTTAACCTAGTTTCTTCAATATTACACAATGACCAAAGGTCATTGAATGGGGTGGCTTCCTTCTTTCCATAGATTCTTGATACGAATTTCCCCCATTCATCAGGTACCACATTGAGCACTACAATGGTCATTTATTTATATGGCATTATTTCCCCAAAATCTTGTAGTTGGTCTATTATTTCTGACACTCTCATAAGATATGAGGTTATCACTTCTTCCTTTGATACCTTCATCTTATACACCTTGGTTATCAAGGATATGACTTCTCCAGCAGTGCTTATAGAGAACAATTCTACTAACTTCTTATACATTTATTTTGATGTCTCCAACTTTGTTACATAAGGTATGGAGGGATCCCTGATGGATTCTATAAGAACACTTTGAGCCCTTGTTTCCCCTTTCATATATTTTGACATTGTTTGAGCTTCTTCTTGTGATAGTTTGGAGACCTTACCATTGATATGACTAATAACTTTATTCTCTATGAAGAGAAAATTTGTCCTCTTTTTCAATGCAAGGAAGTTTGATGACCCAACCAATTTATTTCTCTCCTTGCAAAATTAATTCATTTTGATAAATTCAAACATAAATATAACGATACTTACATGTCAAGTGAATATACTCCTATATTATGAAATCTTCAACTTCATGTCTTTCTTAATGATGATGATAAAATAAGATGTCTTCCTTCAAGTATGCTTTGATAGTGATCCTTGACTCAAGAAGCTAGAGATCACCTTGATTTCTTGATGATGTTGGTAGTGCTTCTTCCAACTTTCCTTGGATGTAGAGACTTCGAGATGATTTAATTTATAGTCCTTATTTGATTGGAGGTAGGGTCCTTGAGATATTATTTTTGATAATGATTTAAAATGTGTGAGCTTATTAATAATGTTTCAATTTTAAAAACCCTTCTTCGAATGAGCTAGGTTTATGAGGTATTCTTCTCTTTGAGATGTGATGGTCCTTGAAATATGATGAATGGTACTTCTTGTTTCGATTTATTGTCCTTTATGTATCTTTTCTTGATGGTTTGATGTCCTATTTTATGCCTTGACCTTTCATATTCCTTTTGATGGTCCTTCCACAAGTTTTCTTTCCTTGTCTTGTCACCTTAGCTCTGATACCATGTTGAATAATCTAGCAAAGATAGATTAGGTGATTTCTCTTACTTTGATAATTGCTTGCAACGAGTTTTTAATTAAGTTGATTATATTATTCTTTATCTTGATTATATTTAGTTTTCTTATAGTCAAACAGCTACCAAATCATAAAGAACAATGAGACAAGAGGACAAAAGATGTAGGCAATCATCTAGGGCCAAAATCTCTCCACTTGAGAGGAAAACTTACAAGAATTCTTCTCTACTTATAGTCCTTCAATTGAAAAATTCCAAGGCCTAATACCCTTGACCAAGACCCCTCCAATACCAAGGAAAACCTTTTCTCCTTGATGAGTTTTCCTTCCAACAACTTCGACCTCAGAATATTCTGCAACTTCGACCCCCGAGCAAATTCTTCTGCAACTTTGACCTCCCAATAGATTCTTTTGTAACTTTGACCTCCAACAGTTTCTTCTATAGAAATACTTAATAACATGTGTGAGAGAATGATAGATATTTTGTCTTTCTTTCTCCTTCACTTGAGATGAATCCTTCTCCTTATCAATCGGCTTGTAATGGAGACTTCCTTTAACACAAAGCTCGACTTTCCTAAGTGACTACAGTTCGATACCTGTTG
This sequence comes from Pinus tabuliformis, assembly GCA_031772625.1. NCBI lineage: Eukaryota > Viridiplantae > Streptophyta > Pinopsida > Pinales > Pinaceae > Pinus > Pinus tabuliformis. The sequence continues at coordinate 816,788,848 of CM062815.1, read as the reverse complement.
TTGTAGAAGGATTCCCTAATACACTTCACACATGTGAGAAAGATAGCCAAAAATGTCCCAAAACTTGATTTCTTCTGTTGATTTTCACCTCTTCTTCCTCACTCCTTCTAGATCTCTTTCTTATCTTACTCAAAATTCTTTGTTGTTGGATGAGTGTGTCCTTGAATGAGGCTGAGTTTTCCTGTATATAGGCTTCCTTGAGTCCTCAATAAGGCCAACTTGTACTTCTACATAGGACAACTTTCTCTTTTGAAGGTTGAGTTTTGTTTTGCACCATGACAAGGTCTTGGAGGGTCTTTCACTCTAGTTTGACTCAAATAAAATTTATTTACAATATGTAACATGCCCAAATGGGTCTTCAAAACATGACAATGAATTAATTGACCTAGAAGCACTCAATGGGTGCTTGAACTAAAAATAAATTTCCCTTGAGCATGAAACCCATGTCTCAAGAACAATAATAATAAATTTATTTTTCTCTTTACATTAAATACATAAAATTATGATAACATATGTCATTATGCAAACAAAACCTAGTTACATATTGCAACATGGTCAAGTGGATCAAGGAGAAAATAATCATGAGAAGAGGATGATAGAGGATGAAAAGTATCCCTTGAGGAGATCAATCTTTCAATCAAATCAGATTCAAGATGAGTATTAATATCATCTTGAAAATTCAAGGGTTTGGTCTTCATCTTAGGCTTCATGAGCCATTCCAAGCTTCCCTGCATCAAATCTAGATCATGAAAAGTGGATAAATTTCGAAGAGATAGATAAACAATTGATTTCCATACTTACAAAACTAAACATCATTACAAGGAGGAACTCAAATTGGTATTGAGAAAGGAAGAGGAAAAAGAACAAAAGGAATAATGGGTTCCTCCTCTAAAAATAGAGGTGTCTCATGGTTTGCAAAATTTGGGGGAGAAAAAACATCTGGGGGTTTAGATTCACAATGTTAAAAAGATATTTAAACTGGATGTTCAAATTTTCTTTTAAAGAAATCCCAATATGTATCTTCTCCAGGAAACTCATAACATAGGTGAAGGAATATATTAGGAAAATCCTCAATTGACTCATTGAGGTTCATTCTTAGTTGGTTAATATTTTTAAGAACACCTCGTTAATAATATTTGTCAAAATCTTCACAAATCTATACAAGTTGTTCAAATGAATGGATGGAAGCGGTTGGTAATGTATGACACCATTGTTTAATTCAAACTTCAAGGATGAGGATGAACAACTTGTTATGAACATATTTACATTGAATTCCATTAGAGAGACAAAAATGAATGAATTGGAAGAAGTGTTCAAGGACAGTTAGTTCACCCCATCAAACTTAAATTGAGACAAGTAATTGATTATTCCTACAGGGATTTTAAGATATAATATTTTAGAAAATCACCTGAGGATTATGATTTGGGATTGATTCATTCAAGGTAAGAGATTCAAAACAAACACAACATGCTTAGCTTGTCATCTAACCCTCTTTCTAGTTCCAGAATTTTGACAGTGTTGGTTACCACCAACATACAGGGGATCTCCCCAATGTAAAGTCCCAATTAGACATCACACCATTTGGAGTAGGATCCCCATCCAGAGAATCATTCTAGGCACCAGAACTCTAAGGTTTCCTTGGATACAATGAATAACATAGGAGAGTGTGCGCATAGCCATTGAAATCAGCAACCAAGTTGACAATATGAAATGCTAATTGCAATGTGTAAAAGGACACTTTCACGAGAGGGTGGACAAGAGTTAGTCTCTAGAATGAAAGTAATAGTACTAAACTAAGAGAGGCACATGAGACAAAGGAAATTTTTGTTAATTATCTAGAGAAATAGTTCACATAGAGACAACAATCATTAAAGAAAGTAAAACACACATTCAACAAGAAAAACACCAAAGCCAATGAAGCAGTTCAATTTCTTTAGTACATAATAACATAAAATATACTGCAAACATCCAAAGAATAGTCTTACAATATTCATGATACATGCATGAATATGTGTCGGTTCAACGCGATTCTGATTATTAAGTGAAAGATCCAAGTACACAGTTACAATGGTGAGACACTAGCTTCAGTAGTGGAACATTGAGTAACTTCTTTCTTCTCCAAAGAATGATCTTCTCTCCTATGCCAAGTTAGAGAATCCAAGGCTAGCTCTCCAAAGTCTAAGACTCCAAAAATCTCTCTGCTTGATTTATGAGGTATATTTTATAACAACATGAATGAAATTTCATATCCCCTATTACACTTGAGTTACCCTCATGACTCTTGGACACGTAATTCTTGATTATTTGGAAGATATCGCCATGTTCCTCACCACTGGTATTTCCTTGATGATGACACAAAAACCTAGAAATACATATGCTAGTTAGGGTTTCATATTACCAACTTATTGTGGGGGAACTATGCAAAATGGGACTAGATCATATTCTGTGGTGATGTGTTTTAGACCATGAGAAAGAATATGTTCTATGGGAGTGTCATTTTGGTGTTGTGAGAGGTCATGTAGGAGGAAAGGAAACTACTCGAAAAGTATTGCAAGTTGAAATTTGGTGGTATAATCTTTTTAAATATGCAAAATAATATGTTAAAAAGTGTGACATTTTTCACCAAGTTGGTCAGTCATCCCAACAAGATGAGCTTCATTTGCATCTTGTTCGAGCCCTTGAAGGCTTTGAAAATTGGGTTGTTGACTTTGTGGGTCCTATAAATCCCCCTATGCAACATTCTCTTGTTCAATATATTATTACTACCACTAATTATCGGATGCGCTAAGATGAAGTAGCTATTGTTAAAGATTGTACTGCTGATACTACTGCATCATTTATTTTTGAAAATATTGTTACTAGATTTGGGTGTCCTAGGAGCCTTGCCAGCGATCAAGGATCACATTTCATCAATGAAATTGTTGACACATTACTGTGAAATTTTATGACCCATCACCATAAGAGTATTTTGTATCATCCACAAGTGAATGGCATAGTTGAAGTTTTTAATAAAATCTTGGAGAAGGGGCTTACTAATATTCTTTTCCTGCAAATAGGGATGATTGGGATGAACACATTCCAACTACATTATGGGAATATCGTACTACCGTGAAGAGACTGCACAAGTACACTATGTTCCATCTTGTTTATGTTCAAGCAACTATAGTACCATCTGATTTTATTGTCCCTAATTTATTTATCGCACAAGTTACTAAGATGACAAATGATGAATCTATTACAAAGTGACTACAAGAGCTTTGGTATTTGGATGAAGAGAGAATTTTGGCATATTTTCATCAAAATGTTAAAAATGAATGAGAAAAGGCTTGGCACAACCAACATATAAAGAAGAAGTACTTCTTTGTTGAAGATCGAGTCTTGCTCTTGACAACAAATATTTGAAGCATCCAAGAAAATTATAAATGCATTGGTTGGGTCCCTTATTTTTTGTTGAGATACGAGATTAGAGAGTTGTCAGACTTGTGCAAATGGATGGAGTTATTTTTCCATAGTGGGTTAATGGTTCATGCCTAAAGCCCTACTATGGATAATAAAAAATTTAGGTAGTTGTTGATCTCTAAAAGGAATTCGTAATTAGGTCTAGGATAGAGTCAATCGTGTTATTTTGTTTGTTTATGCTTGTTGCAATAACTAGAGTAGTTGCATCAATTTTTTTAGTTTAGCTTACTCATGACCCACCATAACTGATTGTGGTCGGGGAAGCACGTGTCAAGTGTTTTGTCTATCAATTTTTTAATAATTAATAGTCTTTTAAGTCATTATTATAATATTTCTCATAATACTCTAACATATTTTGACTGTCTGCTTTAGGGCTTTGTCATCATTCCCCATTAATTGACCATAATTAGTATAATCTACATTTCAAGTATTTTATGTAACCAAACCAAGTTCCATGTCCTAGTCATTATAATTATCCTGATTCAAATTGATTTTGGTAAGTTACCATATTTATTAGTTAACATTCTAATCATGTTTTGCCTTATCAAGATTTTCTATATAGCTTGCATGTAGTTGCCAAAGTTCTTCATTGTGAGGGTCCATTTGGTCAGGTTTTTCACCCTATCTCTTGTGTCAAATATTTATACTTCTCAACCCCATTTTTGACCTCCCATCTATATTGTCTAAAATCGTTGAGATTCAACCATGACTCTTCTTTCTAAGCCTATTGTTCCCTAGGTTTGTCAGATTCTTACATTGTGGCTATGGAATACACTCTTGAGAAGTATGAGAAAGTCTTGTTGGTCGATAATGATTTAGCTTATTATTTCCTATTTCTAGCATCAAAGTTTGAATTTTTTATGGAACCTTCAGCAAAGAAATGTGGCAATGCTGCTTCCCAGATTAAGAAATATTTTTGGCTTCTACAACAGTCTACATTGATGACTTTGTGAAATTTTCTCATATTTGGTAGTACTAGAACAACTATGAAGTGTACAAAATTCATTATCAGTGGATTTCATGGTAGATCATTATGGATTGACATGGAATATCCAATTTGTTTTGATGGTATCCATCAGTTAACAGGTTTGTCATCTTATGGCCCCAATGTTTCTTCTACATTTCAAAATACTTCAAAGTGAGGCAAAACGAAAGGTGATGATAACTTTTACACCAAGTATGGCACACAACGAGGAGGTCGAGAGGTTGTTATCGACATGATCAATAATCCTCGAATAAAATTTGCATGCCACATTATAGCCAATAAGATCACGTGTCATTATTGTTGGGTATGGAATCCCCCCGAGGCATGTTTTAGGGCTCAAAGCCCATGTTTTGACTAAATAATGTATTAAATCCCAGCGAATTGTGAGCGCCAAAGTATGTTAGAGTCATAGGGTTGTTCGCCCTAGTTTGTAATGTAATGTCGGCCTACCCATGGTCCGTAGATCATGGGATTGTATAAATAGAGAGAGGCTCTAAGGGTAAAAGAGAGTGAAGGAGAGGAAGCATGAGATAGAGGAGTAGAAGCATAGAACAAGTGTAAAGTGTGTCTTGGGTCGTAGAGTAGGAGAAGGCTTTGTAGTTGAGTGCGCAGAGGCCTAATTGTTTGCATTTGAGTGCGCAGACCCTTGTAGTTGAGTGTGCAGGGCAGAGTCGAGTCTGTAACTAAAGAAAGAGAATAATAAAGAGAAGTTTTATCTTAATTTTGGGTATCTGTTCTTGGGTTGTTATCTGTCAATATGATTTGCAATTACACTGTTTATTTACCACGCGCACTTGTATGAATGATTTATATTGCTATGTATACTTTACACATGCAAATAAGCTAAGTTAGTCAACTAATAAAGAACTACTAGTAAAGACTTGGATAATAACAGTGTTTGACCCCCGAGTAGGGCTGTGTGAAGGTAGCATTAAAGGTTGCAAGGTACGGGTCAGTGCGCGTAGCAATGTGAGCGCATGTTCAAACCACAAACTACTTGAACTCATCAAACATATCCACGATGCAGAAACCTGGTTCTAGCACCCTCCCATACTACTTTGGGTGAGACCTCAGTTCGCGCTCCGCGGACTGTTGCCGAAAGGGCCAGTAGTACTGAGATTTGTTTGGTTAAATCACATCCAAACCTGGGTTAGGCTCCAACAAGCCAAAAAATGGTTCCGTTGCCGGGATTGGGATCTGCATAAGAGATGTCTGATGTCGTGTCACTAGAATCCGACAAAGAAAGAAATTGAAGTGTGGTTAGACAAAAAAATTCACGAGTTCGCGGCCCAAGAAAACAGGAATCCGCGAGTATCAAAGGAATAGTGGCTAGAGTGCTACTTATATATGAAAATCCATGAAATTTTCTTTGCATCCTTCCCCTCTGAGTTGTATGAGTGGATCGCAAAGCTAGCAGACAGTGAGGGAAGGTGTAGGCTTAACAAAACGATTGTGTGGACTACAAAATTGGCGTGCATACTAGAAGCCTTGAAAGATAAGCTCATGCGTGATGTGGACCATTGGCTTGATCAAATTATAGGAGGGTTTATTGCCGATTTTGCGGTAGATACTTCAATCAGCTACAGCGAGGTGGAACAACACTTCCTCAAAGGACCACGAGGTAAGTACATTAAAAATTTAAACACTTGGATTAAAATGCTACTGTGTGAAAAGCAGGTTATGCGAATAAATTGATGTTTGGGGCTACGCGAAGTGGGAAGATCTATAGAAACAAAGGTAGCGTAGAGATAGAAACTAACCCCTTGATTTCACCTCGGTGAGAAAGTGAGGAAGAGCTCATGAGGGTTTCACCAAGGAGTGCGATCAATCTGATAAGGCAGCGAAATCTGCACATACCACCCCCACCTACACCACCACCAGTTTCACCATCTTCACCCCCATCTCCACCCACACCACCTCTACCACCACCGCAATTTAATATGGCGAGCACAATAATGTTGTCGGTATTCAGAGGAGTAGGAAACGAAGATACAGACCAATTTTAGTTCGTAGTAAAGGTTGTATGGGAAGCACAAGGAGTCATGGATGATAATATCAAGAAGGCAACACTAGTTAGCGCCTTGCAAGGTCATGCACTGACATGGTACATTAATCATTCCAATGACAATCCGAACACAGGGATCGCGGATATCTATTCTGTGTTGGATAGGGAATTTAGCAGACCAAAATTAGAGACACAGTCAATCATTGGATTTAATGAAATCACGATGCTTCCAGGCGAGACCCCCTGGGAGCTGGATTAGAGATTGAAGAGTAAAAGTCGGGAAGCGAATATGACATTGACAGATGGGCAACACTGCACATGGTTTGTAGCATCACTAACGCCGCATCTAAGGACCATGTTGTCGCAACATAAGCTAACCACTCTGTCCGAGGCCTTGGAGATTGCAATGAGACTGCACGAAACCTCGATACAATATATTAACATGGGAGTTCAACAGATCCATGCGTAGTTGTAGAACATGTGCCTTAAAATGCAGAGTTTGAAACAAGATAGGACATCTCAACTAGAAATGTGTGAGGAGGTATGGTGCGTAAAATGTAAAGGCTAGTGACATGACAAGGACCATTGTCCAGTCTTCACAAAATACCTAGCAAGAGGAGGGCCAATGCCATTGAGACCATAGGCACAAGTTGGGCCAAGTGTGGTGCCTATGTTATGGTGTGCGATTTGTCAAATAGGAGGAAAACATGCTACAGATAACTATCATCTATTACAGAAGTATATGTAGACGTCCCAACAGTTGTTCTGTAATTTTTGCATATCAGTAGGCCATGATGAGCATACTTGTAGAAGTTACGAATTAATGATGGATCAGACTCCTATCTATAGAGTTAAGACAGAAATGCGAGCCCTCGATCAAAATGCAAGGATGGCACGCACTGGATTTCAGGGGCGCCGACGAGGTCAAGGTGGAATGGAACTAGTAAGGGGTCGTGGACCACTGATTTGTTACAATTGCAGAGGGCCAGGGCATTATGCCCACGATTATACAAATTCGACAAGAGCATCATGTTTATCTTGTACCCAGTTTGATCATGAGATGGAGGACTGCTCCATATTGATAGCGAGGTTGCACGATAAAGGAATACTCTAGCCTCCCCCGACTCAGAACCTGCAAATGATGAGCTCTGAGCTGTGCAAAGAGGACCTGAATGTAAACATCATGCTCTGAAGTGGTATTTCGACGGTAGATGACAAGGGAAAGCAACCCGAAGAAAATGCTTGGGTTTTCAAGGCTCCTACAAAGGAACCAGAGTTTGATTTGGAGCGTGCAAAGGAGACATTCATGGAAGCTAAGAAGAGCTTCATGGAGGCCTCCACTTTAGGTAGTAAGGACAAAATTGAACTAGAGATGGACCCATCCATGCTTACTACCTTTTTGGAGACATGCATGAAGCTACTGTGCGACAGCAAAGCTATGAAGGGACTGCATGAATTGATCACTAGCTACGCTAGATCAGGAGAACCATGCATAGTACAGAAGCTTGGGAAGCACAAAATGTGAACAGGAAGGGAGATGAGATTGACTGCACAAATCGGGGAATATGAAATGGATCAAGTAATTTTGGATCTAGGATCGGACGTGAACGTGCTGCCGAAGCAGACATGGGAGTGCATGGGCAGGACCGCATTGCAATGGTCCACTATTCAATTGTGAATGGTGAACCAGTAGAAGATCCTACAGATGGGAAGATTGCAGGGAATAGTGGTAGACATGAAAGGTGTGAGCGCGCTTATAGATTTCGAAGTGACAAATATTGTCGATGGTTGCAATATCTATCCCGTGCTACTGGGAATAGATTGGGCCACTGATATAAGCAAAGTGATACATCTGAAGAAGCGCAAATGATTTTTCAGAAAAAGTCACTGTGTGTAGTGGTACCTTTAGACCCTACGGAAGGAAGGATCGCGTTACATAGAGCCAGTGAACGATGACGAAAGAAACGATGTTCTAGACTGTATCTACAAGATAACCGCTCGGGAACAGGATTGGGAGAATCCTACAGTGGATGGCAGGATTTAGTGGGAGCATGAAAGCTCCTGCAAATTAGATTCGGATGAGGAAATAGAACGATGGAAGAACTGATTACACAAGGTAACCACGCTCAATTGCAACATGATGGTAAGATCACTGTGCTATGTGATAGCGGAGATAGGGGATCTGCCTATGTATGACGAGTTGACCACAGTGGATGAATTCCTGAACAAATTTGAAAGAGAAGTGCCAGAACAGCAGCATTTTGACGCTCTGAAATGGGCACTGCGCGCTGCGCCCGCAAGGTGGTGGGGTACACATCAGAGAAGCTTTGAGAACTGGCGTGACTGCAGAAGAATGATGGTTATACGGTTTGGAAAACCTCAGCTACAGATGGAAGCCAGGTATGATGGACGAAGCAACCTACACACCCACCTCTCCAGATGGGTACAGGCATATGGTACGCAACTTGTACAAACACACACTGTCCTCACGATAGGAAACTGGAACAACAAGTAGGAGCGAGCAAGACGAGGGCGCAATCGATGAAGTATGATAATACCAAGTGTGCCGAAGATTATACATGGGGAAGCCTTTGACAAGGTGTACGAAGTGCTGAACAGGGTCCACCATGTGAGACAAACTGACTAGGACCTGCGCGTACCAGCGGTTCTATGGGCTTATAGGACCATGTGCAAATCCCTGACCACGCAAGCACTTCCAAAGTTGAAGTATGAAGCAGGGGTTGTGATCCATATGGAGTATGCGAAGCCTAGTTCGCGCATAGCAGCACCCATAGATACTACTTGCTACAAAGCCCGGGACGAAGCAATCACGCAGCTGTGAGAAATAGAACACAAAAGACTCGAGGAAGAAATTCGACAGGGAGACCTTAGACTTCTCAAACTTGAGAAAGACTGGGTATGGCTGAGGGAGAAAAGTGCTTCGATGGCTGCAGAAGTGAAGAAGCTGGAAGACAAAATAAAGGAAGAATTTCTCGTCGAAAAACCGAGGGTGGTAAGGTAAGGTACATACGATCATACTGATAAGTTGGAGAACTATCGTCGTGAACTAGTTCACCTATTGTCGTGGCTTGGACCGCATATCAACAAACGTAGTGATCAGGGTAACACGTTGTAAGTAGTAAAGGGCGTGAGGCCGACCACAACTATGGAAGATGGGGATTCTCCGTGAAGCATGGTGGAGGATGGGATGGAGCCCTAAATGGGTGGTGCGACCAACTAACTAGCTATAGGAAGGATAGTCCTAGCGCTTCAGGAAGTTGAAAGGAAGCGCGAGACTATAAACTATTTTGCTCGAAAACTACACGATATTGTGGATGCACGCAGAAGCAGAGTGCCACAGGATTCGCGACTGCGCACGGAGGGTTGTGCTGCTACGCAGATTAGCCAAAAAGTGACCATTGGTGTCACTATTCACGATGGGATGCTCGATTTGAGGTCAAATGGAGCGGCCAGTGGGCATTTAAGACGTGATTTATGGGCAAGATTTGGGAAAATCTTCTGCCACAAAAGAATTAATGGCCCAAAATTGGGGGGAACGGTCGGATTCGAATTCAAAAGGTGCTATAAAACACAAAGGGTTGGCCAGTGAACAACACTTGGTCATTTGAGAATTGAGCGCTTGAGCAAAGCACTGAGCATTGAGAGCCGAGCGATAATTGAGCCCTTAAGTTCGCGAGTGATAGAATACAATTGAGATACGATGACAACTACTAAGGATGGTTTGGGAATGGAAGAGGTAACCGCCGGCAAGGCTGCATAAACCCCCATGGTGGAGGATGTTCTAGAAGGCGTTGGGGTTGTGATAGAAATCCCCAAATCACCGCAAACGCCGAGGCCCAAGAAAGAGAAACAAGCAATGGCCCCCGTACGCATGTCCCCAAGGAACCCACTACATAGTAAGCTATCAATAGCCGATAAAGGGAAAGTTGTCATGATCGACACAGATGAGGAAGAAGAAGATTTACAGGCCCTTATCATCACAACGGAAGAAGACGAAGATATGGAGGAAGATATTCAACCTATATGCTCTGCAACAAAACTGCTCTCGTATGTCCCTCCACGGAGAGGGAAAACCAAAGTGCCATAGGACCTTGACGAAACGAAGAGTTCACTCCAAACCCCACTCCTCCCGGATGACATTGTATTTGAAGGCACGCACCTGGGCCATGTGCCAACCATGAAGTTTGAAGATTGGGACCTGGCTGACCGCGTGAAGTGCCCACACCTGGAGACCGAGAACCTAATGAAGCAGAACACTGAGGGGGTGGTGATAACGTTTGAGCCGCATAAATGGCTGTGCAGTGCGGAAAAGGCCGGGCTGCCAAACTTATTATGGGTGTCGCATTTCCACCGCGTGCCCATAACCATTTTCATCATCAGGCAGCTACTTCGTCTAGTGCATGATCGATATCTATGGTTGGAGAAGCCTATCCCCATCATGGCAGGCCTAATTCACTGCATTTCTCAATTCCCTTGCAAGGGAAAGGACCCCGCGACCATAGTCGAAGGAAGTGGTAGTGATTTGGCCCTTGTAAAAGCCATGAAGACAAAATACAAGCTGGAGAAGAAGAAGAGGGGCTACTCCATCTCCAGCATCAAGGAAAAAGGGGTATGCATAGCAACCCAAATCCTGGCCAGTAACGTTATGAGGAAGTGTCGTGCCGATGAGGTACCAGCACCGGTGATCGCATTGGTCGAGCAGTGTGCGGAGGGGGTCCAGTTCAACTGGTCCGAATTCCTCTACGATGAATTTTTGACAAATTGTCGTGAAGCCCAGGAGCAGGGTAAAACCTTCTACTATTCATGGTTGTTGTTATCCATAGTGCTCGTAGTGGGGGAACTACCAAAGGACAGTCAATTCCCCAGCATTGACAAAGAATTACTAGAGGTCGCGAAGTACGCTTCGCTCTAGGCCACGAAGGATGTGAAACGGATTTGTGACACCAAAATCTTCTGGGTGCTCATGGAGACAAGCATCTGGATGTGGATCAATCGGTGGCCACACCTATCACCTATGGTGTACAACACTCTACAGAGTTTTGTATAATTCAAAGCCAACATGCACAATGTATACATCATGGTGCGCAAGGATACAACAAAGCAGTAGATGAAGCTCCCTTTTATAGCCATTGATGGCGCTATCTTCACTGTCTTGGAGACATGGCCTCCGGAATGGCACGCCCCAGATCTAGAAGAACTGGAGAAGGTGACAGCATAGAAGAAAAAGGATGATGCCAAGCTGCGTGTCACACAATTGGTTGATCAAAGGTGGCAGGAAACAACAACAGCTAAGAAAAAGGCAGCATGCGAAGTGGCACAGAGAGCCACCAAGTAGAAGAAAGCCGCAAAAGCAGCAGTAGCGGCACAGGCGGTAGAGGCAACAACCGTGAAGGTGGATGAGGGCCAAGCAATGTCCACGCAAGGGCAGAAGGCAGAGGAAACTGAAGCAATAGAAGGGAGCACAGACCCAGGGACCACGTCCACACATCTTAGAACGAGTAGGATCAAGGAAGAAGGTCAAGGCCTTGAAGTTGGCCATTGACCCAATCACCTTAACTGAAGGTGATCTCCATGACATCGGCGAGACATTCCGCGATGTCACCAATGAAGCACTTCAAGATTTTATACAGGAGCACCAGACTGTGTTGGGGGCCCTTAGAGCGTAGCTGCAAGAATTATAGGTTCATCCCCGTCAGGAAGGTACCCTGTCAACCCACATCACAGTCGGAACTTCAGAAACAGAGTAGATGTTGTCTGCAAGGATGGAAAATACAATAGTGTTGCTGGAGGGAGCTCTAGTGTCATCAAATGCGACGGATTGATGATAAATTAGCATGATGAAAGGCATTGGCCTTAATCTTGTTTCCCTTCCACGGGAAACACTATATTTGCTACAAGATGGGATAATAGTGGAGCTGCGCGCTAGGGAGAGCCATGCGATCCAAGTTCTTAGCGAGCAGAAGATAAACATAGAAGAGCTCAGCTTGCAGCGCGATGAATTGGTGTCGCAAAATAAATATTTGGCATAGGTGGTAGATGACGCTTTTTGACGCGTCTCGGAGCTGTCCATCCCAACAGATCTACAAGTAGAAGTGTGGATCCACAGTTTGGCCACCGGAGTCTGCGAGGTCAGAGAAGAAATGACAAAGGTTTAGCTGGAGCTGAATCTTCAAATTTCTTAGTTGTAGTTAAAGGTGCAGCCTTCCACTCCCCCAAAAGTCAGAGATTAGCGTGCTAGCGCTATCACATCAAGGTTAGGAGAAGTTCAAGGTGTAGTACAAGACTGTACCGGCGTGTTGGAACAAGCACTTGAGGTCCTCACGACTTTGTAGGAGGACCCCAACATCCAGCACCTAGAGACAGAGGCACGAGAACTCCAGCAACAATATGACAGTGTCCGAGGAACTATGCAGACAGTAGTACTCACTCAACGACTTGCAAGGATGCAGCAAGCTAAGGCATTGAAGGAGCAGGTGGACGCAGCGCGACATAAGGACACAGTTCTCAAAGCGCGTTCAACCATGGATTGCCGAGGCCTTCATGATCACAACGAATATCAAAGGGAAGCTCGCGCACATACGGGGGATGCACACGCAGATGCAAGGAAGCGCGTCAGACACAAAGGTCTCAAAAGAGCAGATGTAAAAGGTTCAGCAAGCAGCAACTCCGTATGTTGCCGAAATCAATACCTTTCGAGAGCAGCTGGAGGGACTCTGTGCCAAGATCGCTGCACCGACAAAGTGACTCGAGGGCGAGTCATGATGTTTTTTTTGGGGGCCTATTGGGTATGGAATCCCCCCAAGGCATGTTTTGGGGCTCAAAGCCCATGTTTTGACCGAATAATGTTGTAAAGCCCTGCGAATTGTGGGTGCGGAAGTATGTTAGAGTCATAGGGTTGTCCACCCTAGTTTGTAATGTAATGTCGGCCTACCCATGGTCTGCGAATCATGGGATTGTATAAATAGATCGAGGCTCTAAGGGTAAAAGAGAGTGAAGGAGAGGAAGCATGAGATAGAGGAGTAGAAGCATAGAAAAAGTGTAAAGTGTGTCTTGGGTCATAGAGTAGGAGAAGGCTCTGCAGCTGAGTGCACAGAGGCCTAGTTGTCTGCAGCTGAGTGTGTAGACCCCTGCAGCTGAGTGCGCAGTGAAGAGTCAAGTTTGTAACCAAAGAAAGAGAATAATAAAGAGAATTTTTATCTTAATTTTGGGTATCTGTTCTTGGGTTTTTATCTGTCAATATGAATTGCAATTACACTGTTTATTTACTGCGCACACTTGTATGAATGATTTATATTGCTAAGTATACTTTACACATGCAAATAAGCTAAGTTAATCAACTAACGGAGAACTACTAGTAAAGAATTGGATAATAATAGCGTTCGGCTCCCGAGTAGGGCTGTGCGAAGGCAGCATCATAGCCTGCGAGGTACATGTAAGTGTGTGTAGCAGCGTGCGCATAGGGTCGAACCGCGGACCACTTGAACTCATCAGACATCTCCAGGGTGTGGAAACCTGGTTCTAGCACCCTCCCATACTACTTTGGGTGAGACCTCAATCCGCGCTCCATGGATTGTTTCTGAAAGGGCTAGTAGTAATCACCTCCGAACCTGGGTCAAGCCCCAACAAGCCAAGAATTACACCAGAGGCAAGTGTACCCTAGATGTCATTTTTGTTGCAGAAGCTTGTGATCATGGTGAGAAACTTAACTGGTGTAGTTATCTATTGAATGAGTTATTTGAGGCCTGTGAGGATGTTTTCAAGCGGGCTACATATTTCATTTATGGTTATTTGGTAAATTCTATAGCCATGATGTAATGGTGTACACCAAAATGGAGACATCCAATTAGAATATCAGATGATGATCCTTTGGCACTTTCTTATGTCCCATGGAAGGTATCAGATGATCCCAATAATATGGCAATAAATGAAGAATCTTTCACCAACTGTTATACCATAATGGTGCATACTACATAAAATATGACATGGGTGTTGAGAACAATTTTAGATGAATATTATCATTCGATCTGGCTCGGAATCTACCATGGAACTACTTATATTTTCCCTAAAGTTATTAGTGTTGAAACCTTCCATATGAAGACACTGCACTTTTCTCTCTGAAGAGGTGTTCCATAATGAAGTTCTTTCTTTGCCATGGTCTACTGTAAGTTCCAAGATGGAAAAATTGTTTATTAATTTGAAGGAATGTTGTCATGTATGACTTCTAAGGTGATGATCCAAGTGGATATTGGTGTCCACCCACCAATTCTACTTGGATGCCCACAATTGCTTCTTTCAGTTTTTCATTTTCCTTAATTGTAGCACAGTTTACTATTTTTAGGAGTTTTTCAGGTCCTAAACTTCTAGAGCCATTTTGAGGCCCTAAATGACATAATTTTGGGAATCTTCCACCAATGATTTTCTGCCTAAAATCGTCTTTTCCGTCATAGTCATCAGAGAGATATTTTGAATAGGTTATCAAGCGCGTCAAACCAAGATAATATGACCAAGTTGCGACCCCGGGAAGTTGGTTATCCAACTCACCCCAACGGCCCATAAACTCTTGGTGTTATGTCTCCTCGAGTTAGGGTTTTGGTTGTTTAGGGTTTTCTCTTATTGTTCAATATTAAAAAGGCCCTTAAGCCTCATTGTAAGGCATTTCAGAGGCATGTAGCCACCACATCTCTTCTTAGAGATAAGCTACCATCGTCCGAGCTAGTTTATTTCCATTTCTGTTTGTAAGCATATTTCAGTATTATCCATTAATGTAATGAAGTATTATTTGTGTTGTATCTCTATATATGTGTTTATTTCTATAATTTATTGCATTCCTGTTTAAATCTGGATCAGTGGTATCAGAGCGGTCTGCTCTTTCTCTGTTTTTCCTTGCATGTCCCCAATGAGGTCGGGATATAAGGAGCTAGGGCTTGAACTGGTCAAACCTTTGTAAGACCATCCTCGCAAATCCTGATGACCTCCCATGGAAAATGAAAATAAAGATGAGGGGGCAAGAGATCCTATCCAAATCTTGCTCGAAGAGGCCCTTGAGCGACAAAGAAACGCGATGATGGACAACTTTGCCCAGATCCTTGAGCGGCTACCCAGGGGTGACACATCTACTTCTAACAATTACTCTGGAAGTACCACACCCTTTAAGGTACAAGTTAACTTTGACATTCCCATATTTGAGGGTCAAATAGATGCAGACACTATAGATGAATGGTTAAATTTGCTAGAAGGGTATTTTTTTGTTCATTATTTTTCCGGTCGGGAAAATATTACTTTCGCTCTTCTCAAAGCCACCTACCACATCAAGGACAGGTGGGAAACCTACTGCGAGAAGAAGGATGAAAGTACGACCTCACTTTTTTTAGCCACACCGACTTGGAATTCATTCTAGGTTGCCATCAAGGAATAGTACTACCTTGTCGAAGGCTATGAGGATCAATACATAAAGTGGACCACGTTGTGGCAGGGAAGGGACCAAGACGTTCCGGAGGTTACCAATATTTTTCATACCCTTCGCACAAAGTTGGGTATCAAGGATTCGAAGCAGCATTTGGTACTCAAATATCGTGGCTGCTTGCACACGTACATCCAGGATGAAATAGAATTCCTGAACATCTCCTCGCTTGGTACGACATATCGATATGCCGTCAAGATCGAGCAAAAGTTTAAATAGAAGAATCGAGACTTTGGATCAGTAAATCTGAAAAGGGGAAAGGTGCCCCCAAACTGTTGAATAAAGGACAAAGCTAAGGCAGGGTGGCCTAGGACAACCCACCAAAGCCAGAAGAAAAGAACAACACCACGAAGCTGAAAAAGGACACAGGAGAGTGGTGTGAGTTCCATAAGAGCTCCACTCACAACACGAGTGTTGGGCCAAGAAGTCACTAGTGGTCGAGATAAAGGCTTTAGAATCATATGCATATTTTGACTCTGAGTCAGAACTCAAAAAGGGGAATGACAAAGGGAAGCAGATTATCGATGCGGAGCCCAACGCCACCGTTTCCACCATGAATGTCCAGAAGGAGGAACCCGAAGATCCAGGGGAGGAGAAGTGCCTCTTCCACTCCTAGGTGTGGGTAAAGAGCTCCCCGCTACAGTTCATTGTCGATAGAAAGAGCCAAAATAACCTCATTTCAATAGAGGTCGTGAAGCAGCTGGGTTTACCAACCACAACACATTCACAACCGTACACCACCAGGTGGCTTCACCAAGAACAGATCTTCGTGTGAGCCCATAGTGTCACCTTTCATACAACATCAAGCCCTTCACGGATGAGGTATTGTGTGACATTTCTCCCCTTAATGTTTGTGATGTATTATTAGGCCAACCATACTTGTGGAAGTGACATGCTGTGTATGAATCAAGGCCTCGTGCTGTTATTGTTACTTTGAGAAATTCATTGTATAGGATACCTAAGGTAGCACTGCCTACCACCATCTCTTTGGCTACTGCAAAACAATGCAGTAAGCTCATTTCCAAAATAGGGAAATTTGTTTTTCTGATGATATGAACTCAAGGAAAGAAAAAGACGGTGGCCATGACCTTCAGAGAGGGCCCCTCCGCACGAAGACTACAGATGGACAAGGTCATGGAGGAGTATGAGGACATCTTCACCTCCCACGCAGGGGTTCCTATGCACTATCAGGTCAAGCACTACATCGACTTGACCCCAGGTGCGTCGCTACCCAATGTACCAATCTATCAGTGCTATGTTATGGAGAACAATGAAATCAAGAGGCAGATTTAGGAGTTGTCGTAGAAATTTCACATCAGACTGAGATCATCACCTTGTGGGAGCCCAATCATGTTGGTACAGAAGAAGTAAGGGACGTGGAGACTCTGTATTGACTATCAGGTGTTGAACAAGATCACTGTCCAGAATAGGTACCCGATCCCATGGATTGATGACCTTCTGGATCAACTGTAGGGGGCAAAATATTTCAGCAAGATCAATTTGAAGTTAGGATATCACTAGGTACCAATCGAACCCTCCGATGTGTGGAAGACTACCTTCAAAGCCAAGGAGGGCCTTTTCAAATGGTTGGTTATGCCTTTCGGGTTGATGAATGCTCCTGCAACCTTCATGAGGCTAGTGGATGACATCTTGTGGCCATTCGCCAACTCATTTGTAGTGGTATACTTGGATGACATCTTGATCTTCATCCAGAGTTGGGAAGAGCATCTCCACCACATCCAACGGGTTCTCCAAACACTGCGGCAACACAAGTTATGTGCCAATTTGGAGAAATGCACTTTTGGCATGACCCGTGTCAGTATCTACGATACATTATTGATGAATGGGGGGTGCATGTGGATCCAACCAAGATCCAAGTCATTCGGGATTAGCCATCTCCAACCACTCTAACAGAGCTCCGCAGCTTTCTGGGTCTCGCAAACTTCTACCGCAGGTTCGTGTTGGGATTTTCTCATATCACTTGGCCCTTGAGTCAAGTCACCAAGGGAGGAGCGAAAGAAAAATTCTTTTGGCCTGAACCTGAATAGAAGGCATTCATAGAGCTGAAACATTGCCTCTGCTCAGCACCAGTGCTTGCATTACCAGACTTGCAACAACCATTTGAGATGGAGACAAATGCCTCTAACTATGCTACTGTGGTAGTCCTTACTCAACACGGTCATCTAGTGGCATATCACAGTGAGACACTTTCAGACATAGTCCGGAAGTATCCCACTTATGACAAAGAGATGTATTCCATTGTGTAGACCTGCCGACAATGGAAGAATTACATTTTGGGGAAGGAAACGGTCATCCACACAAACCACCAGCCCCTCCAGTTCATATAGACCTAAGGGAAGTTTCAGAATGATCTCCATCAGAAGTGGTCAACATGCTTGCAATAGTTCGATTTGAATATTAAGTATAAGAAGGGCAGCACCAATAATGTTGCAAATTGCCTCATTTGACCATTGATCATGGCGTTAACCACCATACTCAACTCTTATGGGAAAGATACTTTTGGTTGGCCACTTCTCTACGAAAGCGACCTAAAATTTGGCCACACATACCAGACACTCTTGGAGGGTCGGTATTTTCCATATTTTCACCTCCGGGATGCCCTGTTATGCCACCTGGGTCACCTTTGTGTTCCTTCAAGTGAGCGTGCCAAGATGATTTGGGAAGCACACTACAGTAGGGCTGTTGGGCATTTCTAGGTCAAGAAAATGGTGGTAGTACTACAGAAGTATTTCTACTAGCTGAATCTTTGACAGGATGTCGAGAAGTACATCCGATCCAGCACTTCCTGCGCCATTGCCAAACCAGACATCAAGAAGCAAGTCCTATATATCCTACATCCTACCCCTGGTCGACCTTGGGAATCCATCTCCATGGATTACATGTCGGGCCTTCCTTCTACTAAGCATGGAAACGACTGTGTTTTTGTGGTTGTTGACAGGTTCTTGAAGATGGCCATTATGGCGGCCTACAAGAAGAATATCACAACAGAAGCCAATGCTAAACTCTTCTTTGAATGAGTGTGGCTACACTTTGGGATCCAACATTCTATGATCTTAGATCGGGACAGTAGGTTCCTCAGTACATTTTGGTCCATTCTTTGGTTGATGTTGGACACCAAACTCACTCAGTCCATAGCCTTCCATCCCCAAACTGATGGCCAGACAAAGGTTGTCAACAAGATGATCGTACAAATTCTGTGCATGTACAACTCAAAGAATCCACACACATGGGATGAGAGCCTCCCCTATGTTCAACACAGCTATAACCGGGCTCTCCACATCTCAAGTGGCCATAGCCCTTTTCAGGAGGGCTTGGGATTCTAGCCACTATGTCCCATTGATGTGGCCATGCCATTTGCATCTACTCAGGTAGATTCGGCTCATGTCCAGTCTGAAATAGATAAGGAAAATAGCTTCATTTAGCACATCCAACATATCTGCCAGTAGGTCCATGACATTATGGAGAAATCAAATTCCAATTACAAGTAGTGACATGATCAACATCGGGTGCCACACAAGTTTCAAGTGGGTGACAAAGTCTGGTTGCATTTGCAAAATGAACGCCTTACCAAAGCCTATCAGAAACTTAGACCACTTCGATATGGTCTTTACACCATTAGCAAGGGTTTGGGGTACAATTCATTTGAGCTTAGTGTTCCCCCATTCCTCGGCATGCACCCAGTGTTCAATGTGGACTGCCTTTGGCCATACTTTCCACCATTACTAGACACATCCGGCATTGCAGAATAGCTCACACCAACAGAGTTAAATCCATATTGCATGGAATAAGCTACAACTAATCAGATCATGGACACCTAAGTCAAGCACACTCACCAGTAGAATATCTAGCTGTATTGTGTTCTCAAAGCATGCCAACTCCTTCACCAGGGCAAGTGGCTCACCAGGGACCAAGTTTAGCAGAAGTTTCCTCATCTCATGGAGGAACTCAATGTAATGGAGACCATTGCTTCCTAAGGGGGGATGAATGATCCAGGTGGATATTGGTGGCCACCTGCCAATTCCACTTGGACCCCCACCATTTCTTCTTTCAGTTTTTCAGTTTCCTTAATTGTAGCACAATTTACTATTTTTAGCATTTTTTCAGGTCCTAAACTTCCAGAGCCGTTTTGAGGTCCTAAACTTCTAGAGTCGTTTTGAGGCCCTAAACGACATTTTTTGGAAATCTACCCCTAGTAATTTTTGTCCAAAATCGTCTTTTTCGTCGTAGTCCTCGAAGAGATCTTTCCAACAGGTTATCATGTGCGTCAAATGGAGATAATATGAACAAGTCGCAACCCCGAGAAGTTGGTTGTACAACTCACCCCAACGGGGCCCATAAACTCTTGGTGTTGCATCTCCTTGGGTTAGGGTTTTTGTTGTTTAAGGTTTTCTCTTATTGTTCAATAATAAAAAGGCCTTTGAGCCTCATTGTAAGGCAGTTCAGAGGCATGTAGATGCCACGTCTCTTCTAAGAGATAAGCTACCATCGCCCAAGCTATTTTATTTCCATTTCTGTTTGTAAGCATATTTCAGTATTCTCCATTAATGAAATGAAGTATTGTTTCTATTGTATCTTTGCATTTGTGTTTATTTTTGTACTTTATTGCGTTCCTGTTTAAATCTGGATCAATGGTATTAGAGCGGTCTTCTCTTTCTCTGTTTTTCCTTACATGTCCCTAGCGAGGTCAGGATATAAGGAGTTAGGGCTTGAACTGGTCGAACCTTTGCAAGACCAGCCTCACAAATCCTGACGGCCTCCCATGGTGGATGAAAAGAAAGATGATGGGTTAGGTGATCCTATCAAAATCTTACTCGAAGAGGCCCTCGAGTGACAAAGGAACACAATTATGGACAACTTTGCCCAAATCCTTTAGCGGCTACTAAGGGGCAACACATCTACTTCAAACAACTACTCTGGAAGAGCCACACCCTTTAAGGTACAAGTTGACTTTGAAATTCCTATATTTTAGGGTCAGATAGATGCAGACGTTGTAGATAAATGGTTAAATCTACTAGAAGGGTATTTTTCTATTCATGATTTCTCCAGATAGGAAAATATTACTTTCACTCTTCTCAAAGTCACCCCCCACATCAAGGACTGGCGGGAAACCTACTGTGAGCAAAAGGATGAAAGTAAGGCCTCACTATTTTTAGCCACACCGAATTGGAATTCATTACAAGCTACCATCACAGAGCAATACTACCCTATCGAAAGCTTTGAGGATCAATACATAAAGTGGACCATGTTGCGGCAGGGAAGGGACCAAGACGTTCTGGAGGTTATCAATATTTTTCATACCCTTCACACAAAGTAGGGTATCAAGGATTCAGAGCAGCATTTGGTACTCAAATACCGCAGTTACCTGCACAGGTACGTCCAAGATGAAATAGAATTCCTGAACATCTCCTCACTCAACATGGCATACTGATATGTTGTCAAGATTGAGCAAAAGTTTAAACAAAAGAAGTGAGACTTTGGGTCTACGAATTTGAAGCAGGGGAAAGGTTCCCCCAGACTACAGAACAAAGGAAAAAGCTAAGGCAGGGCAGCCTAGGACATCCTGTGAAAGTCGCAAGAAAATAATAGTGCCACGAAGTCAAAAAAGGACACGGGAAAGTGATATGAGTTCCATAAGAGCTCCACTCAAAACACAAGTGAGTGTTGGGCCAAGCAGTCACGGGCCGAGCTAAAGGCTTCAGAATAAAATGCATATTCCAACTCTGAGTTAGAACCTGACAAGGGGAATGACAAAGGGAAGCAGATTATCGATGCGGAGCCCAATGCCACTATTGCCACCACGAAGATCCAGAGGAGGAGGAGCACCTCTTCCATTCCTAGATGTGGGTAAAGGGCTCCTCGCTACAGTTCATTGTCGACAGCGGGATCCTAAAAAACCTCATTTTGACAGAGGTCGTGAAGCGGCTAGGCTTACCGACCACAACACATCCACAAATGTACACCATCAGGTGGCTTCACCAAGGACGAGATCTTCGCATGAGCCAACAGTGTCCCCTTCCATACAACATCAACCCCTTCACAGATGAGGTATTATGTGACGTTGCTCCCCTTGATGTTTATGATGTATTATTAGGCCAACCATACTTGTGGAAGCAACATGTTGTGTATGAATCAAGGCCTCATGATGTTATTGTTACTTTGGGAAATAAGTTGTACAGGATACCAGAGGCGGCACCGCCTACCACCATCTCTTTGGTTACTGCAAAACAATGTAGTAAGCTCATTTCCAAAACAGGGAAATTTATTTCCCTGATGATATGCCTCAAGGAAAGAAGAAGACGATGGCCACGACCTCCAAACAAGGCCCCCCTGCATGACAACTATAGATGGACAAGGTCATGGAGGAGTATGAGGACATCTTCACCTCCCCCACAGGGGTTCTTGCACTGTCAGGTCAAGCACTCCATCGACCTGACCCGATGTGCACTGCTGCTCAATGGACCAATCTATCGGCGCTCTGTTCTGGAGAACGATGAAATCAAGAGGCATATTTAAGAGCTGTTGCAGAAAGGTCAAATCCAACTAAGTTCATCACCCTATGGGAGGTCGATCGTGTTGGTACAAAAGAAGGATGGGACGTGGAGATTTTGTATTGACTATCGGGCGCTGAACAAGATCACTATCCAGAATAGGAAACCAATCCCGTGGATTGATGATCTTCTAGACCAACTGAAGGGGGAAAAATGTTTCAGCAAGATTGATTTGAAGTTAGGATATCACCAGGTACCAATTGAACCCTCTGATGTTTGGAAGACGACCTTCAAAGCCAAGGAGGGCCTTTTGAAATGGTTGGTTATGCCTTTCGGGTTGACGAATGCTCCTGCAACTTTCATGAGGCTAATGGATGGCATCTTACGGCCATTCACCAAGTTATCACTGAAAATAGTGTTGCCAAAATTTTTCAGTTTAGCTTAAGGGCAAAGTGTTTCTGCAGCGCATAAATCCGTTAGCAGTTTCGCAGCGCCACCTGTTTTAGTGATTTCGTAGCAAAAACATTGCCTTTGCACTGGCTGCGCTACGAAATTGGTGGAGCTATCCAGGATACTGTAGAATTAGAAACAAAACAAGATGACAAAGACTACTTAAGAAATGAAAGACACGATGAAACTGTTGTTTGGCCTAAATGTTGAGTTGAGAAGCAAGGACAGTGGAAAATGTCATCAACAAAGAAAATATTTTAATTGCTAAGAATGATGACATGCAAAATCTGGGTGAAACAGAGACTGCTTGTATTTCAGATAATGGACCTGTTGATGTCATTAGTATGAATGGTGGATTTGTTTCTTTCTTGAATTAGTGGGAGCAAGTTAATGAATTTTTTTTTGATCTGCATTTCAGTAATGCAAGTGAGGGAGATTCATCAGCAGCGTTTGAAGGTGTTTGCTGGGAAAATTCTCCGGTATACTACCTTAATTTCTCTAGAAGTTTTTTAGAGGAAGATGGATGTACCACTTTTCCTAAGGGTGAGGAAACATTGACTGCAATGTCTTTGACGTTGCTGCCTTCAATTGATATTGGAGAAGCTATAGATATTTGTATTGTAGCATGGCTGTTTTGGTCAGATGAACGCTAGAGCAGAGAAGCAGTTAATGTGGTTCAAGTTATTGTGGCACCTTTATAGCTGCCAGATGCTCAAAAAGGGATTGATGGGATTTTTAATACCACATCAGTCGAGCTTGATATAGTTGATAAAGATCATCTCCTACAATGTGTATCTGAGGTAGATGTTGTGACAATCCTATTACCTGCCAGTTGTCACACGCCAAATTGCGCATGCATGCATTGAGTTAGAAGAAAAAGACATCTTGACACGGCAGGCTATGTCGGTAAAAACATGTTTATCTGGCGTTGAGCTTCTTAAAAAGTCGAATTGCTGCCTCGTTTGTGGCTGGAATATACAGAGGTTTCTAGTAGTGGCTGGAATATGTTTTGTAGTGCGTTATTGGTATCCTGGTCATTGCATTAGCTATACAGTGGTGGTTTCAGCGTTGTTAGGAGCGCGGTTAGTTAATTGGAGAGCAGGGCATTGGACATTGGTAAGAGCCGAAGCCACGCTGAGCCAAATAGAATGCAGAACCCAAGATAGCATCATAATTACACGGATTCATGCCTTCTTGTTATGCAATTACAGTAGCAGCTTTTCGATAGTATGGTGAATCTATATCTCTGCCCGGCGCGCTCCATGACAAGTAGTTTCAATTTAGATGGTGCGACTAACTACATTCATTATGCATTCCCGCACGATGAGTTAAAGCCTCTGACAAAGACTTTGACAGATTCACTTGCAGAGCTTGGCAATCTTCAGTTTCAACGTTTACCTGAGAAGTACAATGGGTTAGCTTTGACTCTTATGGAATCAATTTCAAGCTTAATTGTTCTGGGAAACAGTTCGGAATTTGGAAAAGCGGTGCTATGGCTCGAGGACCTGAGTATGAGGCAGCAGTATTGCGTGGGAATACTTCAGAGAGGAGATGTAAAGCTGGAAATTTGAAATGTGGACCAGAAACCGGCCAGACCAAGTCTCTCAAGGCGATGAATTGTGATATATGCTGCATCGGATTTAGTTTTTGCCGTGAATGCTCTTGTATTCTTTGTGGGAAGGCTATTGATCAGAGTGTGGCAGACTACTGTAATATCAGATGCGAGGGAAAGCTGAATGAAGAATTTGTTTGGGGGCATGTTACTCACCTAGAGTGTGCTCTACTTTGTCATATGGCAGGCGTAGAGCCAAGCATTGGTTTAGATGTGGAGTATCATTGTAGACGCTGCGACAAAAAGGCGAACCTGATGATGCTTGTTTCCAGCATACTTCATGCATCTGAATCCCTGGAAATACGAGCTGATGTTGAGAAGAATTTGTGTCTTGCTTTACGTATTATACAGGGTACAAGGCAGATTGTGGGAAGAAGCCTGCAGAATAATATGGAGTTATCTCTAAAGAAGCTTCGCATTGGAACGAATCTGGCAATTCTGATGGCATAAATTTGATCACTCAAACAAGATCCCACATCAGTGATATACAGAGTGTTATTTTGGCTCTCAGAATCCATGTTTTTGGCCGGTTTAAAGATCTGGTTACTTGCGCAAATGGTCTAGTGTTAAATATGGCCATTTTAATTATTCACACTCCAGTTGCATATCAAGTTCTAGAGCACTTGAAAACTTGTTTGGTTCCGGCATTTGGTTACAGCGTTAACACTATTTGAGCCTATCCTCAGTTTGATTGCAGTTCTGTCAAGGGATTTGCGTAAGGAGTTCATACCTTTTCTCCATAAACTAATGGAAACCATGGGAAACCTTCTAGAATCTGGTGGAGATTGAAATCCTGAAGTTCTTGAACAGGTTTTCACAGCTTTCTCTTATATCTTGAAGTACATGCAGAAGCTTCTTGTAAAGGGCATTGCACTTGAACGCAGAAGGCTTGATGCGACCGGAAGTGTTGGAATATGAAGATGGCAGTTGCAATTATGGTATCATGGCTTATATGTCGCTATCCAATATCCCTCTTAAATGCAGTAAGATGCGCAACTACCCTTTCAGGTTACATTTTCTATGGATATGTGAGACACAAGCTGAACGTCGATAAAAATCTTATTGAGGTATTTGTGAAAGATGTGGACAAAGACCAGGTGGTTTTGCTTGCAGCTAGAGCTTCCAGAACTGAAGATCAAGATGCCATTGATGCTGCTATTGTTGGAACGTTGGCAGATCCAAAAGAGGCTCGAGCGGGGGGTTATTGAGATCCATTTCTTACCTTTTAACCCGGTTGACAAACGTACAACATTTACATATGTTGATGCTCGTGGAAAATGGCATCGTGCTAGTAAAGGAGCACCAGAGCAGATTATTGACCTCTACCATTGCAAGGAAGACGTGAGAAATAAAGTACATTCAGTGATTGATAAATTTGCTGAGCGTGGACTTCGTTCCCTTGATGTAGCTAGATAGGAAGTTCCTGAAAGGACCAAAGAGAGTGAGGGAACCTGGGATAGTGTTTTGGGAGGTGCTGTTGAAAAAGACACCAATTTACCAGTTCCAAACACAGATGCGTTTCTACCAAAGCCATTAGAGTCTGCATTGGTTTTAGAGGTCCATCATATTGCTTATGGAGTTAGACATGCTGCTCTTGTTACAGAGTTTATACTTGAGGAATTTCCTATTGAGGATGGCATGGTGGAGGGACTTGCAGATTCCACATCAGAATTAAGGTCATTTGAACACCAGCACTTAAAGGAACACAGTGATACATGTCAAAATGAGCAGAATGGATGTCTGGAAAATACACAGGGCTCAATGTTAGAAGGTTCTGCTTCTACTAATGAACTTCCTGTTGGTCCATTAGATTCTGGTAAAATTGTCACTACCTGCGGTAATGGTAAACCGATTAGTATACAAGCAAAGGTTACAGCAAGAAATGTAGAGCTATTTGATTACAGCAGAAATTGAAGGATGACAGTGAACTTTGTTTTAACCTCTTATGTCAGGCAGCTATTCAATTTTGTGAGGAGTTTAGAGGAAGACTGTGTTTTCTTTAAATCACACAGCAGTTTCGTAGCGCGCTACAAAACTGCTGTAGGTGATGATTTTAAACGCAGAGCAGCTATTGTGATACTGTGAGCGGGAGTTGAGGAAGAGAAACACATGTCCATCAATACAACCTACAGCATATCAGAAACATGGCAGCATTCCATACCTGGGGTTATTAAAAGAGCTGGGACATATTGCTGAACTTTCGAAGGATGGTAGGAGACAGGGACCGTGAAAATAGGATACTCATCTTTACTAATTAATGAGCCATCTACACAGCTAGCACCCGAGGTCAGCTTGTTCAGTGAATGTTCCTCCAACACATCTCAGCCTAACTGAAGGAGGACAGCTGTCAAGGATCCAAGGAGAATCATGTTACGAGGAGAATGGAATTAGTGTTTTAGTTTGATTAGGATTTTGTGTAATTACAGTTTAGCACTTTTGTAATTAATGAATTAGTTAAATAGCATATAGGAGTAGTTAATAGAGCCTTTGAGCTCGCTCTAGAGAGGGAAGAATGTATTCCTATAAATAGATCAGATTAGAATGTAATGGGGGTTGGAGATTTATGAAAAACAGAGTTTTATTTTGGCTGATGTAAAAAACTTACTACAGTAATAGAAAAACAGCTGTTGTTTCTTCTCAAGATTCTCAATAGATCATATTGTTCAAATGTATGGTGGTTTATTCTCTTAGTGTTCTTTTACAGTCTTGTTACAGCATAATCACTCAGAATTCATGTTTAACGCTTTGACTTCCTGTATGCTTGGCAAGCTGTGGTTTATGTAAAGTATGTTTGAACATCTGATGTAAAGAGCCTTGACTTCCATGAAAAGACAGTGCTTTTGTTTACTGAATGTGTGAGACTCCATAAGCCCAATGAAGACTAATTTGATATTTGTCCAACCAGCTTATTTTTCATGTGTTGTTTAAAGAGTTAGCCATCTGTTTTTGTAATTGATTCTTATCAAAAGTCTGTGAGAGAGCCCTCTCTGACTAAGGAGGCTAATCCTTAGTCTAAAGTCTGGTTGAAATAGTTACATGAGATCTTGCTAGGTAGCAGCCCTTGGTAATGATTTTGTGATAACATTTTGGTGTGTCTGCCGGGAGACTGAAGATTACTCACTCCCGTAATTTTAAGATTGAATTTCTGAAGGTAGCAGGAGTTAAAAGAGGTTTTTCGAGGCTGAAAATCTACCTTGGCGACTCCATTGTTGAAGAATTCAAAGTTCATACATTCATGGTGATTCCACTGGAGTTATGAAGGACCCAGAAGCTGTCATTCTTAGTTCAAGGTATGCATGCATAGATTTCTCAGGAATTCATGGTTTCCCAAATCATTTTCCCAAGGATGCATATTTTCTAAGGAATGGTCCCAAATTTAATGGAAAAGATTTGAGTTTAACTCTGAAGCATATCTCAGATTTCTGTCATTTTGCTGAGCTTCTTAGAGTTAAACATGAGGATGTTTGCATAAGGTTATTCTATGATTCACTTCAAGGGAAATGCAAATAGTGGGTTGAATGCTTTCCTGCCAAATCCATTAAGACATTTCAAGACCTTTGGCTCATGTTTTTGGAGGAATGGATAGATAGGTCAGAGTTGGTGGCAGACTCTCCCTCAGTTGAAGGTTTCAAACAATGGAATGATGATCATAGTAAAGAAGAAACAAATGAATCTTTTTCTTTGTCATTATCCTCATATCTAAAATCTTTTGACTGCAAGGCAGAGGATAGGATGAGATTTTTGGATGAATTTGCTGAGGACCTTGAAAAAGAAATTGAAGGTTTAGAAGGACAAATTCAGGCATACAGTTTTCATGATCATGATCATTATTCTCAGAAGTTTTCTATGGCAGAACGCAAGGAGACTATGCTGGTTCCTTTCTCTTTCACGATTGAGGAACTGAACACTGTGGTTGAATATCAGTTTGCACAACTGGAAACTTACAAGGAAAAACAAGCTGATCATGTATTCTGGGATCCTGTAGCTGATTACATGGAAGAGTTTTACTCTCCAGTATTTCAGTTTTTCAAAGAAGATCAGAGACAATTTCAGTGGCAGCGGTCATCACATTATCATATTGGCTCTGAACTCCGATGTAGTCAAAGAAGTCAAATATCAGATAAAATAGAGGATTGGTTACATTGGAAATTTCATATTGATTGAGCAGAAAGAAGTTGAAATGGTTAGGGTAGGTAGGTAGAGGTAAATGCAAATAAGCTCAAGGTTAACTGAGCATTTCTTTTTTCAGTAGATGTAGCTTTCTTTCTCCTACAGTCATGCTTGTCAAGCAAATTTCTGTTTATCACAAATGGATAAGGCACTGGAGCTGCATGTTCTTAGTGTACCACAAGGGCGCACTATCCCAAGTGGAGCCACTGTTATCACTGAAAATAGTGTTGCCAAAATTTTTCAGTTTAGCTTAAGGGCAAAGTGTTTCCGCAGCGCATAAATCCGTTAGCAGTTTCGCAGCGCCACCTGTTTTAGTGATTTCGTAGCAAAAACATTGCCTTTGCACTGGCTGCGCTACGAAATTGGTGGAGCTATCCAGGATACTGTAGAATTAGAAACAAAACAAGATGACAAAGACTACTTAAGAAATGAAAGACACGATGAAACTGTTGTTTGGCCTAAATGTTGAGTTGAGAAGCAAGGACAGTGGAAAATGTCATCAACAAAGAAAATATTTTAATTGCTAAGAATGATGACATGCAAAATCTGGGTGAAACAGAGACTGCTTGTATTTCAGATAATGGACCTGTTGATGTCATTAGTATGAATGGTGGATTTGTTTCTTTCTTGAATTAGTGGGAGCAAGTTAATGAATTTTGTTTTGATCTGCATTTCAGTAATGCAAGTGAGGGAGATTCATCAGCAGCGTTTGAAGGTGTTTGCTGGGAAAATTCTCCGGTATACTACCTTAATTTCTCTAGAAGTTTTTTAGAGGAAGATGGATGTACCACTTTTCCTAAGGGTGAGGAAACATTGACTGCAATGTCTTTGATGTTGCTGCCTTCAATTGATATTGGAGAAGATATAGATATTTGTATTGTAGCATGGCTGTTTTGGTCAGATGAACGCTAGAGCAGAGAAGCAGTTAATGTGGTTCAAGTTATTGTGGCACCTTTATAGCTGCCAGATGCTCAAAAAGGGATTGATGGGATTTTTAATACCACAGCAGTCGAGCTTGATATAGTTGATAAAGATCATCTCCTACAATGTGTATCTGAGGTAGATGTTGTGACAATCCTATTACCTGCCAGTTGTCACACGCAAAATTGCGTATGCATGCATTGAGTTAGAAGAAAAATACATCTTGACACGGCAGGCTATGTCGGTAAAAACATGTTTATCTGGCATTGAGCTTCTTAAAAAGTCGAATTGCTGCCTCGTTTTTGGCTGGAATATACAGAGGTTTCTAGTAGTGGCTGGAATATGTTTTGTGGTATCCTGGTCATTGCATTAGCTATACAGTGGTGGTTTCAGCGTTGTTAGGAGCGCGGTTAGTTAATTGGAGAGCAGGGCATTGGACATTGGTAAGAGCCGAAGCCACGCTGAGCCAAATAGAATGCAGAACCCAAGATAGCATCATAATTACACGGATTCATGCCTTCTTGTTATGCAATTACAGTAGCAGCTTTTCGATAGTATGGTGAATCTATATCTCTGCCCGGCGCGCTCCATGACAAGTAGTTTCAATTTAGATGGTGCGGCTAACTACATTCATTATGCATTCCCGCACGATGAGTTAAAGCCTCTGACAAAGACTTTGACAGATTCACTTGCAGAGCTTGGCAATCTTCAGTTTCAACGTTTACCTGAGAAGTACAATGGGTTAGCTTTGACTCTTATGGAATCAATTTCAAGCTTAATTGTTCTGGGAAACAGTTCGGAATTTGGAAAAGCGGTGCTATGGCTCGAGGACCTGAGTATGAGGCAGCAGTATTGCGTGGGAATACTTCAGAGAGGAGATGTAAAGCTGGAAATTTGAAATGTGGACCAGAAACCGGCCAGACCAAGTCTCTCAAGGCGATGAATTGTGATATATGCTGCATCGGATTTAGTTTTTGCCGTGAATGCTCTTGTATTCTCTGTGGGAAGGCTACTGATCAGAGTGTGGCAGACTACTGTAATATCAGATGCGAGGGAAAGCTGAATGAAGAATTTGTTTGTGGGCATGTTGCTCACCTAGAGTGTGCTCTACTTTGTCATATGGCAGGCGTAGAGCCAAGCATTGGTTTAGATGTGGAGTATCATTGTAGACGCTGTGACAAAAAGGCGAACCTGATGATGCTTGTTTCCAGCATACTTCATGCATCTGAATCCCTGGAAATACGAGCTGATGTTGAGAAGAATTTGTGTCTTGCTTTACGTATTATACAGGGTACAAGGCAGATTGTGGGAAGAAGCCTGCAGAATAATATGGAGTTATCTCTAAAGAAGCTTCGCATTGGAACGAATCTGGCAATTCTGATGGCATAAATTTAATCACTCAAATAAGATCCCACATCAGTGATATACAGAGTGTTATTTTGGCTCTCAGAATCCATGTTTTTGGCCGGTTTAAAGATCTGGTTACTTGCGCAAATGGTCTAGTGTTAATTATGGCCATTTTAATTATTCACACTCCAGTCGCATATCAAGTTCTAGAGCACTTGAAAACTTGTTTGGTTCCGGCATTTGGTTACAGCGTTAACACTTTTTGAGCCTATCCTCAGTTTGATTGCAGTTCTGTCAAGGGATTTGCGTAAGGAGTTCATGCCTTTTCTCCATAAACTAATGGAAGCCATGAGAAACCTTCTAGAATCTGGTGGAGATCGAAATCCTGAAGTTCTTGAACAGGTTTTCACAGCTTTCTCTTATATCTTGAAGTACATGCAGAAGCTTCTTGTAAAGGGCATTGCACTTGAACGCAGAAGGCTTGATGCGACCGGAAGTGTTGGAATATGAAGATGGCAGTTGCAATTATGGTATCATGGCTTATATGTCGCTATCCAATATCCCTCTTAAATGCAGTAAGATGCGCAATTACCCTTTCAGGTTACATTTTCTATGGATATGTGAGACACAAGCTGAACGTCGATAAAAATCTTATTGAGGTATTTGTGAAAGATATGGACAAAGACCATGTGGTTTTGCTTGCAGCTAGAGCTTCCAGAACTGAAGATCAAGATGCCATTGATGCTGCTATTGTTGGAACGTTGGCAGATCCAAAAGAGGCTCGAGCGGGGGGTTATTGAGATCCATTTCTTACCTTTTAATCCGGTTGACAAACGTACAGCATTTACATATGTTGATGCTCGTGGAAAATGGCATCGTGCTACTAAAGGAGCACCAGAGCAGATTCTTGACCTCTACCATTGCAAGGAAGACGTGAGAAATAAAGTACATTCAGTGATTGATAAATTTACTGAGCGTGGACTTCGTTCCCTTGATGTAGCTAGACAGGAAGTTCCTGAAAGGACCAAAGAGAGTGAGGGAACCTGGGATAGTGTTTTGGGAGGTGCTGTTGAAAAAGACACCAATTTACCAGTTCCAAACACAGATGCGTTTCTACCAAAGCCATTAGATTCTGCATTGGTTTTAGAGGTCCATCATATTTCTTATGGAGTTAGACATGCTGCTCTTGTTACAGAGTTTATACTTGAGGAATTTCCTATTGAGGATGGCATAGTGGAGGGACTTGCAGATTCCACATCAGAATTAAGGTCATTTGAACGCCAGCACTTAAAGGAACACAGTGATACATGTCAAAATAAGCAGAATGGATGTCTGGAAAATACACAGGGCTCAATGTTAGAAGATTCTGCTTCTACTAATGAACTTCTTGTTGGTCCACTAGATTCTGGTAAAATTGTCACTACCTGCGGTAATGGTAAACCGATTAGTATACAAGCAAAGGTTACAGCAAGAAATGTAGAGCTATTTGATTACAGCAGAAATTGAAGGATGACAATGAACTTTGTTTTAACCTCTTATGTCAGGCAGCTATTCAATTTTGTGAGGAGTTTAGAGGAAGACTGTGTTTTCTTTAAATCACACAGCAGTTTCGTAGCGCGCTACAAAACTACTGTAGGTGATGATTTTAAACGCAGAGTAGCTATTGTGATACTGTGAGCGGGAGTTGAGGAAGAGAAACACCTGTCCATCAATACAACCTACAACATATCAGAAACATGGCAGCATTCCATACCTGGGGTTATTAAAAGAGCTGGGACATATTGCTGAACTTTCGAAGGATGGTAGGAGACAGGGACCGTGAAAATAGGATACTCATCTTTACTAATTAATGAGCCATCTACACAGCTAGCACCCGAGGTCAGCTTGTTCAATGAATGTTCCTCCAACACATCTCAGCCTAACTGAAGGAGGACAGTTGTCAAGGATCTAAGGAGAATCATGTTACGAGGAGAATGGAATTAGTGTTTTAGTTTGATTAGGATTTTGTGTAATTACAGTTTAGCACTTTTGTAATTAATGAATTAGTTAAATAGCATATAGGAGTAGTTAATAGAGCCTTTGAGCTCGCTCTAGAGAGGGAAGAATGTATTCCTATAAATAGATCAGATTAGAATGTAATGGGGGTTGGAGATTTATGAAAAACAGAGTTTTATTTTGGCTGATGTAAAAAACTTACTACAGTAATAGAAAAACAGCTGTTGTTTCTTCTCAAGATTCTCAATAGATCATATTGTTCAAATGTATGGTGGTTTATTCTCTTAGTGTTCTTTTACAGTCTTGTTACAGCATAATCACTCAGAATTCATGTTTAATGCTCTGACTTCCTGTATGCTTGGCAAGCTGTGGTTTATGTAAAGTATGTTTGAACATCTGATGTAAAGAGCCTTGACTTCCATGAAAAGACAGTGCTTTTGTTTACTGAATGTGTGAGACTCCATAAGCCCAATGAAGACTAATTTGATATTTGTCCAACCAGCTTATTTTTCATGTGTTGTTTAAAGAGTTAGCCATCTGTTTTTGTAATTGATTCTTATCAAAAGTCTGTGAGAGAGCCCTCTCTGACTAAGGAGGCTAATCCTTAGTTTAAAGTCTGGTTGAAATAGTTACATGAGATCTTGCTAGGTAGCAGCCCTTGGTAATGATTTTGTGATAACATTTTGGTGCGTCTGCCGGGAGACTGAAGATTACTCACTCCCGTAATTTTAAGATTGAATTTTTGAAGGTAGCAGGAGTTCAAAGAGGTTTTTCGAGGCTGCAAATCTACCTTGGCGACTCCATTGTTGAAGAATTCAAAGTTCATACATTCATGGTGATTCCACTGGAGTTATGAAGGACCCAGAAGCTGTCATTCTTAGTTCAAGGTATGCATGCATAGATTTCTCAGGAATTCATGGTTTCCCAAATCATTTTCCCAAGGATGCATATTTTCTAAGGAATGGTCCCAAATTTAATGGAAAAGATTTGAGTTTAACTCTGAAGCATATCTCAGATTTCTGTCATTTTGCTGAGCTTCTTAGAGTTAAACATGAGGATGTTTGCATAAGGTTATTCTATGATTCACTTCAAGGGAAATGCAAACAGTGGGTTGAATGCTTTCCTGCCAAATCCATTAAGACATTTGAAGACCTTTGGCTCATGTTTTTGGAGGAATGGATAGATAGGTCAGAGTTGGTGGCAGAATCTCCCTTAGTTGAAGGTTTCAAACAATGGAATGATGATCATAGTAAAGAAGAAACAAATGAATCTTTTTCTTTGTCATTATCCTCATATCTAAAATCTTTTGACTGCAAGGCAGAGGATAGGATGAGATTTTTGGATGAATTTGCTGAGGACCTTGAAAAAGAAATTGAAGGTTTAGAAGGACAAATTCAGGCATACAGTTTTCATGATCATGATCATTATTCTCAGAAGTTTTCTATGGCAGAACGCAAGGAGACTATGCTGGTTCCTTTCTCTTTCACGATTGAGGAACTGAACACTGTGGTTGAAGATCAGTTTGCACAACTGGAAAGTTACAAGGAAAAACAAGTTGATCATGTATTCTGGGATCCTGTAGCTGATTACATGGAAGAGTTTTACTCTCCAGTATTTCAGCTTTTCAAAGAAGATCAGAGACAATTTCAGTGGCAGCGGTCATCACATTATCATATTGGCTCTGAACTCCGATGCAGTCAAAGAAGTCAAATATCAGATAAAACAGAGGATTGGTTACATTGGAAATTTCATATTGATTGAGCAGAAAGAAGTTGAAATGGTTAGGGTAGGTAGGTAGAGGTAAATGCAAATAAGCTCAAGGTTAACTGAGCATTTCTTTTTTCAGTAGATGTAGCTTTCTTTCTCCTACAGTCATGCTTGTCAAGCAAATTTCTGTTTATCACAAATGGATAAGGCACTGGAGCTGCATGTTCGTAGTGTACCACAAGGGCGCACTATCCCAAGTGGAGCCACTGTTATCACTGAAAATAGTGTTGCCAAAATTTTTCAGTTTAGCTTAAGGGCAAAGTGTTTCCGCAGCGCATAAATCCGTTAGCAGTTTCGCAGCGCCACCTGTTTTAGTGATTTCGTAGCAAAAACATTGCCTTTGCACTGGCTGCGCTACGAAATTGGTGGAGCTATCCAGGATACTGTAGAATTAGAAACAAAACAAGATGACAAAGACTACTTAAGGAATGAAAGACACGATTAAACTGTTGTTTGGCCTAAATGTTGAGTTGAGAAGCAAGGACAGTGGAAAATGTCATCAACAAAGAAAATATTTTAATTGCTAAGAATGATGACATGCAAAATCTGGGTGAAACAGAGACTGCTTGTATTTCAGATAATGGACCTGTTGATGTCATTAGTATGAATGGTGGATTTGTTTCTTTCTTGAATTAGTGGGAGCAAGTTAATGAATTTTGTTTTGATCTGCATTTCAGTAATGCAAGTGAGGGAGATTCATCAGCAGCGTTTGAAGGTGTTTGCTGGGAAAATTCTCCGGTATACTACCTTAATTTCTCTAGAAGTTTTTTAGAGGAAGATGGATGTACCACTTTTCCTAAGGGTGAGGAAACATTGACTGCAATGTCTTTGATGTTGCTGCCTTCAATTGATATTGGAGAAGATATAGATATTTGTATTGTAGCATGGCTGTTTTGGTCAGATGAACGCTAGAGCAGAGAAGCAGTTAATGTGGTTCAAGTTATTGTGGCACCTTTATAGCTGCCAGATGCTCAAAAAGGGATTGATGGGATTTTTAATACCACAGCAGTCGAGCTTGATATAGTTGATAAAGATCATCTCCTACAATGTGTATATGAGGTAGATGTTGTGACAATCCTATTACCTGCCAGTTGTCACACGCCAAATTGCGTATGCATGCATTGAGTTAGAAGAAAAAGACATCTTGACACGGCAGGCTATGTCGGTAAAAACATGTTTATCTGGCGTTGAGCTTCTTAAAAAGTCGAATTGCTGCCTCGTTTGTGGCTGGAATATACAGAGGTTTCTAGTAGTGGCTGGAATATGTTTTGTAGTGCGTTATTGGTATCCTGGTCATTGCATTAGCTATACAGTGGTGGTTTCAGCGTTGTTAGGAGCGCGGTTAGTTAATTGGAGAGCAGGGAATTGGACATTGGTAAGAGCCGAAGCCACGCTGAGCCAAATAGAATGCAGAACCCAAGATAGCATCATAATTACATGGATTAATGCCTTCTTGTTATGCAATTACAGTAGCAGCTTTTCGATAGTATGGTGAATCTATATCTCTGCCCGGCGCGCTCCATGACAAGTAGTTTCAATTTAGATGGTGCGGCTAACTACATTCATTATGCATTCCCGCACAATGAGTTAAAGCCTCTGACAAAGACTTTGACAGATTCACTTGCAGAGCTTGGCAATCTTCAGTTTCAACGTTTACCTGAGAAGTACAATGGGTTAGCTTTGACTCTTATGGAATCAATTTCAAGCTTAATTGTTCTGGGAAACAGTTCGGAATTTGGAAAAGCGGTGCTATGGCTCGAGGACCTGAGTATGAGGCAGCAGTATTGCGTGGGAATACTTCATAGAGGAGATGTAAAGCTGGAAATTTGAAATGTGGACCAGAAACCGGCCAGACCAAGTCTCTCAAGGCGATGAATTGTGATATATGTTGCATCGGATTTAGTTTTTGCCGTGAATGCTCTTGTATTCTCTGTGGGAAGGCTACTGATCAGAGTGTGGCAGACTACTGTAATATCAGATGCGAAGGAAAGCTGAATGAAGAATTTGTTTGGGGGCATGTTACTCACCTAGAGTGTGCTCTACTTTGTCATATGGCAGGCGTAGAGCCAAGCATTGGTTTAGATGTGGAGTATCATTGTAGACGCTGTGACAAAAAGGCGAACCTGATGATGCTTGTTTCCAGTATACTTCATGCATCTGAATCCTTGGAAATACGAGCTGATGTTGGGAAGAATTTGTGTCTTGCTTTACGTATTATACAGGGTACAAGGCAGATTGTGGGAAGAAGCCTGCAGAATAATATGGAGTTATCTCTAAAGAAGCTTCGCATTGGAACGAATCTGGCAATTCTGATGGCATAAATTTGATCACTCAAACAAGATCCCACATCAGTGATATACAGAGTGTTATTTTGGCTCTCAGAATCCATGTTTTTGGCCGGTTTAAAGATCTGGTTACTTGCGCAAATGGTCTAGTGTTAAATATGGCCATTTTAATTATTCACACTCCAGTTGCATATCAAGTTCTAGAGCACTTGAAAACTTGTTTGGTTCTGGCATTTGGTTACAGCGTTAACACTATTTGAGCCTATCCTCAGTTTGATTGCAGTTCTGTCAAGGGATTTGCGTAAGGAGTTCATACCTTTTCTCCATAAACTAATGGAAACCATGGGAAACCTTCTAGAATCTGGTGGAGATTGAAATCCTGAAGTTCTTGAACAGGTTTTCACAGCTTTCTCTTATATCTTGAAGTACATGCAGAAGCTTCTTGTAAAGGGCATTGCACTTGAACGCAGAAGGCTTGATGCGACCGGAAGTGTTGGAATATGAAGATGGCAGTTGCAATTATGGTATCATGGCTTATATGTCGCTATCCAATATCCCTCTTAAATGCAGTAAGATGCGCAATTACCCTTTCAGGTTACATTTTCTATGGATATGTGAGACACAAGCTGAGCGTCGATAAAAATCTTATTGAGGTATTTGTGAAAGATGTGGACAAAGACCATGTGGTTTTGCTTGCAGCTAGAGCTTCCAGAACTGAAGATCAAGATGCCATTGATGCTGCTATTGTTGGAACGTTGGCAGATCCAAAAGAGGCTCGAGCGGGGGGTTACTGAGATCCATTTCTTACCTTTTAATCCGGTTGACAAACGTACAGCATTTACATATGTTGATGCTCATGGAAAATGGCATCGTGCTAGTAAAGGAGCACCAGAGCAGATTCTTGACCTCTGCCATTGCAAGGAAGACGTGAGAAATAAAGTACATTCAGTGATTGATAA
The DNA here is from genome assembly GCA_031772625.1 of Pinus tabuliformis. Taxonomy (NCBI): domain Eukaryota; kingdom Viridiplantae; phylum Streptophyta; class Pinopsida; order Pinales; family Pinaceae; genus Pinus; species Pinus tabuliformis. Next base: position 816,750,903 of record CM062815.1, on the reverse strand, counting down.
ATTTGCTGAGCGTGGACTTCGTTCCCTTGATGTAGCTAGACAGGAAGTTCCTGAAAGGACCAAAGAGAGTGAGGGAACCTGGGATAGTGTTTTGGGAGGTGCTGTTGAAAAAGACACCAATTTACCAGTTCCAAACACAGATGCGTTTCTACCAAAGCCATTAGAGTCTTTATTGGTTTTAGAGGTCCATCATATTGCTTATGGAGTTAGACATGCTGGTCTTGTTACAGAGTTTATACTTGAGGAATTTCCTATTGAGGATGGCATAGTGGAGGGACTTGCAGATTCCACATCAGAATTAAGGTCAGTTGAACGCCAGCACTTAAAGGAACACAGTGATACATGTCAAAATAAGCAGAATGGATGTCTGGAAAATACACAGGGCTCAATGTTAGAAGGTTCTGCTTCTACTAATGAACTTCCTGTTGGTCCACTAGATTCTGGTAAAATTGTCACTACCTGCGGTAATGGTAAACCGATTAGTATACAAGCAAAGGTTATAGCAAGAAATGTAGAGCTATTTGATTATAGCAGAAATTGAAGGATGACAATGAACTTTGTTTTAACCTCTTATGTCAAGCAGCTATTCAATTTTGTGAGGAGTTTAGAGGAAGATTGTGTTTTCTTTAAATCACACAGCAGTTTCGTAGCGCGCTACGAAACTGCTGTAGGTGATGATTTTAAATGCAGAGCAGCTATTGTGATACTGTGAGCGGGAGTTGAGGAAGAGAAACACCTGTCCATCAATACAACCTACAGCATATCAGAAACATGGCAGCATTCCATACCTGGGGTTATTAAAAGAGCTGGGACATATTGCTGAACTTTCGAAGGATGGTAGGAGACAGGGACCGTGAAAATAGGATACTCATCTTTACTAATTAATGAGCCATCTACACAGCTAGCACCCGAGGTCAGCTTGTTCAGTGAATGTCCCTCCAACACATCTCAGCCTAACTGAAGGAGGACAGTTGTCAAGGATCCAAGGAGAATCATGTTACGAGGAGAATGGAATTAGTGTTTTAGTTTGATTAGGATTTTGTGTAATTACAGTTTAGCACTTTTGTAATTAATGAATTAGTTAAATAGCATATAGGAGTAGTTAATAGAGCCTTTGAGCTCGCTCTAGAGAGGGAAGAATGTATTCCTATAAATAGATCAGATTAGAATGTAATGGGGGTTGGAGATTTATGAAAAACAGAGTTTTATTTTGGCTGATGTAAAAAACTTACTACAGTAATAGAAAAGCAGCTGTTGTTTCTTCTCAAGATTCTCAATAGATCATATTGTTCAAATGTATGGTGGTTTATTCTCTTAGTGTTCTTTTACAGTCTTGTTACAGCATAATCACTCAGAATTCATGTTTAATGCTCTGACTTCCTGTATGCTTGGAAAGTTGTGGTTTATGTAAAGTATGTTTGAACATCTGATGTAAAGAGCCTTGACTTCCATGAAAAGACAGTGCTTTTGTTTACTGAATGTGTGAGACTCCATAAGCCCAATGAAGACTAATTTGATATTTGTCCAACCAGCTTATTTTTCATGTGTTGTTTAAAGAGTTAGCCATCTGTTTTTGTAATTGATTCTTATCAAAAGTCTGTGAGAGAGCCCTCTCTGACTAAGGAGGCTAATCCTTAGTCTAAAGTCTGGTTGAAATAGTTACATGTGATCTTGCTAGGTAGCAGCCCTTGGTAATGATTTTGTGATAACACACCAAATCACTTGTAGTGGTATACTTGTATGACATCTTGATCTTCAGCTAGAGTTGGGAAGAGCACCTCCAACACATCCAACAGGTTCTCCAAACACTGCGGCAACACAAGTTATGTGGCAATTCGGAGAAATGCACTTTTGGCATGACCTAGGTTCAGTATCTAGGATACATTATTGATGAACAGGGGGTGCATGTGGATCCAGTCAAGATCTAAGTCATTCGGGATTGGCCATCTCCAACTACTTTGACATAGCTCCACAACTTTCTGGGTCTCACCAACTTCTACCACAAGTTCGTGTTGGGATTTTCTCATATCACATAACCCTTGAGTCTAGTCACCAAGGGAGGAGTGAAAGAAAAATGATTTTGGTCTGAACCTCAACAAAAGGCATTCACTGAGTTGAAACATCACCTCTACTCAGCACCAACGCTCACATTACCAAACTTGCAACAACCATTTGAGATCGAGGCAGATGCCTCTGACTATGCTATTGGGGTAGTCCTTACTCAAAACGGGCATCCAGTGGCATATCACAATGAGACACTTTCAGGAACGCTCTGGAAGTATCCCACTTATGACAAAGAGATGTATTCCATTGTGTAGGCTTGCTGACAATGGAAGCATTACATTTTGGGGAAGGAAACAGTCATCCACACAAATCACCACCCCTACAGTTCTTACAGACCCAAGGTAAATTGCAGAATGATTGCCATTAGAAGTGGTCAACATATCTGCAACAGTTCCATTTGAATATCAAGTATAAGAAGGGCAACACCAATAATTTTACAAATTGCCTTAGTCCACCACCGATCATGGCGTTAACCACCGTGCTCAACTCTTGTGGGCACGAGACTTCTGGTTGGCCACTTCTCTATGAAAGCAACCCACAATTTGGCCACACATACCAGACACTCGGAGAGTCGGCATGTTCTAGATTTTCACCTCTGGGATGCCCTGTTATGCCACCTAGACCACCTTTGTGTTCCTTCAAGCGAGCGTGCCAAGATGATTTGGGAAGCACACTATAGTCGAGCTGTTGGGCATTTCAGGGTCGAGAAAATGGTGGCAGTACTACAAAAGTATTTCTACTCGCCGAATCTTCGACAGGATGTCGAGAAGTACACCAATTCCTACACTACTTGCGCCATTGCCAAACCAACCATCAAGAGGTAAGGCCTATATACCCCGCTGCCTAACCCTAGTCAACCTTGGGAATCCATCTGCATGGATTACATGTAGAGCCTTCCTTCTACTAAGCATGGAAATGATTGTGTTTTTCTGGTCGTCGACAGGTTCTCGAAGATGACTATTATGGCGGCCTACAAGAATAATATCACAGCAGAAGCCACTACTAAACTCTTCTTTGAACAAGTGTGGGTACACTTTAGGATCCCACATTCTAGCATCTTAGATCAGGACAGTAGTTTCCTCAGTACATTTTGGTCTAGTCTCTGGTCGATGTTGGACACCAAAATCCCTAAGTCCATAGCCTTCCATCCCCAAACTAATGGCTAGACAGAGGTTTTCAACAGGATGACCATACATATTATGTGCATGTACAACACAAAGAATCCACGCACATGGGATGAGAGCCTCTTCACAGCTCGACTGGACACAACCCTTTTCAGGTGGACTTGGGATTCCAACCACTATGTCCCATTGACGTTGCCATGCCATTTGTAGCTACTCAGGCAGATTCTACTCATGTCCAATCTGAAACAGATAAGGCAAACAACTTCATTCAACACATCCAACATATCTGCCAGCAGGTCCATGAAATTCTGAAGAAATCAAATGCCAAGTACAAGCAGCGACATGATCAACATTGGGTGCGACACAAGTTTCACGTGGGTGAAAAAGTTTGGTTGCATTTGCAAAAGGAACGCCTTACCAGAGCCTATTGAAAACTCAAATCACTCAGATATGGTCCTTACACCATTACCAAGGTTGTGGGGTACAATGCATTTGAGCTCAGCATTCCCCCATTCCTTGGCCTGCACCCAGTGTTCAATGTGGACTGCCTTCGGCTATACTTTCGACCATTACTAGACACATCTGACATTGCAGAACAATTTACACCAATAGAGTTATATCCAGATTGCATGGAACAAGCTGCAACGAATCGAATCATGGACACACAGGTCAAGCACACTCACCAGTGTAAGATCCATCTGTTTCGAGCAGTCAAAGCAGGCCAACTCCTTCACTAGGGCAAGTGCCTCACTAGGGACCATGTTCAGCAGAAGTTTCCTCATTGTTATAGACATATTTGGGCACTACAACCCCAATCACATATGTTGATAAACCAAGGGCTCTTAAACCCCTAAAAGTGTTGTTTCACACCCTAAAGGATCATGGTCAGCTGATTACATCATTTCCTAGAAGTTCCACCTGAAAAACCACTCAGAATTGGCCAAAACTGGACCATCTCACTTGCTCCATGGTCAGGGTGCGATGCATCTCACTTGCTACACATGGGAGGTGCGATGCAAACTGAAAAGGCCTTTTGTAGGGTGCGATGAGCGAGAATAGACAAATAGCAGAGATAGTTTGCTAAGTGGATGATCAAGGAATCTTCTAGAAACTTCTCATATGACACTTGCCTCTCAGAATTCGCCTAAGGATGAGTAAGAGATAAATGAAATCTCCAAGTGGAACCAAGAACTATCAGTGGAATGACACTAATCAAAAACCCAGAAGCTGACTCACACCTCTGTAAATATCTATATATGGATCCCTCATCTCAGAGATCCAGAGGCTGGAATTTTGTATTTTGTAAGGAAGTGTTGTTGGTTTCTCTGTGAGACATTGTATTGTTGGGTGATCTAGATTTTCATGAGGTGAAGAGGGCTTTCATGCTGGGAGGATGGTGCTGGATTAGACAGCTGGGTTGTAATCCTCTCTTCTACTAATTCTATCAAAAAATATATTTGAGTTTTCCTCCATATGCTTGCTTATTTCTGAATCTTGTATTTGTGTATGCATTTGTATGGTTAATGTACATCTGATTCTACATTGTTTATGGTATCATAAATCTCTATGCTTTGATGGTATTTTGCTGCTTTGACTCTACAAGTGTTCTTTGCAGTGGGACAAGTGAGAAAGGAGTGGCGAAAGCTCTATCAAAGGAGAGAGGAAACAAGCAAGGAGCCAAGTGAAAGACAAAGGTCGGTGCTCTCTGCTTCTCTCTTATCTATCATCCATAAAGGGAAACACAAGTTGAATTGTTTGTTTCTAAGATAGCTACCTGTCTTAGTGGAACTAGCAGATCTGAATAGACACTAGTTTTCCCGGAAACAAAATGGCGACTCTGCTGGGGAGCGAATATTTTGTTTGTTTTGTTGTTGTTGTTTGCTTTATAAACTATAGATAGAGCCTGAAGTTAAGCCAGCTAGCCTTCGAACTGCACTTGCTATGCAAGTGCAAAGTAGATCAATGCTACTTCATTCAATCTTTGGGTTGGTTTATGAACTGAAAATTTGACTTGCAAACATCCTAAGTGCCCTGGTGGTAGCTCAATAACCTCATTAGATCATACCTCTATACTTTGTGTTTACTATCTATCATAATCTTAGCCTAAATCCCTAAACTTAGCTGCAAACTATGAGTGAAAACCAAGCTCAGTCTCGTCCCAGGACCATCGCACTATCTCTCATTGGAAGTATGGATGCATCGCACATCCCGTGTGCTGCAGGTGAGATGCATCCCTATTTCCCTTAAGGATAGGTGCGATGATTGAGTGAGACTGTTTCTCTCTCTAGATTTTGGTTTTTTTCTTCATTGTTTTCGGCTCTATTCAGTAGTTTTGCAGCCTATGATCAGTATATCACTGTTGAAGCCTTCTTCCTTGACATTATTTAGCCTCCATTGATAAGGAATTGTGAATGTTTTTTAATGTATTTTTCATCATTTACAGTCCTCCTTTGCAAAAAGTAGCTAAGTCGAACTGTCATCTTTTGATTTGAAAGTGTTGCAATTGTTGTTTTTAGTCAAGAAAAAGAGTGTCGTAAAGTCTTCCTCTTTTAGATAATCGATTGTACTTTTGCCATTGTATTTGATTTGAATTGTCAATTCTTTGAAGTTTCAAAAGCAGTTTTCCAGTCGAAATTGAAAGTGTTGTCTTAGTCTTCCTTTCGTTTTTGAGAAGAAATTGCTAAAGTGTCGCTTTGAAGAAAGTAGTTTAGATTTGTACTTAGTTTGCTTTTTTGCATTCACACATTAAGGAGGCGAAAAAAACAAATACATGCATGTTCATTTACATTTAGACTGCATGCAGAAGTTGATTTAGGAAAAGTGCATTTAGTGTGTGCTCTCTGCTCTATGTTGAAAGAATTTTACTCCTCTTTCCTTAGTAGCTAGGATTTTCATTGCTAAAAGAAAATAAGCAACTGTTTATCATTTTAGATTGCATATTTAGGAATTGTACATCTACATCACGTGGTGAACCTTGAAAGGCAAACTTCTTAAGAAAGAACAACTATAAAATAAACCTCAATGAACATAAAAATGCTTTGGAACCTAATGCACAACATCTAGAATTCTAGGCTAGAGACGTGCTTCGGCGTCGTAAAGCTTGGTAACTATCGTTTTCATTGTAGGTTGGGTGATTCCTCCTCTTTGATACGACAAGTTCCAGTATGGACTTGTGCTCCCACGTACCGTCGAGTATGTTTTGGGAGACCACAATAGGTTGATATCCTTTATCCTTAGGAAGCCATGTCTGCCGCCCTATCGATTGCAATGCACTGAAAACAACATTCGGGAAGATTGACTGCCGTACGTAAAGTCCTTGGTAATTTCTCTATAATTCACCACTGAGGTGTATATTGCAGTTTTGCGATTGGTTTGGTAATCCCTCTGTCTTGATTTCCAGAGTAGTCACTTTCGTTCATTTTCGACTCCTTAAAAGAAAAGGTCCATCTGAGCACTTGTCACTTCAAGCTTATTAAAAATCGAGGCTGACTAGAGTCATCTTTAGCTTTTTCTCGACTCTTAAAAATTGAAAAAACAAGTTGTGTCAAAGCATCATAAAATTCATTTAATTCGAAATAACATTTTCCCCTTTTTATTTTGAGTTGATCAAGTAATCCGCAATCATGGAAGAAAGTCAATCAAAACCCAATAGTTCGCGGAGGCTAACAAGTCAACCATCTTTGACTACAGAAGCGAAACCATTCTGGGTGAAACGGTCCCATTTAACTGGGTCAAAATCTCCTAGTTTATTTGAAACTTGTGTTTCAACATCGGCAGAGACTCCAGTTACTCCAATTATTTCCGATACATCTGGCTTTACAGAAGAAGTTCCGCAGTTACAAGAGGACATTAGAACTGATCCTAGTGTAACGGTAAACACTTCTACTCCTGAACCAGCTCCATCTAGGACTGATTCGGAAGGTGTCACCCCTCCAGCCTTTGTCGCTGCAGAGTCTATACCTTCTTTGGCACCAGAAATATTTTATGGACTTGACGGTCTACCTCTTCCACCAGGACTGATTACTATAGAAGAGATTGTGGAGGATATTCCATCCATTACCCCATTGCATTTTGGAGCTGGGATCCATCTATATCCTTCTACCACAAAAGTTAGTTCTTTTGATCATCTTTCATTGCAAGTTCCAGTCAAATCGCTAGGAATTCTTTTGGATAGACTCAATATGTCTGAACAAACATCGACATCTAGGACTGTGCCATCCGATACAGTGGCAGCAGAACCTCCTGCCGCTACTCCGACAATGTTCATTGGTATACCATTTGTACCAACTAGTTCTCAATCACTAGATGGAGTCCACCCAAGGACTGTTTCGACAGCATGGTCTGTTCCCATTTGTTCATCTACAATCTTATCTAGAATTTCTTATGTTTAGACTCAACAAATTGATCCCTCATATCAGTATCAATTTGGGCAATCCAATCTCCAAAGATCAATTTACCCTTTGAACACTGGATTGCTGCCATATGGGGGGTAGCATGCCTTTTCATTGTTCCCTCCAGGAGAAAAACCATATGAGAGTTCGCAAAAAAATTCAGGTCAAGCTGTAATTGCATCCAGTGGTTGGGTACCAATACTACCTCAATAGCCAAGAGTTGTATATTCAATGCAACCAAATCAACCTGTGTCGAACATTCCCACTACACCATCTATTGTGACAGTGTCACAAGTACAAGCACTGCATGTTGTATGTCAACCTCAAGTCTCTCAGGTCGTAATACAACAGCCTCTTGTCTCCACGACTCAATCACAATCACAAATTAGTTGCTCCTTAACTGAAGCGACTCAGGCTCAAACGGGTACTATCACCCCTCATCTTGGTCAAACATCCAGTATTGGACAACAAAAAATGGTCCAACAACCATGGCTGGTGCAATATCAACAAATGTAATTCCAGCAAGCTTACCGAGGACCTGAGCAACAAAGCTTGGCAGGTAATGGGCAGCCATATATTCAAAATGGTTACCAACAATCATATTAAAATGGTTATGCCCATCAATCTTATCAAAGTTATCAACATCAAATACATTATGCTAGTAGGCAAAAACCCACTGCTTAGGCAATCCCATCTTATCCTGGGTATGCTTCGCCAAACCTGAATCAATAGTTTCCTTTCGTAGCAACCTTAGAATTACCAGATCTGAATCAGCTGACAAATGATCCAATTGCTTACGCCCCTTAGTGGCCAGCGATTCCTCATAAACTTCGTCAGATATTCCTAAATTCAATGGAAATCCGGGTGAGGATCCATCGAATCATGTAATGACCTTTCATTTGTGTTGTTTTTCCAACACCCTCAATGATGATTCGATTAGGATTCACCTTTTTCAGTGAACGCTAACTGCTCCGGCAGCGAAATGGTACATCGAATTTCTTAGAGATTCATTCGATAACTTTAGTGCCCTTGCCACCACCTTTTTAACCCATTTTCAGTTACCCATAAGATACAAAATAGGAACAGAGCTCCTTACCAATTTCAAATAGACAACAGCCACTCACATATCTGATCATATTCATGAGTGGCGACGTCGTTGTCAAATGGTAAAGACCTACGTTCCTGATCAGCTTCTAGCTGAATGGTTTATTAAGTCATTGTTACCTTCTATTACAGAAGATGTGGCCAAGGGAGGAGTCGTCACTGAAGAGTAAGTCATTGCTCGTGCACAATATTTAGACTTAATATATACTCAGTCTGGCACACTCTATGACAAAATTCGTGATGCTCCTAGACCAGAATTTTCCATTCCTCCTCCTCCTAAATCGAACAGGGACTCTCATGCCGGCGACAATGTGATTGGCACCTCAAGTGCGCAAACTACAAAGGCTCAAACTGGTAAAGCCCTTGCAGTTTCCAATAAAAGGGTAAATGACAAACTTCCTGCCTCAGAGGTTAATGTCGTGTCGATCGACAAAGGCAAAGAACCGAAGCAACCAGGGGGAAAGAAAAAGGGGAAAAACAAAAAGAAGAAATAGGAGGATTCGACTCCTGAAAGATCTTCTCAAAACCCTGCTAGGAAAAAGAAACCTAGTCAGCCATGTCTCATATGCGATGGAGACCATTGGACGAAAGAATGTCCGTACAAAGTTGAGGTAAAGAAATTCTTTAAGAATTCAAACACCTTGGTGGTATTGACTGATCCATTTCCAAACCAAGAAACCAATCTAGTTGCTATCGATAATGCTTCCCCATCCCAAGTGCTTATGTTTTCCATTTCGAAACAACAAAATGATGCTTTGATATCGACAAGGAACAAATTTTATGGGAATCCACAGATGCCGAACAACAAGGCTATGGATCAACCTAGTAGTTCAACAACAACTTCGTCCGCAGTTGTGCCACCCATCATTCCTGAGATAACAATAAAGCCGCCAAAGGGAGTAGTACATAAATCGACATTTAATCCTCGTGCTCGAGCATCACAGAATTACAATATAGTAGAGGATCTGGCCCAATCGCCATCCGCTATGTCAACACTTGAAGTACTGCAAAATTGCCCCTCCCAAAAGCAGGCTCTCTTATCAGCAATAGGTGGGATTTACCCAGCGGATTCCAATCTTGTGGCCTTTAATCATAAAGGATACGAACCTTAGTTACCAGCTCAACTCACTTTCCTTATGCAGGTAAAAGCCCTCAACAAAAATGTTCATTGAACAATCATTGATGAGGGGGCATATACCTGATTATGTCAATGATTTGTTGGAAAACTTTAGGCTTACCACCCTTGACAAGATCATCAATGACATTAAAAGCATTCGACGGATGAACATGCACACCGTACATGATTTTAAGTAACTTGCAAGTCGAACTAGGGGACAAGCCAGTAGAAATTGACGTCGAAGTTATCGATGGAAACCTAGACTACAATATTTTACTCGGTAGGCCCTGGATTTATGCTATGGCTGCCATTGTGTCAACATATTTTAGAAAGATTGCATTTCCCTTCCAAGGTGGAATTACAATTGTTGACCAACTAACCTTTTTCCCCAACAGTTCACAAGCTACTGGAAACATTCCATTGATCCATGGAAGTTCTCAATCACTTCAAAATGTCAGAGTAGGTCTCCTAAAAGACCCTTCCTTAATGGGTACTTTTTCCCTCCTGCCTCCAAGTAATCTGGCGGCAGTGGCCACAGTGGAAACCTGTCATATGATATCTTCTACATCATCAAAGATTAAGAAGAAATCTAACCATTTTGATACTATGGGTCACCAAGGACGGTTCTTATCTTGTGTCGACCTCATTACAAAATGAAACAAGGGTTATGAGGATAGTTCTTTTACTATGTCAACCTCATTAAAAAATGAAACAACTCCCTTTCCAAATCGAGTCTTTGATTACGATCTCGTAAAATCCAAGTCGAGTCTTTCAAAGATCTCAAAGGTAAACCTTCATTCCAACCACTACGTTGAATGCAATGAAGCTTGGGAGGCATGCACCTCGATTTGCGTCATTATGCTGGGGGCATGCGAACTTATAACAAGCATAGTTTTTCGTTTTAAGCTTGTGTAAACATGAAACCGAAGCTGAGCATAGTTTCTTCCGATTCAAGCTCATTAAAAAATGAATCCACCCTCGGTAAATAACATTTGTGATTGCCATTCTATCTGCCTTTCGAACCTTGGTTGTGTTCTTTCCATCACCTCCATCCGTTTGGCCAATCATACACTTCCACTTGATTGTTTACCCTTTTGAGGAACAGCTGCGATGAGTGATTCGGTTAGCCACCCTCTTCACACTGCCATGTTTTGAGAAGTTCCTACCTGGAACAAGTTGCTACCCTAAAACATCACTTGTTCCTAAAAAAACAAGTTCTCTTTAAACTCTTTTCAGACTCATTAAATATGAAAAGATTGTCAAGCATTCCAGCTCGTTAAAGTGTTTGGAAATAACGAGTCTACTTTAAACTCTTTTCGGACTCACTAAATATGAAAAGATTGTTGAGCAATTGGCCTCTCTAGCTCGCTAAAGTGATTGGAAGTGAGATCCCTCCTATATTTTAATCTTTTTGGACCCAAGGGATTATCACACAGAAATATCAAGCGCTTGTCTTTTTCGGCTCGCTAAAGTGATCGGAAAAGTCATCCCTTTCATATTATTTTATACTTTTTCGGACTTAAGGGATTACACCACGAAAAAGGACTACTGGAGTTTCCTTTCCATCTCTTTTCAAACTCTCTAAACATGAAAAGGACCGAGTTGTCTTTGTCATTAAAATCGTTAAAACAATAGCGACAAACTTGTCCATCTGGACAAGAGCGAGTTTCACTGTCGCTAGGCTCACTAAAACATAGCGACAAGTTTTCCCGAAGGGAAAATTATAGAACAAGCATATGTTATCCTCCTCAAGCTTGAAAAAAATAAAGAGGTACTGGTCAGCAATGGTGTTGAAAATGCAACAAGATGATGGAGCTTAGTGGAAAGGAGTCTCCTTCACTAAGTGGGCCCACAGACTATTTTTGGCGCAAAGTTTATTTTTAGACTATGTCTATTTTTAGACATATGGATCATGGTCTATGAGTTGCAGGATGCTATTTGTGGATGATTGGTCATGTTGGTAAAAATAGATGGACTTCTATTTTTAGACATATGGGCAGATTCTATTTTTAGATTGCCAGGCTAAAAATAGAACAGTGGAATATTATTAGCTCTTAATAATATTTGGACTATAAACATTATCTTATCCTCTTGGAGCACTTCAGTTTGAGCTAAAGATGTGGCACATGCAGCTGTCAGAAGGAAATACGCTTTTCTTGTGAATCAGTTGAGCTATTGCACGGTGGACTTCAGTTAGAACTCAAGTGGTTGAGTTTCGGTGGAGTTGATTGTGGAGTTGATGGAGTTGTGTTCAGTTTGAATTGGTTAAACTAGTTGTATTTAGTCTAACTGCAAATAGGCTAGTGATGAGTGATGTGAATTAATTGATTAAACTAATTCACTAATTATTAACTCATAAAGCAACTAAAGAATACATCAGTTAACTTAGTGCATGGACAACTCAGTGGAGACAGGTGTTAGAGGTTGAGATTGCTATCAGTTGTGACTATAGTTGTGCATGAGATCTTGCAAAATCAGTGGGATTGAGTAATGCCAATGAGGATTGCATGGTTAAGCCAAGGAAATACGAGTTTTCTTCAGCCATTCATCATTATTCTCTTGTAGGATTGCGCAGTGGAGGCAGGAAAACAGTGGAGGAGATTTGAGGCATCAAATCTGAGCTAGTTTGTGTGTAACAGGTGGAGATAGTACTGAGTACTTGTGAGGAGTATTGTACTATGTATTGTTACATGTTCTCAATCAATATAATATACAGATAGTGTGGGGTTTTCAGCTGTATGTTTTCCCCGGGTTACATACTGTGTTAATGTGTGCATGCGATTGATATTTCATTGATTTTAATGCTGCTAAATTGATGATCAATGTAGAGGAGATTATGTATTGTGCATGTATTCCGCAATAGTGTATAATCGGGATAATATCTATGAATAAGTGTCATATTATTCAAAATTTCTACAAATTGTTGGGGAAAAAGGGAAGAAAACTTGAAGAACTTCATTGGTAGCAGGTCGCTCTTGAACATGACACTTTCACTCCATCACCATGATTGAGTCGAGTTGGGTTATTTTGTTCACCATCACCATTGGTCCTCTGTACCATCCATGGGGTTAACGCTACCGATCCATCACAGTGTTTCTGATATGTTCAAGAGAAGTCGCTCAGAGAATTCACCAACCTAGCTAAAGCCTCATCCACTGCAATACCTTCACGCTCCATTTTTCATGACTGCCACCCTGAACCTTGTATCATCAGATCGTTTTCACCTCTAGAAAATAATTTGCTTCATTTCCTATCGTAGATGTGGGATTCATTAAGGCCCTCCTATGACGGGTCGCTTCTTTTCGACATCAGCTCATTATCCAAGAAGTTGACTTAGGAACAACCCTTTCAGTACTTTGAAGCTTGCATGCCTCAATGGCAAGTTTCTCACTTCTGGAGACAGGTTTACATCAATGGCCTTCGACCGAAAGATTTGCATGGTGTTCGATGTCAAGTCTTATATTCATACCACGTGAATTGTACTGTAGTACCTTGAGGGCCATTATCATTATCGGTGATTCCTCTTGCGCTTGTTAACAACTTACATCATTGGCTAGTAATCAGGCGATGTCTTTCCATGTTCGACTTTAGGACATCTTTTCACATGCATTGACTTGTACATCGGGCGAAGATTGAATGAGTTTGAAGACCCCGGATCTAGTTTCATCCATCCAGGTTGCGATATATTCAGGAAAATAAGGAAATAAAATGTACTCCATAGCTGCACAGATAATCATCCAAGCTAAGGGATGATGGCTCTACAAGAATCATCAGTCTGTAACACAGACGGTTGTCTTTCCTATGTACATGAAAATGAATTTATAAAGGTGAGCATGGGAATGCCCGCCTCAGCTAGATCATGAAAAGAATATGAAGATAATGTATTGTACTGTATTTTATACAGGTCACCTTTCAATTCGAAAAACCTCAGATCCTCATGATAAAGCATTTCACCCGACATCATAAGATTTACGACCTCATGCATTAGGGGGCAACTGTTATAGACATATTTGGGCACTGCAACCCCAATCACATATGTTGATAAACCAAGGGCTCTTAAACCCCTAAAAGTGTTGTTTCACACCCTAAAGGATCATGGTCAACTGATTACATCATTTCCCAAAAGTTCCACCTGAAAAACCACTCAAAACTGGCCAAAACTAGACCATCTCTCCTGCTCCATGGTCAGGGTGTGATGCATCTCACCTGCTACACACAGGAGGTGCGATGCATACTGAAAAGCCTTCTGTAGGGTGCAATGAGCGAGAATAGACAAATGGCAGAGACAGTTTTCTAAGTGGATGATCAAGGAATCTTCTAGAAACTTCTCATATGACACTTGCCTCTCAGAATTCGCCTGGAGATGAGTAAGAGATCAATGAAATCTCCAAGTGGAACCAAGAACTATCAATGGAATGACACTAATCAAAAACCCATAAGCTGACTCACACCTCTGCAAATATCTATATATGGATCCCTCATCTTAGAGATCTAGAGGCTGGAATTTTGTATTTTGTAAGGAAGTGTTGTTGGTTTCTCTATGAGACATTGTATTGTTGGTTGATCTAGCTTTTCATGAGGTGAAGAGGGCTTTCATGTTGGGAGGATGGTGCTGGATCAGACAACTGGGTTGTAATCCTCTCTTCTACTACTTCTATCAATAAAGTTATTTGAGTTTTCCTCCATATGCTTGCTTATTTCTAAATCTTGTGTTTGTGTATGCATTTGTATGGTTAATGTACATCTGATTCTACATTATTTATGGTATCATAGATCTCTATTCTTTGATGGTATTTTGCTGCTTTGACTCTACATGTGTTCTTTGAAGGGGGACAAGTGAGAAAGGAGTGGTGAAAGCTCTATCAAAGGAGAGAGGAAACAAGCAAGGAGCCAAGCGAAAGACTAAGGTTGGTGCTCTCTGCTTCTCTCTTATCTATCATCCATAAATGGAAACACAAGTTGCTTTGAATTGTTTGTTTCTAAGATAGCTACCCGTCTTAGTGGAACTAGCAGATCTTAATAGACACTAGTTTTCCCAGAAACACTCATCCCATGGAGAAACTAAGCACAATGGGGATCATTGCTTCCTAAGGGGCGAGGAATGATCCAAGTGGATATTGGTTTCCACCCGCCAATTCCACTTGGATCTGCACCATTGCTTCTTTCAGTTTTTCAGTTTCCTTAATTGTAGCACAATTTACTATTTTTAGCAGTTTTTGGGTCGTAAACTTCCAGGGCCGTTTTGAGGCCCTAAACGACATTTTTTTGGAAATCTACCGCCAGTGATTTTTTTCCAAAAATAATCTTTTCTGTCATAGTCCTCGGAGATATATTTCCAACAAGTTATCATGCTCGTCAAACGGAGATAATATGACCAAGTCACAACCCCGGGAAGTTGGTTGTCCAACTCCCCCAAACGGGGCCCATAAACTCTTGGTGTTACATCTCCTCGAGTTAGGGTTTTGGTTGTTTATGGTTTTCTCTTATTGTTCAATAATAAAAAGGCCCTTAAGCCTCATTGTAAGGCATTTCAGAGGCATGTAGCTGCCACATCTCTTCTCAGAGATAAGCTACCATCACCCAAGCTAGTTTATTTCCATTTATGTTTGTAAGCATATTTTAGTATTATCCATTAATGAAATGAAGTATTATTTCTGTTGTATTTCTATATTTGTGTTTATTTCTATACTTTATTGCATTCCTGTTTAAATCCGGATCAGGTGATCCCTTCATAATCTATGAAATGTATAGTAGACCAGGTGCTTAATCCTGTCTTCAAGAAATTCCAGGAGTTTTATTTTCTTTTCTTATAGCACTTTGCAATCCTTCATCCCTTTGGTATATTGTAAACCTTCTACCTCTAATATCCATATTTTTGTTCCTGTTAATAGTCACTTGCCCAAACCACTAGTTGTCCCTTTTGCTACCATGGACCCCACTTTTGTAGCCCAACCAAAAAATCTAGATATTGTTCCATTTATTTTGCTTCCCTTTCAACATTTGTAGCTTGAAATAATCTACACAATCAAAATTCTCATATTGTAGACCTCATGGACGAAGACCCTCGAGATTTTTTCATTCTAGCACAAATAATTCAAGAACCTCATTATTTTCGCCTACCAATTCTCCCCATTCCCTTAATTCATCACCACACACAGCATCCCCCTCTACACCATCTCTAAAATCCCACATACAGGAAACCCTAACACCTATGAGGCTGAAATGGAAGTTGATTATGTTATTTAATATGATACATAACAAACCCTTGAAGTTTCAAATATGCATATTGCTCCTGTTACTACCACCTATGTAACTACACCTGATGAATTGCCTCTAGCATCTTCTCTAGAAATTTCAGCAACTCAGATTATGCAGCTTAGTAAAAACCATGTTTGTTGTCACAAAGTTTTGATCCTTGTTGCAAAAACTTGTGATCTTGTTCCTTTATTACATTTGCATACTATTGATCATATTCATGCTCAATTTCATAAAGAGAAGAGCCACGAATGCAAGACTTTACCACATGATCATTGTAAGAGGTCAATGGTCGATGGTCAACATTTACAGGCTCAGTTTCCTTTGCCTGATGATATGCCATCTGATAATATTCAAAGTTGTTACTATTTGCAATTTCTTAATTTTATTTAATTCATTGCTCGCCATGTGGAGAATCGTCACAACTCTTTAGCCTCTGAATATGAACACCAACAATAGAAACTTATTTCTCTCACAACTAAACGGGAGCAGTTGCATAGTGAGAAGGAACAATTGGTGGGGAAAGTAGAAGATATTACTGATAAGTTTGAAAATTTATGGCCTAATATTACTGACATTGTTCCAAATGCACTAGAGTATTTTTATATCTTCCCTCTTTTTGAATGTTGGGACCATATTGAAGTTGCATTTATTGAACTTAATATTGTTAATTAGGAATTGCATCATACTATTGAGACTATTCATCAAGCGCTCCTCAAATTTTGCAAAAATAGATTAATGGTTCTTCACTCAAACAATCTCTTCGCCAACATACTGATGATGCATAGGAGGTCTTCCAGCAAGTTCAAGACTGGGTTGACCTGCTTGCAAAGAAAAAAAGACCTTTATATGAATTACACCAACAAACACAACAGTTCTTATATCATGCATTGGTAATTGTTGATTCTACTCAGCAACAAGACTTATTTGATCAATTTGATGCATTGGAAAAATAGATTCATCTATTAGATGAGGAATCACATGTAGCTAAAGTTGTGTTGCGAGATCTTCGGCCACCTGTCCAAAGATATTTTGTACAGTTCTGACAACTCAACTTTGAATCTACCAACCAATGGAAAGTTGTAATGAGTGCACGCATGGCTAGAACATCTCACTGATGAATAGGCTACCCCGTTTCTTGATCAAGTCGTTGCTCTAATATACTCCTGGAAATCTTCTATGGATAACTAGTCTTCTTTCAAAGCTCGATTTCTCTAGATAGTACCTAAGTTGGTTCCCTCATTTGAAGGTGAACCAATGGCACAAGAAGAAGTTCCACAACAACAAGTAGAAGTGGAAGCACTAGTAGAATATTTACTTGAGGGTGAGTAATGGGCTGTGGTCGGGGCTTGTTGGGTCCTTCATTTTTTTATTGCAATTTTTGCAAATTTTGATAAGGTTTTTGGCCATAAGGTGGTCGTGGAAGAGATCGCCAGAAAAAGTGAAGTGACTAGTAGAAACAACCAGACACTGAGAATGATTGGAATGAAGCATCAAGAGAAAATAAAAATAAGTTATGTTGGAATCTGCAGAGGTCGCAAAAGAAGGATAGGCACACTAGAATTTGAAAGAATCAAAGGAAATAAGGACCAAAACACCCAGATTTTGTCAAAGTGGACTAGATCAAGCGAGCGGGATCAAGGAGAGGAAATCTATAAGAAGCTTAGAAAGGATGGTAGAGAGAGAGATCTGGAGCATATGTTGAAACGTTGTTGGTTTGATGATTGAACGAATTATTAATGTTTATGATCTATCTCTGAATTATGTTTTGTGTTATGATCTAATAGTGATCCAAGCTCCAACATCTAATTTAAAGCCTTTTTAATGTAATGATTTGGTTGGTAATGGAAGAGTTGTTGCAAGAAATGTTTGTGTTCGAATGTTGATGGATTGTTTAACCTCTTAAACTATTTTAAAGATTATAACTCAGAACACTTTATATTATTTCCTAATATCTTGAGTTCTTGTTCTTTTTATGATTATATTATGTCTGCAAATGTGAGGGCTTATATGTTGTATGTATTTAACGGATTGATTATTTGTGGAGCCAATCCTTGATATTGTTATGTGATCCTTTATTTTTTGTTAATTCTTGGAGCACCTCAAGTTAGATGCCTCTCTTTCTTATCAAGAGAGGTGAAAATGTCGGTGGATTTCTAGACTATGAAGGAATCCTTTGTTGGCACCCTGTGTTTGAACCCAGGGTTTGGCTCTCTTAAAAAATTTAAGAAAACAAAGTGAATGTTGTAACTCAAGTTTTCACTTCTCCTAAAAAAACTCAACAAATATATATATATATATATATATATATATATATATATATATATATATATATATAATTGCAAAAGGACTAGATCAAGTTTATATTTTTATTATTATATAGTCCTAACCCTTTCAGACTCAACAATTATTAATGTCAATTATATATGTGGGACTATAATATTAAATACAAAATTGTTCATATTTCTTTATCTCGACAGTCATATCACATGGTGTTGCGACAGGTTAAAGTGCTCGAACATTAAAAATGGTTAGGGGTGACACAAAGTTGTTTGAAAGGATCATTGGTTGTGAAATCAATGGTGGAGATTAATTGTGAATAACCTCTACCATGTTCTTTGAAACCACTACAGGGGGTTTCACAAAGTAGTAAGCTATTTTTTGAACTCGCTTCTATTAAACAAAATCTAATAATTTTATTTGTCAGATGAGCCTGCCAAGCGAGCGAGACAAAGGAGTCGGTATCCAAGTCACCTACAACCTCATCCTCCCACATCACCCTCCACGTTATCCATCTATCATATCATCCATCTGCACTTGTACTCATTAAATTAAATTTCTTGCTCAACAAAAAGGTTAAAATGGGGGCTCATTTTGTTTTCTTTCTCGTTATTTTTTGTAGTATGAAAGTTTCACTAGCTAACTTCCAAGTCATCAACCAACAATTCCACCTCAACTCCTCATGCTTTCACACAATTGCTAGGTATCTATAAATTTCGTATCAAACTCCAATTTTTCACAATTATTAAACTGAAAAGAGACTTGAAGTCTGCCATAAAGCCTATAAATCCTAATCCTGCCACTCAAGAACCCTTAATGAAGGATTCTACCACCGCCAATGATTCTACCACAACAAAAATAGTTATTGTGACTCAATAAGGATACTAGGGTTGGAGATTGGTACCTTTTTAGGGATTCACAGAGATATGACTATATGGATGTGAAGTGTAGCCTTATCGATTACCATTTTTTTTGCCTATGAGAATATTATCCATGCAGTTTATAAAGAAAATTTTACAAGTAGATCAAGTCCATTTTATTCCTAGGCACAGAGGATATATGTTTAAATTGGAAATGTTGTAGGCCCTTTCATAGTGATTTTTTGCTCAGGTGGAGGAGATGATTAAAGAGTTTCATTTTGAACTAGGTGAGAAATGGAAATCTGATCCTATGCATGTGATTTTTGATAGGATGAAGAATACCAATTTAGCACCATAACCTCATGAAAGAAAACCTGAGCTAGAATGGAAAGAAAATCAAGATGTTTGGCCCATCAATTCAAATTTAGAAGTTGAAACCCCTTCATTCAAGGAAACGTATTTGAAAAGAAACATTATTGAAACAATAGATGTTGATATGGAATATGTACATCCATCAAATAAAACCAAAATACAGATTGGGGACAAGGAAGAAGTATAGGGAAGATGACAAAAGAAACTTCTAGGCAACCAGATTATCAGATGAATTTGGGAAATCTAAAGATTATCATTCCTTCTAGTTCTACAGATCGAACAATGCCTACATTTGAAGGAGGTTTCTCTGTAGTGGATACATCACTAAATAATTATCAAATAATTGAGGAAAAGAGTAAAATGGTTAAAAGTGAAATGGTGTCTCAACTCATTGTACAAGAAACTTCTTCTTATCAGACAAGGTTGCTCTGAGCATTGGATCTAACAAGAAACCAATTGAAACCCTCCCTTTTTTATCCTATTGTTCAATCACTTCCTTCAGGTGTTGAATTTAAGACAATATATTTATCTCTTAATACACCTAATGTTTCATTACATGATAAAATAAATTTGCATAGGGAAGGAGGAGAGATGTTACATAGTGATCTAAGTAGAAGTTCATTAATAATTAGCAGAGAGAGAAAAATTTAGAAAAAGACTCAAACAAGAAAAAACTGATTTCATTGCTTTATACTTGCAGGATGAAGGTTTCAAAGGCTTGATCATCAAGATTAGAGTTTATCCAAATGATAGAGAAGAAATAAAAACTTGGATACAAAGCACAAATTTTGAAATGTAATCCATGAGAAAAAAATTCAAGATGCATGTGACAAAACATGTTCAAACGACTGAATTAGCCAGTGTATAAAAAGAAAAGGAGCAGTTGATGGTTGAGATGATAGACATAAACAAATAGATATTAGTATTGAAATAAAAGGTTAAAGACTTGGAGAAGACTATCAAGAGACATGTATGTACAATTTTAGTGTCTAGTGTGTAGAAATGAATAGAAATTTCCTACTACTGATGAATTCAAACTGAAAACAAGAGATTACAAATTTCCTCTGCGATTCTGTGGAAAGGAAATAAAAATTTAGAAACACATGCAATGGAATACAACCGTCATAACCACAAGAACACAATGATTTTATAGGGGAACCCAATTGGGAAAAAACCCTCCATTACTTTTCATTAACTTGATGAGAATGAGAAACTATTACAATTTCTTGCTTCAATCCTAAAGCACACCCTACACTATAAACTTATTCTCCTCTTGATTTTCCTACTCTAGACAACAATTATCCAATTCAACTCCCCAACTTCCTTCTATTTCCTTGTAGAAATTAGGAGGAATTAGTTTGCTAAATAATAGGGGAGCTCATTATTTCCTTGCACAAATCCCAAGGAATTGATCACCTGCATCACTGCCAAGCCTATACACTCAACTAGTATACAATTGATAATTACAATGTGCCTTTTCCTCCACTCCATCTACGTGACTTGAATTCCATTCATGTATAGGCTATTTTTACCTGATTGACTAGTTTAATTGAGAGATCACTAAGTTAACAACAATTATACTACTCAACTGACCTTATATTGACTCAATTAATTACTTGAGCTCAAGTAACTAAGTTCAAGTGAAAATAATTGAACTAGATTGCAAAATTTTAGCATCACTACATGCACAACTCTACTCCAAGCCTATAACTTGAATTTACTGAGTTAACTAGTAGATAAGGCCATGTCACTCTATCTAACTGCAATCTAAGTCATCCTTCTATTGTGGAAGATTGAATTACTCAATTTGACTAAGGCACAAGTCAAATTGAGCCTTCCTTGCTACAATTTCTAACACTCCCTCTTAGAAATAAAGGGATTTTTCACCACCCCTATCTTGCACCTGTGGAATTTGAATTTTCCCCTTGATAATGCCTTTGTAAATATATTTTCATCCCACTCCTTAGTTGGAATGTATAGTAGCATCATAATTCTCCTTTCCACACAATCCCACAAGTGATGGTACTTGATATCAATCATGAAATACCAGATTCTCATAGAGTTTGTACAACTCTGATTATCACAATAAATTATTGTTGGATCTATCTCTTGACTGAAAAGACCCACGAGTATTTTCCTCATCCATATGGCCTCACATGTTGCTTGACTTTCCACCATGTATTGAGCCTCTGTTGAGTTGAGTGCCACAAACCTTTGTTTCTTGCTATACTATGAAATAGCCACAAAACCAATACTAAAGATAGAACCTGGAGTAATTTTCCTGTCTATTGGAATCCCTTCCGAATGTGCATCAGTGAAGCCTTGGAGCTTCACTCCCTCTATCCTCCTGTACCATAATCCATACTCAATTTTTCCTCTAAGATATATTAACACATGTTTTGTTGCCTTCTAATACAGTTCGGTAGAATTCACCATGGCTTGAGTCAAATGATTAATTTCATAGCATATGGTGGGCCTTATGTTCACAAGATATATCAAGGATCCCATAGGTTGTGTATATATGGTGGCATATATTTTCTCTCGACCTGAATAGGTGTCCTCCTTCCTCCAGTTTGTAGCTAGAGATGTATCCATAGGCTTGTAGTTCTCCTCATGAAATCTATGAAGTATTTCAAAAGAATGCTTCCCTCGACTCATATACAAATCACCATCACCCTACCATACTTCCAACCCAAGGAAGTAATGCATCAAGCCCATGTCTTTCATTTCGAATTCTCTTGCAAGGTCCTCCTTACAAGACTAGATCAATTAATCATCCCCTGTAAGTATCAATTCATCAACATACAAAACCAGGATAAACAACTTTCCATCTACCACAATGTGGTAGATATTGGCATCTGCTTCACTTTTGGTGAAGCCCAATCCACTTATATATGTGTCAATCCAAGTGTACCATGCTTGGGGCTCTCATGAATCTACACACATGTGTCTCCCTGTCATATGTCTCAAAACCCTCTTGTTTCTCTATGTAAATTTCTTCCTCAAGAACATTGCAGAAGGTGGTATCCACATCCATTTGATGGATCTTCCACCCCATCTACGTAGTTAATGTTATAATGGTTATGATCGAGGAATGTCTTGCCACCGGGGAAAAATTTTCCTCATAGTTCACTCCCTGTCCATGACAGAAGCCTTTGGACACAAATATGGCCTTGTACTTCTTGATATTCCCATTAGTTGCATGCTTCAATTTGTAGATATATCTGGAACCAACCATTGAATTGTTCTCTAGTCTTGAAACTGACTCCCATATATTTTTCTTCGTGATGGATTCATACTCCTCCACCATGGCATCAACCCACACTAGTCGATAAATTTCTTCCTCAAATGAAGAAGGCTTTGTCTCAATGAATTCTGTCATGAGATCCATATATCCAATGTCCCTATCTAGTGACCTCATCTTCCCGTGCTAAGATGTAGGAGCTCACACATGCTCCCATGCATCCTACACCAATCTTTTTGTTTCTCTGGTTCTCTTTCTCCCCTCTCGGGAATATTTTGGTTGAGTGAGTGCCTCCACTCAGCCTCATGTCTACTCCTCCACTTGTGGCTGCTCCACAACATCATGAAGTTGTGTTTGAGGCTTCTCCTTTAGACCTAGAAACTTCTCCTCCGTGAGTTACTTAGCTCTTGCTCTAGAGCATCTCATTGCCTTCGCCTCATCAAATTTGACATCTCTGCTCACTACTGTCACCCTGAGTGAGGAAAAATACACCCTATAGTTATGTGGAATCTCTATATATCCTACAAAGGCTCTCATATCAAATGTAGGCTCTAATTTATTCTTGTTATCCTTGGAAACATGACAATACACAGTAGCTCCAAAAATTCGAAAATGAGATACATCTAGCTTCCTCCCAGAGAAAGTTTCTTCAGGTGTGATCATGCCAAGTATTCTATGAGGGCTCTTATTATGAAAATAAACTTTGGAGTTGCATGCTTCTGCCCATAGATGTAATGATAGCCCTTGATCATGCAACATGGGTCGTGTTGTTCGCACTATTCTTATTTTCTTCCTTTCATCCACCCCATTTTGTTGTGGGTTATGGGGTACTATCAATTATCTTCTAATACTCTCTTTGGAACAAAATTCCTTGAAGGTGCTAGAAACAAATTCTCCTCCATTATCACTTCTCAGGGCTTTCAATTTCTGACCAGTATCCTTCTCAATCAATGTTTTGAATTCAACAAATTTTTTGAGAAAACTTCATCCTTCGTCCGCATGAAGAAGATCCAACATTTTCTAGAAAATTCATCAACAAAAAATACATAATACCTATGATTTTTTGTATAGGTTGTAGAAAATGGTCCAAATACATCATAGTAAGCTTGCTCCATCTTTGTTATCTCGGCCCTGGAATGTGGATTTGACATATTTCCCCAATGTGCATCCTTGCAGACATCACACTAGTCAAGGGTGCATTTCAGGAGATCGGTGGTAATATGTTGCATGATTTTTAAGGCCCCATGGTGTATGTGTCTCATGTTCCTATGCTATAGTTCTCCAACATCTCGAATATGCACCTTATTTACCTTGCTACTCAATGCAATGAAAACTTCCACCTCAAGTTTGTAGATATTTTTCACTCTAACTCCAATTTGTTTCACTTGCCCAGTAGCTAAATGTCTTAACAAGGCTTTCCCTTTACTGGAAACAACATCATAGCCTCTATCCTCCAATACAAATACAAAGATCAAGTTCTTCTTCAGCCCAGGTACATACATGACATCTTTCAGATGAATATGGGAGCCTTACTCCTTCTTAAATGTTACACTTCCAATTCCTTTGGTATTGTACCTCCCCAAGTTCTATGTGCATCAAAAGATCCTTCTCCTCTAGGCTACTAAAGAATTTTTTTCATCCTATCGTATGAAATGAGGCACATGAATCTAGGTCCCACATGCTCCCCATTACATTTCTTGCCATGCATGCAATTAGGGTGAAGTCTAATTCGAATTGTGAGGAAATTTTTTCACCTCCTACTCCTCCTAAAGGATTATTGTTAGACTTCTTATGAAAACTCTTTGTTGCATAATGCCCATATTCATGGAAGTGAAAACATTTTATCTTGCTTAGGTCCTTCTTCTTGACATTGTTCTAGCTAGACTCTAGCTTGCTTTGGGCCTTCTTTCCCTTAGCTTTCTTTCCCTTCCCAACCAAGGAAAAATTCTCTTTCTCCTCAGCTTTGGATTTTGCTCCATCTCTAGTGTTCCTATGAATTTATTACTACAGCAAATCAGACCAAAGTCCCCCCCAATTTTGTCTTTTGTTACTTCCATTTACAAATTCCTAACAGTTGTGTCGGGATTTTGGAAGGCCTAGGAGAGCTAGGCTCACTAGCTCCGAATATGGGATCTTTTCTCCAACTCCTTCAATTTGATCTCGACACTAAGAGAATCTTGAGAGGTAATGAGGAATGGTTTCACTTTTCTGCATGGTGATGTTTCTGATCTTGTACCTCAATGCCAATTTCCTGACATCATTGCCATTTTCAAATAAATCAATGAGGGTCTTCCACATAGGAAATGGAATCTTCTTTCCATGTAAATTCAACACTATGTGGTCTCTCACAACCTCCATGATGATCCTCTTAGCTTTTGTGGTATCCTTCTTCCACTCGGTTAATTGTTGCACATTTGATACTGTTGGTTTTGGAATGCCAATTTTGTGTACTTGTTAATGGTGTTGGACCCACCAACATGTAAGGGATCTCCCCGGTAAGAAGTCCCAATTAGACCTTAGATCGTTTGGTGTAGGAGTCCCAGCAGTGGGTTGTAAGATAATGCCTTCACTATGATTTCGCACAGAGGAAAGTAAGATGTCCCTATTGGTAGCAAGGGTGTGACAGCTACAATAAGCTAAGGAAGGTGCATGAGAGGTTCAAACACACGGAGGTTGAGATGAGTGTACCCCTTGGAAACCTGTGATAGCACGGAGTTAAAAAGGGAACACACAAGCAAAGATGCATCACAACATGGAAGGAAAATTAGCTAGCAATACAAAGTGATGGTTAAACCAACAACACATTTCAGGAAGATTCATACATATATACAGAGAAAAGTCCATACATGCATGCGTAAGCAAACAAATACATATATCATTTAGAGTAAACCATATAGCGTAGAATACAATACAACATATGCATGAAACATGTTGGCTCTGTTATATTAAGAAGTGTAAGTTCTAGTCATTAAATACATCCATGTCTAACCATTAGTTCTAATAGCAGAACATTACAGCCACAACCACTTGCTCCTCCAAAGAGATATATTAGCTTTGCACAGTGGTGAAGCCAAGGCTCGTTACAATAATGTCCAAGCTCTCTCCAAGATAGTCGTATCGGAAGCTTGGCTAACCAAAAGCCCGTACAATGAGTTATGAGGGACTATTTATAGAAAAGGGTGGGGTGACCCTTAACATTCCCCTTTGAGATAGTTCATCTACCCTCATGACCCTTCATCTACTCTATCATTGTTACATACAACTATAGACACTTGAAAAGACGTTACATTATAATGCACATGTGCCCATGTGAGACAAAATGGCTTAAGCAAGCCATGCAAGACATCACTGACACTCGGACCATTGTGGTGAGACCAACTCTTTGACATGCTTGTGATGGTCGAAGGTGGTGAGCTTATGCCAATCTTGGTTGTTTGTGATGGTATGCATGCACTCAATGGTGACATCTTGCTGAAGCGAACTCTTGCCTTCATTACATCCAAGTGCATTGATATGGCTCCTCTGTCCAACTCGTTTGATAACATGTGCATGGTCATCTTGGGTACGCTCGAACTGGCAACATGTTGATGCATAATGTTGATCCAAACTGGATCCTTAAACATTTCTCATGACTGTTTAAAAATTATTTTAGATCAAATCTTATGAATAACAAGTATCAGAAATGACCTCTGGACAATGGCAATTGTGGCCTACATGGAAAAACGAGGACCCTCGGTCAAAGTGCGCTGACCATTGGTCCATGGAGACCGTGCATGGACGCAAATTGACAATCGGAAGCCCAAATCTAGAAATAGAGGCAGTTTCTAATACACGATTAGCGCTAATCACGTATCGCAGGACAAAACCCTCAGAGAAGGAAAGCCCCGAGCGCTCGGTCATGAGGGAAAATAGGAAACCATGTAGAAAATATCAGAAGGTGGGTCCCACACCCAAAACAGGTAGGATATCGAGTGCACTTCAAGTGATAAGTGGGTTTGGCCGAGTTTAGCGCAATGCCACACACCGGGCGATGCGTGTCTAGTGGATGAGAGAGAAAATCGCTTGCATCGCGTGAGTAACGGTCGAGCAACTTACCCGCGCGATATAGACAGGGACTGTAGGATCTGGAGGCTCCAGATCAATGAAGGAGAATTAACTCGATGGATGACTGGATTCGACGGGAAAATAGACTGAGGCACATAAAGGTTTGAGGTCTGGCATGA
Source organism: Pinus tabuliformis (assembly GCA_031772625.1). Taxonomy (NCBI): domain Eukaryota; kingdom Viridiplantae; phylum Streptophyta; class Pinopsida; order Pinales; family Pinaceae; genus Pinus; species Pinus tabuliformis. The sequence goes on along the minus strand of CM062815.1, from coordinate 816,723,869 downwards.
CCAATGAGCTGGCAGAAGGATCAGTTTCGCGCGCAAACCTTGGAGTAACGGAAATAATGATTGTTCGAAAGAAAACTGACACTTAGTCCGTAAGGTGACAAGTGGCCACCTCTCTATGCAGCGTTAACAGCGATGATGATGAAGAGCAGGGGAATTCCAATGGACAGAGGTAGGCGATTCGAGGAGCCAAGAAGAGGAAACGAATAGTCAGGGAGCATATGGGCTTTAATCCATGAATAGACAAAGAGAAAAAAATAACAGAAGTAGAAAAGGAGAAGCGGATTGCAGAGAAGAGAGAAGCTGAGCTAACCTGCAGAGCAAAGGCAGCATCAAGTAGACAAAACAGAGAGAATCCGAGAGTCTGTGAACTCCAGAGAAGGCTTGAGAGGTTCAAGCAAATCCTCTATGTATACCTGTCTGGTATTGAGTACCAAATTGGACTCATACCACTGAGACTAGTTGAGGTCGAGATTCTATAAGGGGAGTCTGTGTACTCTAGAGACTTAGGGGATCCAATCACAAACATACTGATCATTCTCTGTTAAGTGAGACTCAAATTGAGCTCCTTATTGTAAAATCTCTGCTTTAAGACACAGTAGAAAAGGCCACCACTGAAGGTTGGACCAGGAGACATAGCCCAGGAGGATTGGGTGAACTCCTTATTAAATTTGTTGTGTTTTGTATTTGCTTACCGTGTTTCTCTTGATGTTTCAAGTGTATGTGTATTTCACAATATTATCAATTTGTTGCTTAAAATAGCATAGACACGTCCCAACACACGGGTCTGTAATACCTTCATTAATTATCTGAGATCATTCACGAGTGATTTTCAGATCAAGTGGTATCAAAGCACCTAGGTTGTTTAAGGTTAAACAAGCTTGTGCTAGATTTTTCTGTTGAATGCTAACTAGATCAAAGCTTAAATTAGGAGAAGGAGAGCTAGTCAAAACTAACCCGGAGATTGGAAGAGTCTATCCCCAGAAGAAAATGTTCAAAGAAAGTCCCTTGGGGCCAGACCCTCAATTTATAGATAGTTTCCTGGCCATGAGATCCATGGTAGAGGAAATGCATAAGGACTTTAGGAAACATAAAGATGAGGATTCATCAGGCTCCAAACAAGATAAAGGAGAATAAGAATCTCTCCTCCATGACCACTAAAAAGGCAAAGGGAAAGAAGAAAGCTTTCTCACACCTCCTAATAGCCCTGAACATAAAAGAAGACATCTTTGATTAAATTAGATGTTAAATTTTATCTATCCATATATGATGGAGAGTTGAATGCAGAGAAACTGGATAATTGGATTAGACAAATTGATGTTTATTACAGAGTGAAGAGTATCGACTCAGACAAGAGTAAGATTCAGTTGGCCAGCCTACGCCTCGGGGGCATTGCCTTGGTATGGTGGGAAGGCAGGACACAAGCTGACATGAAGAAACATGGTAGGATTCTTTCTGTCTGGAGTGAATTTGTTTATGCAATCAAAAAGTAGTTTTATCCACTAGCTTACATGCAGCAAGCCATGATGAGCTACCAAACTCTTCGCCAATTAAAAGGGCAAAGTGTACAAGGTTACACCCAAGAATTTAGGAAAAGAGCTTTGATTCTAGGAATTTCATTAGCCTCACCTGAGATTCTCCTGAAGTACATAGGGGGTCTACACAGCTACATGAGACACACTATCCTCATATTTAATCCCACTAGTATAGATGAGGTATCTATTCAAGTTATGCATCTAGAAGCTAGAGGAAAGAATGGGAACCCAAAAGTTGGGGGATCATCCAAACCCATTGCAAGCAAGAATGAGGAGAAAAGAAAATAGAAATGGAAAGAAATGTCACTCGTGGAGAATGTGCATTGATTACCAAGCACTGAATAAGATAACGATCAAAAATCGTTATCCCCTTCCTCGCATAGATGATCTATTAGATCAATTGAAAGACGTTGTTTATTTTTCCAAGTTAGACTTGCATAGCGGATATCATCAGGTTAGAGTTGCAGAACAAGATGCATGGAAGGCTGCTTTCAAAACAAAGCAGGGATTGTATGAGTGGCTGGTTGTGCCTTTTTGCTTAACTAATGCTCCTGCTACTTTCATGAGAATAATGAATGATGTACTCAGACCTTTTCTTGATGATTTTGTTATTGTATATCTGGATGACATTCTTATATTTAGCAAAACATGGGAAGAACATTTAAATCATGTTAAGCAAACACTAGATGTTTTGAAAAGAGAAAAACTTTATGTTAAACACTCAAAAAGTGAATTTGGCAAAACATCTTTGAATTATTTGGGTCATATAGTAGGGGGTGGTGAATTGAAGATAGATCCCTCTAAAGTTGCAATCATTATAAACTAGCCTAAACCCAAATCTGCTATAGAAGTGAGAAGCTTCTTAGGAGAAACACAATATTGGAGAAAGTTCATTTCTAACTTTTCCTTAATTGTAGCTCCCTTACATGCTTTGACAGGATTGAACAAGGTGTTTCTGTGGGGAGGCAAATAGCAGAAAGCCTTCGACACCTTGAAAGAAAAGATTAGTATAGCACCAGTACTAGCACTGTTAGATCTTCAAAGACCATTTGAGATCCAAACAGATGCCAATGACTATGCCATGGGAGCAGTGTTGATACATCACGGTAAACCCATATGTTATCATTCTAAGACATTTAATTCTGCAGTAGTTAACTATCCAACATATGACAAAGAATTGTATGCATTAGTACAAAGTGTGAAAAAGTGGAAACATTACTTAATGGGCAAAGAGACAGTCATACATACTGATCATCAACCACTTCAATATCTACACTCCCAAGCTAAGTTGCAGCAATCAAGACACTATAGGTGGATGGGTTTTCTACAACAGTTTCATTTAGTTATCAGATATAAAAAGGGCATACACAATAAAGTTGCAGATATGTTGTCTAGACCTATTATAAATGCATCCACTATACTTAAGCATAATTCAGTACTGCATGAGAGCTACATTGAACAATATGCTCAAGATATAGATTTCAAAGATTTATATGCAACTTTAAGTCAAGGCAAATGAGCAGAAGATTTGAATTATCACATTAAGGACCAACTCTTGTATCATTGTGGGAAGCTATGTATTCCAAAAATTGAAAGAGTAAAGATAATTCAGGAAGCACAGACTTCTCTAACATCAGGTCACTTTGGGGTAAGTAAAATGGTTGCACAGTTGCAAAGATTTTGTTATTGGCCAAAAATGAATGAGACAGTTTCTAGATACATAAGAGGGTGTGCCATGTGTGCTAAAAGAAAGCCTAGCAATAGAAAACTAGGCTTGTACACTCCACTGCCAATTCCTTCTCATCCTTGGGAAAGCGTTTCCATGGACTTTGCTGGAGGACTGCCTAAATCTAAGAAAGGTCATGACTATTTATATGTTGTTGTGGGTAGGTTAAGCAAAATGTGTATTTTGATACCTTGTAATAAATAGATTATAGTTGAACAAACTGCAAAGTTGTTCTTTCAACATGCATGGGTTCATTTTGGATTACCCACTTCCATTGTATCTAATCAAGACACCCGATTTATGGGAAGTTTTGGTCAAGTCTATGGGAACTGATGGACACCAGATTGAAGAAAAGCACAACCTTTCATCCATAGATAGATGGCCAGACAGAAGTGGTCAACAGGAAAATGATCCAGTTGCTTAGAGGTTATTGCAGCAAGCATTTGGGATGAACATTTGTGTTATGTACAGCATGCTTTCTTCTACACAGAGATTTCCTTTTGAGACCCGTTTTGGTTTTACATAAAGGTATCCCTTGGATTTTGTCTTTGGTAAAGACATAGTGGTTGATGGACATAGTGATGTGGACAAGGCAACCAAGTTCATTGAACAAATCCAAGAGATTCACTAGGCAGTACAGGAACAGTTGGAAAAGAGCCAAGCCAAATACAAGGCAAGGCATGACAAGCATCAGATGGTGCATAGTTTCCAAGTTGGTGATCAAGTCTGGCTGTATATCAGCAAAGACAGAATGCAAGGTGAAGGTTAAAAGCTAAAGCCAAAAAGGTATGGACCTTTCAAGATACTTGAGAAAATTGTTGAGAAATCTTTTCTTCCTGATTTACCAGCTTACATGCACATCTACCCAGTCATTAATGCAGACAGCTTGAGACTATTTGAACCTTCATTAATTGAAGATCTCGAAGAGAAAATTCAATTGCCTTTTATTAATGATCTGTTACCTGAATATGTCAATGAATTGTAGGAAGACACAATTCTGGATAGGAAGGTGAGGACGACGTGTAGGGGAGATGTTGAGTACCTCAGGATTGGACTCAAGGGTTCAAAGCCAAGTAGTGCAAAATGGATAGAGATTAGACAAGTTAGACAACTATATCCTCACTTAGTCAATGCTTGAAAACCAACTTTTGGTGGTCCAAAAGTTTTTTCAGTGGCAAGGTTGTGATCCGAACTGGATCCTTAAACATTTCTCATGACTGTTTCAAAATTATGTTAGATCAAATCTTATGAATAACAAGTATCAGAAATGACCTCTGGACAATGGCAACTGTGGCTTGCACGGAACAGTGAGGACCCTCAGTCAAAGCACACTGACCGTTGGCCCATGGAGACCACGCATGGATGCAAATTGGAAATTGGAAGCCCAGATCCAGGAACAGAGGTAGTTTTTGATATTGCAGGACAAAACCCTCAGAGAAGGAAAGCCCCGAGCGCTCGGTCACGAGGGAAAATAGGAAACCATGCGGAAAATGTTAGAAGGTGGGTCCCACACCCAAAACCGACAGGATGTCATGTGCACTTCGAGCGGTAAGTGGGTTTGGACGAGTTCAGTGCGATGCCACACACTGGGCGATGCGTGTCCAACAGATGAGAGAGAAAACCACTTACATCGCATGAGTAACAGTCGAGCAACTTACCCATGCGATATAGATGGAGACCGTAGGATCTGGAGGCTCCAGATCAACGACGGAGAATTAACCCAATGGATGACTGGACTCGATGGGAAAATACAATGAGGCACATAAGGATTTGAGGTCCGGCATGACCGATGAGCTGGCAGAAGGATTAGTTTCGCAGGCAAATCCTGGAGTAATGGAAATAACGACAATTTAAAATAAAACTGACACTCAGTCCGTAAGGCGACAAGTGGCCACCTCTTTGTGCAGCGTTACATAGAGATGGCGATATAGAGCAGGGGAATTCCAGCGGATATAGGCAAGCGATCCAGGGAGCCTGGAAGAGGAAACAAACAATCATGGAGCAGATGGGCTTTAAGCCATGAACAGACAAAGAGCAAAAAAATAACAGAAGTAGAGAAAGAGAAGCGAATTACAGAGAACAGGGAAGTCAGGCTGACCTGCAGAGCAAAGGCAACATCGAGCATACAGAACAGAGAGAGTCTAAGAGTCTGTGAACTCCAGAGAAGGCTTGAGAGGTTCAGCCAACTCCTCTGTGTATACCTGTCCAGTATTGAGTACCAAATTGGACTCATACCACTGAGATTAGTTGAGGTCGAGATTCAGTAAGGGGAGTCTGTGTGCTCTAGAGACTTGGGGGATCCAAGCACAAACCTATTGATCATTCTCTATTAAGTGAGACTCAAATTGAGCTCCTTATTTTAAAATATCTGCTTTAAGACACAATAGAAAACACCACCATTGAAGGCTAGACCAGGAGACGTAGCCCAGGAGGATTGGGTGAACTCCTTATTAAATTTATTGTGTTTTATATTTGCTTACTATGTTTCTCTTTCTATTTCAAGTGTCTGTGTATTTTGCAATCTTATCGATCTGTTGCTTAGAATAGCATAGACACACCCTAGCACATGGGTCCGTAATACCATCATTAATTAACTGAGATCATTCACGAGTTATTTTCAGATCAAGTGTCTACGCCACTCTCCAAGCATGTGTTGATGTTCGTGTGCATCAACTTGTCGAAGTACATGTTCAGCTCTAGTTAGACTTGCTCCTTGTCTTTGCCTCGGTGAGTGTGTTGAATGGATGGGTTCGCATGTGTGCATACAATGGCATGCATTTTGATGCATTCCCTTGCATGTGATCAACAACATTGTTCAACTTTTCTGCTCCATGCTAGCTGCTAGGATGGATCTATAACTTGTACGGGCGTAATTTCATCCGTGAGTGCATGTTGCACCCCCTATTGTACCTGTTCCTGCTGCAACTCATTCTCTTGTCTATGCAATTATGTTCTTCCTTGGGTTGCTGCTTCAACACTTGCAACTCCTTCTCTATTCCATTCTTTGCCTTCATGTGATCTTCATGTCGTGTCATCACCTCATAGGCTGAGTCTCCGAAGTTGCTTTCATCACAAGTGGATCTGCGTGATCTTGCAACTTTGTTCTGCCTCTATGTTGTCAACAACCTTCCTCTGGGGTTCATTGCATCTAGTATGATGCCTTCAGCTAATGTGATGGTGCTACTCGCTATGATGTTGTTGTAGTTATATCTTGATGTCCTTGTCTACGAAAAAATCTATGTCTTCATGGGTAGGCAAGTTCATCGACACTTGATCGATTGCATCCCCAAGTGTGCTCTGAACGGTGTCTTCAACTCTACTCTCCTGGAAACCATTGTACCTGTGCTGCTGAGAGGCAGATGAACACCTGCGATACCTGGAGACATGGAAACACTCATGGAAAGCAATCTGTTAGTTGAAAACCAAAATGAACTTGAGAACTGACTTGCAACATACCTGTGTGACTCATCATGAAGGTTGTGCAATTTCCGCCGAGAGTTTGGGAGATTCTCTGCCAAAACTATGCAAGGCATGGTCCAAGCTATTAGCAGGCTAACTGGCTATTAGAACTGCGCAATGCACAGTCTAGCCTGGCCTACCAATGATTGAAACTGTGCAATGCACAATTTCAGTCAGCAGTGATATGCAACGAGAAAGCAACATTGCACAATTTCTGGGGCCAACAGGACACTGCCTCCAATAATTGTGCAATGCATGCCTGGAGGTCAGCGTCTGTCTAGACTTGAGAAATTTCTGGAGGGAAGGTAGAGCCTTTACTTCCGAAAATGTGCAGTGCTAGTTGGGCCAATGCACGGTCTGGGACAAGGCAGCATAGTCCGGCTGACAGGCGACTGAAAACGTGAGAAGTGTGAGTGCATGATGAGATGAGTGCAAACAAGAGTGAATGATCATTCATGCAAAAAACAAGTGCATAATTCAAAAAATGGAAAAGCATGCATGTGTATGGAGTCGATGCAACGATGATCGTCCATGCAAAATAATGTCAAGCATGTGACAGTAGTGAGACGTGAACGAAAAACAAAACGGTGCTTCTACAAGCTAACATGCATCAAAACAACAACAAGTGCTCACTGAAATCAAGAAGATAGCAATCACACAAAGAAAAACACAAAAAGTGATAGAAATGAAACACAAGACATGGAAGGCGGGCTTACCCCAAAACAGCTGAGTTGAATGTATCGACGACTCCTAGATGCAATGTGGGATGTCAGAGTCGCAAGGTCAATGTGAAGAAAGAGCTCTACAACATCCAGTTCATGAATTTTGATAAAGTGAAGATGTGATGTGCATGCCACAAATCTAGGAAGAGCAACACTTGGGGGGAGGTTTCTGAAATTATCCTTGTATGCAACCTCCAATAGCTAAAAGTAGATCCCTGAATCAAGGGATTCCTTTGCATGCTACCTTGGGAGAAGCAAACCATGCATGAAAATCAGTTTTGCTTAGTCCCAGAGGGAACCTGTCGAGTCAACTTCATATGCAACAGTCTGCTTAGATGGGAGGAAAAAATGTGCATTTCTAGGAGGGAGCGGGACTGGTTTCCCGGAGGGATTGTGCAATTTATGGGCAGAGAAACTGATTGCTACCTAGAATTACCTAATTTCGGGGCTGAGTAGTCTTATTGGGAGGAATTGCGCAATTTCTAGAAGGAAGGTTGGTTCCCCTCCTGAATTATGCAATTTCTTGAGGGATTTGCTCAACCTGCATTTGGAACAAATACGGTGAAATAGCTTGTGAGGGGGATGCAAAAAGATTTGATGGATAGGTTGTCATTCTACAGGAAAATCACTAAATCTTGTGTACTTGACAAGGCAAGACATGCTGTTGTGAAAGGTTGGTAGGGAGGCTCCAAAACGAAGCTAAGAAAAAATTTTGGAGGGTGGTTGTAGTCATTACAACACTTGGCGACACATTGCTAGAACTCCAGCTCTCTGAATGGACCTTGTTCGTGAAAAGCAAGTCTAACACCTCCAGAAGTATTATTCAATTCTTAGTTTGTCTTGGTTTTCACACTGCTTGATTGTAAGATGTAGCATCTACCAAGCCCTTGGTCGATCGACACACATTCCAAACCAAACCAACATATTTTTTTCAATTGGGGTTGAGGAGTATATGATGCACAAGCAGTATAGTGGTCAGAGTCTTAGTTTCATCTCTAGTGTTGCTTTGCTACTAGCAAGCCTAGAGTACCCCAGTGGAGTCACGCGGGAACACAAGGATGGCTCCACTACCATCGAGCCTGGTCAGCACCCTGTCGGAGTAACTTTCACCTCTCTATGCAGGAATCCTTTCTCTTCTTTCGCCTTATTCATTTTTTTCAAACTTATTTCACTTTTTCATTTTTTCATTTTCATCTTTATAATTGTGCATAGCACTTATTCATTTCAGAGGCGGAAGAGGGATTCTAACTTATTGAGAGAAGAAGAGGTTGTTCCTTCAGAGAAGTAGTTTATGTATACCTCTGACGTGATTGTTAAGGTTTTCCCCCTCACCTTACTCTACGGATTAACCCAAAAACAACCAACTAGAGAAGGTGATACTAGTTAGCGTGCAAGCGTTGTGTCTTCACCAAGGTTCACTTCGAATAGTACGTATTTTCCATTGATCTATCATGGACTGAAGACAACAAGTTCTTACATAAGAGAGTGGACAATAGATAACCAAATGTTGATAGTTGTACAAGTCCTCTTGTACTTTACCTAGCTTGTTTCAAGGGCCACACATGGTCCATGCAAAACTAACCCACAGACAATAACAAGCAAACAAATCAAAAAGAAAAGCAAGAAGCAAAAGCAAAGTGAGTAAGAAAACAAACAAGCAAGCAAACAAACACACAAAGAAAGAAGCAAACATTCATGCAAGCGAACACTACTCCTACTCCTAAGCTAACAATGCACGGGTCATCTCACATGAAGTGATACTTCCAATGTAGCCATCAACGCATTGGTTTACCCATGTTGGTGAAGGCACGATTTGCAAACATTGCAGTTGCACAAACCAGCAAGCATTAAATATATAACGATGAAGACAGACACACTCCAAGCTTACAAAAGACCACAGAACAAAGATGAGTGAAAGCGCATGACATGCACTCTGTGGAGATGCCATGGTGTTGTGCTACACTATGTGTATATGTCAAGTCTATGCATTATCTTCACTGTGACATGCAAGAAAACATGAAAAAGGTAGACCCCTTACGTTGTGCATGTGTGCTTTGTGTGAGATTCTTCCAATGCATGAGCGATTGGATCACATAGTTCGAGTGGAGGAAGTGAAATTTGGGTGTTTGGTTGATATTCAATAAAAAGTAGAGAGTGATGAGGAGCCTTGATTGTTTCAAGAATTTCCTAATTGGAAGTGAAACTAACCTCAGGATAGCGAGGGCCTGACATAACCATCAGCTTAGGCTAAAGTGACTCGACAGTCTATGGGGTTTCGACTTCGTTGACAGATAGATCATCGTAGACCAGTGTCTTAGACATATTAACAACGATTGAATCAACATCATTATCATATGAAGGAGTAGAGAGATCACGACAGCCAAGATCAGAAAATTCAGGGTGTTTGTCGGCATCCTCATGACTTGATGAATCGGGCAAAGGGGTAGATGAGAAGAAAAGATGTTCACCCTCTGTGTTTTTAGAAATGACAAATGAAAAATTGGGTGGATTTTCAGAGGAAGATGTGTCCTCTCCGCACTGTGATGACACACTAACATCCAACATGTCCTGTGAATGATCGGAATTAGAAACATCCAGAAATGGGTTCCACAGGGGAAATCAACAGTGGCAGAATCACAAGGGATGTCAGGATAAAGAGGATGAGGCACCGCTACAAGGGAGTAATCCTTCACTGTGGTTTCTTCTTTAGATTCCCTCACACACTCATCATGAATAACGGCACTGGTTGGCTGCATAACACCAACTCCATCGACAACTTGATCTGTGTTCACAAGAGGTGAGGGTTCCGGAATGGGAAAACACAAGATAGTACAATCTAGAGGATCAAAAGAATGCGAGGATGGAGGTTGAGGGAATGAATCCACATGACAACCAATGGGATTGCAAGCCAAATATGCGCAGATATCAAGAGCAGGCAGGGTGGGAAGATGTGACAGTTCAACAAATGTGTGCGCATGATCTCCCACATCACTCCGCGTTGGTGGAGTTGTTTGAGGAGGTGAAGGTGGACAGTCACTTGTGACAGCAACTGTGCCTGCCTGTGATTGTGCAGCTCCATCACCGAAGTGCATTGAGCAGGGTCTAGATATGCGAATAAGATACTCAAATCTTCCATAAAGAAATTCCCAATAAATTTCATCTTCAGGAAATCAGTATGCAAGGTCACGAAAATGTGTGTAAAACTGATCAATGGATTCATCAGGTGTTTTTCGTAATTTCAAAATTTATTGATTGAGTGCTTTATGGTTAAAGTGATTGAAAGTAGAGTCTATCTCTACAACCAGATGAGTAAGAGAATGAATAGATTTTTTAGGCAGTGTGGCACACTAGTACATTGGATGCGCTTGAAGCGTGTAGATGAACAACACGCAAGTCATGTATTATTCAAAGATTCCATGTCTTTCACATGAGCCTACAATGCAGACGGCGTGCCTAACCAAGGCTATGTGGGCTCCACCATCATATGTTTTATGTGACAAGTCATCCGAGATCTCTTCCAAGATAATGAAGTTGTTTCCATAAGACATACACTCCGGAATAGGAACTTGGTAGTTAGTCATGATAGATATGTAGAGATTCAAAATAGAGGTGAGGACTCAGCTTGTCATATGTCCGTCCTTCTAGCACCAAAATGTTGATGGTGTTGGACCCGCCAACATGTAAGGGGATCTCCTTAGTAAGAGGTCCCAATTAGACCTTAGATCGTTTGGTGTAAGAATCCTAGCAGTGGGTCGCACGGCAATGCTTTAACCGCGATTTTGCACAGAGGCAAGTAAGATGTCCCTATTGGTAGCAAGGGTGTGATAGCTACAATAAGCCAAGGAAGGTGCATGAGAGGTTCAAACACACAAGGGTTGAGATGAGTGAACCCCTTGGAAACCTATGATAGCATGGAGTTAATAAGGGAACACACGAGAAAAGATGCATCACAACATGGAAGGCAAGTTAGCTAGCAATCTAAAGTGATGGTTAAACCAACAACACGTCTCAGAAAGATTCATACATAGATACACAGAAAAGTCCATACATGCATGCATAAGCAAACAAATACATATATCGTTTATAGTAAACCAAATAGCATAGAATACAATACAACATATGCATGAAACATGTTGGCTTTGTTATATTAAGAAGTGTAAGTTCCAGTCATACAATACATCCATGTCTAACCACTAGTTCTGATAGTGGAACATTACAACCACAACCGACTGCTCCTCCAAAGAGATATACTAGCTCTACGCAGTGGAGAAGCCAAGGCTCATTACAATATTGTCCAAGTTCTCTCCAAGATAGTCTTATCAGAAGCTTGGCTGACCAAAATCCCCTCCAATGAGTTATGAGGGACTATTTATAGCAAAGGGTGGGGTGACCCTTGACATTCCCCTTTGAGATAGTTCATCTACCCTCATGACTCTTCATCTACTTTATGACTGTTACATCCAACTATCGACACTTGAACTTCCACTTGACAAGACATTACATTACAATGCACATGTGCCCATGTGAGACAAAATGGATTGAGCAAGACATGCAAGACATCACTAACACTCGGACCATTGTGGTAAGACCAACTCTTCGACATGCTTGTGATGGTCGAAGGTGGTCAGCTGATGCCAAGCTTCGTTGTCTATGATGGTGTCCGTGTGCTCAATGGTGACATCTTTCTGAAGTGAACTCTTGCCTTCATTGCATCTGGGTGCACTGATATGGCTCCTCTATCCAACTTGTTTGATAACATGCGCATGGTCATCCTCGGTGCGACCAGACCGAAAACATGTTGAAGCATAGTTTCTACATTTCTCTCTGTTATCACTTGAGATTTCACCCTAGGCTGAGGAAGGTAAACCTTCAAGGCCACATCAAACCATTTCACCTCGTAGCTAGCCCTACGGGGTATGAGAAGGCTCTCTCCGGTCTATCTCGGCAAATTTTCAATGAGGTAAGATGACCGATCAAAGTTAACACTGATATTAGGCTAGTAAACAGATAAGGAGGGTTGATTTAAAGTTTTTGGTGTTTTTGGTGGCAATTGGAGGGAGTGCAATTCAGGGTGCGGGGATTGAGCTCAGTTTTTGCAGGTGGGTCTTTGGGGCAAGGTAGGAGTTTGTGCTGATGCCTTTAGCTGAGATGGATGATCAAAGAAGAAAAAAGAGAAGCTAAAGAGGGCAAACAATGACTTTGAATCCTCTCTAGACAGTGGAAAACATAAACATTAAACAAATTTGAAAGCTGAGCATGGCAAGCATGAATTCAAACTTTATCACTTCATTTGTTTAATAAGATGCAGTAAAGAAAGAGATGGAACACATAAACACACTTACAATTACAATAAGAGAACACACCATCAACACAAGAGTCCACAAGAATCCCAATGATGTCTGCAAAACCCTGGTCTTCCCTTTACTCAAATTGCAGAGATACAAGTAAAATATACAATAGGAGCTTCTCCCTCAAGAGTCCAACCATGAAAATGAGCAAGAGAAGGCATAATATAGATGATCTAACTCCTTTCCCCACCTCTAGGGGTCGAGCTCAGCTTCCTAGGAGCTGTTTCAACTAATTCCAAACTAAGCACTAGATAATAGGCAGTCAAAACAACTTGCTTCTAAAACTTAGGAAACCTATCCATGCATTAAATATTTACCATTTACATTCAAGAAACTTCTATAAGTGATCAAGGAGAGTAAAAGTATCTTAGAGCCATGAAAGTTACATAAAAATCCATGATTTACATGCCCAAAACATTAAACCAAGTGAAAACAGTGTTTTTCTGGCCGAACTGGTCAAAATAGGCAAAATTCCTTGACATGCAGCGCACATGTGCCTGACGGGTAGCGCACATTGAGAAGCCTGTTTGAGGGCCTTCCCGGTGTCCAAATCAGGTGCAAGCTAGCTCATTGGAAAGGTCTGCGAGTCTTCTTTCCAACCCCACCGGAATGTTTGAATTTGGAGTTCATTTGACCCCTCAAAACTCAATTCTCCCAAGACAGCTTTCTGCAACTCAAAATAGGGGCAGAAAGTCAAAATTTGCGTGTGTTTTGACCTTTTGGAGGCCCAAATCTCCATAAAAACTGAATTCCATCCATAGGTAGGTGTAACTTTGCATGAAAATTCCAAAAATGCTGAGTTTTTCCCGTTCTGAGTTGCCCCCATGTAGTGTAGCGCATGGGGCGCTACCTGTTAAAAGGCCAAAACCTGTCAATTTCCCAAAAATGCCAAAAATGCCTCAAAAATTTCAAAATTTCTTGTGCTAGCTGCTAGGAAGAGGCTAATGAGTATCATGGTGAGTGAGAGAAACCTCAGCCAAGATACGGAGTGGGTTGGCCTTCTTCTTCTTCCTAAGAACTTCGGTCAACCTTCTTTGGAATATTTTCATCTTCGCCTTGCAAACATGCATCCTTGCCCAATAATGATTTTTCATGTTTCTCAGCAGCTTCTTCTCTTGGTTGGCCTTAGCCAACAGCCTCTCCAAGTGTGCATTGACCCGGATGAGCATGGATTCTCTCTCAGCAGGCAATAGATCACCGGGTCGTCTTCGGTTCAGGACTCGGTCAGTACGAATCCTCCATAACTCATCAAGTACTTTCTCCTCCTCTAATTGTTTGTTCCGCTGCTCCAGGTAGGTGATGGTCCATTGGGCACCCTCAAGTCTCCTCTGTAAAACATCATTTTCAGCCCTAAGATGCTGAATGATCTCCTTCGCCTCTTGGCTAGGAGAACTGGCCTCGAGATCAATCACTGGATCCTCATGAATCATGGGCTCTTTGCCCCTCTGCAGTTCCTGTGCTGATGAAGAAAGCGATGCCCCTTCCACCTGATGTGGAGATAACACTCGCTGATCTGAAGATGAAGGCGAGACCCCTTCCACCTGCTGTGGAGAAAGTACTCGTCGAGCTGCTGCAAACAAGGCCCTTGGGCCTTTCTGATAGGTGACCCGAGGTGAGGAAGCTACATGTCTCGGAACAGTGATCTTTGGCTGGTGAGATGGACCTCCCTCCTCATAAATGACCTCTGGCTCAGGCTGTGGCTATGGTGGCGATGTGAAGAATTCATGAGAGATGAACTCTTCCCATGGAATGCCCTGCTGGCTCAGCTGATGGGAAACAATGAGCTGGATGAGACCAAAGTGATATAAACTCGTAAACTGCTGGGCTGGGGTCTTCCTCTGTAATATAGGCACCATCCTCTGAATATTCTAGAAGAAGAAAACTGGGATGTTCATCATCCTCACTCGGGTGAAGTGCATCAACAGACGGATGTGATAAGAGTACACCAGTGAAAACCTACCCTCACATGTAAAGTAACGCATGATGAGTCTCAAGATCGGAGCATACTCCCTCCGGAGAAATCTGAAAGGAAAAACCCCCGACAAGTGTCTCATGAAGGCTGGCATGACATATGGCTCAAAATGAACATAATCCAACACTTTGCGCTTGGGCCACACCTCACCCACATTTGGTATCCCAGTAGCCTCTGAAATCACTTCCGGAGACAACACAAAGTTCACACCTGCCAGAGTGACCTGCCCATCATGAAGGTGCAAAACAAATAATCGGGCCAACTCCCTGTGGTGCTGGATCTGAGCAAGCCTCTCGCAAAACTGAAAACATGACATATACCGAAAGCAACTCACTGCCAAAGGACAGCCCTGCAATTCTGCCAATGAGGTGGGTTCCTCTCTCTTAGGACGACCACCTTTGACCCCCCTACGAGGCCTCCGCTGTACCTCAACCTCTGTAGAAGAAGACTGGTCATCACCTTGCTCATAGGTCTCGGTGGTTGACATGGTGCTTTTGAGCAAAGTGGAGAAAATAGACAAAGTAAACTGCTGCCCTTGCCTGCAAAAATGCTGAGTTGTATGTTGTTTTCAAGGGGAAAAAATCATGAAGGAAATGTTAGGGGAGGGGATTTTTTTAACAAGGAAAGGGAAACATATGAAAACAAGGAATTTTCAAGGGACAATTCACAAACTGTCAAACATATAATCTCATCTTAATCAGCGGGAAATCATTTGCAAAGAAATGTTTTTATTAGGGTAACATGGATAATAATAACCAAGGAAAATGACATGTATGCTCAACAGGGGAATGGGACAACATAGATAACTCACTCATTTGATTTCTGTCTTTCAATGTACATCATAAGGCACACTCTGTTTTTTCAAAGGGGTTCATGTACATTTGAGGCTAGGGGAAAAGGGCTTCATTGACATTTTGTCAAAAGGGAAAAGGGGTTTTATTGACAAGGATATTAGGGGATAAAAGGGAAAACATGGTTTTTGCTTTTTAGGACCACAACAACATTAGTTTTGATCAAATATACATAGCAATATTTCCTTTGCTTTTGTTTATATACACAGCCACATTTTCTTTATTTTTTGTTTTGGCATTTTATCATCATATTGCTTTCTTTTTTTTTACATAATCATTTTGTTTTTCTTTCATAGCATTTTGTTCTTTTTGCTGTGTGTGTTTTTACATCACAATGGAGGGTATTTAGGGTTTTGGGAATGTGTTTAGGGAGGGGTAGGGTTTGATACTTGGAAGGAGGAAAATTTCATATTCTTTGCAAATAAGATAAGATAGAGACATATGATGACAATTGTGAAATCAATGGGGAAACATGGAGGGAGCATAAATGGGAAATTAAAACCTTGAAAAGAAAACACCAAACCCTAGCATTATGCCTACATTGACAAGCAATCACCAAAATCTATTTTCTTTGCATTCTTAGTGATAAAACATATAAATGAAAGCTCATCATTCACCATTCATCAATTCATCAAGTGTATAGACCCTACCTCGGTCGATTTTGCAACTTAGAGGGCGATTAGACAAAATTTGGGGCGGTTTTGGTGTTAACAGCTTGACGAGTAGCGCAGGGCACTCAACGGGTAGTGCACAGCCTGACACGTAGCGCCCGTTACAAATTACCACTGCTGGGAGGCACCTGACGGGTAGCGCACAACCCAACACGTAGCGCACAACCTCTGACGGGTAGCGCACCTGAAATTGGTTCAATTTCTCTGCACTTTTCCTCCTTTCGCCTCTTCGCCCTCTCACTTCTTCTTGCAAGCTCTTTGGATGCACAATGAGGGTATTGAGAGGGAATTTGACTCTTTATAAGCTCAATTTAAAAAAAAAAAATTACTTACCAAACCCACTTTCTAATGTTTTGCCTTGACACTTTCTTTTAACACTGTTTTGAGCTTTCCTTTGTTCTGAATTTGATCTTTTGGGTGTTTTAGCTCCGTTCTTTTTGCAGGTAGACCATCTAATGAATTCTAGGGAGGAGACCAGGGTTATTGCCGGCTTTTTGAAGAATTTTTGAAATTTCCTTATTGCTTTACAAAATTGACATGACCTTGGCTTTAAAAACAGGGTTTTTAAATCCAAGGTATAAAAAAGTTGTACATGATGAAAAATATCAATGAAACATATTTACATACCTCCTTCTGGCTTGCTGGGGACTCATGGACCTCTGACTCATGATCTTGAAATGACATTTGACTGAAACCCTAGACCTAAGGCTTTGGACTTCAAGACAAAACAAAACAAGTGTGACACAAGTTCATTAACGGATATGACCTGATCCAGCAAAGCCAAGAAGGGAACAAGGACCAGCTCCTCCATCAGTTTTATGGCATGCCTAATGGAATGCAAAACTGACATTGATGAGACACCTACTTATGCATATGCAAAGAGATTTTTTTATCACTGATGGAGGGCATCATGACCGACACTAACACTCTCCAAGCATGTGTTGGTGGTTGTTCACATCAACTTGTCAAAGTGCATTTTTAGCTCCAGTTGGACTTGCTCCTTGTATTCCCCTTGGTGAGTGTGCCGAATGGATGGGATTGCATGCATATGCACAATGAAATGCATGTTGCTCCATTCCCTTACATGTGATCAACAACATTGTTCACCTTATCTTCTCCATGCCAACTAAAAGGATGGATCTATAACTTGTACGGGAACAGTTTCATCTGTGAGTGCACGTTGCACCCCCTGTTGTATCTGTTCCTGCTACAACTCATTCTCTTGTCTATGCAACTCATGTTCTTCCTTGAGTTGCTGCTTCAGCACATGCAACTCCTTTTCTATTTTGTTCTTTGCCTTCGCACGATCTTCATGTTGCATCGTCACCTGATAGCCTGAGTCTCCAAAGTTTCTCTCATCACAAGTGGATCTGCTTGAGCTTACAACTTTGTCCTGCCTCTGTGTTGCCAACAACCTTCCTCTGGCATTCGTTGCATCTGGTATGCTGCTTTCAACTATTGTTGATGGTGATGCTTGCTGTGATGTTTCTGTCATTGTATATTGATGTCCTTGTCTACGAACAACTCAATGTCTTCAGGTGTAGGCAAATTCATAGACACTTGATCGACTACATCCCCAAGTGTGCTTTGAACGGTGTCTTGAACTCTGCTCTCCTAGAAACCATTGTACCTGTGTTGTTGAGAGGCAGATGAACACCTGGAGACATGGAAACACTCATGGAAAGTAATATGTCAGTAAAAAACCAAAACAAACTTGAGAACTGACTTGTAACATACTGTGTGACTAATTATGAAGGTTGTGCAATTTCTGTCAGGATGTCGGGAGACTGACTGCTAAAACTGTGCAAGGCACAATCTGGGTTTTCAGTAGGCTTGACTGACTACTTGAACTACACAATACATAGTCCATCCTGGCTTTCTGACGAATGAAACTGTGCAATGCGCAATCTCAGTCAGTAGTGACATGCAACCAACAAACTACATTGCATATTTTCTGGGGCCAACGGCACATTACCTCTAAGAATTGCGCAATGCATGCATGCACGTCAGTGCCTGGCTAGACTTGCACAATTTCTAGAGGGAAGGCAGAGCCTTCGCTTCCGGAAATGCGCAGTACTAGCCGGGCAAGGTACGGTTCGGAACAAGTCAGCCCATTATGGCTTACGGGCAACTGAAAACATGAGAAGTGTGAATGCATGATGAGATGAGTGCAAACAAGAGTGAATGATAATTCATCTGAACAACAAGCGCATGATTCAGAAAATAGGAAAGCATGCATGTGTGTGAAGCGAGTCGCCCCAATAGCGACTATCCGTGCAAAACAGTGTCATGCATGCTACAGTAGTGAGACACAAACAAAAACCAAAACGATGCTTATACAACCTAACATGCATCAAAATGACAGCAAGCGCTCACTGAAATCAAGCAGATAGCAATCACACAAAGCAAAACACAAAAAGTGACAGAAATGAAATACAAGATATGGAAGGCGGGCTTACCCCAAAACAGCTAAGTTGAATGTGCCAATGACTCCTAGATGCAATGTGGAATGTCAGAGCTGCAAGGTCGATGTATCTCTGTAGTGTCTGATTCATGATTTTTGATAAAATAGAAGATGTGGCGCGCATGCCACAAATCTTGGAAGAGTGACACTTAGTGGTAGGTTTCTGAAATGATCCTTGCATACAACCTCCAACTGTTAAAAGTAGATCCATGAATCAAGAGATGCCTTTACATGTTGCCTTGGGAGAAGAAGCACATGCATGCAAATCAGTTTTGCTCCATCTCGGAGGGAACTGGTCAACTCAACTACACATGCAACAGTCTGCTCAGCTGGGGGGGAAATATGCATTTCTAGGAGGGAGCTTAGCTAGCTTCCCGGAGGGATTGCGCAATTTTTGGGAAGAGCAACTGAATGTTGCCCATAATTGCACAATTTCTAGGAAGAGTAGCCCATTTAGGAGGAATTGCGTAATTTTTCCAGTGAACAGTGACAGGCAGAACAGGTTGTCTTTCTACAAGAAAATCACTAAAGCTTGTGTACTTGCCAAGGCAAGATGTGTTGCTATGAAAGGTTGGTAGGGAGGCTCCAAAACAAAGCTAAGAAAAAATTTTGGAGGGTGATTGTAGCTGCTACAACAATACTCTAGCACTCCATTATCATTGAGTACAATTTCCATCATGTCCTTCCAAGCTATGAAATTTGGGTTCCTTCCAGGGCATAATCCAATCTCAAGCTTTTGAAAGACATTTTCCCGCACGAAAGAAAAACAACTTCACTGAATCTGCAAATCAAAATCTCTGAAGGAGAAGATGTATTGGCTAGTGTCTATTATGATTTTGATTCTAATACCATGTATAAATTAATAGAAATTTTCTAGTACTAATTAATTCGAACTAAAAACAAGAGATTACAAATTTCCTCTACTATTTTTCGGAAAGGAAATCACAATTTAGAAACACGTGCAATGACATGCAATGATCCAGGTGGATATTGGTGGCCACCTGCCAAGTCCACCTAGACCCCCACCATTGTTTCTCTCAGCATTTTCAGTTTCCTTAATTGTAGCACAACTTACTATTTTTAGCAGTTTTTCGGGTCCTAAACTTCCGGAGCCGTTTTGAGGCCCTAAACGACGTTTTTTTGGAAATCTGGGGCAACATGGGTCCATGAACCCATGTTGTCTCCCAAAGTGGCAGTGCTCGGATAGATCTTTCTAACGAGCTATTGTACGTGTCAAACGGAGATCGTATGCCAAAGTTACGACCCTGGGAAGTTGGTGTACCAATTTACCCAAACGGGGCCCACAGTTTGGTGTTTCATCTTCTAGGGTTAGGTTTTGGAATGTTAAGGGTTTTCCATTGTTTCTCAACAATAAATAGGCCTTCAAGCCTCATTGTAACACAGTTCAGAGGCATGTAGCCACCACATCTCTTCTCAGAGATAAGCTACCATCGCCCTAGCTGGTTTATTTCCATTTCTGGTTGTAAGCATATTTCAGTATTTTCCATTAATGAAATGAAGTATTATTTCCGCTGCATCTTTGTGTATATGGTTATCTCTGTAATTTGTTGCGTTCCTGTTTAAATCCAGATCATGCAACCATGGAAACCACTAGAACACAATGATTTATATAAGGATTAATGCATGGGCGTTTGGTGCTAGAGATACCCTCAAGGATCTTCTCGGGATCCTTTACAGACAATCAGATTAGCTACAGCTAGCCCAAAGATACACACACATATCCGTATTAGTGAAATGAGAATCAAAGTAAGAAGAAGGATTGTTACCTCAGGTCTTGGTGTGGTGTTGCTGGAGAGAAAGTAGCGGAGTGGAAGACCCATCAGATAGCTCCAAGATCAATACCTGCACATAAATACGATGAGACGTAATATCACAACATATAACTTCAACAATCAATACAATAATATATAGCGATATCTAACTACATACATCTAAGCCACTCATAATCATTAATGTTGCGTAAACATGTAAATAAATCACAATACCAACGCCATGGAGTGGACAACACAATTGCAGGTCTATATTAATGATAGAAAAGAGTGATTACAACCATCGGTTGCATCAATCTTCTGTTACTCCTCCAACTCCTCTCTCTCTCTCTCT
This sequence comes from Pinus tabuliformis, assembly GCA_031772625.1. Lineage (NCBI taxonomy): Eukaryota > Viridiplantae > Streptophyta > Pinopsida > Pinales > Pinaceae > Pinus > Pinus tabuliformis. The sequence continues at coordinate 816,703,000 of CM062815.1, read as the reverse complement.
CTTATTAACCTCTTGAAGAGCCAATGTCTACTATAATCTTCAACAATCAATAAGAAATCTTTCAATAGTTTTGACCTCTTTCACAATGGCCTTGGCCTCAAATATATAGCATGAGAGGATAAGCCTTTCCAAATCCTTCATGAGTTCCTTTTGGCAAAAGCAGAGATGTTTCCATGCTTTAGCACTCTTCCCCTATTTGTAGACTCCATTAGGAATAGTAATTTCTCCAAACATGTTGAATCTGGATGTTTCCCTGCTTTTATGAGTTGACATAGGAGTGAATATAGGGATATTTCTCAGTCAACTTGCTCCTTTTACCTCCAAAAACTCACTTAATTTGACTAATGCTCTTCCCGAGGTAGCAAACTGAGTTACCCTAGGGACTAACGCACCTGATGCATGGCTAGGAAGCTTTATAAAGCATGTTGTTATTTCCTAGAGAGCGTTAGCTTGAAAAATAGGCTTGTGAACTTGGTCAGTCTTTCAGTCATCCTACCCTTCTCCTCTAGGCTAATGAGGAGGTCATTTTCCTGTGTAACAGATTCCCCCTAAAGTTTGAGATTAGAGGCAAAGACGATGGCTGAAATACTTTATATAACTTTCGTTTTCTTCGAAAAAAGAAAGAGAGGGTTGGAGCTTCGGGAATATGAGAAACCTGATAAAACACACACACACACACACACACACATATATAAAACATCTAAAATTATGTCCTGAATCGAGCATTCCCACGCTCAGTAGCTATGTCAGAGTGATTTATCAACAAAGATATATGATGATCGTGTCCACCGATAAGCACAATGCGAAACTTGCGTCATAATAAGATCATTCTAATGAGATGTCTCCAAAAAATAATATACGCAACTTGGGAGAGGAAACAAGGCTGAGTGATGTAAGCCTCTACCCAAGGTCTTGATTTCCGCTTCACCTTAACAACATAGTTCGATACATGTGAATAAAGGCATTGAGGATGAACGTGTACGAAATTGTCTGATTACCAGTCAATAATGGGGACTATTAACAAACGCGAGGATGGCCACCGATAACGGTGATGGTCTCCAAGATGCACAATACAATCTAGCCCATGATTCTTTTGGAGTGATATTCTTTAAAACCTTAGTAGGAGTGCGATTTACTATGTAATTTACACAATTAATTGCTTCTGCCCAAAAATTAAGACTAAGTCCTTTAGATTCAAGCATACAATTAGCCATTTCTTTTAAGGTGTGACTCTTCCTTTCAGCTACAAAAGGCCTTGAAGCCAAGAATGTGTTAAAGACTTCACTCTTGAATTTTAAGAAGTATACCCAAGTGCGTATGGAGAAATCATCAATGAAAGTTAAGAAATACTTGTGCTAGAGAATGAAACAACTGGAAGTGGACCACATAAATCATTGTGCCCAAGCTGAAAGGGGCTGAGGCATGCCAAGAGGCATGTTTTTCAAAACTATCCTGATGATGTTTTCCGAGCACACATCCAGAACAAACACCATCTTTGCAAGATACTATAGCAAGACCTGTGACCATATTTTCCTTACATAGATTTTGAAGGGAGCGATAGTTTAAGTGACCAAATAACTCATGCCAAAGTTTGTCCACTTCATCATTATGAGCAACAAAGACTGAGGGAAGAGTTTATGACCCAAAGTTGTTAAACTTATACAACCTTGTAGAATCATCAGCAATGTCAGTAGCTAAAATTTGTCTAGGATCTCTTAGGTCCTTAATTACAACATCATGAGGTGAAAATTCAACAGTTTTACCTTCACCTGAATGAGTTATCTGAGATACAGATAGAAGGTTGCACGATAAGGTTGGAACACATAATACATCATTAAATTGACTATTGTCTAGATGAATAGTTCCAGTCCCTGCAACACTAAGAGATCTATCATCACCAACATATATATTTTTGGTGTTACAATCATTTAAAGAAGAAAACATGGCTTTGTTTTTAGCCATGTGATAAGAAGTTCCAGAATCAATGAGCCACTCATGAGAGTGAGAAGAAGATACATTTAGCGCATAACCAGACCGAGATGCTTGACAACCAAATGAAGAAATTGATATTCCTAAAAATGAAGTTGAAGTTGAAGAGTGCTCCAAATGGATGTTATGCTTCTTCATTGCTACTTCCAAGGCTTCCATCTTCTTAAAGCATTTGGATTTTAAGTGGCCATCTCAATTACAAAAGTTGCAATCTCTATCAATCTTCTTCCCTTTGTTTTTATTTGCCTTATCATTTTGTTGAATTGATTTGCCATTTTGAGACAGAAAGTGCTTAGAACCCTTGGTTGGTTTAGGACCATTCTTTTTAGGATTCTTTGAACTTGGTTGCTACTGAGAAGTTAAGGCTTTCATACAAGAGTTTCCAAGATTAAGAAGACGAAGATGTAAGAGTTTTTCTTGTTCTCTTATTAAAGAATCACAAAAGGCATTAAAAGAGGGGGACTTGTAGTCTCGTCCTTGAGAAATAAAGGTTTCTCTAGTAGAATGGAGAGTATAAACAAACACAGACTAGGCTGGTCCCAACTTAATAAGAATATAATAGGTAAGACTACCATATTCTTTCTTAACCTTAACACCTTCCAAGAGAAGTCTAAAGGTCTTGAACTTGGACAAAAGATCTTCAATGGAAGAAAAATTATTGGGTTCCAAAATAAGCAACTCATTTGCGAGTTGATGGGCTCTAATTTCATTTTTAATTCCAAAAACTTTATTGAGTTTTTCATTGTTTCATCAGGTTATCAAGTTCTGCAATATGGAATCTAAGGTCTGGAGGAATAAACATCTCTATCGACCCACGTGCTTGATCTTGCCTATTTCCCCATTTGGATTGTTTATCTTCATCTTTAGGTTTAGACTCTTAGCCTGAGGCTATTCTATAAAGACCTTTACTTCTAAGTAAATCCTCCATGTAGGACACCCATTGGAAGCAGTTGGTGCTATTAAGAATAACCTGGCATGGACTTTCAATTTTAACATAAACTAAAGCTGTAGATGTTGAAACAAAGTGTTCCAATGGAAAGATCTCAAAAGATTAGGCTAAAAAAAAAAGCTCTGAAAACGGCTTTCGGATGAAGAAGTTATGGCCTTTTAAAAAAAAGTTGTTGAAGATGTCAGCGAAGTACGTAAATGTGTGGAAGTGAATGATAATGTTATATTTAAAAAAAATAGCCCCTCTTTCCAAACTTAATCTAATTAGCTCACTTTTTAAATAAATTTATGTGACCCGCTTTTATAAATAAGTGAAATTCACTTTTACAATGGTACTTTATGAGCTACCCACTAAATTGTAACTTAAATAAAAGATAAAAAGACTTTAGAATTATAAGTAACTCACTTTTTATAATGGGTGAGAACACTTTTACATAAAGTAACTTTAAAACATAAGTTACATGTGTTTTTTTAAAAGTAACTCAAAAAAAAAAAATTGAATTCAAGACCTCTATTCTCATAAAGTATCTTTGGACCAAGTGAACTAATTTAAAAGGTTAGTAATTTTTGGAAAAGAAGAAGGGTTTTTTTTAGTCACTGGAGTTTTGGAGTGTGTACTTATTTGAAAAAAAACATTTTTTGCCTACAAAACAAAAAAAACCACACAACCCAACACAGACATGCAAAAAAAACCAAACCTTATGGCTTGAAATTAGCTTTTGCCGGAAACTAAATATTTTACTCTATGTCTCTCATTTTCTAAGATCACACTAAGGCACGGCAGAAAATAGCATACGCATGAGAAAAATCCTTCCTTTCAGTTTCTGAATTTCTCAAATCGCACAGAGTCGCGAGGCAAAAAGCATACACAGAAATTAAAGGTATAGATCCGATAATAAAAAAACAAAGAGCTAAATAAACCGAAATGAAAAGAGAGATAAATAATTGAAACCGCAAATAAACATTGTATATCTCCAGATCTTAAAAATGATGTAACTAGGGCTACCGAAAACATTTTCGTGTGAAACGAAATGGGTTCCTCACTAGAACAGATGCTCCTAACACAACAGAGCAGTCCTCTCAATTCGGAAGCAATTAAAAACAATAGATCTAGGAAATGACAATAATATGCAGTTGTATCGGCTTCGGATTTGGATTACCAATGGATGCGGCCCTTAAATAGCTCTGATACCATGCAGAAATTTACATGGTAAGTTCCTCAGATAGAACACTAAAGGACACCACTCACAAACAATCCACAGATCAATACACCTGTGTTCTTGACGTGGTTATAATCATCAAAGAGGGAAACAGTCCACGGTCTGAGCCAACGCAACCACTTAAGGAAATTTATTAATAAAAGAAAGAAAATTTACATAAGCTTCTCTCATGAACGATCACCTTATAAATGACCCCCCATGCTCTTTAAATAGAGATCACAGACCAATCGGGTGTTAAGCCACAGATCAAGTGTCGGTAATACCGAGGATAGAATGAACCATCAGATCACTTCATGTCTAGAACATATCGTGACCGTCGAATCGTAAGTTACAAAATTACATAGTAAAGAAACACACTTTACCTAACTCTCCACTAGACCAAGTTATACTTAACTATTTCCTATGTGTCGGAATATCCTAACACAAAATAAAATTAATAAAAAAATTGTATTAATGTGACTATAAATAAGACTACGATTTAAAAAAAAAACATTATCATTGAACAACTAATGCATTTATGTTATGAAACCAGCTCAAGAAAATATAGAAAATATAGATCAACGGCTTAGAATTCAGCCTCTTTGAGGGGGCAACCTCCTTTACATTACATAAATGAAAAATTCTTGGATGATACAAATGACAGAACCTCCTTTCTATATATAGGATTCTAAGGAGTCACAATATAATCTAGTCGACCTAACAATAGTAATATAAAGCCACAAAAATAACAATAGAGGGATTTTATGGGGCACAGAAATAACAACATGGGGGTAATAGAGGCACAAAAATATAAATAAGGGGTATATCTACAATATTAATGGGGTAATCACTAGTATTATAGGGACCCAACATGCCCCTCTCCTTCAAAAAAGTGTTGCCCTCAACGCTTGAGTAGTTTTGGATACTTCTGCATAAAATTCTCATCTTCCCATGTGGAATCTTCAGCGGATAAGTTATTCCACTTGATAAGATACTCTGAAATTGATCGATTTCGTAGCTGTCAAGTTCTTGTTTCTGTGACTGCTTCCGGTTCCAATATAATTTTTCCTTCCTCGTCAAGTTCTGGCAATATTGTTTGAACTGGGAGCTTGTCGCCTATAACCTTCTTTAAACATGAAACATGGAAAACTGGGTGCAATTGAGAAGCTGCAGGAAGCTCCAATTTGTATGCCATAGTACCAATCTTTTGCAATACCTTGTACGGACCATAATACTTTGGTGATAATTTATTATCCTTCTTAGCTTGCTTTAGGGACATTTGCTTATAAGGTTGTAGTCGTAGGAATACCCAATCACCTACATCAAAACTTCTTTCACTGCGATGTTGATATGCCTATTGTTTCATTCTATTTTGTGCCAACACGAGGTTATCCTTTAAGAGTTGGAGGACTTGTTGTTGATGTTCGATGTGATGTTCCACTGCCTGAACCTTAGAATTTTCTCTTAAATATGATGTGATGGATGGTGGTTGATACCCATAAAGTGCCATAAATGGGGTCATTTTTGTTGCTGTATGAAAGGAAGTGTTATACCACCATTCAGCCAGAGGCAACCATTTGACCCATTGTGTCTGTTTATCAGATACAAAGCAACGAAGATGTCCTTCCAAACATTTGTTTACTATCTCAGTTTTCCCATCAGATTGAGGATGATAAGATGAGCTATGAGCTAACTGAGTACCAAGACAAGAAAATAATTCTGTCCAAAAATTTTCAGTGAAAATGGGATCTCTGTCACTTACAATAATCTTTTGGTTTCCATGTAGCTTTTGAATTGTTTCCATAAATGCAGTAGAAACTGTACTGGCTTTAAATGGATGTGATAATGCACAAAAGTGTGCATACTTGGTAAGTCTGTCAACTACCACCATGATGACACTCTTTCCCTCAGACTTGGGTAAACCTGTGATAAAATCCATTGAAACCTTCTCCCAACGTTGGCTTGGAATGGATAAAGGTTGTAATAGACCCGGTGTCTTAATTGTTTGAACTTTATTTTGTTGGCAAACCAAACATTCCGCCACAAACTTTTGAATATCTGATTTAAGGTCATCCCAAAAAAATTCCTTCTTAACCTTGTGGTAAGTTTTTAAAAATCCTGAGTGCCCTCCTAAGGGAGAAGTGTGCAATTCCATAAGAATCTTTTGTTTTAGCTGAAAATTCTTACAGAGGTATAAGCGATCTTTGTACCATAATGAATCATTTTGCCAGCTAAATGTATCAGACGTACTGGAATCTTTTTGTAGCTTTCGAATAAGTGCCCACACTTCTTCATCATTCTTCCATTCCTCCCTTGCTTCGTTTATCCAATCTGGTTGGATAATAGAAATGACGCACAACAATGCTTCCACATCCTCATCCTTTCTTGAGAGTGTATCTGCCACCACATTTTGCTTCCCTTTTTTGTAGATGATTTCAATGTCGTAACCCAACATCTTTGTGACCCACTTTTGTTGCTCTTCAGAGGATAATCTTTGTTCTAAAAAGTATTTAAGGCTATCATGATCCGTTTTTACCTTGAAGTGTCTTCCCATTAGGTAGGGTCGTCATTTCTTAAGTGCATGGAGTATTGCCAACATTTCCTTCTCATAAATAGCTTTGCTTAAAAACTTTCCCTTGATTGGACGACTTTCAAAAGAAATGGGTCTTTCATCTTGCATTAGAACAGCACCAATTCCATTTCCTGAAGCATCACATTCCACAATAAAGGTTTTTGTGAAGTCCGGTGTAGCTAAGACCGGTGCTTGGCACATTGCCTCTTTAAGATGTTCAAAGGCCTTTGTTGCTTCCGGAGTCCATGAAAATGCATCTTTCTTCAATAATGTTGTTAGAGGTGCTGCTATTCTCCCATAATTTTTAACAAACTTGCAATAATACCCTGTCAACCCAAGAAATCCTCGCATATGCTTTATGGATGTGGGGATTTTACATTCCTTAATGGCTTTAATTTTGCTAGGGTCTACCTTAACTCCTTCATGAGATACAATATGACCCAAATATTCCACCTCTTGGACTCCAAAGAAACATTTGGATCTTTTTGCATATAATTGTTTCTCCTCCAATAGTTGTAGCACCCTGTCAACATGTTCAACATGATCCTTCCAAGACTTGTTGTAGATTAGTATATCATCAAAAAATACTAACACAAATTTTCTAAGGAATGGTTTGAAAATTGAATTCATCAAACCTTGAAATGTTGAAGGTGCATTAATAAGGCCAAAAGGCATGACCAAAAATTCATAATGATCCTCATGAGTTCTAAATGTCGTTTTTGGAATGTCTTCAATCTTCATTCTGATTTGATGATATCCCGAATGAAGATCCAACTTGGTGAAGTAAATTGATCCATGCAATTCATCAATGACAGGAATGGGGAACTTATTTTTAATAGTGAGCTTGTTGATCTCCCTATAATCCGAACACATGCGCCATGATCCATTCTTCTTGTGCACCAATACTACTGGAGCGGAGAAAGAACTTTGACTTGGTTAAATTATACCAGCCTCTAGCATATTTGCAACCATACATTCAATTTCACTTTTTTGGACATAGGGATATCTGTACGGCCTGATGTTTGGAGGAACACTTCCTGGAATCAGATGAATAGCATGATCATGATCACACATAGGTGGGAGACATTTGGGAGTCTCAAATACCTTGGAATGATTGTCCAGGACTTTTTGGAGATCTGGAGAAATAGATGATTCCGATGTGGAAACATCTAGCGAACATAATTGTGCAATTACACCTCTTTGCTCATTTTTTAGAAGCTTTGTCATACCATTAGAGCTGATTATCTTTCCTGGTTTCCCTGCAATACCCCTTAATTCAACTTCCTTTCCTTCCGTAGAAAATTTGATGAAAAAGTTCTTGAAAATTAAAAGCTATTGTACCTAAGGATTGTAACCATTGGACTCCTAGTACAACATCAACACCTCCCATTGGAATGGAAAGCATTGGGCTAGTCAATACATATTCTCCCATGGATAGTTTGATATTATGGCACCTTCCAGAGCAATTTATTGTTCCTCCATTTGCAATCATCACTTGACACTCTGGTGCTAGATATAGGAAGCAATTCAATTCTTTTGCTACCCTACAATGAATAAAATTGTGGGTGCTTCCTGAATCAATCAACACTATTACCTTTTTCTTCTTGATTTGTCCTTCTATCTTGATGGTTTGAGGAGTGGTAATTCCCGCCAATGCATTACAAGATATGTTTGGATTTATTTGTTCTCCATCTAGGCTTTGTTCCTGGAGTATATCTTCTTCTTTTGACCTTTCTTGCTCATTTTCTTCTTCCTCTTCACAATCTATGTAAAATAATTTCTTCTCAGCACACTTATGACCTTTAGCGTATTTGCTATCACAACTGTAACAAATCCCTTTTGCTCTTTTTTCTTCCAATTGTTGTGGTGTCAACCTTATAGGTTGTGGAAGACTAGGGGCAACAACACTTCCGTCTTTATAGTTGTGAGTGGTATGCTTCTTGGTTGCCATAATTTTGCTTTCCATTTTTCTTGCTAACCTGAATGTCTTCTCTAATGAATCAGGTTCCCAAAGGCGAACATCATGTTGGATATTATCCTTTAAAGACCCTATGAACACATCAATCCTATGCTCCTCTGGAATATCTTTTACCCTTATGTTCAATTTTTGGAACTATAAATAAGACTACGATTTAAAAAAAAAAAAACATTATCATTGAACAACTAATGCATTTATGTTATGAAACCAGCTCAAGAAAAGATAGAAAATATAGATCAACGGCTTAGAATTCAGCCTCTTCGAGGGGGGAACCTCCTTTACATTACATAAATGAACAATTCTTGGATGATACAAATGACAAAACCTCCTTTCTATATATAGGAGTCTAAGGAGTCACAATATAATCCAGCCGACCTAACAATAATAATATAAAGCCACAAAAATAACAATAGAGGGATTCTATGGGGCACAGCAATAACATGGGGTAATAGGGGCACAACAATATAAATAAAGGGTATAACTACAATAGTAATGGGGTAATCACTAGTATTATAGGGATCCAACAATTTATCCTTTGTACTTAAATAACTTAAAACATATTATAAATATAAATTTATAATTTCTTAATCGTATATTATACTATTAATTAAAATTTATATATTTAAATTATACAATCAAATTATATTTAATAACATGTAATTAATTAATATACTTTATAAAGTCAAATAATATAATATAATAAATGTAATATATTATTTTATTTATTAATTTATAAACTAGTTACAATTGTCATAAAATTATGTAAGAGTTTATCAAATATTTTATAGGAATTAAAGATTTAATTGTTATTTGGGAGGTAATAACTTGAAATTATGTAGAATTTGTAAAATCAATTTATTAAAAAACACCACAAATCATAAAAAACAATATACATTTTTCTTTAATTTTAATAGGTTTGTATTACTATTAATATTATAGTTATATTATTAATAAACTTAATTTATTCTAAAATTACAAGGTCACAGTTTTATTTATTTTGATTTCATAATATATGCATAGATATTAGCTTATAATTAATTTGAACAAATAAAATGAGATGAATATATAATTTAAAAATAAATATATGAAAATATACAAATATAATATTTCTTGAAAAGTGTATAAACACATGAAGATTGTATAGATATATACATTGTTTCTTTCAAAAAATATGAAATGACAATAATAATATTTTATAATTCAAAAAATGTAAAATGGTTTTTATTATGAGTAATTTATTTTATGACTTTAAAAATATTTAGAGCACTACCATGCTTAACCATGAATTTTTATCCACCATTGAGAATGTGACAAGTAAATCCCTTTAACTCTAGCAATGCCCCCTCAACCATTGGGGATGATGTCATCTCCTAAAATATGATTGGTTCACATAAAGTGAATTTTGATTGTACATTTCCCTTAGGAAGCTCATTTTAGACCTCAAAATCCCCTTAATGAGGCTCACACCACGCAAACGTAGTTAGATGCGATGTGGTACGCTTCAGAGCACTTGGGATGAGCATTAGAGTAGTTTCAAGGTAGGTTGGAGTATTTGGCTTTGAGGTGGAATGAGAATGGGTATAATTTGCATCCGTGAAATATGCAACAGGGTAAGAGGAGAGTGTGTCAACGAGAATGTCGCAAGGTGCTACTCTAGGTGCACTACAGACCTTCGTTAGTTTTCCATGTGAATTGGGTTGGATTGGGAGAGGGTTTTGTCGCTAACAGGCTAGAATCTACAAGAAAACCCACAACATGGGATCTAGGAACTTGTTCTCTCCATGCATGCCTCTACAACACAATAGCTTGGTAGGTGAGCTTTGAATTTTAGATTTGCATTTCAACAAGGCGTTGGTTTGAAAGAATTTCCTTGGGGGAGTGCAGTCTTATAAGATTCTTGTTTTCTCTCCTGGTCTTGGATGTGTTCAGTTGGCTTCTAATCTGCGAGAAGATGACTCTGTGGCAGGGGTGGATTTTCTCTGTCGCCTCAGCGTTCTTTTGGGCAATGATCGATCTCCCATTTTTGTTTAGACCTTTATCTTGGATGTTTGGTTTCTTTGGTTGTGGGTCGAACAACTCATTTTCTCTGGTTTTGTGTTCTTTGTGACAACAGAGCTCTAGAGCTACCATCTTGTTTTTCTTTGTAGTCTTGTGAGGGTGTCTAGTTGGTCACTCGTGGGTTTAGAAATCTGAAGTGAGCATCTCTCTTGGTGGCTTTCCCTCTCCTCTTGGGACCCTCTCTGGGTAGTGTGGGTTCTGTGTGTGGCCAATGAAGGTCTTGAGAGGTGTAGGTGTTTGGGCTCAAGTCTATATTTTTCTTCTTTGTTGCCTTTGCCTTCCACCTCACTACTTGTTGGGTTGGGAAGGAACTGCACAAGTATTGCTCCACCTTAGCCAATGTTCGAACGAATAGCGTCTTCAATCTGGATATGGCGTTGAGCAAAAAGGAAGGGTGGTCTCAATGGCCACCATTGAAGGTGGTCATCAATCAAGGCTCTGTCAGCAAGGTGTGGTCCCAACAAAGAGGTTGACGGGATTGGGAAGTTGTGATGATTCAATAATGGGGACGTCCTCACTGTGCAGGTGGTCATCGGGGGCATCCGGGCGCATGGGTTGACAAGGGGATGGACATGAATGAGGATGAGGTGGAAGGTGTTGTTGAGAAGGAGAGGTCACCTACGCCCCAACTCTATCCCTGGACATGTCATCCAACTACCATCTTTGGAGACAATGGCATAATAACTCTGAGTTATCCAGGCCAACCTGGACATTCTATGGGAGAACAAATACAAGGATCAAAATGAGATGGTGGCTTACATAACAGAGGTGTAATTCATTCAGACCGAGATCCTGGAACAACTAGTTTCCATGAGATGTAGTCAACATTGCAGCAATGAACGAATGAACGAAATGGCAGCACACTTGGCCCATATTGATTTCCATATACATGAAGATCATGGGCAGCGAGCTAACCTAGGTAATCAAGCTCGAAACCCCCCTCCATAATATGAAATTTGCAGGTTGTGTAGTAATTTTGCTTGTTTGTTTGGTATATTTGGCCATTTTGTCCATGGGACATATGTAATCACTAGGTATATATCTTATGTTTTTGTCTGGCTCTTCTTGCTAAAAAATCTAGTCGAAGTGAAGCAGGGAGAGTCGCATGCCACCACAATGTAATCAACCATCTTTGGATAATATAAAGAAGTTTTTTCGATCGACAAAAAAATAAAATTATTGTGGACTATTAAGTTATTTTCGAAGGATAAATAATTTTATTATTTAAGTGACTTAGAAATGATCTCAACAATTGATTTGCAAAATCTTCTAGAAAGGAAGATTAGGGTTAGGAATTTAGGCTTAATGAAGATTATAAAAGAAGCCCAAGGAAGATGTGAAGAAAAAACAAGAGAGTAATTTTCTCTAGTGACAATGGCTTGAGATATTAAAGCTCAAAGGAAGACCACAGTGGCTCGAGAGAGTGAAGCATAGAGGAAGACCACAGGAGGATTCGAGAGCATCTCCAAGAGGTTGATTTGTTGGAGATTGTAAGGCCAAGATGTTGAAGCAAGGGAGGTAAATTGAATCAGAGAAGCTGATTTGTTGGAGGCTTAATTTCCTCTGGTGCAGTGGAAACTCATAGGGAAGGCACAAGGTTGATTGGGTTGAATTTCTCTAGGATGAATACCTTTAGAGGTCCATTTTCCAAGAGGTTGAAATCATGCAATGGGGCTCGAGTTATAGGTTCCAACAATTGTATTTTTCTTGGTAATTCTTTGTCAGTCGAAAACCCATATTTTCCATATTAATGAATGATGGAGAATTGTTGTGGGTATTTATTTGTTTCAATGGGATTGATATCTCTAAATTTTTATTTTCGCTACATATAATTTCTAGAAATTAAAATATGAATGATTTTGTTTTTCAATAATTCTATTTTATTTTTGGTTAAGTAAATAAATTGTGGCGAATATATAATTGTCATGAGAATAAATTTGGGCTAGGATTAGCATATTCAACACATATGAGGGTGGACTAAGAGCTTTGACATCGCAGAGCAAACTAGACACTAGCTGATTAAACAATGAAGGAGTTACGACCTACAAGAGAGGCAGTATGCATATGCTTTAGGGGTTGGGCTGGCAAGTCTTATAAGTAGTTGTGCATTGAATAATTGTAGTCTATAAAAGGCCCATGATCCTTTGTTGTATCTTGTAACATTATTTATATTTTCATATAAATGAAGTCTAGGCATCCACCTTAGGTTTCAACTAAACATTTGTGATGTGATCTCTTTAATTGGATGAATGTTATAATCTTTGTAATGCATTATGTTGGCTAAGAACTGTTAGAATATTGGCTAAATAATAAAGTATTGATGAGATGATTCAACATCGTGATTTGATGTGTGCCCATTGTTGAATGAATTTGGTTGTGTTGAATTTGATTGCATATCTAACATATTGTAGCCTAAAGTGAAGAGATGTACTTTGGTTGTTGTAAGCATGGGTTGGCCAAGCCCCTATAATTAAGGCAAGATAGAGACATGCAACTAGAGACAATGAAGGAAACAAATTTAAGTAAAATTCTTGGGGTCATGATAGATGACCTTACAGATTGATCAACAAGTGAACAAATATGTACGATATGTGTTTTGCAAGGAAATATTTTGGTTTCTTACATTGCGATGTATGTGGAACTATATTCTATTATGTTTAAGAGTTATAACAATCTCTAAACACTAAGATTAGCTCTTCGATTTATCTAATCCTTTCATTCTCCACCAACAAAGAAATGCATTTTGCACTTTCAAAATAAGAAAACAATAAACATAATTAACAAGAAAAAAATCTTTAAAAAATGAAAATGTTGAATTCTATCAAAAATTATAATTTTAACTATAAATATAATCATACTTAAAAACTCTAATTACTTTAATTCAACTCAATTAATTAAAAATAATAATAATAACAAATTACACATGGGAAATCTTGCTCAACATCTTTTTAATTTGATTACACAACTACTCCTTTCCCTTCTCTTCCTTTCCCTTATCTTGATTACACAATTACTTGTTTACTTTCTATTAATGATGTCCTTCACATTTTAAGTTAAGCGTTCATTCAGCAAGCGATAACCACCATGCGATTAGTCCTAGCTTCATAAAATACTCTTAACACTAGCTTAAAATGCTTAAGGTTGATATGCAAAGACTTGCAAACCATTCCAGGGACTAAAATGTCTAAAGTTGGGACTTCACTAAATTCAAAGAAAATACATGCATTGGGATTTTTTGTTGTTGTAACAAAAGCCAATTTCAAAATTTATCGAGATAAATTTCAAATTGATAAAAAAAAAAATGAATATTAGCTTTTTTTAGGTCACCAAAGAGGTTAGGCAAGAACCTTCGTAGTCGGGCGGATGGCACGTGGTCTCATATCGAACTAGAGATGTGAAACTATCAAGAAGAGTTGTTTCCTTGTTCTATCCAAATCTAGTCTTTTTCTGCGCACAAATTCTTTTTCAATTCCTATAAACAATGAGTTACATCTTCCTCCAATTTGTTCTTTAACCAAGTACGTATCTAACATGAGTCGAGAGGGAACAAATTTCTTCACGTGCAAAATATAATGTGTTATTTTTCATTGTTTAAATTGTATATTTGAATGCTAAATAAAATATATAGGACAAAATAAACGTTTTCACCATAAAAAATTAATTTTTCATGATATATACATATTTAAGTATATGTCAATATTAATTAGTATTAAAATATTTTATTAATAAACAAATTATAAGATTTAAACATCTTACTCACATTTTTTTTATTATAGCTGATTATTTTCTATTTAAATTTTATTTTTATTTTAAAGGGGAACGGATGGACGGACAAACTTACAATTAGAATAAGTCTCTCGGCTCAATAATAAAAACAAAATAAAAAAATTTGTAAATGTGTTTTTATCTTAATCAAAACCGTTATATAATAATATGTAATTTCATACCAGTGTCTTTCTATTAAAATATAATAGCCCAAGAAAACCTATTGTATTGAAGAGTCATTGTTCACCTTGAATAATAAAGTATTCCATTCTCTTATTCATGAAATGTTCCTCCACACATTGTCAAAATTTTACCACATAAAATTCTGTCGGTATGAATTCAATATTCAGTTTCCTGCTTATTTATGCATTTTTCTTTCCAGTTTAATTATGTTCTCGGGCTCAAAAATACCGACATTGTTATGGATTCGTGGCAATAACACATAATATACGTTTGCATATAATGTTTAGATGATAAATCAGCTTTTTCTTTCTGAAAAAAAAAATAATGTTTAGATGATAAAATACATCAGAAAACAATATTGGTAACAGCAATGACAAGCAGACAACAACAAGCAGAAGAATCTGACAACAGCTACGTTTCACAGATGGCTATGTTGCATAGGAACCCATCCCAGCATTAAAATCCACATTCTGTCCGTTTCGGCGTTTTTTGAACTTCCCAAATTCGGAAAAAAATCAAATGCACAAGGATTCCATCAAAGGACTTCTAAGGAAGTGTTCCCACATTCCGTGAGCAATTTAGAAGACCTTTAGCGGACCGTCCCCAAGTCCCTTTACTTTTCAAGGACCCTAGATGTCTCTCTTCCTGTAGGTTTCCAATTTGGTTTAAGAATTGTTGAGTACTCTGTGAGGTTGAGTGGATGGAACTCTCTAGATGAGACTAGTTAAAATTTATGCACTGATCCTGCTTTTACATTGGGCTAGAGAATTCATATTAATATCCCACAACGCTTCCTTAGTATTAGATAAGTGTATACAGTTTCGTTGACCTTTTAATCATCTTATTGACGGAAATACCAATTGGGATTTACTTGAATGATTTGATGTGGCTAGGTGTGATAAATGGACCATAACCAAAAGTTTAAATGTGAATCGTGTAGATAAGTTTGTGGAGGTTTCTCATGGACTTGCAATGAAATGTTCAATCAATGCTCTGCCTTATTACAATTGCAAAACTCATCCTTGATTTGACTCACTATCTCCTGATAACTTTGGGGGTGTTCTCTATTCCAGACACGCATCCTTCAGCCCCACTATTCGCATGGTCTGGAAACTCATATGAACATAGGAAGGCCAACCCACAATGATGAAACTCATCCTTGATTTGACTCACTATCTCCTGATAACTTTGGGGGTGTTCTCTATTCCGGACAGGCATCCTTCAACCCCACTATTTGCATGGTCTGGAAACTCACATGAACATACGAAGGCCAACCCACAATGATGCAACAAAACCACATCTGAAAACAGTATCGCATTCAGCATAATCTGATGTAGATGCAGTAAAGTAATAAAGTAAAAAAGTAATAACGACCATATGGGTGCAAGAAAGACCAGCTGCGTTCAAAATAATACTAACAGACGGGTGTGCCAACAAATCAATAAAAATAAATAATGGCTACACATTGGAGCTTAAAAGGATTGATCAGATTTAATTTCCGAACATTAAACCACTTAGTTTCATAGGCAAAATGGTCTTTCAGATCACCGCAAATTTGCTGTATTTTGTGCGAATTAATGCATTTTCAGTTATGCTTATTGTGATTTTGTAGTTGAGAATAGTTCTATTGATGGTGCACACCACACTTTTGATGAATATAAAGAACACAAATGGAGCGAACAATGTTCATCCTGACGTACCTTGTTTGTCATGGTCGTTTGGTTCTTATGGAAATGGAGGAACGCCCGAATCTTTCAAGAATCCAGGGATCCCCTGGACTCTATTCTGCTCCTGGTTTCGGAACTCTCGAACTGACTTGATGTTTTGGGCTGCTGGTCTCCATTCATGTGCTTTCTTTTCAGCCTGGGTCACTGCTGATTTTATGGCATTCTATTATCTATTGATGGTATCTCTGTGCTTCTTCATATAAGTTTCAGTGACTTCAATTTTTAAAATCTGTCATTGTAAGTACTATGTTTCGACTGGATCTCTTTTCCAGTATCTGGCCTTTGGGTAAAATGGACTGAACAGCTCTTTAGGTTTTGTTTTGTCTGGACATTTGTCAGATTGGAACCATTGGCTACAGGTTTTTGTATGTATACTGAACTTTATATTCTCTTAATATAAACTATGATGTTTTTTCTCTGAAAAAAAAAAAAAACATATCCGAACAAAGCTATACCTACATGTTTGACGCAAATGTGAAATGCTTGCAAAGGAATCCACACAAGTTACTGACAGTTATCACAATAAGTAGCATGCAGAGAAAACATTAGCATAATGTTGAAGTTTATTTGGGAAGTAATAACTTTGGACAATTAAAAGTAACAGCAGTTCATTTCTCCAAACTTTTCATTGATTCAGTTCAAATAGGTTACTGGCCATCATGTATGGAAACACATCCCAAAAATTTGGTAGGAATAAAATAAATGAAAGCTTACTGCATAGACGTAGGCTGTCAAGATAGGGCCAGTGGACAGCTAATATTCAGTAAGATTGTACAACTCCGTGGACTACGTTCAATCCAACGAGTTCATTGTTTTGGAACATACAACTTCTTTGTGCATATAACCATATAAGATTACACTTATTGACATAAATACCATTGCAAAAGAAAACATTTTCACACCCAAGACAAACTGATCTACTTGTATACAAAATTTGATCTATGACACGACATGCAAAAACCATCTGTACTCTCTTTATGACCATCCTAGTACGTAATCTAGGACGTAAACTATGGCTAACGTTAAGGGATAAAAAATGAAGGCAATCGAACTCATCCACAGAGGGAAAGTGGTACGAAAGCTGCTTAAAAGGCCCATCACTAAAACAACAAGTACAATTACTAGCACCTCAGCTGAGAAGTCCCAATCCAAGCCACGGAAATAAATAATGGCCAAGAAGACTCCCAAACATAACGTGTTGTTCATGGTCACTGCACCATATATCTGCAATGCAAGACAAAAGATAATGACTTCAGATGCTCTCTCTCTGTTAAGCTAATTTCAGACTGTTTGACATAAAAACCTCCCTCTTTGTTTGTTTGTTTAGGAGATTGAAAGTAAGTAGAATTGAATTTGCCCACAATTGGAGATGAGGAGATGCACTATATAGTATAAATAGATAACGAGGCATGGAAAGATGATTAAATGATTAATCACAAAAGAAAAAAATATGGCAAGTTAATCAGACAAACAGAGATACAGAAAAGATGGAAAGATGATTCATACATACAGATAACAACTACTAAAGCTTCCAAATTTCATCAGATTATTTGAGAAAGGAATTGGAAATGCACAATAAAGACAAAATTCATGCAATTGTTCTTCCACTAAAACGAAAGTATGCCAGGGTAGCAGAAAATTAACTTCCAAAACATTAATTAAAGATACGAAGCCCATCATAACCTTAAAAAAGGAAATATGGCATGAATTCTGCCACAAATGAAAGAAAGCTTGAGTTACCAAACAAGAATCTCTATTATCCAATGCCAAACAAAAATGTATGCAATCCTCCAATCTTAACTGTGCTGCTGCAAAAAATTCCCTGGTAATCAGGTTCGTAGAGTATTGCAATACACTTCACAATTCCAACTGGCTCACATGCAGCCTATTTAGACTATATTCAATACAAGTTGAATTTGAACCAAGTATCACTAATAAGATATCAAAAAATTTAAAGCAATGTCAATTGAGTCATGGTTCAGCAGTGAAGATAGTGGGATGCCAGGCCCCCCACCAAATTTCAAAACCGAGACACAAATAAGCTGATGGGACCAAGTGCAAGTCTTGGGTAAATTTTAGCTGAATGGAAGTGCCTGTCATTATAATTACCCTCCAAGGGTCATTTTACACACACAAGTGGGTTGATTGTGGTGCCCATCCTCTCAGGCCAATTGTAATGATTCTATTGAATTTAAAGAATGCACTATCAAAAAAGAGATTCGAGCATTGGTACTTATCCACGACAGAACAAGTCAATAGAAATGGCACTCATTTTGTCTGTATCCCCACATCTTCATCGATCTGATGTAAATGAACACACTTCTCCCAAGTTGATTAGTGTATTCACTTCATTAGACATTGCTAAACAACGACGTTTCCATAAGAAAGATGCTTGTTAATATGAACACATCCTATTTCCATAAGTAAGATGCTTGTTAATATGAACACATCCTATATACTCCTTACTTGTCAGATCATCAAGATGTTCCCGAACATGAACCCTTTCTAATGAAGAGAAAAAAAAGAAAGAGAATATTGTACATAGCACAATTGGAGCCAAAAAATTAATAGCAGTTTGCAATTTCACGTAACATGCTTAACTTTTTCAAGTTGTGACAAAGCACACAACACCCATTTGTAATACCACAGCAATATATTTGACCCTTTAATGCTAAACTAGTATGAGGGACCAACCACCAAGTATTTCATCCTCAAAGAAGAGTGGGACTTCTAGATGCCTTAACCCCCCTTGATCTACCCTGTTTTGTGATCTTGAATATTCCATCTCTTATTAAGGTACTCTTCCATTGAACAAGTTGGTTGAAATGTGATCATAGAGTTACTTGGTTTCATAGTCCATCAATCCCATAAGGCCATTCTCAATCCTTCCAAATAAGTCTAGGGAAATTGGATTTCAACCTAAACAGGTAATCATCTAGACTCACTTGACAAGTTAATGCTTTGAAATCTTTCAAACTAGTTGCAAGTTCTTTAGGATTAACCATTGTAACACACCCCGCCCCCTCTATAGAGTGTACATGCCCAACCTCCAAGGTTACTTTATGGAGGTGGGATATACAAAAATTCCTAATCCTCTAATCATCTCAAAACTTTTATTTTTGAGGCCACCAGAATCTTTTGCTCATCAAGAGCTTTCCAACAATATAAAATTCATCAAATTCTAAGCTCAAGAGACAAAGTTATGGCCTTTAGAAAATTTGTCTTGTGAGTTTGTGACATGTCATCATCCATGCAATCCACGTGTCATCAACACCGTGTGCCAAGTCAATGAATTGAACATCATGACTTTCCAAGTAATATATGGATTTGGAATGTTTAATTACCCATCGTGGTGCCTTTTTCCAATCTTTCAGATTTCAGATTCAAGCACTAGAGCTTATTAACAAAACAAACATCCAAATCTAAGAAAATCTTAAAAGTCCCCTTTTGATAAAATGAGTTTTTCAGATATCCAAATTCCACATCATCCCTTCAACAATGACGGCCACAGCAATTCCTCTGAATGATATTGCCACATCATCATGCCATGTCAACATGACATGTCATCAAAACTTGTTTTTTATGCCACGATCCACCCCCCTTGGCTTCGCTAGGAGTTCACCTAGATAGAGGAGTTGAGATTCGAGTGATAGTTGCTCAACTTGAAACTTGCCCCCAAGGCCACGCCAAGTGGAGTTAATGATTTTCACCACATTAACCCAAGCATGGATTTATGGGGCAACATTTTGGTGTCGTTGTTGGGGATAAATCTTTTTATTATTTAAGCCCAAAATACGACTTGTTGTTTAACTTTATTTTTTGCTTGTTTTATGCATGGTTGGTCATTAGAAGTTGATTTGTGTCCAAGTGGTGACTCCACTCTCTCAATACTACAAGATATTCTACTAGAAGAAACACAAGTAGTTTGCTTAGTCTCACTCCTGAACCTAAAAAGGTTTATAGAAGGAAATTAAAAAACTCTTTTCTTGTAGACTTCTTGCTAATCTTGGACAAGAATCATTTTCTAATATCCATTTACTTTTTTAAGCTAATAATAGTTAAGTAGAAGATATGGATGATTTGTTTGCTCCTTGTGACTTTTCTAACATAAATGGATACCCTCATAACATTCCTGATAACGCTATAGAGAAGTACCATTCTGTTAGGGCAACAATGCAATAAGCGCAAAAATGCACATAAGGAATTTTAATCTTTGTATAAGCAAGTGGTGCAACACTGCCAACTATGAAGATGTTAAAATGAGGCTCTTTGTTTTATCATTGGAAGAAGATGCTCTAGGTTGGTTTACATAACAAGTCGCAAACTCCTTTGCAAATTTGGAGCAGATCATTGAAGCTTTCAAACAATAAGTATGGTGATAAAAAGGAATATTGTCATCTTTTGGCTATGATAATTCAAAAGATTTTAAAATTTATGTACCTGATCAAACAACTATAGAGTTTAGTGGTAATGTAACATTTGATAAAGATGCAGCTCTTAGAAAAGAAAGAGACTCTCCTCCTCTTGCCATCGTTGAAAGACAAGTTGTTAATGAAAAAGAGTTTGCATTTGAGTCTAAACCAGAACCTGAGAACAAGCTTCTTGATAATCCCATGGGTTCCATGGATCCTCTAGATCCTCCACCACATGATCCTCCTACTAGAATGAGGCCACTATGGCTGCGAGATACATTGCAAGATGTTGAACAACATGTTGCCCCAAGAGGAACGTTCAGATAAAGTAAGAAGCCAAGTCGGTTTCAAGGGTATGTTTCTGCCATGAGCAACATCATTCAGGCAGAACCTTGCACCTTTAAAGAAGTTGCAAAAGAACAAGTCTGGAACGATGCCATGATTAAAGAATACGAGTCCATCATCCAGAATGTTCTCTGGGAAGTGGTTCCTAGACCTCAAGGTAAATTTGTTGTCACTTCCAAACGGTTGTTTAAGATTAAACATGGTGCATATGGTATTATTGAAAAATATAAGGCTAGATTTGTAGCTAGAGGTCTCTCTCAAAAAGAGGCAATAGATTATGATGCAAATTTTGCACTTGCGGCTCGATATACTACTATTCAATCTGTCGTTGCCTTAATTGCTAGCTAGAGATGGACTTTGTTGACCAATCCATGTCAACTACCCCATAGTTGTACATTTTTTCGCACATAGATTTCCATCATGTCTGAGCACTCAGATGATCCATAGATTCATCATTATCAGCTATATGTACACTGGAGTTTTGTAAACTCATTCTGCATTTTCTAATGTAAATGATCCTAGTAAGACAAATGTATGTAACCTAGGTAAATTAATTTTTCTGACGATGATTTCTATCCTAGGAGGTTTTTAGTCTCACCAACTCATGTGTGTTTCTAAACATAGATGATCGGCAGGGTTTTTCCCTTTAGCCTCTGTTGAAGAATCTAGGGCAAGTAGAATTAATGTGATTCTTCTTAGCTTAATAACTATTTGTGAGGTGTTTTCATATTCCAATCTTCACTTATTATTATTAGAGTGTGTCTTCTTTAGTTCATCAAATAGCTACCAAAACAAAGAGACATGAACACAAGATGTTGGCATTCTGCCAGGGCCAAAACCTCTCCCTCTTGGAGAGGAAAACCTGCACATAATTCTTCCTATAGAGATTCCAATTGACAAACACCAAGACCATGACCCTTGACTTACTATGCCACTCCAAGACCAAGACACCAATCCTCTTCTTTGTCACTTCTGACATCATCTTCATTACTATTGCTTCACTGAAGTCATCATTATTGCATTACTGAGATCTTGACACCTTGCTGCACCTTCATTGACAAAATAGTTGCACTTTTACTAAGATTTCATTGTAACAACGAGATTATCACTGTTGCATCATTGTTACATCTTCACTGAGATCTTCTCCTTGTAATTGTGTCTTCATCAAGATCATGATTATATCTATATGCCAAGGTATGGTAAGTCACTGAGATATACCGAGATCATGATTGTGATTTTTCTCTCCACGTTTCATCATCATAGATATGTTGCATTTGTCTAGTATGTTGAGACAAAGAATACACCGAGATCCTTATCATTATAATCATCCCGAGACCGTGACTATAAACATGTTGAGAGGGTATTATCACCAATGTGCCGAGATTGTGTGTTGTTGTGCGATCATTGTGATCCTCTCCATCGCAATTGTTCCAAGACTGTAATTGTGCTACTCATCCGAAAAATACACATACTGCATCATTACCTTACTGTGGCATACAAAAACCCTTCCTGTAACTGCCATCCGAAATTCATGTACCTTGTGACAAACCTCCGAAATTTTTGACAAATCCGAGTTCTATACTCCTGTGGTTTACAAAGATTCCTGCACCATTACCATCTGAAATTTCAAACTATCCAAGTTGTCTTTTCTGTGGTGACCATAGTGGGGTATATATAGTGGTTTGCCCTCCATATTATGCTGACATGAACCAACGAAGAGGTGTGTCTTTATATGTGAGCAGACATGACTTCTTTTAGCTATCTAATTCATTTTTGCAGGCCGACATGATTATTTTGCTTGTTGCCTTCTTCAAGAGGATTGTGCTTGTCTTGGAGGGTTGTTCTAGACACTAGGTTGACTCATATACATTACATATACGCTTAAGAAGATCTCCTTACATATGTTTTTGACTCTTTGACTTTCCTAGACCTATGGAATGAACAAGAAACTCATTTTTCTAATTTACAAAAAATAATATTTCTTTTTCTTGACAAGTACAAATATCAAAATTACATTTGTAAATACCGAACCTAGTTACACTTTCTTCAGCATTCCCTCTTAACTAGGGAGGTATTTATAATGGTACTTGGTCATTTTCAATTTGAATAAATTCTCATAAGAAAAATCGGATTGGTAACCCATCTGTTATAGCATCATAGTAACCAAAATTGTTTCCACAGCAAGGCCTTGATTGACAGATCTATCTCTCATCAGATCAGAGCACAATGTTGACAAGACCAGTGACTATAGACACCTTCATCATTGTCTCTCAAGCTACATACCCACCCAGGTGTTCACTGAGTATGGCCTTCTAAGACTATTCTTATCTTGGGTTCCCAACCCTCAAAGAATATTGGTCTTCTTGCCTACACTTGTCTTGGATGCCATACACATCCTCAAAGAGCATCGGATGCCAAATGATTACCCAATCCTCCATTCTTTCTTCCAAAGTGAAGACAAGAATGTTGTGTCTATCATGTGTCTACATTTCCATTCATGGCCTTCACCTAGACTTACGGTTGTTAGTCCTGGTCTAGTGCATGACACATGAGATAGAAGAACACAACTATCACTCCCTTTTTAATCAGGGGTGATCTAATCCAAGCTCCCTCTTGATTAGGGCCCTGTCAAAGCTCCCTCTTAGCTAAGGATTCTTCTATACATCAACAACTTCTTCTTCTTGGGTTCTTCAGCTGCTTGATCAATTTCTCTCCTTGATGCCATGAAATTCAGTTGTGCTTCTTCCTTGTAGGGCAATGACCATCGATCACTTTCCTCCTTTGTTCATCATGTCATTTCTTTCTTCATGGAAAGTGGCCTTCTTCATATCTGGAACCTTCATCATATAGCTACTTCTTCATCATGCTTCTTCCATCCACCATATGAATGCTAGTTATACTTGTACTTACAACTCCAATAGCCCTGCATGAACTCATCCAAATATTATTCAAGAAATCAAACATATCATTAAATCAAATCTACCTTTTATCATGACATCTTTCTGTAGGTATCAACATCCTGCATTCATGTTGACACATCTCCCAAAGATATCCATTGTCAAGGGTCTTCATCTTTTTCAGACATTCACTAGAGTCTTCATATCTTTCCGGGAGATTTCCTAGCCAAATTTTCTTGGTCATTTGGATGTTGATTGTCTTCATCATGGTTGCATGTCTTACGACCTCTTCCTTCCTGACACATTCCATTCCCAGTAGCTTTTAATCAGAGTTTCTTAATTGTGTTCAACCACCTCATACTTCGTATGAGGACATATTATGTTGATTTCATCTAGTGCGCCTTATGCCTTCTTGCATCCTTTCAGAGGAGGAGATCCTTTTTCTCTTGATCATGCTTCTCAAGATAGAAGTAGTGATCCATGTTACCTGCAACCATATGACATGACATTATAATTTTAAACACAAGCATACATTCCTTATTTTTCCTTTAGGTTATCGAGGCTTCTTCCAGCAGCTTCCTTGATTCAAGAGATCTTCAATCCCTTGATCTACTTCATGTCATCACATCATCATCTCATGGATTCCTTAAGTTGGAGTTCCTGTTGAAACACTTTCTTCCTCTCTAGACTAGTGAAAATGAGGATTCCATCAGAGAATTTTTTAGGAAATTGTATATCCCTAATTGGCAAATGTTTCCTTTTTAACTTTATGTATGATGAGCCTTGTCCTAGATGACTTCTTCCATTCCTTAATGTTCACTGAGGTTCCCAAGAGCTATATCCTTTATGTTTTGTCTGTTGTGGATTTTGTCCTTCATGATTCCCATGGTGATGTCACGAGCTCTTGTTTCTGATGCTTCCATGATGCTACGATGCATCTTATCATCATTTTCATATCTTATAACAGAAGCTTAAGATAAGACCCTTTTGTAAGGGATACTATCCACATCATAGAGATCTTTTACTCCCTCTTTCCTTGGCCCTTTTCTTTAGCTTCCTCCACCTATCTGTTGATATGAGCTTCCATGATTTTAGCTATACCGATTCTACCCTGCTTGAGGAACAAAATTCCCTTTTCTCTCTGCACGTGATTTAGTCCTTTACCCTTCAATACTTTTGCCATCGACTTGTCTTTCTCTATTTAGCATAGAGAACATAAGTTGTCAAATGATTTAACCTTCTTATCCCATGGATATTTGTTACCTTGATTATATGTGTTAGTGCATTATGGTTATCTTCGTTTCTAGTTCTTGTAGATGGAAGATATCGTACATCCTTTGATACCCTTTACTTTCATGTAGATCAGATTTCATGAGACCTTCTTCATTGCATCTTTAGAGAATGAGCTTATCATCTACATCACTTTGATGTCTCCAATATTGCTATGTGAGGGGATCTTTCATAAGCATCCCTTTCCATAAATTCAAAGGAGACCTTTTGATATGTTTAATGACTTATGCTTCTTATAGGACTATCACTATCCTCCTTCTTCATGCAAGGAATATTGATGACCCATCAACTTATAGATGTCCTTGCAATTCATTAAGTCATTTAACCAAATTTATAAATTAAAAATATACTTACTTGTCATGTGAAGATGGAATCTTCACTTTGATCATGTTGATGATGGTTGAAGAAGATGTATGAGGGTTTATGCTGGATGATTCTTTCAAGTGAGAAAGACTTTCCTTAATAGAAAAGGTTGTTCCCTTTTGATGATTTGTTGCTTCCTCGAATGGTCTTCTTCTAGGGCAAGGAGATGATCATTGCTTGATTTCATAACCTTGGAGGTGACAGTGCCTTCTTGCCTTCAATGTGCCTTCTTTTATAGTGTAGATCAGCAGTGCTTTTGTGGTGTCAACCTATTCCAAGATGAGGTATTGCTTTGTAGACAACCTTTATGAGGGTCTTGGTGGCCTTTTGTGAGCATAAAAGCTTTTTTTGTTGTAGACTGTCTTTTAGATTGCATAGACAAAAACCTTTGCTATTGTAGACTGTTGTAGTAGATTGATATTTCAATTCCTTCAACTTGCTTTGATGTCCTACTAGAAGCTTGATTCTTGAAATGTCTCTTTTTTCCCTTCCTTTGACTGTAACCATAACTTTGATACCATGTTGAAGAATCTAGGGCAAGTAGGATTAATGTGATTCTTCTTAGCTTAATAACTATTTGTGAGGTGTTTTCAATTTTTCTTCTTATTCCAATCTTCAGTTATTATTATTAGAGTGTGGTTTCTTTAGTTCATCAAATAGCTACCAAAACAAAGAGACGAGAACACAAGATGTTGGCAAGCTGCAAGGATCAAAACCTATCCCTCTTGGAGAGGAAAACCCGTACATAATTCTTCTTACAGAGATTCCAATTGATGAACATCAAGACCATGACCCTTGACTTACTACACCACTCCATTGCAATTGTGCCAAGACAGTAACTGTGCTACTCATTTGGAAAATACACATACTACATCATTACCTTACTATGGCATACGAAAATTTAAAACCCTTCCTGTAACTACCATCCGAAATTCTTGTACCTTGTGACAGACCTCTGAAATTTTAGACAAATCCGAGTTTTGTACTCTTGTGGTTGACCATGATTCCTGCACCATCTGAAATTCAGATGTATCCGAATTGTCCTTTTTGTGGTGACCTCGATAGGGTATATATAGTGGTTTTCCCTCCATATTAAGCTGACATGAACAAACGAAGAAGTGTGTCTTTATATGTGAGCCGACATGACTTATTTTAGCTATTTAATTCATTTTTGCAGACCGACATGACTGTTTTGCTTGCTTCCTTCTTCAAGAGGATAGTGCTTGTCTTGGAAGCTTGTTCTAGACACTAGGTTGACTCATATACATTACACATATGCTCAAGAAGAGATCTTCACATGTCTGTGACTCTTTGACTTTCCTAGACCTATGGAATGAGCAAGAAACTCATTCTTATAATTTACAAAAACAATATTTCTTTTTCTTGACAAGTACAAAGATCAAAATTACATTTCTAAATACCAAACCTAGTTACACTTTCTTCAACAGCCTCACCCGAAAGATAGTGTGTATTTTGTCATTAGGATTTTAAAGGAGTCATACTGTTATTTATCGAGTCTCTGTAGAAGTGATTTGGAAATAATTCTAACTATTTGGTTAAATTATTTTATTACAAGTCCCTTAGTCTACTAGATCATATTTTGTGTCACAGAAATGGGTAATTATTGAGGGTCTATAACGAACAATTGTTCCCCCTTCATGGGTTAGAAATGTAATATTTTATGTCAATAATATTTTGGCTTTAATGCTAAAGTATTAAAGGGTTGGAAAAATTAATAATCCCGTCATGAGTCAATTAATTAAATTTTTTGGCTAAAATAAATTAAAATGCTAAAGTCGGAAATTCAATTAATTTAAGTCATAGGAAAAATTAAATTCTCCAACATTTAAAATACGTGGATTTTAAACTTTTTGATTTTTGGAGGTCTCAGGCCAAGGGAATATTGAAAATTTCAAGATATTTTTTACCTTTAGGCCATAGTAGTTAGGTCAAAGTCAAATTTTTGGGGCAATTAACTCAAAATAATCATTTTGGAATTAATTAAAAGTAAATTAAAAGTGAAATTCCAATTTCCTCAAAAAGTAACTTTATTTTATCGTTGATAATTAAAAGATCATTTGATCTTCATCAGTTGTTGAGATTGCTTTGACGGGGATCAAACCAGCCAGTCGTTGGAGAATTTATCTATAAATTAGAGGTCTCTCTCCATTATTTGGATCCCGATTTCTTAATCATGTACTTGCTCTAAGAAAACTCTTGTAACTTTTTTTTGGTTAATAAAACGCAAAGGCTTTGGGGTTTCAGACCATGGTGTTCCTCTTTCAGACTTGTGTAGTGATATTGTTCTTAATACATCGTTTTTATTTGCTAGATAATAGCCCTTTGAGGATTGATCTGTATACAGGTATCTTGTACAAATTTCTAGGTTTTTAAAATATCAGTTTTATTTTATAGAAGTAGCAAGTATATCTATTTCTTGATGATTTTACGATCATTTTTTAATCTATATTAATCTAACAATCAGATCTAAGTGTGAAGAAGTTATCATTCAAGATTTGGGCATTTGGAGAAGTCCTTAGCAGGACCAACTGACTCTTAGTGTATAGATTCTAAAGTGCCCACTGATTTTAATTTCTGAAGTTATCTTACAAAATATTTTATTTGTAGGGTTATTCTTAGGCTTCTGCCTCTTAAAAATTTCCAATTTATTTACAACTTGTGCAAAATTGTTTAGATCTGGCTAATAGAGGGTTTGAACCTGCAGATCTACTAGATTTGTAGAATATTGTTGTATAATTGTAAATATTAAATTTCTAATTCATTGGGGTTTTGAGTATATCATATTTTTGTATATACATGTTTTGGGTTTTGCTATCTTTTGTTTGTGCAATAACAAACATGAAGATTGCAGGCAAACTTTGTGGATTCTGGAGACGAATCTAGACCTCGGAGGGCATACCCATTTTCTTTGCAGGGTAAAGAGAAAATACAAAAACTTTATGGGCAAATGTTTAGGGCCTTAAGGCCCTGCGCTAGCCCTTCTCCAACCTCCTTCTCGGCTCCCCTTCCATTTTCGGCCTACCCTTTCCATTCTCGTCCTCCCTCCTTGCTCCACGACATCCTCCATCCTCCCTCTTCTCCCACTCGACATGCTCCTCGACCCTCACTCCTTATCTCACCCTACTCTCGGCCTACTTCCTTCTCGACCCTCACTTCAGCCTCCTCTTTCCCTCCACCTCTTTACGGCCTCCATCATTCCCCTTTCAGCCTCCCTTTATTCACCCTCCTTCCTCACTAAATTTTCTCCATAAATTTCCCTAAAAAATTTAAGAAATTTTTTACCAAAAAGATTTTCACAACAAATTTTTGAATTGAGGCTTTTCAATGATTTAGGCAACATATCTTCAAGTGTTTTCAAGCAGTTAAGGGTTGACTGGTGCACACCCTCTAACCTTTCCTTGTTTCATTTTGAAGGCAAGACTAATACTAGCATAGATTTGAAATTAGCTGGAGTATAGTAGCAAATTTAATTTACATCTTCTACTGTTGTACATTGCAAAGAAAGAAATTATCTTCAGTAAATTTTCGCATGCTAATTGAAAAAAAATTTAACATTGTTTCACTGTTGTTCAATAATTTATTTTTGAGTTTTTAGATCAAATACATTAGTAGATCAAAAATAATTAAATTCGAAAATTTTCTAAATTGTAATTATCAGTTTTTCATTTAAAATTTTCTGCTGTTATACATAGAACAATCTGAATATTGTATGGTTACAGGACTGTTGTTTTAGAATATGTTGTTGGCATTAACATTTGATTTAAGAGCAAATTACGAGACTGATATTTCATTGATGTAATCTGAGTTTAAGTACTTAGTTTTATTTCTTAAGTAAATTTGTTTTCACATGCTCATTCAAGAAATATTAACTTAGTTTCACTTATGCATCCAATGATCTTTGATTGAGTACTTCATGCAAATGGATTTTTGAATTTAAAGTGTTTTGTTTTTAGCATTTTACATTTCAGTAATTACTTGTGCAGATTTTACATTTTACATTGTTAGGATAGGTACTTGTTTTCACATCACGATTGTTTTTTGACCCGTAAGTTAAACAACACTCACAAAATAACTAAGAATAATTCTTATTTTAGGCCCTTAGAACTAAAATTAACCAAGTCCCTGCATTTCACATAGCTTTAAGTTTTGCATCTGCATATAAGACAATCAAATAATTCAATAGTAGTTTCCCATCCTATACTTAGACTTTATTTACTTCGCAAGATAGTTGACCCCACAAGGCACTGGTATCATTTTCCTCAAATTAAATTGAATCCTTTAAAATCTTGCGTAATTTAAACATGTATTGGTTGCTTAATTGTGTCTCCCAAATAGGTTGGTTAACAACTAATCTTTCCTCTTTCCATTTCCATAGTATCTACCTTCCTTAATCTACTATTGGGAGACAACTCAAATGGAGTGATTGGGGATCAGTGTGACAGCCCCCGATCAGAGTCGTCGTGGTGCCTAGACATTTTGTGCAACAACATTTTTTGCGCCCTTGTCGAGGATAGAGTTTTTTGTCTGTGGTCCTCACAACATTTTTTTAATCTTCTAATCTTTTTCGCCATTCATTAGCCTGTCAAAGTGGCACAACATTTTTTTGTTGTTACCAAGGCATCGAGTTTATCTTGTTGCCAGATTGCGTGACAACATTTTTTGGCGTCATTGTCGAAGAGAGAGTTTTTTGTCCTTGGTCCTCATGACATTTTTCTAATCTTCTAATCTTTTTTGCCATTCACTAGCCTATCAAAGTGGCACAACAATTTTTTTTTTGTTACTGAGGCATCAAGTTTATCTTGTTGCCAGATTCACGACATCATTTTTTCCTTTTTTCTTTTCATCTTTCTCTCTTTCATTCAAGCCAGCAACACCAACATTTCTTGGTAGTGTTGTTAGGAACCAATTTATTGGACCTTGGCTTTACGACATTCATCTCATTCATTTTTTCAATCTCTTATCATTTTTTTCCCATCAACGCCACACTTTTTAGTGCCATTTCATCTCTTCATCTTTTCATCACCGCATCTTTCGTCATCTCACTAATCCTTTCATCTGCGCCTTTAGCACCTGGACATTTCGGTTGATTTCTTGTTTTGGTAGCGACTCCACTTATTCATCCATTTACTCCCAGACAAAAAGCCATCCCTGATATCCATCTACTTCTCTCAACTGACCTTTCAATTTCTGCCTTTGGAATCTAAAAGTTAGATTCATGCTCAAGTGACGACTCCATTTCTTTCAAGAATTTGTGCTAGAAGCTCGCTTCTTGTGGATCTTTTTTATTTTCTTAAGCAAAGATCTATCTCTCTAGCATCCATTTGGTTGTTCCCTTCTCCCCTTTAAGCAAATCATCATGGATGATACTCTTCATGATACGCTGAAAGAGGCCTTTCATAAATTGCCTTAGTTCTCGGGTGGTGATTTAGCAACTGTTGGAGAGCATCTCTGCAAGGTTACTCATATAATAATCAGATATTGTCTTCTTTCACAATATAATCATGAAGATGTCAAGATACGTCTCTTTGCCTTTTCCTTAGAAGGTGATGCTATGGATTGGTTTCATAATTGTCCTGAGGATTCTTTCGCTTCTTTATAAAACATCAGTAATGCTTTTAAGGATAGATATATGAAACAAGGTGACTCGCCTTGTGCCCCTAGTACTATGCAAAAGAGTGAAAGAGATCTTGTAAAGAACTCAACTATCAACAAAAGGTTTCAAGATAATTCTCATGATGAATCCACTTGTACTATTGAAAGACAAATCTATGATAGTGGAGAAGCAGAAACAAGTTGTCAAATCAGTGTTGACAACGATAAGCATCTTGTTAAGGAATTGATTCAGATGGTTAAAGACATACAGTTAAATCAAGCTCAAGCAATCAAGAATACAGAGATTAATCAGGCTCAACTTATTAAATATATCAAACTTAACCAAGCAAGATTAATAGTTGATCATGCCAAGGAGATTGATTCTATACAAAACAAGTTATTAGCCTTAGAGGAAAAGATAACAATCATGGAATTCAATCACTCCAATCAAATGACTGCCATGGAAGAAAGACATGAGGAAGAAATGGCCATCATGGAATTTGATCACAACAATCAGTTAGCTACCATGCAAGCAAATCATAAGAAAGAGGTAAACTATATGCAAAATTGCTTCATGGGCATGAAAGCAAAGAATGATAAAATTATAAAGGACATGGAAGTTGGTCAAATATCTCTTCAGAATATATTATTGGCCATAGAGAAAAAACAAGCACCATGTGTTATAAATATGGAAGAAATGGATACCATCGAAAACAGATTAAAGATAATGGAAGTTAATCATTCTAATCAGATGTTCATTATTTAGAATCATATGATTGCAATGGAAGCAAAGCACACTCAGAAATGAAAATTGTGGAGGCCAACCATGTCACTCTGCAAGACAGATTCGTGAAAACTGAGCTCAATCAAGTGAAATTAATAGTAAGGCATGCCAGAGAAATAAGTTTCATACATAAGAGGTTGGAAGAAAGGAAATCAAAAGTACAAAAGTTTCAGTATGATCCAGATGATAGATGGCAGAAAATGAGGAAGCTTTCAATAGGTCATAACTCTCCCAAGCCATTAAAGCAGGTTCCGTCTTGTTGTGAATATCTTGAGAGAGTGGTTGGCCCCATTAACGAAGATTTAACTGCGGATGACATGATCAGAGAAGAAATTGAAAAGGATCAAGTTATAACTCATAACACTTGTGAAACTAATCCATCATTTATCATAAAACAGATCCAGAATGAAGAGAGGCATGTCACAAATATCTTAAATACTTTATCTGAAAATTCTCAAGCAAAATGTTCCACATTATCAGCGATACAACCTGCCACAAAGAAAAGCCTGAAGCGAAAAAATAAAAAGAATGAGTAAGCAGTTTGATGCATCTGATGGCCGCGAGCAGCTCGATTTTCAGATAAGACAAAGCCCTACTGTATGCAGGATTGGACATGGCACATCTGAAAAACAACCCACAGATTTGCCTAAAAGCAGGAAAAAGCTCAGTATGCACTATATTGAATACATCTGATGCCACAAGGCATCCTTTGTATTGTATCTCTAACCTTATACCCTATTATCTCAACATTTTCACTTTGAAGTTAGATTAAATTTATATTTTCATGTTAGTAGAATAGTTAATAAATGAAGAGCTTCAATTCTTATGTGCTTAATGTTTTATGATGATTTTGGATTATATTTGGATAGGACACTACTTATGTCATTTTGTGTTTTCTTTGGGTGTAGATTCTGGATTCTCACATTCCTTCAATGAAGCAACATGTCCCCAAGTAAAGCCAGATGTTGACCACTCCATGTCAACTACCCCATAGTTGTACATTTTTTCGCGCATGGATTTCCATCATGTCTAAGCACTCAGATGATCCACAAATTCATCATTATCAATGATATGTACACTGGATTTTTGTAAACCCATTATGCATTTTGTAATGTAAATGATCCAAGACAAATGTATGTAACAAACTAGGTAAATTTATTTTTTTGATGATGATTTTTATCCTAAGAGGTTTTAGTCTCACCAATTGATGTGTGTTTCTAAACACGAAGATTGACAAAGTTTTTCTCTCTAGCCTCACCCCAAAGCTAGAGTGGATTTTGTCGTCAGGATTATAAAGGAGTTCTAGTATTATTTATTGAGTCTCTGTAAAAGTGATTTGGGAATAGTTCTAACTATTTGGTTAATTTATTTTATTACAAGTCACTTAGTCTCCTAAATCACATTTTGTGTCGCAAAAATGGGTAATTATTGAGGGTCTATAACGAACAGGTATTCCCCCTTAATGGCTTAAAAATGTAATATTTCATGTAAATAATAATTTTAGCTTTAATGCTAAAGTATTAAACGGTATAATCTCCTCATGAGTCAATTAATTAAATTTTGTGGCTAAAATAAATTAAAATGCTATAGGCGGAAATTTAATTAATTCGGGTCCTACGGAAAATTAATCTCTCTAACATTTAAAATTCGTGGGTTTTAAAGTTTTAAATTTTTTTAGGTCCTGAGCAAAGGGAATATTGAAAATTTCAAGATATTTTAGACCCTTGAACCATAGTAATTAAGTCAAAGTCAAATTTTTGAGGCAATTAACTCAAAATAATCATTTTTGGATTAATTAAAAGGAAATTAAAAGTGAAATTCGAATTTCCTCAAAAAATAACTTTATTTCAATGTTGATGATTAAAAGGTCATTTGATCTTCATCAACGATTGAGATTACTTTGATGGGGACCAAGCCAACTCGACGTTGGAGTATTTATCTATAAATTAGAGGTCTCTCTCCATTATTTGGATCTCGATTTCTGAATAGTGTACTTGCTCTAAGAAAGCTTTCGTAACTTTTTTCTGGTTAATAAAATGCTAAAACTTTGAGGTTTTAGATTGCGATGTTCCTCTTTCAAACTTACATGGTAATATTGTTCTTAATACTATGTCGTTTTTATTTGTATTTGTTGGATAATAGCCTTTGAAAATTGATTTGTTTACAGGGATCTTGCACAAATTTCTAGGTTTTTAAAATATCATTTTTATTTGATAGAAGTAGCAAGTATCTTTATTTCTTGATGATTTATGATCATTTTTGAATCTCTATTAATCTAACAATCAGATCTAAGTGTGCGGAAATTATCATTCAGGATTTGGGCATTTGGGGAAGTCCTAAGCTAGACCAACTGACTCTTAGTTTACAGAATCTAAAGAGCCCACTGATTTTAATTTATGAAGTTATCTTACAAAATATTTTATTTGCAGAGTTATTCTTGGGCTTGTGCCTCTTTAAAAATTTCTAGTTTATTTGCAAACTTGTGCAAAATTGTTTAGACTTGGCTAATAGATGGCTTTGATCTGCAAATATGCTAGATCTATAGAATTTTATTGTATATTTGTAAAAACTAATTTTCTAATTCACTAGGGTTTTGGGTATTTCATATTTTTGTATATACATGTTTTGGGGTTTTCTATCTTTTGTTTGTGCAGGAACAGACTTGAAGATTGCAAGCAAACCTTCTGGATTCTAGAGACAAATCTAAACCCCGGAGGGCATCCCCATTTTGTTTACAAGTTAAAAGAAAATACAAGAAGATCGTGGGCAAATTTTTTAGGGCCTTGAGGCCCTACATGGGCCATCTCTAGCCTCCTTCTTGGGCTCCCTTCCATTTTTGACATCCCCTTTCCATTCTCGACCTTCCTCTTTGCTCTCAGCCCCCTTGCTCCATGGCATCCTCCATCCTCCCCCTCGGCCTGCTCCTCGGACCTCTTTCTCAGCCCTCACTCCTTATCTCCCCTTGCTCTCAGCCCTCACTTCCGCCTCCTCTTTCCTTATCCCTCCACCTACTTATGGCCTCCCCTCATTCACGGCCTCCATTTCTCTTCGACCTCCCTCACCTCCTATTGATCTCCCTTGCTTCATTCTCGGTCTCCCCCATCTCACTCTTGCCCTGCATCATTCCCCTTTCAGCCTCCCTTTCTTCACCCTCCTTCATCACTAAATTTTCTCCATAATTTCCCTAAAAATATTTAACAAATTTTTAACAAAAAGTTTTTCACAAAAAAATTTTGAGTTGAGGATTTTCAATTATTCGGGCAGCATATCTTCAAGTGTTTTGAAGCCCCTAAAGGTTGACTGGTGCACGCCCTCTA
The DNA here is from genome assembly GCA_031772625.1 of Pinus tabuliformis. Taxonomy (NCBI): domain Eukaryota; kingdom Viridiplantae; phylum Streptophyta; class Pinopsida; order Pinales; family Pinaceae; genus Pinus; species Pinus tabuliformis. The sequence goes on along the minus strand of CM062815.1, from coordinate 816,667,560 downwards.
ACATTTACTCATTTCATTTTGAAAGCAAGGCTGATATTGGCACAAATTTGAAATTAGCTGGAGTATAGCTGCAACTTTAATTTACATCTTCTATTGCTATACATTGCAGAGATAAATTATCTTCAGTAACCTTTTGCGTGCTAATTGACAAATTTCTTAACATTGTTTCACTGTTGTTCAGTAATTTATTTATGATTTTTTAGATCAAAAACATCAGTAGATCTGAAATAATTAAACTCGGAAATTTTTTGAATTGTAGTTATCAGTTTGTCATTTAAAAGTTTATGTTGTTATACAAAGAAAAATCTGAATATTGCATGGTTACAGGGCTGTTGTTTTAGAATATATTGTTGGCATTAACATTTGATTTAAGAGTAGATAATCTACTAAACTGATATTCCATTGATGTAATCTTTGTTCAAGTACTTAGTTTTATTTTTAAAGTACATTTGTTTTCACATGCTCATTCAAGAAATATTAACTTAGTTTCACTTATGCTTCCAATGATTTTTGATTGAGTACTTCAAGCAAATGGATTTCCAATGTTCCACCAAGTTTCCGGGACGAGGAGGCGAGGGAGCAGGGATATGCAGGAGCGACCTATGCAAAATCTCCCCACTAATTCTTAGGAAATGTGGGGAGATGTCGGGGTCTTTAAAAGTTATAAATATAAAATATAAATCGATGAATCATATAATTGAAACAAATTTAAAACGAAAAGCATGATCATTGATATCATTATCATATAGGTTATAATCATACATCATACAACTTTGTAATTGTACAGTGTAACTACTAGTCTACTAACTTATTAACTATACACAATGAAAATAATTATAAAATTATAAATGTTTCAAGTTTTAAACTTCAAACTTTAAACCATATTGATGTTCCACTTCCAACTATGAACATTGAATACTGAATAATATAAAAGTCATGTTTGATACATCAGCAACAGTGTTATTTCAATGAAGGAGAAGACAAAAGGTTGCTTGGCGATGGCAGCAGTGTTCAATTCAACGAAGGAGAAAACAGAAAATAAAATGCGAAATGCACATAATGTAGACCGGGAAACGTTGCTTGGCGATGGCAACAACAAAGGAGCAAACATAAAATGAAATGGGAAATGCACATAACGTAAACCCTAAATTACGATTCTTTTGTTTCATAAAAAAATTTGTGAATTTTTTCTAGGGAAACGACCCCTCAAGACCCCTTAAGAGCCCTTTCGCCTAGGAAACGACCCTAAAAATGGAGGAAACAACCCTTTTCAAGTTTCCTTGCGTACCCTGTTTTTTGGGAGCTTGGGGAAACATCCCCCTCTCGTCCCCAAATCCCCAGAGCGTGAGGGAGTTAGGAAACTCGATCCCCGGGTGGGGGAACGTGACCCCATGGAACACTGTGGATTTCTGAATTTAAAGTGTTTTATTTCTAGCATTTTACATTTCAGTTCTATTGTACATTTCAATAATTACTTGTGCAAATTTTACATTTTAAATTGCTGGTATAGGTACTTGTTTTCACATTACGATCATCATCTTTTTAACCCTCAAGTTAAACAACACTCGCAACATAACTCATAATAATTCATAAGCCCTCATTTAACTAAAATTAACCAAGTCCCTGCATTTCACATAGCTTTAGGTTTTGCATCTACATATAAGACAATCGAATCATTCAGCAGCGATTTCCCATCCTGTACTTGGACTTTATTTCCTTCGCAAGACAGTTGACTCCACAAGGCACTGGTATCATTTTCCTCAGCTTAAATTGAATCCTTTAAAATCTTGTGTAATCTAAACAAGTACTAGTTTCTTAATTGTGTCTCCCAGATTGGTTGGTTCCCAACTAATCTTTCCTCTTTCCATTTCCATAGGGTCTACCCCCCTTAGTTTGCTATTGGGAGACAACTCAAACAAAGTGATTGGAGATCAGTGTGACAGCCCCTGATCTGAGTTGTTGTTGCAGTGCCTAGACATTTTGTGCGACGACAGACTCTTCACCAAATGGACATGAAAATTGCTTTCTTGCATGGCTTCCTCGAGGAAGAGGTATTTGTTGAATAGCCACAAAGCTTTGAAGAGCATGATACGGAAACTCGTGTATGCAGATTGAAGAAAGCCTTATATGGGCTGAAGCAAGCTCCAAGAGCTTGATATGCTCGCATTGATAACTACTCGATGAAGCTTGGTTTCACCAGAAGCAATGCAGACCTAAACCTCTACTTCAAGATTGTCCAAGGTATACCTTTGATTTTGATATTGTATGTTGATGATTTATTCTTGATAGGAGGAGAACCTCTTATCCTCTAGTGTAGGAAGGAGTTAGCTTCTAAATTTGAAATGAAAGACCTTGGTTTGATGCATTACTTTATGGGTTTAGAAGGCCGGCAAAGACCTATTGAAATTTATCTTTCTCAAGGAAAATATGTCGTTGAGCTTCTTGAAAGAATTGCTATGGTAGAATGTAAGTCCATGCATACTCCTATGGAAATGAACTTTAAGAAATTATGTGCAAAGCTACAGGACCTAATCTAGCAAATCCAACAGAGTATAGACAACTCATTGGTGCTTTGATGTTTTTGCTAAACACTAGGCCTGGCATATTTTTTGTTGTAAACACTTTAAGTCAACATATGATTGATCCCTTTCATGCCCACTAGATTGCTACAAAACATGTACTTAGATACTTGCATGGAACTATCAATCTAGGATTGAAAAAGACTGCTAAAAATGTAAAGACTTCATGGATAACTTTGTTGGTAGAAAGAGAACTTTTAGGTGCTGCTTTAGCTTCAGATCTGCCATGATCTCTTGGATGAATAGAAAGCAAAAGTTTGTTGCATTGAGTACATTTTTGCTAGCATGGCTAGCTGTGAAGCGGTTTGGCTAAGAAAGCTTTTTGGGGAACTATTTGAGCAAGTTCCAAACACAACAGTTATATATTGTGACAATAAGAATCAGATTCATCTTGCTTGAATATCCTGTGTTTCATGACAACTCCAAGCATACTAAGATCAGGTATCACTATATCCAGGATATGGTGTAGAGAGGAGTAGTGAGGCTCCATCACATCTCCATTGATGATCAGATAGCTAACATTCTTACCAAGTCTTTACCAAAAGGAAAGTTCTTGTTTTTTAGAGAACAACTTGGACTTATGGACGTGACCCTTCTGAAAAGCGATCATAGCTAATTGAGAACAGTGAGTTGCCTTTCCCCCCTGTCAAAGCTCAAGGATTAGGGAATAATACCGGAAACCTCCCGAGGATGAGGGACCTCTTGTGTAGTGTGTGCCACAAGAGTAGGCCTCAATATGTATCCGACCCACAGTCTGGGACGTGTCTAGAGCCACCTATCTGGCCAATACGTGTAGTGAGACTTGTCTAGGATGCAATTGTTCAACCACTTGACTTTTAAAGAAACTTGGTTGTGTTTGATTCTTGTCTGTGTGATTTGTTTGAGTCTTGTCTATGTGATGCATGTGTACTATCACTTTTGAGATGAAAATTGGTTGAGTGTAATCCTTGTCTATGTGACATGTGATGATCCTTTCCTTTCCAAATTTGTGTCAAATGGATGATTCTTCTTTAGATTGCAACTTCATTGTTACAGATGTTACAAAGCAGAGTTGAACTAAGATGAATGAAAGAGATTAGAAGAAGCAAAGATCTTTGACGCAGAAAGAAATTACTCCCTAGCTGAGAGGGAGTGTTAAAATTTGGCAGTTCGAGGATGAATTTCTCCTAGAAGAAATCATATCTTTCAATTCTGTTTGAACCACCTATAATAAAATTTCATTTCTGACAATTCTAATATGACTTTCCAAAAATAGTAAGTCACATCTCAATTTGGAAGTGACTTTCCAAAAATAGAAAGTCATATCTAAATGATCAAGGATGATCTCGACATATGGAATCCATGTTAAAATCAAATCAATCATGATTATACAAGTCAAGAATTAATATTTTATCCTTACTAGTATTATTATTATTATGATACTATTATTTATAAGTTCGTCTAAAGTCATTCACCTTTAATGGATTAATATAAATGAATTCTCAATAGTCTCATGGAATAAGTCAATCAAATTGAGAATCTCTTACTTGGCAAATCAAACCTCTCTCTTGGAATAGAATAATAACTCCACACTTAAGAGAATGTAACTCTCTCTCATTAATTCGATGTATGGCAAAATGTAACTCCTCATTAAATGCACTTGTAACTTCCTCGCTCAATTCGATTTGTAACCCTCACTAAATATTCTCTCATGTCTAAGTGTGACTCTTTTTCTCCCTAATTCAAATTGTAACTCCTCAAGACGAGTGTACCTTTCTTTAGTAACTCCTCCCTCATGGAATTCAATTCTCCTATTGTTGGCTCAAGGCATGAATTATTTTTGTAACTCATTTCATTTCTCATCTATTTAAGCAAGAGAAAATGAGAGTTGAGAGTAGCATGTTCATTGTGAAGAAAGAGAACAAGTGTTGAGTATGTGCAAGAGAGGTGTGACAGCAAGAGCAAGGGAAAAGCTAGAACAAGTGTGAATAACAAAATCTGATCAAGAGAAAGAGGAGATCTTCAAACAAAGAGTGTGAGCACTTCAGCTACAAGTTGATCAGACATTGGTGAATTTATTCATAATTACTCTCTCTCTCTCTCTCTCTATACACTGTGAAACAATTGAAGAAATCTAATAGAAGAAGAATCAATCGAGTTTTTCCCTTTGAAGGGTTTTTCCCTAGTCATTGGACCTAAATCTCAATGCTCATATTTGTGCTTGGTTGTATTCCCTTATGTTTATGTTCTATTTACAATCGTCGACCTGAAAGTTTTGAAGAATAAATCTGCATTCTAAGTAGTTGTAACAGCATAGAACATTCAGTTTTCTGCAAAGTACATTCAACTTTTTGCAACGTACATTTAGTTTTTTGCATAGAACTTTCAAGTTTCTACAAAGAATATCTAAGTTTATGCATAGAACTTTCAGATTTTTTATTTTCGAGTTATTCCACACCCATACAGCTTCAGAGTGTTGGGTTTTTTCAAAATGATTCATCTGCACTTGTTCAACGCCATGCTCTTGTTCTACAGCCACAACAAATTTGCAGATGCCAACATTGTGATCAAATTGGCCGTGTGAAAGATCATTGTTTTGATCTTCACCCATGTGAGCATTGTGGTAAAAACACTCATCATTCAAATAGATGTTCCAAAAATAAGCCTCTTGCAAGAACGAAGATCCACCTTGGATGGATGGCTTCTTGGCAATGGGCTTCAGCAACCAAGAAGATATTTCAGTCATACTTTAGATTTCATTCTCGAGTATTGACACGTCTTGCAATTGAGATTTCTTCATCTTCTCACCTTGTATCTGATAGGAGGAATTGATATTCAGTTACTAGATTCGAAGCCAAATCAAGCAAGTCTTATCATGCTGCATGAACCTATTGCTAGAGTTAGCCATACCTAGATTTAGAGTTGTAGCCAGAGACAGAGTCATGTCCCATGAGCATGATTTTTGGTTGGTGGCCTTCCTTAAACCACCCACTGATTGAGACTTCAATGGTCTCCCATTCAAAACATTAGGGAGCACTTCCACTAGCAAAAGACTTCAGCTTCTACCCAAATTTGGAATTGTTCCAAGAACTACATCAAGCATTCCATAGTTGGTGGTCATCCATAAAACCACCATCGATTGAGACCTCAAGTTCTACCACCTCACTAGGTTTGTGGTCTTCCTTAAAAACCACCATTTCAGAGAGCACATTCAATGATTTGTTGCCATGCATTTTAGCACATTTTGTATTTCAACTCTGTTCTTGGAATCATATGTCCCCCTTCGGATTACAAAGGGGGTGGGGGGGGGGGGGGGGGGGATGCTGGACACCTAATCCACTAAGGGTTATGGTGTGGTAGTGTTGCGGGGGAGCACCCTCCCCCTCGATCCCGCTCCCAATCCACGCTCTGAGCGGGAGCGACTCAGGAAATCAACAAGTCACACTAGATGAAATCAACATAATATGTCCTCATATGAAGTATGAGGTAGTTGACTAAGAAACTTTGATTAAAAGCTTTGAGAAATGGAATGTGTGAGGAAGAAAGGAAGAGATCGTGAGATATTCAACCACGATGAAGGCAATCAACATCCAAAAGACCAAGAAGATTTGACTAGGAAATCTCCCAAAAAGATATAAAGACTCGGATGAAAGTATGAAAAAGATGAAGACCCTTAACAATGGATATCTTTGGGAGATATGTCAATAAGTGTGTAGGATGTTGATACCTACAAGAAGATGTCATGATGAAGAGCCATCTCGTAAGGTATGATTTAATTTAATATGATGTTTTGATTTCTTGAATAATATCTGGATGAGTTCATGTAGGGCTACTAGAACAAGACTTGTATGTACAAGTACAACCAACATTCATGCGATGGATGGAAACCCATGAAAGAAGCATGGAGAGAAAAGAAGTAGCCATATGAAGAAAGTTCCAGAACTATGCCAAGAAGGCCACTTTCCATGAAGAAGAGAATGACATGACGAAATAAGAAGGAAAGTGAACAATGGTAGTTGCCCTACAAGGAAGAAGATCAACTAAATTTCATGACATTAAGGAGAGAAGTTGATCAAGCAGCTTAATGACCCACAAAGAAGAAGTTGTTGATGTATAAAAGAGTCCCTAGGTAAGAGGGAGCTCTAACAGGTCCCTGATCAAGAGGGAGTTTGAATTAGATCACCCCTAATTACAAAGGAGTGACAATTGTGTTTTTCCATTTCATGTGTCATGCACTAGACCAAGACTAACAGTCGTAAGTCTAGATGAAGGCCATGAATAGAAATGTAGACATATGATAGAGACAACATTCTTGTCTTCACTTGGGAAGAAAGAATGGGAGGATTGGGTAATCATCTGGCATTTGATACTCTTTGAGGATGTGTAGGGCATCCAAGGTAAGAGTAGGCAAGAGGACTAATATTCTTTGAGGGTTGGGAACCTAAGATAAGAATAGTCCTAAAAGGTCATACTTAGTGAACACCCAGGTGGGTATATACCTTAAGAGACAATGATAAAGGTGTCTATAAATCATTGGTCTTGCCAGCATTGTAGCTCATGATCTCATGGAGAAATGGAGTTGCTAGTCAAGGCCTCGCACTATGACAATGTTGATTGATATGATTCTATACAGATGGGATTACCAATCCGATTCTTCTTATGAGAAATTCTTCAGATTGAGAATAACCAAGTACCATTGAAGATACCTCCCTAGTTAAGAGGGAGTGTTGAAGAAAAGGGTAACTAGGTTCGCTATTTGTCAATGTAATTTTGATCTTTGTACTTGTCAAGAAAAACAATTATTATTTTTACAAATTATATGAATGAGTTTCTTGCTCATTCCATAGGTCTAAGAAAGTCAAAGAGTCATAAGAAAATTGAAGAGCTCTTCTTGAGCCTATATGTAATGTATATGGATCAAACCAAATATCTAAAACAACCCTCCAAGACACGCACAATCCTCTGGATGTAGTCGGCCAGCAAATGAACTAAATAAAAGTCATGTCGGCTTGCCAATAGAGACACATCTATTCACACTGATAGGTCAGCTAAATATGGGACGAAACCACTATATATACCCAGCTAGGGTATCCGCAAAACCATGACACAGAACTCGGACTTGACTGAGATTTACGAGTCTGTCACAGGGTAAAAAATCGGATGGTTATAGGAGGTGCAGGAACTCGGATGACACAACTTCAGATGGGTGCAGGAAGGTTCTCGGATGCCTCTACAATTTCGCAGGCAATTACAGTGAGGAAAATTACAGTCTAATACTCCTCGGTGATGGAAATCTCAGCATACCTGCAATCATAATCTTGGTACAAGGATAGCAGTCATTATCTTAGTAATGAAGGTCTCAATAATGGTCACAATCTTGGCCTACTAACACAGTGAAGCAACCTCACTATCTTGGCATGTGTGGAGAAAAATTCTAAAGTGACACTCTATCTTAGTCCAGAGGCAGTCATAATAGATGTAATAGTGATCTCAGTATAACTATAGTCAAGACCTTAATAGAGGATATCACTGTCTCAGTGAATCTAAATGCAACTCTACTATATATCTTAGATCTCTTTGTTGTGGAGAAGATCTTGGTGAGGACAAAAAGCAATAATGAAGATCTCCGTGGTAGTACAATAGTAATGGTGATAGAGATGATCTCAGTGTGCAACAATGATTTCAATCAAGATGGATCAATGATGAAGTAGCAATGATGATGATCTCAGCAGTGACAAAGAAGAGGATTGTTGTCTTGGTCTTGGAGTGGCATGATAGGTCAAGAGTCATGGTCTTGGTATTCGTTAATTAGAATCCCTATAAGAAGAATTTTGTGTGGGTTTTCTTCACCAAGAGGGAGAGGTTTTGGCCCTGGCAGAAAGCCAACATCTTGTGTTCTTGTCTCTTGTATTTTGGTAACTGTTTGATGAAGTAAGAAATACACACAGTAATGTTATCAAGAGAAGATTGTGTTAATAAGCAAAACTTAAAATACCTCACAAATAGTTATCATGCTAAGAAGAATCACATTAACTACAGTTTCCCTAGGTTCTTCAACACAAGATACTCTGACCATCTGGTTGTCGCATGCTCTCTCAGCTCCTCTCAGTCGTACCCTGTACCTTCTGGTCCTTCGACTCCCGATCTGCTGCACTACCTCTATCAATGATCCAAGTCCATCTGACCACTGAACCTCGATTATCCAATCTCCTCACTACTTGTACCCTAATCCATCAAGGGCACAACACATCAAAACTCTTGTTAAGTTGTTCACAACTTGGTTTGTGAACAACTCTCAATCTGCCCACTGTTGCTCCTTATGAAGACCAACATAAGTCACGGAGGGTTGCCACCTATCACTGCAACATGTCCATTTCCCACAATGAACACGGGCTAGGGTGATTGCCCATCATCTGCTGTAGAAGTCCTTCTCCACACACAAGTCTCGGGCTACACAAACTTCTCTTGGTTGATCGGACCCATGAGCTCAACAACTGCCACTCTAGCAACTACCTAAGTCCATGAAGATGGTGCACACCAGGCTCCAACTTGGACACCATCACGTTGTCCTCCAACAAACCATAAATTCCCAATCCACTATCCACACTTGGCCCACTCTCTCGTTGCCCTCCAATAGACCACGAGTGACCAATCGTTGTTGTAGCATCTGCTCTTGGTTAGGGCATCCAACCACCTAGGAAACCCTTGCTCTTGGCTACTAATAGACTTCCAAATTGTCCTCTCCTAGGACACCATGCACTAGCATCAATTGAACCTTAACACATCAATACAATACATACCTAGCCCAGATCAAGAAGATAAGTTTAAGGAGTTGTGGGCATATAATGTTCTAATTTGCTCAAAAGTATTCTTGTTTCATTGATTTGTGAAAAATCATTGTGTTAAGATCTATTTCTCTCTAAGACTAAGTAGCATTGGAGGTGATAATTGATTGATTGAGATTCAATTGGATGTTGGGCATCTTTTAGATAATTGGCTTTGAAATTCCAAGCAATTGTCATTGGCATTTTTCATTGAGATTGGATAAGTATTCAATTGTGGATCTGTGGCAAATTGTGCATCTTCCAATCATAAAGTTAACTGAGTTCCATTTTATCTTGTTGGCATTTTTAGAGTTGGCATAATCGAAATTTCTTGAATAAGTACTTGGCAAAATAACTCAAGTGAAACCATAATCTAAGTACCTCAAGGCTATAGAAATCTTCCTCTAATAACCATCTTCTAACTTCACATTGCATTTTCATCCTAAGATGGTTGTGCATATTAAAATTTACCTTCAAGCATAAGCTTGGTTGAGAGAAAGATAGAAACACCTTTTCATCCTCTCTTGACAAGTCTAGCATTTCTAGTATTTAAAACAGTGACCTTGCAATTGTCAGAGCCACAATCTCTGCAACGTCGGAGGCACTGGGTACGTTAGATTTCAAGGAGAGGAATCGTTAATCACACCCTCGTGTGCTTCACCTTGACTTCTCTCTACCACTTACTATAGAGTTTAGGCTCAATATAGATAGAGATTAAGGGTCATACTTAGACTAGGCAGTTAAGTAAAATCAACCAAAAAACCTGCATTTCACATAAGTCCTAGGAATTGCATTTCATATAGAATCGCTACGCATTGAAGTAACTATTGTCCATTTGATACTTGGTGTTAAAATTTGTAAAGCAAGAGTGTTGACTAAATAAGGCACTGGTTTCAAATATATATAGCCAATCGAATCCTTAATATCTTGCTAAATCTAAACAAATGCTAGGCCACTCAACTGTGTCTCCTGGAAGTTGGTTCTCAACTTGTCCTTCTTCATTCTATTTCCATAGGATCTACCCTCATAGCCCATTGCTGGGAGAGAACTTAAACAGGGAGGTTGGGGATTAGGGTGACATCCCCCCAACCTGAATTGTTGTCGCGGTGCCTAGACATTTTGAGCGACAACAATCCCCAAGATGAGCTTGACAGCGGGGAACTACACTATCACAGATGAATTTTTCATGACAAATGTTCATGACAGTAATGTGGTGTTGGGAGTTCAATGGATCATCTATATTGGGTGTTATACCACAGACTACTAGCAAATGGAGATGATGTTTATGAAGGATGGCAAGAAGGTGGTGCTAGGAGGCATGCACACTTATCCCCCCAAGATAGTGACATCTAACAAGATGGAGGCAATCTTTCGACATGGAGACATTGAGTGGGAAGTGGAGTACAGAGTGTTGAAAAAGAAGTCGTCAGAATAACATCAGTAGTATTCGACATACATTGCATCTTTATTGCACAAATATCAGAAGGTGTTTAGGGATATTACGTCAAGGAGGTCACTTGATAGGAGCTTTGAGCATATATCATTAAGTTGGATGAAGGGGTCTAGGCGGTCATCACTACTCCATACAAGCGCCCCAGCGCATATAAAGATGAGATTGAGAAGATTATTCAGGCGTTGCTTGCATTAAGCCACATTTTCCCCAATTCTAGCCAATTTGCCTCATTAGTGGTTCTAGTAAAATAAGGCAGGTCCTTGAGGATGTGTATCAGTGACAATGCATTGAATAAGAAAACCATCAAAAATAGATGCCAATTCCTAGGATTAATGAATTGATGGATGAATTAAAAGGGGCCAAACAGTTTTCCGAAATTGATCTTCGCTTAGGCTACCACCAAATTAGAGTCAAGGAGCAAGATATTCCAAACACTGCTTTTAGATGTCACTATGGCCATTATGAGTTTCTAGTTATGCCTTTTGGGTTGTGACCAACGTACCTGCTACCTTCCAGTCTTGTATGAACCATGTGTTCACCAGACAGAGACACAAATATGTGCTAGTCTTCTTTGATGACATTCTGGTATACAATAGAACTTGGGAGGAACATTTACAACACTTGGAAGAGGTGTCAAAGATATTGGAAGAACAACAATTTTATGACAAGCTATCCAAGTGCAAGTTTAGTTTGACCAAGATGCTCTAATTGGGGCAAGTGATTGGTGGAGAAGGGTGCAAGTGCACCAGGACAAGATTCGAGCTATCATTGATTAGCCTACTCCTAAGAATGTGACGATGTAAAGAGGATTCTTGGGCGATTCATCAAGGGGGTTTTCTCGACTAACAACACCACTTACAGACTTGACCAAGAAAGAAGCCTTTGTGTGGACAAGATGCAGAAAAGAAGGCTTTTGTGCAACTTAAGGAGGTAATGAGTACTTATGCTGTTTTAGATTTGCCTGATTTTTCTTAGTCGTTTGTTTGGAGTGTGATGCTTCAGGTGAAGAGATTGGAGCAATATTGATGTGGAAAGTCCACCCTATTGCTTTCGAGAGAAGAAAGCTTAAGGACTACGAGTGCCAGTACTCAATATATGACAAAGAGATGCTTGCCATCATGCATGCAATGGCCAAGTTTAGGGCATATTTTGTGGCCAATCAGTTCAAAGTCAAGACTGATCAAAACAACCTCAGATTTTTCTTGCATCAGGAGTTAAATGATCAACAGTAGAAATGGGTGAGCAAAGTTCGGGCTTATGATTTTGAGATCGAGTATGTCAAGGGGAAGAATAATGTGGTCATAGATGCACTTACAAGGAGACCCGCGACATTCTATTTCATGGACACTTCATTGGATTGGAAGTCCCAGCTATTGGTGGAGTATTTCAAAAACAAGATGGCATGTGAAATCTTGGATGGGAAAATACAAGATAGCAGATACATGGAAGTTCAAGATATCATCTATTATAAGTACAAAATCTACTTGGTGTCAGACTCACAGTTGAAGGATAACGTGATGCATGCAATACATGATTCTCCACTTACAGGGCATCCAGGCTACCTTAAGACCTACAAGGCAGTTGGGGAGAGGTTCTCTTGGAAGGGCCTTAAGGAGGATGTTTTGAGATATGTTTGCGAATGTAGCCTCTGTCAAAAGAATAAGGTGGAGCATATGCATCCAACAAGCCTATTGCAGCCACTTCTTGTTCCAAAACAAAAGTGGGAGAGCATCTCTACGGAATTCATCATGGTACTGCCTTAAGTGCAAGGCAAAGATTGCATATATGTGGTAGTGCATCGATTGACTAACTACACTAACTTCTTTAAGAACCCCTTTAGCAGTTCGACATCCTAGGCGTAGACTTATTCTTCCATGATATCTTCAAGATACATGGTCTACCCAAGACTATTGACAGTGACAGGGACAACAGAATTATGGGAGGATTTTGGTAGGAGTTATTTCGGTTGGTGCTCATAGAACTCACCCCTAGTACGAGATATCACCCACAAATTGATGGGCATATAGAGATAGTAAATAAATGGCTCAAGAAGTACTTGAGGAATCATGTATCATGATAATAGAGAGCGTGGGTGAAGTGGCCACATTTGGGCGAATATTGCTACAACACTCCATAACATGTGTTGATCGAGATGTCACCATTTAGAGCTTTGTATAGCTCAGTGTTGTTAAAATCGCGATAAAATCGCGATTTTTTCAAAAAATCGCGAGTTTATCCCCCAGCCGCTTAAATCGCGATTTTTATCCCAAAAAATCGCGGCTTTTTTTTTATACCGATTTTTTCGAAAAAATCGCGATTTTTTCCATAAAAATCGCAGAGGCGCGGGGCAGCGGGCTTTTAATAGGCAAAAACGATTTTTTTTTATGTCATTATGCTGTCGCCGCGCGGAGGAGGAGGAGAAGAGGTGAGGGAGAGGAGCTGAAGGGTTTCCGTCGAATTTGGGAGCGAATCCAAGTGTTTTTAGGAGAAATCCAAGACAAGATCACCAATTTGTCCATAAAAAAGGTATGTAGATTATTTTTTTTTGTTTTGCTTCTATAAAAACTTTGTTTTTCATTGTTTTTAAAGAATTTTTTGTAATTTTTCATTGATTTGGGATGGGTAATTTGTTATGACTATGAGAACCAATTTTTTATTTTTATTTTCTCATTTTTTTTAAACATTGTTTATTTTTTTTGAATTTTCATTGTTTTTTGGCATTTGCCATTGGCATTTGGTTGGGTAACTTGGGTTTGGAAATTGGGATTTTGGAAATAATTAACTTGTAATTTTGTAAATGCTAAATTGTAATTTGTATTATGTAATCCTAAATTCCTATTTCCTAATCCTTATTTTTCCATAGGTTTGCAAATTCAAAATTCAAAAACAAACATGCCAAGGAAATTGGATCCTTTCTGGGAATATGGTGAACCTAAAACTCCGAATGATAGACAAAACTTGTATTGCAAGTTGTGTGGAAAGGAGATATTCGGGGGGGTGTACAGGTTGAAGTTCCACCTTGCACAAATCCCTGGACATGATGTGGGGCCCTGTCTAAATACAAATCCTGAAATTATCCAAAGAGCCATGAGAGCATTGGGAGAATTAGAGCACACTAGAGAGGCCAAAGAAGAACTCAAAAGGCAACTAAAAAGGTCAGCTGAAGGAAGTGGGCCAAGTGGCACTGGTTCTACTGCAGCGTCAGTCAATCTGGTAGCTGCATCATCATATTTTGTTCCTCGAACCACACCTGGTTCACAACCAACTATCGGTTCAATGCTAAAAAGAACTGAAAAAGAACAAGCTGACAGGTTGATGACAAAATTTCTCCTCTGGAGTGATATTCCTTTCAGCATTGTAAGGAATAATCCATTTTTCCAACCTACTGTTGATGCTATTGCCAGTGTTGGCCCGGGGTACAAAATCCCTTCTCTTCATGATTTCAGAGGTCGGCTTCTTCAAGATGAAAAGCGTGACTGCACCCAAAGATTTGAGGATTTTAGGGCACCATGGGCACAAACAGGATGCACTGTTATGTCAGATGGTTGGACTGACCAAAAGGGGAGAACCCTTATAAACTTCTTGGTTAGTTGTCCCAAGGGGACTATGTTTATCAAATCTATTGATGCAACTCATCAAATCAAAGATGCAAGAACTTTATGTGATTTGCTGGATGTGTTTATTTTGGAGGTGGGTGCAGAAAATGTTGTCCAAGTCATAACGGACAATGCTGCAAATTATGTTGCTGCTGGTAGAATGCTTATGGACAGGCATCCTACTTTATTTTGGACACCTTGTGCTGCCCATTGTATTGATTTGATGTTAGAGGACATAGGGAAAATTCCCTTTGTCAAAGATATTGTTGACTCATCAAAAAGCATCACAAAATTTATTTACAATCACACATCTGTGCTTAGCTTGATGAGAAAATGCACCAACAACAAAGAGTTGGTGCGCCCCGCCATTACACGGTTTGCGACAAGTTTCATATCTCTTCAATCCCTCTTGAATTCTATGTGGGATTTGAAGAGAATGTTTCTTTCAGAGGAGTGGCGTGCTTCGTCAATGAGCCGCAAACCAGAAAGAGAGGCCGTGTGCAGACTAGTTTCATACCAAGAAGACTTCTGGGCGGGAGTGCAGGAGGTGTGCGCTGTTACTGAACCTTTGGTAAAGGTTCTTCGGTTGGTTGATGGTGAGAAGCCCGCAATGGGCTATTTGTATGAAGCCATGGACCTACTATGATGATAAGGGAGATGATGGGTTTCAGAGACAACTCCTTCTATGGGAAGTGATTGATGAGCGATGGAACAACACACTCCATCGTCCCATTCATGCTGCTGGGCTTTTCCTGAACCCTGCATTTTCTTATGCATGTGGGTTTGATTTTGATGCTGAGGTCGTGGAAGGACTATTAACCTATGTCCAGAAGATGGTGAGATCTCCAGAACAACGTATAGAGATCTCTAGACAAATTGAGACATATAAGATGTCAGGTGGCACATTTGGCTTTGAGATGGCTGTCGCTGAAAGGACGATTAAAATGCCAGGTATTTTTTAGTTTGTACTTTGTAACTTTGTTTCAAATTTCATTGTCTCTTCAAATTCCATTTTTTTCTTATGTTTATTTAAAATTTTATTTGTAATTTTGTTGTAGACGCATGGTGGAAGATGTATGGTGGCAGAGTACCCCTTTTGCAAAAGCTTGCCGTACGCATCCTCAGCCAAACATGCAACTCCTCAGGATGTGAGCGCAATTGGGGTGTATTTGAAAAAATACACAACAAGAAGCGCAATAGGTTAACACTTAAACATTTAAAATATTGCAAATTTCCAAATAAATTTTTGAATTCATTAAAGTTTTAAACAATATTTTTTTTATAATATTAATTATTAATTATTATTTCATGAACTTTGTACAGGTTGGAGTCCCATAGACTTAATGACATGGTCTATGTCTACTACAATCTTCGATTGTGGGTGAGACAACTAGAGAGGACACCTGATACGGAAGCCATCTCATTGGAAGGGATTGACACCACTGCTGAATGGAGGGTTGAGACCGAGAGGCCTCTCATGGATCCCACTGATGATTGGTTAGTGCAGGATGAGGGGGAGGAGGAGGGGGAGGAGGAGGAGCAGGAGGAGCAGGAGCAGGAGCAGGAGGAGGAGGAGGAGCAGGTGGAGGAGGAGGAGCAGGAGGAGGAGGTGACACCGCCTACCCGGGCTACCACTACCACCAGTAGAGGACGTGGTCTCCGCCTACCTCAGCCTCCTGTAGCTGCTACAACTAGTTCTTCAGCTTCTAGAGCACGTCAGACTCCACTGCCATTTCCACCAGCACAGGCACCAGCTTCTACATCTAGAGGGAAAGAGAAAGTTGTGCCATTTTCTCGCAAGAGGGGCAGAGGAAATCAATAGGATTAGACTTTCATTTTATTGTATATGACATTATGACATGATGAGATACATTATCATATTTTTTGTTGATATTTTGAGGCTGAGTTGGGACTCAGGACTTACTATTCAGGACATGATTCAATGTTATGTGTGATTTTAGCGCTAGAAATGATATTAAACATCTTATATATTAGTTTTTTTATCATATTTATGTGTCAATGTATTTATTTTATGTTGTAGATGGTTTAGATATTAAAAAAATTGAAAAAAAAATGAAAAAAATGAATATTTTTGTGCCAAACGCTTTTTTCCCGCTTTTTTCCGTTTTTTTCCCGCTTTTGCCGATTTTTTCCGCTTTTTTCCCAGCGCCGATTAAATCCCGCTCGCGCTTTTAACAACATTGGTATAGCTATGATGCATTATCCTTTGTAGACAAGGAGTTCGATGATAGTCGGGCCCCAATGGTTAGAGATTGGGTCCAAGAGTTTCATGATATCCTTAAGGCACTCGTGGACAACCTTTACACAACTTAGAACTGGAAAATGTTATAAGTTGATCAACACCGCATAGAGAGGAGATTCAAGGTGGGAGACATAGTACACTTGTGCTTGAAATCGTACAGGCAGTGTTCCCTCAAGCAGAAGGGCGCAGAGAAGGTTAAGCCATAGTTTTATGTGCCTTACCAGATTATCAAGAGAATAGGAGAAGTGGCCTATGAGCTGGAGCTTCTAGAAGGAAGCAAGATACACAATGTATTTCATGTGTCTTGCTAAAAGAAGGAAATTGGGCAGCATAATGTTACTTCATCTGAGCTACCTCCCTTGGATGAGGAGGCATATTTGGTATCGAGACCTGAGCAGATTCTACAAGCAAGGGAGAGAAGGCTGAGGAGCAGAATAATCAAAGAATATCTTATACAGTAGGAAAATTCACCTTGAAAAGATGCTACGTGGGAGTGAGAACATATATTGCAGCGTCTTGAGCTCAAATAGCTTGACGACAAGCAATTTTGGGTGGGGAGACTACAATGTCCCCTGTTGACCACTACGTGTCAATGAAACAT
The DNA here is from genome assembly GCA_031772625.1 of Pinus tabuliformis. Lineage (NCBI taxonomy): Eukaryota > Viridiplantae > Streptophyta > Pinopsida > Pinales > Pinaceae > Pinus > Pinus tabuliformis. Next base: position 816,650,265 of record CM062815.1, on the reverse strand, counting down.
AGCAGTACACCCCCTTTTTTTGAAAAAGGGATAGCGCTTGATCAATGTGTCCATGTCGTTCGACTATCATCATCAACCTGATCATGCTATATTGTAAACCTAGTCTGCATGTGTAAATTGTAAATAATCTCAGCAGATTCGTGTCATGTATGTAATTGCCTAGGTAAACCTAATTTTTTGGAGATGATCTACATTCCGGAAGGTTTTTTGTCTCACCGATCCATGATCGGTAGAGTTTTCCTTCGGCCTTACTCCAAAGCCAAAATGAATTTTGTCACTAGAATGTTAGGGGAGTCCTAGTGTGCTAGATCAAGTCTATGTAAAAGTGATTTGAGAATAATCCTAACTATTTGGTTAGGTTATTTTATTACAAATTGTTTGATCTGCTAGATTATGTTTGTGTCGCAAAACTGGATAGTCGATGAGAGTCTATATCAAATGGGTTTTCCTCTTTGAGATGTAAAAATGTAAAAAATCATGTGTAATATCCCCTCATAAGTCTTAGGTCCTAGGTAATTTTAAATTTTCCAAAGGCTAAATTCGAGGGTCCTTTAAAAAATAAGATTTTAAAAGGTCTAGAGGCTAATGTTTATTGATTATTTTGCTAAATTTTATGCCCTTGGTCCCTAGGGTTAAGTCAAAGTCAATATTTTGAGGAAATTAATTCAAAAAAATAATTTTTGAATTAAATAAAATGCATTTAATTGATAATTTCGAATTTCCTCAATAATTTAAAATTTCGACGGATGAGATTAAAAGAAATTTTGATCCTCATCAATGGTCGAGATCACTTTGACAAGGATCACTCGAACTAGCTATTGGAAGATTTGTCTTTAAATAGGAAGTCAATTGTCAGTTGAGATCATTCGATCTTTGAGTCGTGTGCTAAGTGAAATCTCTCTTGTAATCGTTTTTCATGTGCAATAAAGAAAGACTTTGGGGTTAATTTCTGCTGGTGTTACTCTTCGTGGAAATGTTGTAAGATGTTTTATTTTCATGCATAGATTTCCTTTTAGCCATTGATGATAGCTTTATGAAGAGTGATTTAAGCACAGATATCTTGCTTGATCACCGGAGTTTGAATGGCAGTTTAAATTCTGAATATAGTGGCAGATATCTCCATTAAATTTGAATTTTATTGTCATTTTCTCTCTCTACATTAATGGTTGAATTGAGTTGTGCAGAAAATTCTTGATTTTGAGATCATTAAGCGTTTGGGGAGGTTTTCAGTTGGACCAGCCAACTCCCGATCAACATTCTCTGAAGGGCCCAGCGTGATTGAATCCTGAGCTTATTTTTAGAACTTCCAATTGATTGAAGCATGAAGGGTTTTCTCTAAAGCACCTTACCTTAAAATTAAAATTTAAAAAAAATATTTGTGGCATAAAGATAGATCTGGCTACTTAGAGCCTTTAGTTTGTAATTACTGTAATTATTTAGCTGGTTTCAAGTTTTTTTTTAATTTCATCATTGTATATTTTGTTTTTGGATGTTTTGTTTTTGTCATTGCAGGTTGCAGATCTGAAGGGGAGTTCTTGTTTGAAGCCAGATCGAAGCCCTGGAGGGTAAGATCTGGCCTCAGGATCAGCTCCCGCAGGGGTATTTATTTCAAATTTGGAAAATCTTTATGTGGTTTTCATCAGGCAAATCTGAAGTAGGACAAATTTAAATATTAGGATTTTTGGAAAATATTGAGGGTTTCTAGGTCACCTGTCTACTGTTGCCTGGGGTTTCGTTTTATTGCAAGAAAATTTCGAAATTTTTTGGGTGAACTGTGTAAAACCCTAGCTGCTTTGCCATCTCCAGATCCGTTGCCATCTGTGTTCTTCCTTCTACCTTTCCATCGATCCATTGGCTGCCTGGCTCCAAACTTTATACGCTGCCCAGCTGCTCATTTTCCCTGCGTTTTTTGGCCACCTCCATCTGCTGCTTCATTACGCAGCTACCTCCTTCTGCCCTTCGACCCACCAATGTGCTGCTCATCTCATTCCCGCAGCGTCCTTAATCCTCACGCTGTCCATCTCACATTCAATATGCCCTCCCTTTTTACCTGCAACCAAACCTGTGATTCGCATCCCTCTTCTAACCTGCATCTCCATCCTCTTGCGTCATCCCTCCTTTCCATCACTCCTCGACCTCCAAATCTCTCCACGCTGCCTCTTCGTTGTCCATTCCAGCTCCACACAGTCACCTTCTCAACAGATCCACGCTGCCCATTGCTCATACTCCTCGCTTCCTGCTCTATACCTCTTCCCTCAGCGCATTCCTTCCATTCTTCCCCTCCATACCCTCGGTCTCCTCATCCGCCGTCCAAACCTCCGCCAAACCTACAGAAACAGAACAGTCTGCGCTTCTCTCTCAACCTGCTACTTCCATGGCTCCCTCCCACAATATCCAAGCTCTCCTACCATCGACATCTCCTTGTTGTCGTCCTTGCTGCTCCTTGTCGCCGTCTTCCAAACCTGCTACTGCCAAAACACAAAAAAATAAAAATAAACAATCGATTTATGTACGCGTTAGTTTAGGGTTAGGGTTAGTTCCTTTTTTTTTATTTAGTTTAGCTTAGGTATGTGTATATTTCTCTTTGTTTCATTAAAACTAAATAAGGAATCATTAAGATCCCAAAAAAGAATTCTTCTTTTAGTTTTCATTTCATTGTTATTTTTATGATTTTTCATTTTAAAATTCCTAAAACTTTAAAAAAATTTAAAATCCTAAAAAATTTAAAATTTACAATCTAAAATAGAAAAATTAAAATTGCAAAAGTCCAAAAACATTTAAAAATATATATAAAATTAGAAAAATTTTAAAACATTAAAAGGTCTTAATTCATCATTCACCACATTAAGTCTTGCTTTAACCATATTGAGAAAAAGATTTTCTAAATTTTTGAATTTAAAGCTTCTTTTTTGCTAAAGTAAAAAAATCTAAAAGAAAATTTTTGTGGTATTCGTCATAGTCAAATGTGCTTGAACTCTTATATTTGAAAATTAACGATTTGAAGGTGGTGAAATTCCTAGATTTGGGATTGAAATTGGTGAATTGATAAATTTCGTGGTTATTTAAGATTCTTGTATCTTTTGAAATTTAAAGCATTGTGCATCTAGTGAAATTAATCGTTTTGCTTGAATTATTTAATGCTCGTTATATGTTAGATAGTTTGCAAATTTTTTCAAGCAATCGTTAATTATTTTAGCAGCAGTAGCTAATCAATTACTTGGTTTTCATTTTACCCAGCAAGGTCATTAAGGCACTAGTATTAATCATTTCAATCTAATCACATTCTAAATCTTGCTATGCTTTAATCAAGTAATGGATTTGCTTCGCTGCATCTCCCAAACCGGCTAATTCCTAGCTGGTTCTCCTTTTTCCCATAGGGTCTATCCCCCTTAGCCTGTTGTAGGGAGATGGCTTAAACAGATAGATGGGGGATCAGAGTGACAGCCCCCGATCTGAGCATTGTTGCGGTGCTTAGACACTCTGTGTGACAACATTTTTTGGCATCGTTGCAGGGATAGAGTTTTTTTGTCCTTGGTTTCTTCGACATTCATCTCATTTCTTTCCTCTCATCCATTTCGCCTCTCACCAGGATAAGTTCCTTGTCCTTGGCTCCTTGCTTTCTGGTTATTCTGTGTTAGACTTTTTGTCCGAGTGGCGACTCCACTTCATCTATCTTCTGCAAGAGTGTATACTAAAAGACATCCAAGTAGTTTCGTTAATCCTCTCTTGATCCTGAAAGGGCTCTCAGAGTACGATTACACAAACTCTCTTCTCGTACACTTCTTGTTAATCTCGAACAAGAAGCCCTCTCTGATATCCGCCTGCTTTTTACTAACCCGGTTGAGCACGACATCATGGATATATTCGCCCCTTGTAACTTTGCTAACATTCAAGGTTATCCCAATGATATTCCAAAGCATGGGATGGATAAATTACTTATCTTTTAGGGCAATAATGCAATTAGCGCTAATTCTCATCTAAAATCTTTTAGTTCATGGCTAGGTAAGTATGCAAAGGTTGCTGATTTTAATCATGAAGATGTAAAAATGACCCTTTTTGTTCTTACCTTAGAGGGGGATGCTTTAGATTGGTTTACAAAAAATCCTCAAGATTCATTTGATTCTTTGCAATCAATTGTTAATGCTTTGGAGATAAGAGAGAAGGCATCTCATAAAAGCTATCAGTATCATTAAAAAGAGAGAGAATGAGACCGCAAAAGAATTTAACAAGAGGTTTAATGATATTATTAAGGAATTACCTCAAGATTATAAACCTACCAACAAATCTCTTCGAGACTTTTATATTGATGCCTTTAGCCCTGAGCCCTCTTACAAGCTAAGACGTGCTAAACTTCCTAATTATAGGGATTGTCAAGCTTTAGCAGTAGAACTTGAGAAAGATAAGGCAACATCTGGGAAGTCTGAAATCCCAAGTTTTGATATGCATTTAACGAAATTGAAAGAACCTAAAGGAGAAGAGGTTCAAGAACCTGATAACGACCTTGTTCAGAAATTTCTACAAAAGATTGAAAGCATGGAGATTAACCAAGCGAAATTAAACTCTAACCATGCTAAGGAAATAGCTACTTTGCAGAATAGGTTGGTCCAAATGGAAATAACTCAAACAAAAAATTTCCAGCCTAAAAATAATAATAATAATCGGAATAATAATTGGCAAAACAAGGGTCAATCTAGTGAGCAGAGACCACCTAATCCGCTTGAACATACTAATTTGGTTGATGATGCTCCGCCTTACTGTCGAGCTTGTGATGCTCTTCATGAGGAGACTACTTGCCCCATCGTTAGAAGAATTTTGGATAATGGAATGTTTGGGGTAGGTAATCAAATAAATGTAGTGGGTAAAGAGTTTCCTTTGTCTATGAAAGATTGGATGGAAGTTAAGGAAAACAGCCGAGATGTTATGCGTCCCGCATCAGCTTTTAGTATAAATAATTTTGAGAATGAAGATGATATCATGGTTAAATTATATGGTGAAAAACCTTCCCCAGAGCAAATCATGGAAATTGCTAAAGATAAGGGTTTAACTTATCAAAGAAGGGATAAAGATCAAAATGGGAATCAAATTCCCCCTTGAAGTTTTAACAAAGATCAAAGTGGGAATCAGATTCCCCCTCGAATTTTTAACAAAGATCAAAGTGGGAATCAGATTCCCCCTTGAATTTTTAACCCAGGTTCAAACTCTGGATTAGATGTCGATTTGGGAAGTTGGTTTAATAATGCAAAAATCTGGGTTCCTGTCTCCGAGATTGTGAAAATTCCTTCCCAAAGAGCTAAGTTACTAAAAACTATTTAAGGTCCTCAAGTAAATGTTTCTCAACAGAAAGCCCCAGAGGTTGATTATCAGGATGCTCCTATATATTTGCAAAGTTTAGATTCAGATAACAAGGATCATTAGCCATTCTTTATCACTTTGATGGTCAATGGATATAAATTGAATAATTGCATGCTAAATTCTGGTGCATCAGCCTGCGTCATGACCAAGAGGGTCATGGAACATCTTAATTTAAGAGTTTCTAGGCCTTACTACAATATATGTGCCATGGATTCAAAGAAGATTGAAGTTCACGGTTTGATCAAGGATTTATAGGTTCATTTATCAGTTTACCCTGACATTATGATTGTTATGGACATTGTTATTGTTGATGTGCCTGATGCATGGGGTATGCTTTTATCTAGAAAATGGGCCTCTGATCTAGGAAGGATTATTCAAATGAATTGGTCATATGCTATGATTCCTTCTCCTAAAGGTGATGGATTTGTGAGACTTAATAGAGAGCCCGAAAGAAGATTCCATGTTGAAGACCCTAAGAGACTTCATAATGAGATAATTAAGGAACAATCTGACATTGGGAATTATGCTATCATGTCTAATTCCATAATTCTTCCCGATGATAAGGTTGATAAAAAAATTAGGGATCTCAATAATAAAGTTTGGTACATGTATTTTGATGGTGCAACGTCTACGCATGGTAAAGGTGCAGGAATAGTGTTAAAATCACCCCTTGGTCATATTTTCAAGTTTGTCTATCAATTGGAATTTGAAGCAACCAACAACGTCGCTAGATATGAAACTTTGTTGTTGGGTCTTGAGTTGGCAAAGGATTTAAGAATTAAGTTGCTTAGCATCAAGGGGGATTCTGACTTAATTATTATGCAACTTAAAAATAAATTTACATGTAAAAAATAAAGGTTAAGGAATTATCGAAATGTTGTATGGGATACTATGGAATACTTTGATGCCCTCGACTTGAAGGCTATCCCAAGAGAGCAAAATAATTCAGCAGATGAGCTTGTTGTAGCTGCTTCTACTTTGCAGTTATCTGATGGGCTGATTAAGGATAAGATAAAAATGGAAGTTATATTTAGGCCTTCTGTTCTAGATAACTTAGAGCATTGGAAAGTTTTTGATGATGAGAAACAAGTGATCCGTTTTCTTGACAATTTGGATGAGTTTGAAAATTTTCGGATAGATTCTAAGGAGGATGGATCTGATGATCATGAGGATATCATAAATCCTACTCCTAGGAATGTGGTTTCTTTGGAGCAGCAGTTTGATCGGCATGATGCCACAAAGTTGAGAGAGGAATATAAAATGGATCCAGGCGAATACTATTAGAATATCTCTATTTAGTATTTAATGCTCAGTCTTTTAGCTGTTGCTATTTTTATTCTTTTAGCAGTTTCTTAGATGAAACTGTTTGTTTCCATATTCTACATAGAAACCTGATGTTTCTATTATTGTAAATATCTATGTATTATCATTGAGCTGTTTGCTCTTTGCTAATTAATTCATTTCAATATTCTTTTACATGCGTGTTTCGCTCTGTTTTATGGTATCAGAGCACAGGGATTTTTTTTCGAAATAATTTTTCATAGTTTGAAAAATTCAGTAGTTCATTTCGAAACTGCTCTCAGGGTCTGTAGATTTCTTGATCAGCTATCCTCCTCGTATCCTAATCTCGTGAGTTCCTTCATTCCTTTCTAAGGTCGAGCCCTCTGTAAACCAGGTAGCCTTCACTGAGTCTTAGCCTCGGCTTTGCTCACATTGTGATAAAAGCTTACAGTCGTCAATCTCGATACAGAAAGGGATTCTTCTCCTGCATTATCATTTTATGAGGAATTAACTTTGTGGCGGTGCTCAGAATCGTGAACAGTTTATTTGAATTTGGAAGCCGTGCAGGACCGCCGACGCCTTCGAAGAACCAAGATTCGAAACCCCGGGGGGCCCAAGTTCTAAAACGGCAAAGGGCAAAAATTACTATCAATCGATAGAGGGGAATGAAAGCCAATCGTAGGAGCACTCTTTAGAACACGTGATCTGAGAGATCGGACCAGACCAGCTTCGAATCGAGGCACGCCCGAAACATATCAAGTTCAGTAAGGCACTTTCCAGCGGCACCAAATTCGACCCGAGTTGCGAGGAGAAAACCGGCGAAAGCACCTGAACGTTGTATCGATCCTCCGATTTGCTTTGCCACACGGGAACGTGGCAACACAGTCTACATGCCCGACGCTCACACAGTCTTCGCTACACGGGAATACATCAGTGTTCGCTACACTGGAATATCAGTGAGGAATCGCACGCCCGAATTATATCAAAGTTACAGTAAGCACGAATCAGCTCTCGTGGTATTACATTGACCGGTCCCGTGGTATTACATTGGCTGTCTCGAGGGCCTGAACCAAAGCCAAAGCGTTTGCGTCCGAAGCGTTGGCTCACGTTTTCAACAGATCGAGATCTTCCAGATCACGTGACGGCAGTTTCACGTAAAGACTTCTGTATTAACTTTGGGAAAATGGCCACGCTCACCAATCTAATGTTAGAAGGAAATCAGCGCTTTAATGGCAGCAACTATAACATTTGGAAACAAAGAATGCTAACCATTTTTGAATACAGGCGTCTTGATCAGCTCATTTTGGGTAAAGAGCCTCGTCTCGGTACAGCTAGTACTGATCAAGATAAATTTGATGATCGAAATCGGGAGGCTGTTATGCTTCTCAAGCTCTCTGTCGCTGATGATCAGTTACCACAGATTCCTTCTGGCAAGACCGCTGCCGAAATCTAGCAACAGTTGAAAGAACTGCACGAGACATCTGACAAAAGCAAAGCATTTTTTCTCAAAAATCAGTTGTTCTCCATCATGATGGATGAACATATGTCTTTACAGGAACATCTCAACAAAATTAAAGACATTCGAGATCAGCTCGAAGCCATTGGTCGGACCATGGAGGAAGAAGATATGGTAGTCATTACTCTGAAGAGTCTACCAAAATCTTATGAACACTTCATAGAAACACTCAACATTACAACCACAAATGTTGATCTAAAGTTTCCAGATTTATGTACCAAACTTCTGCAGCAGGATCGGTGGAAACAGTAGTTTGGTAGTGGTACTTCATCAGTGCCCTCGGAAAATGCATTTGCTGCAAAATACCAGTCCTCTCAGTCTTTTCAGCAGAAAGGCTCTCCTTAGTCTTTTGATCCTGCTAGGAAGAAAAGTGTGCAGTGTAATTACTGTCACAGGTTCGGTCACATGAAGAAAGATTGCCGACAGAGGATTGCTTCTGAACAGAAGAAACAGGGAGGGCCAAATCAGACAGCGAATGTTGCAGAACATTCCGAGCAGACAGATTCTGCCTTTTACGCCTTTATGGCTAAAAGGTCTTCAGAACATGTTCCTTCCTCTGCATGGTACATTGATTCTGGTGCATCACGCCACTTCTCTCACAAGTGTGACTGGTTTATTGACTTCTCATCTTTCAGTGATTCAATGGTATTTGGTGGAGGTGAAAAGTACAATGTAGCTGGCAGGGGTACAGTTCAAATTCAGTCTGGTGGACGCACGCTCATATTTCTAAATGTATACTATGTTCCTGGTATGGAGATTAATCTGCTATCTGTCAGCCAGATTATGAGGAATTCTCCTCAGTTCGATGTTGTGTTCAGTGCACACAAGTGCAGACCAGTCTAACAGTTGCTGTTGGCCTAGAGGACCATGGTCTATACAGGCTACTTGACACCGGTGACTTTCCAGAAGTGGCTCTAGCAGCACGTGTCTCTCCCATCAGCACTATATGGCATCAGCGATATGGGCATCTAAATATGCAGTATCTCTCTCAGCTCTCTCGGGAGGGACTTGTGTCAGGATTACCTGATATTCAGACTCAGCAGTTGGGGGTATGCAGCGCCTGTCAAGCGGGAAAGCAACATCGGTCTTCATTCAAAAATGGAGAATCTTGGCGCGCATCTAAGGTACTTCAGTTACTTCATGCTGATATTTGTGGTCCTATGAATACAACTTCTATCACTGCTTACAAATATTTTTTACTTATTGTAGATGACTTCAGTAGAAAGATGTGGGTGTATTTTTTTAAAAATAAATCTGATGCTCTTAGTACCTTTCAGAAGTTTAAAACCTTAGTTGAAAAAGAATCTGGTTGTAATATCATGACCCTTAGGACCGACAATGGGGGGGAATTTTGTTCCTCAGCTTTTGCCAACTTCTGTGATATTCATGGCATCAAACGTCAATTAACCACACCTTACACTCCCCAGCAGAACAGTGTTGTCGAGCGTCGCAACCGCACGGTTGTTGAAATGGCTCATTCCATGTTACAACACAGGAGTGTTCCAAACAAATTCTGGGCTGAAGCAGTATTTACTGCTGTTTACCTTCTTAACCGATCACCTACTCAGGCTGTTAAAGGGAAGACTCCTGAAGAAGTTTGGTCTGGTCGTAAGCCTAAGATCAGTCATCTCAAAGTATTTGGCTCAGTTGCATATGTTTGGATTCCATCCGCTAAGCGCTCTAAGTTGGATTCCAAAAGTCAGAAACTCATGATGACAGGTTACAGTGATCATCACAAGGCCTATAGACTGATAGATATAGCCACTGGTCGTCTTAGCTTCAGTCGAGATGTAGTATTTGATGAAGACAGAGGATTCTTTCAGTCTTCTTCTTCTGAGCAGTGTTCTGAGGATCAGCCTCACAGTGTTCTTCTTCCGGTCAGTCCACCTGATGGGAGGGATGATGTAGCATCAGTATTTGATAATACTCTATCTGAGCTTCCTCCAGAAGCTAACCCTCCTCTTGCTGTCCCTATTGCTCTTGAGCCTTCTCCACCTCCTCCTGATATTGGTTCCTCTACTCCTGATATTGGTTCTTCTTCTCTTCGGCCTAAATGGTGGGCTAAAACCATAGGTGATCTCCGGGATGATGAGCTCCTTGAAGGTAGAACTTCTAGACATAAGAACAGACAACAGTCTACAGTCAATTTTGCTCTTATGGCTAACCTACACAGTATTTTTGAGCCTCAAACCTATTCAGAGGCTAAGGGTACATCTGAGTGGGAACAGGCTATGGAAGCCGAAGTCCAGAGTCTTCAGAAGAATCACACCTGGACACTTTCTGATCTTCCTGCCGGAAAAAAACCCATAGGCTGCAAATGGGTGTATAAAGTGAAATACAAAGCTGATGGAACCATAGACAAGTATAAAGCTCGTCTTGTGGCTCGAGGGTTCTCACAGAAGGAAGGCATCGATTATGAGGAGACTTTTGCTCCTACAGCCAAGATGAGTACCATAAGGCTTGTTCTTGCCCTAGCAGCTCAGTTCAATTGGAAAGTTCATCAGATGGATGTAAAGAGTGCTTTCCTAAATGGTGATCTTCAAGAAGAAGTCTACATGACGCAGCCTCCAGGATTCAAGGTTGCTGGTCAAGAACAGAAAGTGTGTCGGTTAGCTAAAGCAATCTATGGATTGAAACAAGCTCCTCGGGCTTGGTACATGAAAATTGATCAGTACCTGACAGATCAGGGTTTTCAGCGGAGCCCATCTGATGCAAACCTGTATATCAAGCATACTGGTGATGATATCTTGTTTGTGGTTGTCTATGTGGATGACCTTATCATTACTGGCAGCTCTGCACATTTGATCCATGGGAACAAACAAGATCTATGCAGAACTTTTGAGATGACAGACTTGGGCCTTCTTCATTACTGTCTGGGGGTTGAAGTTTGGCAGACTGAAAATCATATCTTTCTCTCTCAGTCCAAGTATGCCAAAAATCTTGTGGAAAGGTTCAGAATGCAGGATTGCAAACCGGCCACGACTCCTATGGAACCAGGGCTCAAACTTTCAGCTCAGTCATCCTCTCCCCTTGTGGATGAAACTTTATTCAGGCAATTAGTGGGCAGTCTCATCTATCTTACTGCTACCAGACCTGACATCAGTTTTGCAGTAAGCTACATTTCTCGCTTTATGTCAGCTCCTAAAGCTGATCATTGGATAGCAGCAAAGCGGGTGCTACGATATGTGCGTGGTACTTCTGATTATGGCCTCTTATATACTCGCAGCTCCAATCCTATTCTCAGTGGCTACACTGACTCTGACTGGGCCGGTTCGGTTGATGACCGTAAATCTACAGCTGGGTATGTGTTTAGTCTAGGCTCTGGTGCTGTTACTTGGACTAGTAAGAAGCAACAGGCAGTGGCTCTCTCCTCAACAGAAGCAGAGTATCGGGGACCAGTTAAGGCATCCTGTGAGGCAGTTTGGCTTCGTCGTATGCTTGCAGATATGCATGTTTTCCAGACAGGGCCTACTTCTTTGTTTTGTGATAATCAGGGAGTGCTCAAACTTGCCAAGAATCCAGTCTTTCATGAACGAACAAAGCATGTGGAAACTCATTGCCACTACATTCGCCAGCTGGTTGAAGACGGCTCAGTTCAGTTGCAATATGTTCCCACAACAGAGCAGCCCGCCGACATTTTCACCAAGCCTCTTGGTCCTGATAAATTTGTAAAATTCCGCGGGTCTATTGGTGTTGTAAATAGATTGAGCATTAAGGGAGGGTATTAGAATATCTCTATTTAGTATTTAATGCTCAGTCTTTTAGCTGTTGCTATTTTTATTCTTTTAGCAGTTTCTTAGATGAAACTGTTTGTTTCCATATTCTACATAGAAACCTGATGTTTCTATTATTGTAAATATCTTTGTATTATCATTGAGTTGTTTGCTCTTTGCTAATTAATTCATTTCAATATTCTTTTACATGCGTGTTTCGCACTGTTTTAAATACATCGAGGTAAACATTGGTACTTCTAGGGATCCAAAGATTGTTAAAATTGGTAAGGGCACTAATGTTGAACAAAGAAAAAAAAAACCAATTTACTTCGTGAATATCGGGATGTTTTAGCATTTTCACATGATGAATTGAAAGGTTATAGGGAAGATATCATGGAACACACTATCCCCTTGAAAGATGAAAATGCTAAACCTTTTCGTCAAAAGCTTAGGCAGATATATCCTAAGTTAGCCCCTCTGGTTCAAAAGGAGCTTTCAAAGATGCTTGCAACAGGGATTATTGCTCAGACGAGGCATTCAACATGGTGTTCCAACTTGGTGATTGTTAAGAAAAAGATTGGTACAATAAGACTTTTTGTCGATTTTCGAAACCTTAATCTAGCATGTAAGAAAGATAATTACCCTTTGCCAAACATGGAGACTATGTTGCAAAGAGTGACTGGTTCTGGAATGATGTCATTGCTAGATGGTTTTTCTGGATATAATCAAGTATGGGTTAAAAAGGAGGATCGTCACAAGACTACATTCACCACACCATGGGGTACTTTCAAATATATTAGAATGTCATTTGGATTAACCAATGTTGGGGCTACGTTTCAAAGGGCTATGGATTATGATTTCAAGGGTTTAATTGGGAACTTTATCGAAATTTACCAAGATGATCTTACTGTTTTTTCTAAGGATGGTATTAGTCATATGAGTCATCTTAGGCAAGTTTTTGATAGATGTAGAGAGTACGAGATTTCTTTAAATCCGGCTAAGTCTGTTTTTGGAGTAACCGAAGGGAAATTACTTTGTCACATCATTTCTAAAGATGGAATCAAGATTGATCATGAAAGAGTTGAGGCAATCCAAAAGATTCCTCTTCCCCATAATCTTAAATCCCTTTAGTCTTTCCTTGGAAATACAAATTTTCTTAGAAAATTTATTCCAAATTACGCGGAAGTAGCTAAGCCTATTCAAGTCTTCTAAAAAAAGATGCAAAATTTGTTTGGCAAGAAGACAGCAAAAGGGATTTTCAGGAAATCAAAGGTGCTATTGCACGAGCCCCTGTTTTAGTTAGTCCCGATTACTCTTAAGGATTTCATGATTTTCTCTTTCACTTCTGAAGATACCATTGTTGGTGTCTTATGACAGAAAAACAAGGATGGTCACGAGCAGCTTATTGCTTTCATGAGTAAAGCGCTTCAAAATTCTGAATTAAAGTACAATACCATGGAAAAGCAAGCCTATGCATTAGTTAAATCTCTTAAGCATTTCAAGACTTATGTGGATTATTCCAAAATCATTGCTTTTGTCCCACATTCTGTTGTTAAGGATATATTAACTCAAACTGATTGCTTAGGGACTCGTGCTAGGTGGGTAACTAAAATACAGCAATATGATTTAGAGATTAGACCCACCAAGTTAGTTAAAGGCCAAGGCTTGGCTCAAATGATGACTGAAGGTAATGAAAAAGCTCTTGGTTTGATTTGTCTTAATGATTCATCTTCGCCTGAGCTGCAGAGATTAGGAGAGCATGAGTGGTACAAGGACATTGTTTAGTCGCTCATAAGAGAAGGGCTCTTAGATTAAAAGCCACTAAGTATTGTCTCATAAAGGATGGCCTTGGATGGAGAAATCCTGAGGGCATTATACTTAGGTGTGTTGATGAAATTGAATCCAAGAAGTTAGTTTCTATGTTTCATTCGAGATTTTGTGGTGGTCATTATGCTGCCAGAACTGCTGCCCACAAAATTCTGAGAGTTGGTTATTATTGGCCTTCGATTTTCTCTGATGTGCATAAGTTTGTTAGAAGTTGTCAACCCTGCCAACTGTTCACTAGGAAACAAAAGCTTGCTGCCCTGCCCTTACAACCTGTCGTTGTGGAGGCACCTTTTTAGCATTGGTGTCTGGATTTCATCGAGAAGTTTCATGAAAATTCTAGCAATGGCTACCCATCGATTTTGACTACTACCAATTATTTCACTAAATGGGTTGAAGCCATCCCTGCTAAGAATGCCACTGAAAAGGTCATTATGGATTTCATTGAAAATAATATCATTACTAGATTTGGCGTCCCTGCTAAGATCACTACTAATAATGCCAAGGCATTTAGTTCTTCAGAATTTTCATATTTTTGTTTCAAGTATGGCATTGTCTTATCTCATTCATCAAATTACTATCCTTAGGGTAATGGTCTTGTCGACTCAAGTAATAAAAATCTCATAACCATTATCAAGAAGATAGTAGTGGATAATAAAAGATCTTGGGATAGCAAAATCAAGTATGCTTTATGGGCGGATAGGATCACTAAAAAGAAAGCTACTGGTAAAAGTCCTTTTGAATTGGTTTATGGCTTGGATGTAACCTTACCTGTGCACCTGAAATTGCTAGCTTATCAACTCCTTTAGCATTTTTCCACTAATAAAGACGTTGTTCAAAATAGAATTGATCAAATTGTGGAGTTGGATAAGCTCGTAGGACAACTTTTGACAATATATGTAAAAGTCAGTTTAACATTAAGAAAAGCTTTGATAAAACATCTCGATCTAGATCTTTGCAAGTTGGAGATATGGTTCTTCTTTGGGATCACAAGAATGAAAAACCAGGAAAACACAAGAAATTTGACAGTTTATGGCTCGGACCATACATTATTGAAAACATTGTTGGACCAATCTCATTCCACTTGAGCAGATTGGATGGAAAACCACTTGATTTACCTGCAAATGGCCAAATGCTCAAGCTATTCTTCAAAGATGACATCTGATGCCATGGGGCATCCTCTGTATTGTATTTCTAACCCTACACCTTGTCTTTTCAGCGTTTCATTTGTGTTTTAGGATTAGATTTACCTTTCATGTTACTAGATAGTTAATAAATGAAAAGCTTATATCTTTCATGTGCTTAATGGTATATGATGATTTTTGGATGGACACTATTTATGTTTTTTTGTGTGTTGCGTGGATGCAGATTTCTGGATTCTCACATTCCTACAGTGCGGTAACGTGTCCCCAAGTAGAGCCAGATGTTGACCACTACGTGTCAACAACCCATAGTAGTACACCCCCTTTTCGCAAAAGGGATAGCACTTGCTCAATGTGTCTATGTCGTTCGACTATCATCATCAGCGTGATCATGTTATATTGTAAACCCAGTCTGCATGTGTAAATTGTAAATAATCTCAGCGGATTCATGTCATGTATGTAATTGACTAGGTAAACCTAATTTTCTGGTGATGTTCTACATTCCGAAAGGTTTTTTTGTCTCACCGATCCATGATCGGCAGAGTTTTCCTTTAGCCTTACCCCAAAGCCAGAATGAATTTTGTCACTAGAATGTTAGGGGAGTCCTAGTGTGTTAGATCGAGTCTATGTAAAAGTGATTTGGGAATAATTCTAACTATTTGGTTAGGTTATTTTATTACAAATTGATTGATCTACTAGATTATGTTTGTATCGCAGAACTGGGTAGTCTATAAGGGTCTATATCAAATGGATTTTCCCCCTTGAGATGTAAAAATGTAAAAAATCATGTGTAAAATGTCTTGAGAATTAGAAAAATAATTTATCCCCTCATAAGTCCTAGGTCCTAAGTAATTTTAAATTTTCCAAAGGCTAAATTCAAGGGTCCTTTAAAAAATCAAATTTTAAAAGGTCCAAGGACTAAGGTTAAGTAATTATTTTGCTAAATTTTATGCCCTTGGTCCCTAGAGTTAAGTCAAAGTCAAAATTTTGAGGAAATTAATTCAAAATTTTAATTTTTGAATTAAATAAAATGCATTTAATTTATAATTTCGAATTTCCTCAATAATTTAAAATTTCGACGGATGAGATCAAAAGAAATTTTGATCCTCATCAATGGCCGAGATCACTTTGACAAAGATCACTCAAACTAGCCATTGGAAGATTTGTCTTTAAATAGGAGGTCAGTTGTTAGTTGAGATCATTCGATCTTTGAATCGTGTGCTAAGTGAAAGCTCTCTTGTAATCGTTTTTCATGTGCAATAAAGAAAGACTTTGGAGTTAATTTTTGCTGGTGTTACTCTTCGTGGAAATGTTGTAAGATGTTTTATTTTCATGCATGGATTTCCTTTTAGCCATTGATGATAGCTTTATGAAGAGTGATCTAAGCACAAGTATCTTGCTTGATCACTGGGGTTTGAATGGCAGTTTAAATTCTAAATATAGTGGCAGGTATCTCCATTAAATCTGAATTTTATTGTCATTCTCTCTCTACGTTAATTGTTGAATTGAGTTGTGTAGGAAATTCTTGATTTTGAGATCATCGGGCATTCGAGGAAGTTTACAGTTGGACCAGCCAACTCCCAATCAACATTTTCTGAAGGGCCCAGCTTGATTGAATCCTGAGCTTATCATTAGAACTTCCAATTGATTGATGCATGAAGGGTTTTCTCTGAAGCACCTCACCTTAAAATTAAAATTTTAAAAAAATATGTGTAGCATAAAGATAGATCTGGCTACTTAGAGCCTTTAGTTTGTAATTACTGTAATTATTTAGCTGTTTTTTGGATTTTTTTTAATTTCATCATTGTATATTTTGTTTCTGGGTGTTCTGTTTTTGTCATTGCAGGTTGCAAATCTGAAGGGGAATTCTTGTTTGAAGCCAGATCTAGGCCCTGGAGGGTAAGATTTGGCCTCAGGATCAGCTCCCACAGGAGTATTTATTTCAGATTTGGAAAATCTTTATGGGGTTTTCATCAGGCAAATCTGAAGCAGGACAAATTTAAAATTTTTATTAAGATTTCTAGAAAATATTGAGGGTTTCTGGGCCACCTGTCTACTGTTGCCTGGGGTTTCGTTTTATTGCAGGAAAATTTCGAAATTTTTTTGGGTGAACTGTGTAAAACCTATGCTGCTTTGCCATCTCCAGATCCATTGTCATATGCATTCTTCCTTCTACATTTCTATTGATCCATTGGCTTCCTGGCTTCAAACTTTATACGTTGCCTAGCTGCTCATTTTCCCTGCGTTTTTGGCCACCTCCATCTACTGCTTCATTACAAAGCTGCCTCCTTCTGCCCTTCAACCCACCAACGTGCTGCTCATCTCATTCCAACAGCGTCCTTAATCCTCACACTGTCCATCTCACATTCAATACGCCCTCCCTTTTTACCTGCGATTCGCATCCCTCTTCTGACCTACATCTCCATCCTCTTGTGTCGTCCTTCCTTTCCATCACTCCTCGACCTCCAAATCTCTCCACGCTGCCTCTTCGCTGTCCATTCCAGCTCCACACAGTCACTTTCTCAACAGATCCACGCTGCGCATTGCTCATATTCCTTGCTTCCCGCTCTATACGTCTTCCCTCTGCGCGTTCCTTCCATTCTTCCCCTCCATACCCTCAGTCTCCTCATCCGTCGTCTAAGCCTCCGCCAAACCTGCATAAACACAACAGTATGCGCTTCTCTCTCGACCTGCTACTTCCGTGGCTCCCTCCCGCAATATCCAATCTCTCCTACCATCGACGTCTCCTTGTTGTCACCCTCGCTGCTCCTTGTCGTCATCTTCCAAACCTGTAGCTACCAAAACAAAAAAATAAAAATAAAAAAACAACCGATGTACGTACGCGTTAGTTTAGGTTTAGGGTTAATTTCTTTTTTCTTTTTTTTAGTTTAGCTTAGGTATGAGTATATTTCTCTTTGTTTCATTAAAACTAAATAAGTTAGGAATCATTAAGATTAAAAAAAAAAAACCTTTTTTTAGTTTTCATTTCATTTTTATGTTTATGATTTTTCATTTTAAAATTCCCAAAAATTTTAAAAATTTAAAAGTCCTAAAAATATTTAAAATCCTAAAAAATTTAAAATTTAAAATCTAAAAAAGAAAATTAAAATTGCAAAAGTCCAAAAACATTTTTAAAAAATATAAAATTAAAACAAATTTAAAACATTAAAAAGTCTTAATTCATCATTCACCACATTAAGTCTTGGTTAAGCATATTGAGAAAAAGATTTTCTAAATTTGTGAATTTAAAGCTTCTTTTGTGCTAAGTAAAAAAATCTAAAAGAGAATTTTTGTGGTATTCGTCATAGTCAAATGTGCTTGAACTCTTATATTTGAAAATTAACGATTTGAAGGTGGTGAAATTCCTAGATTTGGGATTGAAATTGGTGAATTGACAAATTTCGTGGTTAACTAAGATTCTTGTATCTTTTCAAATTTAAAGCATTGTGCATCTAGTGAAATTAATCGTTTTTCTTGAATTATTTAATGTTCGTTATATGTTAGATATTTTGCAAAATTTTTCAAGCAATCATTAATTATTTTAGCAACAGTAGCTAATCAATTACTTGGTTTTCATTTTACCTAGCTAGATCATTAAGGCACTGGTATTTATCATTTCAATCTAATCGCATTCTAAATCTTGCTATGCTTTAATCAAGTATTCGATTTGCTTCGTTGTGTCTCTCAAACTGGTTGATTCCCAACTGGTTCTCCTTTTTCCCATAGGGTCTACCCCGCTTACCCTGTTGTAGGGAGGCGACTTAAACGGAGAGATCAGGGATTAGGGTGACAGCGCCCGATCTGAGCGTTGTCGCGGTGCTTAGACACTCTGTGCGACAACATCCCCTATTTCTAAAACTTGGAGCCATTATCTTTGTTTAACTAATTGTCTCATTTAGGCTAGCGATAAGGAGACCAAAGAAATTTGCCCAATTTTAATATTACTATATATTAAATAAAACTGGTAAATTATAATTGATAAGAGGGGCAAAATTATTTTTATTAGAAGGGGGCAAAAGGTCACTTAGAAGAAAAAGTGGCTTCATTAATAAAATAATATTAAAAAGGCAGCTCTAGAAGCTTGGAGAAAACTAAATGAAAAATTATCAAAGAAGGGTAGAGCTCATTTTGTCATCATTCTATCTCATGATTTCTCATTGCCATTGAAGAGAAGCTAAAACAAGTTTCAGGCTGAGGTTTTCAAGAGAGATCCTCATACTAGTTTTGGTGGATCTCATTGCCACCCTAGCTAATATCTCTCCAATTTCGATGGACAATATTGCCACCCTAGTTGGATTCTTTTGCAGAGTTTATTGTGAAGATCTAATCGAGTTTGGTTGTAAGCATTCTTCAGCATAATTTGTCATTTGCAGGAGTACAGGATTCTTATTATTCTCAAGAGGGCTGAGTATCCCTTCAATTCTGAAGCAGAACAAAAAGGTGATGAATTTATCCATCTTCAGATTGAATTAGCAAGTGTGGAAGGCAGAATTGTAGAGGGTCGAATTTGTATGTTGTTGCAAAGTCCGAATGGGTTTTCCATTATGCCATCCGCCCAGCATATAGTCGAGAAATCCCAGATCCTTTTAGATATGAAGCAGATGTCGATTACTTGAAGAGATCATGGATTTTGAAGTTGAAGGCATTGATTTATAAAGGGGCCAAGTTAGTCTTTCAGGAGGGCCGAATTTTGGAGTTTGATTTGACAATTATCAAGGTTGAGTTTCATTAATCATTCAGGGCTCGATTTGCACCAGGAAATTGTGTAGATTTTGCAAGCTGAGTTGGTCATTTCCCCTGCTATTCGCTCATCTTGGAAGAGTTATCTCAGTCCGCTGAAGATTGGAAGGAGAGGTTGATTTCATGATTTTATGTGGCCACCTGAAGGCTGAATAAAGAGGGCCAAATTCATTTTGCTTGGATGGTCGATTTCTCCTCAAGAAGAAATACAAATTTCCCAGCAAAAGGATCCAAATCAGAAGCTTGTTATTCTGGGTGGAGAACAAAATTATCTTTGGCATCTTTAAGGAATTCTAAATCAGTTTTAAAGAGGCCGAATTCTTATTAACAGAGGCTGAGTTTATTTTATGTGCAGACCTTATCTCTGCCAATGACGAATTCATCTTTCCAGTGGTCTGATTCCTTATTTGCATCAGGTTGAAAGTTGTTATCATTCCAATTGGTATATCAGTCAATCTCAAGTGCTGAAGCAGACTTTATTGGTGGCTGAATTATATTGTCCAGCAGGCTGAATTAACCCAGTATCGCTGAAGCGTGATCTCCAGGCATTGTACTAGCAGTGGATTAAGGAAATTAATTGCCTTCGTTTCAGCTGGAGCAAGTTTCAGGTTCTGCATTGTAATCATTGAAGATCATTCTCAAATAAAGTCTCGTTTTTGCCCCAGAAATCTATCAATATCATTCTTCTTATTTTGCTCTTGAAATGTTTGAAGAAAGCATGGTTTCTTGCAGTATTATTAGATGAAGGTGTTATTTCGGTGTTTGTCAAAGCTGGCACATTAACTGTTTGTAGAAAGGTGTCAGAGGAAAAGTTTTAAAACTTGTGAAGAAATTTGTATGAATTTTTGCTTGGTACTATTACCCACCACTTTGTGGGTGATATCCCTAGGAGAAAAAATTTCTCCAATATTGTCCTCAGCCGGCAGCCCCTTACAGCCACCAAATAGCTTGATGTGCCATTTTCTCCGCCACCCAAACCAGCGTTGTGGTCCCTCGCCCATCTGTTATGATTGAATGTTTGAAGGTGGGCCTCCTGACTAGAAAGGTATGACTTTTCATTGGTTTAGTTGAATAATTTTGTTTACTTATCATGGACACTTTTGGGCATGGATTGGTGGGGGTATTCCGCGGAAAGAGTGGGCTAGGGTTGTACTCTTGTCGCCTCTACCCGATTAGGTAGTTAGACTTGTATTCTAGTCCCATGGGATCTCTTTTACTGGCCCTTAGCTTTAAGGCTGGCACTACATGGGAAATCCCAATTTTGGTTGTGTGGTCCCGCTTCCCGACACCATATACATCACTCCCCTCCGCTCATTTTAACCCCATTCATCACTTTTCCCATCTAGGTCCACATGTGTCCACTGGATCCGCACAAGGTTAGCCTCTCCCTCCCCTTGTCCACACTTTGGGTTGGCCCTAGAAAGATGCTTGGAGGTTGATGCAACTAAAAATAAAGGAAAAAGCATAATTTGGCTACTTACAACAGGAAATGTACCACCAAATGCAAAAGTTGGCTGGGACATACAAATTTAGCACATGGGAAAAGCCAAACATGAGCTCTACCCCTCATTCACGGCCATCACCATGGTTCCTATGGGCCCTAGATGAGCCCCCTCCACATTAAGGAACCCATGATTGTCCTAGCTCTGGTGGGCAATGAGTTGTCTCACCTTAAAAGGGGGTATCTACTGCCATATTCTACACATCATGCTCTCATCCCTTGGAACCCCAAGCAGTTAGGAAGAAAAATCAATCAAAGGCAAAAGGCATATGAAGGGTCGAAAAACAAAGGTTGGGGTAACTCATGCACCACGATTTGCTCCTTCCTACACTCATATACCCAAGAGTGGGCTTCCTTCATCATAGCTACCCTTGTACCATGACATGTGGCTTGGTGCCTTCCTTGATCCGCACTCCGTCCCATCTCTATATCACATGCCACCTACCCATTGATGGATGTACCATGGAAATTTCACCGCCTTTAAAGATTGAAACCACCTAATAGGGTCCTTCGTTAACCCCCATATTGAGCTTGAAGACACCTATACATGTCAAAGCCCACTATGGAAGGGCATGCCACCATGAATTGGCCACTTGATTCCAAGATTTGTAAGCTCTTTTACTTCATTACTCTAATGATTTGTTGTATTGGAGGGCAAGGGGACACATTGGATCTTATTTAGGATTGCAAGTGGATTTCCATTTTGGGGATTGGTCTCCCTATACGGGGTCCACACCCTCTAGAGGGCCACATTGGCACTTGTAGGGTGAGCATTGAGAGCCATGGGCCTCCACCATAGCATAGAGTACTTCATGGATCCCCAGCACCATTCAGGGATTGCTCGTGTTCCACTTTTTGGACGAGGATCACCTGGATCACCATGCTCAACTGACTCCACACATGTACCACACGTGGAAGATGTTCTAGGGTCCAGATGACGATGTGTCTCACTACAAGGGACAAAGGGAGGGCTTATGTCATCATCCTAGCCCTTACAGATGTTTTACAGGCATTATTGATCCACTTGGAGACCCATGAGTACGTCATTGTGCCCCTACACTTGGCAGCACAACATGTCACTTGAGCTTGGAAAACATGGGGCCAACCCCTTGTCCATTATTTTTGGAGCATTTTCACTCAACTTGGCACATTTAGGCTCCATTATGCCTCCTCAATGGCCCAACGACTCATCATATTCATTGTTTTTCCCTCTTGAGAGGCTAATCTTTGTATTATTGAGCTATCTTGGTGGGCCTATCACCAAGTTGTGTCATTATTATGTATTATTTTATTATTTGCGGCTAAATTAGGCCAATTAGGTGAATCGAATCCCCTTTAGAGTTGTATAAATATGAGAGAGGCTCATTCTAACCTCTAATCATCACTTGGATTGGATTGGTATCTCTTGAGATATTTTTGCACTTTTTGCTAGGATAAACTTTTTGGAGTTTCTAGCTGCACTATGATGTTTGGATTTGCGCTATTGTCTTTTGAGCTTCTTTCTAATGCAAAGTGGATGAATGGATATATTCTATCTCTCATGTAAGTCAAATTTTTGATCTTATTCTTGTTATCTTACTTGTCAAATGCATGTATATTGTTATGATTATTCTTGTATGGTTAATGTAATGTGAAATTCTTCTGCGACCTTGAATAGGTGATTTAATGCATGTGTTTCTCTTTGAGGGATTGCATGAATGTTCCTAGAAGCACCTCTTAGGTTGAAAGACCTTGAAACTTCATCTCTTTGGAAAATTTGTAGTATAAATCCCTATTGACCTAGTTGTTTCCCTTGGAGAGGCTAGCAAAGGTCAATTAGGGCTCCTTAGCTCACAAAAATTCTCGATCTATGTGTATCTTGACATCATTAAGCCCAAGAAATAAGGCATTGATCCTCGTATCCCTTTGGTGATCAAATTTACATCTATTTTCTTCACTTTTCCAAATTATAAGCCTAACCGTAAAGGGTCACCTAGGTCATCAAGCGAAATATTTTGTAGCCATCCCAACACCTTGAAAAGTGGTCCACAACTACGCTAGGGTCTTCTCAAGAGGTCCTCCAATTTGAGCACAATGTTCCGATGGCATCCCAAGATATGGCAAGCCCCAGCTCGAGGATCTTTTCTCTCCCTAAGTTGATTTCAGTTAGTGTCGTCATTTGGATCATTCCATCCAAATTTCAAAAGAAAATTTGTCCTTTGATCCTATTCTCTTTCCTAATTTGTTCAAGCCCCTCTTTGGTCGATCAGCTCCATACCCTTGACCAGTTTAGGGTCCACTTGTGTTCTTTGTGGTCACACAACTTTATAACTCAAATTCCACAAGGATTACATAGAATCCATTTCTCCATAAGAATCCTTAATCCTAGGAGGCCCCTTGTCGAGGCATATCCTCTAAACCTAGGCTCAAGTGTCCTCTTAGCCCTTCTTAGAGATCCTATCACCTCGTTTCTCAAGCAAGCAAGCTATTTAATTGAGTCTCTCTTGTGAATAGGCTTTAGGAATCACTCCTTATCCAATAATTGATCTATTCATCATTGTGATTCCCCTTCTATCGGGTCTCCTCCAATCGGTAAAAGTTCCCCTTCTATCGGGTCTCCTCCAATCGGTAAAAGTCCGTAAAGAACAGGGAGCCTTAGCTAAGGTGACAGTGGGTTGTCGCTCCATTGTTGCCCCTTAACCTAGTAGTTGCTCTATAGGATCCCCTCCTTGGACCCCTTCTAGTTTGAGTAGTAACAAGTACATTACAGAATGACACAGCACTCACTCCATCAAACATTATGTCCCCAGCACACATTCAAGATAAGAGGGCCATGTAGAATGCCCCCTCCTAGTGACATCACCATCATGCAAGATTATGAAGATGCTCCATTAAAATATAACATGAAATAGCAAGCACCCATATGTCAAGAGAATGATCCATCAACCAAAATCCAAAAGAGTGATCCATCAAGAGACTTGTAAACGTTGCTTGGAATTAAAGAAAAAAAAAAAAAAAATCTCTATTACAGAAACATTAAAAATACGCTTTCTATTTAGTGCGCACAGAAATACACACAACCGATCCCTGCCCTTGATTCAAACAAACAAAAAATACAGAAGTTAGAAGGAATAACCTCAGAATAAGTCAAAGAAGCAGTGCGCTTTTTCTTCCGGCTTGCAAAAATAATTGCTGAAACACCCTCACTGGAGTTTGTAGCCAAAGGCATTATTATGAATGAGATGAAGAATGAAGGGATGCTTGTTGCATCAGAAAAATTGTCAACAGCATCTACAAGGGGATCTGCAAATATGCCTGCTAAAATGGCACCTCCTAGCATCAGCATTACTGCCTTCAGATAAACTTTGTATGGATTATCAACTTCAGAAACTTCCTCCTCATTCTCATTCTGAAGAGCCTCAAGTTCCTCCTTTGTTTTCTGCAGTATTAGCATAAACATACAAAAGGATAAATAAAAGCTTATCATAACAACCTTTAAGCATGTTCCTAGAATAAATCAGGGATTCCATACCGAGTGAAAATCAGATATAAATTTCCTTGAGTAGTTATTTGAATTTGAATGACCAAGTGTGGAGGTTGCAATCCTAAGCCATTTACTCATTCCAACTTTGAACTCCTCTAGGCTAAGCTTGTCATCTCTCGAGGAATCAAAGTCCGCCATTACTTTGTTAACGGCATCAGTTGTTGAATCTGGACCTTGCAATTCAAGCCCATATAAAAGCCCACGTAATTCATGTTTTGTCAAATATCCATCATCGTCATCGTCAAGTTTTTCAAATACACTGCATTTAACGAGATTCAAACATGGTTGTTACAATGTGAAGATGCCTAAAGTTTTGCATAGAGGTGGCTAAACAAAATTCTGAGTATGACCTTTTAAGGACATCCTGATTAGGTTCGCCATCTTCCTTGAGGAGCCTTCCCCATCCTTTCGAATGCACATTTTTCAGAATAGCTGATACTATATGTTTTTGCTTCACATATGCCACTCGTCTTTTCTGAATCCATGGTTGTAAGACCTGCAAATGCCACATACACGACAATTTAGAAGATACAACAATCTCCACCCTCAAAGGTACTTTGCTTCCATTCATATACAAAGTCACCGGTTAACTAGTAACTCTACAGATCCATACACCACCACAAACCAATGACTAGACAGATCCGTACACCACTACTCAAGTATATTGACTGAAGAATATTCAAAACAATACCTTGAAATCACTATCCAAAACTTAACAGATTCGATGATATGCATTGACTGGGTAATTGACATAGAAAACAGACCAAGCTGCTGTAATAATAACAGAAAATAAGAAACATTCAAACAACAATTGCATGCACATCCACACCAACCTACATACTGATCTTTATAATCCAATTGTAATCTTATGAAAGGTTTGTAAACATATTTTCCACCATACTTGAACTGAATTTCTTCATATGATACATCTTTCCAATTTTATCTGTGATAAACTGAAACTAGTAAAGATTCAATCTTTTATACTGCTACTCTAGGGAACTTTGCACAAGCATTGACTTCTGGAGAGCGGACCCTCTGGAAAGCATCATGCTTTCCTGTGTTGGTTGTGAACTTCACCAAAGTTGAACTTCTCATCATGACATTCAGGTTTAGTTTATCCAATTTTATCAACTAAATGCAAGAAAAGCCCCTGCCACTACTTTGAACAGGAGTGTAAGGTTCCCTTCTGATCCTTTAAAACCACAATGTACACATGCTTAAAGTAATAGACATCAATTTGATGTGGAATACATCAAACAAAGTGAAATATACATTCAATATGGGGAAGATAGCCAATTCCAATTAAGACCAAACTCATTGACAATACGACAGATATCATTTTGAATAACTAGCCAAAAGAGTATTCCCAGATTTTACCGCAGTATTCGTTGTTTGACATCGTCAGTTATTTGTTTTTTGTCTATCTGCACAGTGCCACGCATTTCATTTTCACACTGCACATTTGAATGGACCAGTTACATTTGATTTTTAAGAATTGGTCATGCTTTCATCCCTTAGCATCATGAATTATTCAGTGATTTGATTTGGAATGTTATAGCAAGGCTCAAACATACATGTTAAACTTGCTTGAATCACTACACATTGTATTGCTAAATGAAAAATTTTAGTAAACTCTTCTATATCTTCAAACGCTTATTTAGAAAACCACACACAAATAATGTATGTCTTTTACATACATCTTTATCCCTTCTGCCCATGCACAATCCAAATGGCATTTATATTCTTAATGTTTGGCAAGGTCCTCATATTTATTTGAAATAGGCAACTTTTTCCCAGTTTAACACTAACAACCAAGCTTTTGAGCCACATAACAAGCATTTACAACCTATAAAGTAAATAATGTATCATTGAAACCCATATGTATTCTCACAACCAACAGTCTTCTTCTAGTTAGCACAATTTTATTCAGGCCTCTTTTGCTGATAGGTGTGCTTCAAATTTGAAACATCGCATCCATAGACTTTATTGACTTAAGGCTCTTAGTAGGAACATAACTTTGCTATTTCATTTCTCCTTGATGTCCTTTAAACACTGCCATTTTTAAAGCTCCTTTCCAATCAAGTCTCGTTCTTGCAAGTTCAATCTTGCATGTCAATTTCTATGAGCACAGTTCAATGGCTTTGTCATGTCCTTAGTACTTGTTACCGCTCAAATTATCAGGGGGTCCTAGAGGAGCACTTGCTAGGTCAAGAGCAACAATAAATTTAAAGCCCATTGTCACCATAGCTAAAGCTTCCTACTCTTTACGGACTTTCACCGATGGGAGGAGACCCGATATATAGAGAATCACTTATGAAGGATATATCAACTAAGATGGATGTGAAGTGATCTCAATAACCCTTTCCTAGGAGCAACTCAAGAGTGGGACTTGCTTACTTCTTAAACAAGGTACATGATTCTCTAGGATTGGGAGTAGGGATTTGACGTATTGGCTTAGAGAATGTGACTTGTAAAGGAGCTTCCTAAACCTTAAAATCCTTGTGGAACTTGGTTTCCCAAGTGGATTTTGAAGAGTTGACTTTGATAAGATATAGGACCGTACGAGACCAAGCGTACCCAGGTTAGGTCCAGGGGATAGGATTTAGCAACCAATGATACGCTTGACCTAATTACGGAGGGGAAAGGGATCAAGGAATGAATTTTCAATGAAAGGAAATGCAATGATCCCAGTGAGGTTTCTAGCCTAAGGGAAACTAAAGGCAAGAATTGGTCTTTGATCTAGGGCTTGCAATATCTCAAGATCCCACCATCGGAATCTCATGAAATTTGGAGGGCTTCTTAAGGACACATCAATGCAATTGTGGACCAAAAATTGAAGTATTTGGATGGCTAGATTGTGAGATATTTGATGCCCTAGGTGACCTATGGGGCTAGACCTAGAAAGAAGAGGAGAATGTGAAGAAAAATAAGTTTTAGGGAAATCACCTATGGTAGAACAGTGCCTAATCCTTTGGGGAGATTGGAATCAAGAATGATTATCAATTCAAATTTGATTTTCTTGGTCAACGAGGCCTTAAAGGCAACTTCACTTAGCACTAGGGCAAAGGAAAGTAGCTTCAAAGACTTTATACTTCGTTTTGCAAAATAGATGGTTTATCAAGATAAATTTCAACCATGAAATATCCCTAGGAACATTCACTCATCATACATGGCCCATACATGAAGCATCACTATCTAGAAGCAAAATTTCCACAACTTCCCAATAATAGATGCAACAAATTAGTCGTAGAATAGCGAAATCCCAACAACAATGTATGTGACAAAAATAGAGCAAAGAATAGCATTAAAATTGCACATACATGTACTAGAGTATATCCAACCATCAAAAATTTGTCAAATAAGAAACTCCAAGACGAGAAAATGATCCAAACATCAAAATCCATTCCATGCTCCAAAATTTCGTCCACCACGAAGGATAGCAAAGTTCTCTAAAGAGATACAAGTCCAACCAAATCATGATGCTAAAATGAATTCACATCACTTGTATTTATACACTTCTAATGTGTTTGATTTATCTAATTAGGCCTACATTAGCCCCTACAATAAAATAATGTGCAAAATAACTAACGTTTGGTGACAAGCCCACCAAACTAGCTCATAAACAAAAGAATAAGCCTCTCAAAGAGGTTGAATAATGAATTGTGCATGTCGTTGGGCCTTGGAGGAGGCCTAATGGAGTCCATATGTGCCATAATGTGTAGTTGAACTCCCAAGGCAGTGGAAAAGGGGTTGGCTCCTTATAATAACTTGTGGTGCTCCTAATGACATGTAGGGGCACACAAGTGTCATCATTGGTCTCCAAACAAATTGAAGATGCCTGTAGATTGCTTGCAAGGGCTAGGATGATGTTGTAGGTGATGCCACATCATTGTACAAGTTCTAGATCATCTACCAAGTGTATGGTACAACTCTGGGGCCAATTGGGCATGATGGATCAAGTGCATCTTCCTCGTCCAATAAGTGAACCATGAGCAATCTTTGAATGGTTATGGCGATCCATGGAGTGTTGTCTACTACTTTGGAGGCCCATGGTTCTCTACACACACCCTACATGTGCCACTGTGGCCCTGTAGGGTCAGGACCCCATATAGGGAGACCAAACTCAAATGGAAACCACCTGCAATCCTGCATAATATTCAATGTGTCCCCGTGCCTTCCAGCACACCAAGTCATTAAAGAAATCAAGTAAAAGAGTTTATAAACCATGGATAACAAGTGAGCACTTCATAATGGCATGCCCTTCCATAGTGGGCTTTGGCATGTGCTAATGTCTCCCAGCTCCAAATAGGGTTAACCAGGAATCCTATTAGGTGGTTTCTACCTCTAAAGGGGGTGTTATGTCCATGGTACATCCTTCAAATGGTGGTGGCATGTGGCATAATGATGGAATGGAGTAGCGAATGAAAGGGGGCAACCTAGATAACATGCCATGGTACAAGGGTAGCTAATAAAACGAAAGCCCGCACTTGGGTAAATAATGTGTAGGAGGGGGCAATCGTGGTGCATGAATTACCCTGGCCTTGATATTTGTCACCCTTCTTCATATGCCTTTTGCCTTTTTATGATTTTCTTTGGTTAACTGCTCAGGGCTCTAGGTAATGTTGGAGTTTCTAAGTCTACTTAGTTAGAAACCCTCCATGCACTATATGTGATTTATTCCTACCTACTTCTTGTGTTACTTAACAAGTTATTTACAATGTAAACACTGAAAATAAACACTAGTGCATGCTCAACATATTACAGATCAACAACTGAAGGAAACAGAAATAATAACGCCATATGACACCATTATTTTTGGACCAATGTCCCCGAAAAAACCCAACATGGGAAAGTCGGTGCATCTATCTGAGGGTTTTCTTATTAAGCAATATCAGAGTACAATCTGGGTGCCGAAACTGGCCTACCCAACAGAGAATTTCCTTGGTAGTAATACCTCTCAGTTTGAGACAAATCTCTAGCTAAAACCCCGGATAATCCTTCTAGCAGCTCCTCAGCACCACTCTGCCCTAGAAACCCCAACATCAGCCTTTTCTGGACTACGTCAGCCCCTCTCTCCCCAGCATTGGCCTTGCGTCACCCCGGATGGGTTTGTGTCACAAAGCTGGCCTCTCTGAGGCTCTACGCAGCTCTCGGTTGCCTCTGCGTGGCCCCGCATGAGCCCTGACTAGCTCTACGTCACTCTCCTCAGCTACTGCACTGCTCTCCAACACTATCTCTGCCTCTTTGTCTCTCTGTACTCAATGCCCTTCAACTGCAACTCTCGATCACTAATTCTATCTCTCTTAGCAAACCCCGCACTAGAGAATAGAATGATTGATCATCTGGTGTATCCACCAAGTGACCCTCAAGCCCCATCTTATACTTTTCTTGTTGACATATCAACGGCCGAGATTAAGTCCCTAATCAACGGCTAAGATTAGGTCTGGCTTGATCCATGTCTTTTGGACCATTCTAACACAATTTCATATTAATACACATTAATATTTTATTTTCTCTAAGTTTAGGCTTAGGGAATCAATTAAAAATATTAATTATTTTAATATCTCCTTAACTGTTTAGAATCTGCCCAAACCCTTTCTGGGTATTGGAGATCTCATGTGCCCCAACCTCTCCACCAAATTTCGTGGCTAGAGCACATTCGATGCTACCCCAAATCAACACTCCCTCTTAGCGAGGATTGTGCTCTAGCAATACTCCTCACTGAGTATTACTCTGATCATCCGACATCGGTCCCTGTGCTGATGCTAGGCTTGCTGCCCACCATCCTCTGCACTGTTGTATCCTGTACTGTTGCCCATGGTTCTGCCACTACCACTGTTGCATCTGGTCCTTTTTCCCAGCACTGCATCCACACTGCACTGCAACTCAGTCACTGAGAAGTAAGTAATTGATCTCCCAACTCTATCCTCTCTGTTGGGCTAGAGACCCTCCTCATGTTGAAGCTCCCTCTGCCGCTGACAAGTACTCCCTCTTTGACCTCTACGCTGCTGCAACAACTCCCTGCATCTTGCATCGTTGCACACCTCTCTGTGCCATCTTGCACTGGTGCAACACCCCTGTGCCTCTCGCACTGCTGCAACCTGCTAGCCTTGCGCTGTCTCGGGACTCCTGCATTGTAGCTCTCTCTGTCGCTCCATCTGCATCCATCTCTACCCAACTCAATTTGTCTTGTTACTCCTCTTCGAGGCTCCCGTAGCAAGGTCTAATTTAAGAGGTTGGGTACCTCAAGGATCCTGCCCCTCATCGCCTGTAGTCTTCCTGGCTACAGCTCGATGTCTCCCCACTTCCGCTCAAGTGGTGCATGTGCACTCATGGCACAGTCATCGTGATCCAAGTGGATGTTGGTGGCCACCCACCTATCCCACTTGGACCCCACAACTGTCTCTGGCAATTTTTTAGTTTCGTTATTTGTAGCACAATTTACTATTTTTAGCAATTTTTCGGGTCCTGAACTTCCGAAGCCATTTTGAGGCCCTAAACAACGTTTTTGGGGAAATTTGGGAGCAACATGGGTCCATGGACCGATGTTGCTCTTCCCAAAGTTATATTTCTCGGATAGATCTTTGTAACGAGCTATTGTACGCATCAAACAGAGATCGAGTGCCAAAGTTATGACTCCGGGAAGTTGATGTACCAATTTACCCAAAACAGGGCCCACAGTTTGGTGTTTCATCTTCTAGGGTTAGGTTTTTGCATGTTTAGGGTTTTCTATTGTTTCTCAACAATAAATAGGCCTTTGAGCCTCATTGTAACACAGTTCAGAGGCATGTAGCCACCACATCTCTTCTCAGAGATAAGCTACCATCGCCCTAGCTAGTTTATTTCCATTTATGTTTGTAAGCATATTTCAATATTTTACATTAATGAAATGAAGTATTATTTCCGTTGTATCTCTATGTTTATGGTTATCTCTGTAATTTGTTTTGTCCCTGTTTAAATCCGGATAAGTGGTACCAGAGCGGTCTGCTTTTTCTCTATTTTTCTTTGCTTGTCCCCAACGAGGTCGGGATATAAGGAGTTAGGGCTTGAACTGGTCGAACCTCTATAAGACTAGCCTCAAAAATCCTGACGACCTCCCATGGTGGATGAAAAGAAAGACGAGGGGGCAGGAGATCCTATCAAAATCTTCCTTGAAAAAGCCCTCGAGCAACAAAGGGAAGCAATGATGGACAACTTTGCCCAGATCCTTCAGCAGCTACCCAAAGGAAACGCATCGGCTTCCAACAGCTACTCTGGAAACGCCACACCCTTTAAGGTACAAGTTAATTTTGAAATCCCCATCTTCGAGGGTCAGATAGACGCAGATGCCGTAGATAAATGGTTAAATCCGCTAGATGGGTATTTTTCTGTTCATGATTTTTCCAATCAGGATAAGATTATTTTCACTCTTCTCAAAGCAACCCCCCACGTCAAGGACTGGTGGGAAACCTACTGCAAGCAAAAGGATGAAAGTACGGGCTCACTGTTCTTAAGGAGCAGTATTACCTTGTCAAAAGCTATGAGGACAAATACATAAAGTGGACCACACTGCGACAGGGAAGGGACCAAGATGTGCCGGTGTTCACTAACATTTTTCATACCCTTCGTACACAGTTGGGTATCAAAGATTGTGCACTGCATCTAGTACTCAAATACCGCAGCTGCCTACACAGATATATCTAGGAAGAGATGGAGTTCCTGAACATCTCCTCGCTCGGCATAACATATCGTTACGCTGTCAAAATTGAGCAAAAGTTCAAACAGAAGAAGCGAGACTCTGGATCTGCGAATCCGAAGACCAAAGGACAAAGCCAAGGCGGGGTAACCCAAGACAACCCATCGAAGCCACAAGAAAAGAACAACCAAGACAACCCATCGAAGCCACAAGAAAAGAACAACACCACAAAGTCGAAGGACATGGGAAAGTGGTGTGAGTTCCATAAGAGCCCCACTCACAACACAAGTGAGTGTCGGACCAAGTAGTGGCTAGTGGTTGAATTGGAAGCTTTAGAATCAGATGCATGTTCCGACCCTGAGTCAGAACCCGACAAGGGGAATGGCAAAGGGAAGCAGGTCATTGATGCGAAGCCTAGCGCCACTGTTGCCACCGCCAAGATCCAGAAGAGTGAGCCCAAAGATCTAGAGGAGGGGGAGCGTCTTTTCCACTCATAGATGTGGGTGAAGGGTTCACTGCTGCAATTCATTGTCGACAGTGGTAGCCAAAAGAACCTCATTTCAGCAGAGGTCGTGAAGCTGTTGGTCCTACCAACTACACCACACCCGCAGCCGTACAGTATCAGGTGGCTTCACCAAGGACGAGATCTCTAAGTTCGCCAGCAGTGTCGCCTTCCCTACAGCATCAAGACCTTCATAGACGAGGTATTGTGTGATGTTACACCTCTGGATGTTTGTGATGTACTATTTGGCCAGCCATACTTGTGGAGGCAACATGTTGTGTATGAGTCAAGGCCTCGCGCTGTCATTATTACTTTGGGTAATTCATTATACAAGATACCGGAGGTAGTCCCACCTATCATCACCTCTTTGATCACTACTAAGAAATGCAGCAAGATCGTCTCCCAGACTGGGAAATTCATTTTTTGTCGGGTTCAGTCCTAAATTAAGGGGAAGATCGTAGCCACATCCATGACCCCATGAAGGGTCCCTCCATGTAGCAGTAGCAGCAAATGGATACGGTCATGACCGAACACATGAACAACTTCTCCTCGCTCACAAGGGTACCACACAAGTTTCAGGTGGGCAACAAAGTCTGGTTGCATCTGCAAAAAGAACACCTGACAAGAGCCCATCAGAAGCTCAAACCACTCCGACATGGTCCTTACAGCATTACCAACGTTGTGAGAAACAATGCTTTGGAGCACAACATTCCTCCATTCCTTCCATTGCACCGAGTGTTCGATGTGGAACGCCCTCGACCATGCTTCCCACCATTACTGGACACATCAGAGATTACATAATAGCTCACCAGAGACCAAGCTCAGCAGATGGAGAAACTTAACGCAATGGGGACCATTGCTTCCTAAGGGGGAGGAATGATCCAAGTGCATGTTGGTGGCCAACCACCTATCCCACCTGGACCCCCACAACTGTCTCTAGCAGTTTTTTAGTTTCCTTATTTGTAGCACAATTTACTATTTTTAGCAGTTTTTTGGGTCCTAAACTTCCAAAGCCGTTTTGAGGCCCTAAACAATGTTTTTTGGGAAATTTGGGAGCACGCAAGTTGCTCTTCCCAAAGTTATAGTTCTTGGATAGATATTTGTAACGAGCTATTGTACGTGTTAAACGGAGATAGAGTGCCAAAGTTACGACCCTGGGAAGTTGATGTACC
Organism: Pinus tabuliformis; assembly: GCA_031772625.1. NCBI lineage: Eukaryota > Viridiplantae > Streptophyta > Pinopsida > Pinales > Pinaceae > Pinus > Pinus tabuliformis. The sequence continues at coordinate 816,616,324 of CM062815.1, read as the reverse complement.
AATTTACCCAAAACGGGGCCCACAGTTTGGCGTTTCATCTTTTAGGGTTACGTTTTTGGATGTTTAGGGTTTTCCATTGTTTCTCAAAAATAAATAGGCCTTCGAGCCTCATTGTAACACAGTTCAAAGCCATGTAGCTGCCACATCTCTTCTCAGAGATAAGTTACCATCGCCCCAATTGGTTTATTTCCGTTTCTGTTTATAAGCATATTTCAATATTTTACATTAATGAAATGAAGTATTATTTCCGCTGCATCTCTGTGTTTATGGTTATCTCTATAATTTGTTGCATTCCTATTTAAATCCAGATCACATCATCCGGCAAAACTTCCTTCTCTGCCCGTGCTAGCACTGTCTTAGTCTCAGAAGACTCTCCCTTACTCTTTTTCCTTGGACACTAGGTCGCATAATGAGCCAGCTCCCCACAGTGGAAGCACTTGATCTTGGAGAGATCTTTCTTCTTCCGCTTTTCCTGCTTTCCCTCAGATGCTAGGGCAACATCTTTCTCTTGCTGCTTGAATTTAATCCCCTTGCCGCTGATACCTATCTTTGACTGTCGTCTGATCTCTTTCTGGCGAAGAGTTTCCCACATCTCATCCCAAGGTGGGAGTTTCCCTCTACCTAGTATACTCTGGACAAATACCTCTCAGTCTTATGAGACAACATTCAGGGTTGTCCTCACCATCAACTACTGATCCGGCATGGCTTCTATAGCAGTCAACTGATCTCGAATCTCGTTCAGTCCTCCGAGGAAGGTGTCGATCAGTTCTCCCTTCTTCATCTGATACGACCTCAACTAATTCTCAAGTAACATTCTTCTCTGCGCAGAAGTATGCTGGTACAATTTCTTGAGGGCCTCCCACATCTCATATGTCGTTCCCTTCTCAGCAATGTGTGGTACTACATGGTCCTTGACCCCGTCAAGGATGATACTCTTGGCCCTCGCCATTGCCTCCTCGTACTTGTCGTTATCATTGGGGTCGACTGGGATAGCTATAACCTTTAAGGCGAAGTTCTTGACACGATTTCTGTCAAGTATGGATAAGATTTTGGCCTTCCAAACTGTGAAGTTCGATGCTCCGTCCAGTCTATCTTAGTCTCTTACTCCGTGTAGTGCCATGATGCTCTTCTACTTTCCTCCTGGAAGTTCTCTGTTTGACTCCTCCGAGTCTCTACTTCCCGTCTGGAAGTTCTCTTCTGGACTCCCTCTGAGTCCCGATTTCCCTCTTGGAAATCCTTCTACCGATGTCAAGATGCCCCCTACTCTGATCGTCTTATGCAACCGCAACCATTGATCCGGGTTCCTTAGCTAGAAACCCTCAGTAGCAACTCCCTCCCCTTGGCCTTGCTCTATCAGGTATTGTTCTGACTACAATACCTCACCAGCTCCACTCTACAATATTCCCACAGCCTTCTAAACCCCAGCGACCTGAAAGTGAGAGCTCCTAGGCTCTACGCGATCCCAGCCTTCTCAGCCAACTGCGTCAACCCTCCCAACTTTTGTGTGGCTCTGCGTGAGGTTCCCTTTGCCTTCCTTAGCCTCTACGCTGCCTCTTCCTAGCTCACCCTTGATGACGCAGGCACTGCATCACCCTTCCCTTGTTTCTCTGCTAGAAACAACTTTTGTCACCTCGGGATAGTTGTATTCTACTGCTATTGCTCCACTCGACTGGTGTCCTCAATCTTCCTGTGATCTGCAATCACGCTTTGATACCATGTTGGAGTTTCTAAGTCTACTTAGTTAGAAACCCTCCATGCACTTTATCTGATTTATTCCTACCTACTTGTTATGTTACTTAACAAGTTATTTACAAAATGTAAACACTGAAAATAAACACTAGTGCATGCTCAACATATTTCAAATCAACAAATAAAGATAACAGAAACAATCATGCCATATGACACCATTATTTTTGGACCAATGTCCCTGGAAAAACCCAATGTGGGAAAACCAGCGCAGCTATCTGAGGGTTTTCTTAGTAAGCAATATTAGAGTATAATCTGGGTGCCAAAATTGACCTACCCAACAGAGAATTTCCTTGGCAGTAATACCTCTCAGTTTGAGACAAACCTCCTAGATGAAACCCCGGATAATCCTTTCAGCAACTTCTTTGCACCAATCTGCCTCAAAAACCCCAACGTTAACTTTTTCTGGACTGCATCAGCCCCTCTCTGCCCAGCATTGGCCCTGCGTCACCTCAGATGGGTCTACGTCAGCCTAGCTGGCCTCTATGAGGCTTTGCGCAGCTCCAGCTTTTTCTGGACTGCATCAGCCCCTCTCTGCCCAGCGTTGGCCCTGCATCACCTCAGATGGGTCTACGTCAGCATAGCTGGCCTCTATGAGGCTTTGCGTAGCTCCTAGTTGCCTCTGCGTGAGCTTTCGCTGACACTGTGTCACTCTCCCTGGCTACTGCGCTGCTCTCCCGGCACTATCTCTACCTCTCTATCTCTCTGTACTCAATGCTCCTCAGCTGCAACTCCCGATTACTAATTCTATGTCTCTTAGCAAACCCCACTCTAGAGAATAGAATCACTGATCATCTGGTGTATCCTCCAGGTGACCCTCAAACCCCCTCTTATACTCTTCCTGTTGACATATCAACGGCCGAGATTAAGTTCCTAATCAACGCCTAAGATTAGATCTGGCTTGATCCATGTCTTTTGTACCTTTCTAACACAATTTCATATGAATGCATATTAATATTTTATTTTCCCTAAGTTTAGGCTTAGGGACTCCATTAAAAATATTAAGTATTTTAATATCTCCTTAATTGTTTAAAATCTACCCAAACCTTTTCTAGGTATTGGAGATCTCATGTGCCCCAACCTCTTCACCAAATTTCGTGGCTAGAGCACATCTGATGCTACCCCAAATCAACAGGTAATGAGAGCATGATGCGTAAAGTATAGCAGTGGATACCTCCTTATAAGGTGGGGCAATTCATCACACACCAGGAATTGGGACATCATGGGTTCCTAAATGATAAAGAAGGCTCATTAAAGGCCATGTAGGAACCAGGGTGATGGCTATGGAATGAGGTAGAGCTCATGTCATGGCTTTTTTCCCACGTGCTAAATGCTTTTGTCTCGGCCATCTTTTGCATTTTTTGGTACAATTTCCTATTGAATGTGGCCAATTATGCTTTTTCTTTTTCTTTTAGTTGCATCAACCTTCGGGCATCATTCCAGGCCCAACCCAAGATGTAGGGCAAGGGGAGGGGGTGGTTGACCCTATGTGGACCCAGTGGAGGAATGTGAACCTAGGAGAAGAGATGATTAGGGGTGTAATGAGCGGAAGGGGAGTAATATATGTGAATCGGGGAGCGGGACCATGCAACCAAAATTAGGGTTTCCCATGTAGTACCATCCCTAAAACCAATAGGTCAATAAAAGAGATCCCACAAGACTAGGGTGCAAGTTTAACATCCCAAAAGAGACTTAAGGTACAAGAGCACAGACCTAGACCACTCTTTCCGCCGAATTCCCCCATTAATCCATGCCCAAAGTTTCCATGATAAATAAACTAGAATACGCAATTACCAAATAAGAAGGCATACCTTTAGGTTTGGGAGGCCCACCTTCATACATACGATCATGATAGATGGGTGAGGAACCACATGGCTAGCTCAGGTGGCAGAGAAATGGCACATTGAGCTAGTCGGTGGCTGCAAGGGGATTGCTGGCCGTCGTCTGAGGACCATAATGGAGAAAAAAAAAAATTTAGGGTTATCACCCACAAAATGGTGGGGTCCTATACTTACACAAACACTACCCCATTCTTGTCATTGTCAACAAGAGATTTAAGACCAGAATGGGGATGTCTAGACTCTAGATCCCAAACTATGTCATCATAATTATTGATTAGTACTATTGCTTATTTTTGGACTTTTGAGGCCATTTAGAGCCCATTTGTTGATGCATTTTGGTCCAAATATGTATTGCTCTCAGTGTTATTTTGGTTATGTTGTTACTTGAGATGTTCCTACCTAGGGAACTATGTCAAGGCACCAAAGTATTTTAAAATAATTGATCTGGATTTAATTTATATCTTATAGTAGAACAATAGGGGCTCAAAGATCAGTCACTAGGATACTTTCGAACTAAAATAGACAACTATTTAGTATTCAAAGAAGATGCCATCGCCCCCACTGACTCGAGCAAGAGCTGCTACTGCTGCGAAGATGGCAAGAAAATCGGGTACAGCTCCACTCTCTCCCCTTTCCTCTCATTTTACTTCTTCGTCTCATTCCGTATGTTCATCTATGAATATATCTTCTCCATTGTCACCTGCTATCACATGCGAGATCTCCTTTCCTCTGCCCATCATTGCCACTACCTCCCCTACCTTGCCTCCGCCCCCATCCTCGCTCGGGGCTTCGGCCATCTCCCATCCAGTATTGCCCCATTCTTACAATCTTCGCTCTCGAAATTTACCAGATCCTGACATTCAATCTGGTCTAGGTCTATCCTTCCCTAGACCTTCACAATCTACCCGAGGACGCAAATCTAACCTATCTAAATCCATTCAGAAACCCAGATCAAAAGTAGCCTCTAGCAAGCAATCGACTATGAAAGGGGTTCTTAGAGCACTGAACTCCCCGGGAAGGGTTCCACCATGAAATGCCTCTCCTATAACTGCAGAGGTCTGGCTAGTGCCTCCAAAAAACTAGCCATGAGGAGGTTAATTGAAAATGAGCCGACTGATATTATAATGCTGCAGGAAACCTTGGGCAATGTTGATTCTATTGAGAAAACCCTATCCACCATCAAACCTGGTTGGCAATTCCATGCCCTGGATGCCATAGGTAGATCTGGGGGTTTAGCCATAGGATATAATCCACAATCCATTAATGTATCTACCACTTGGGGAGGAGTGGGATTTATTGGACTGGATCTTTTCTCGGCTGAGCTTGGATTATCCATCAGATTCATCAATGTTTATGGCCCCTGCCAGCGGAGAGAAGATTTCTGGCAGTTCTTTCTTCAAACAAATATTACATCAGTGGATCAGGTAATCATCGGGGGCGATCTAAACTTCTCCATCGGTTATGGGGAATCCTGGGGATCACAAGCCCAAGTTGACCCCATGTCTGATTTCTTCAAGGATATTCTGGACCAGCACAATCTTACTGATGTCCCCATGATCAAGCCTATGCCCACGTGGAGAAACCGAAGAGTAGGGGAAGCAGCCCTGGCTAGAAGGCTTGACCAGTTCCTGGTCAAAGTTCCTCTGCTTCAAAGACTTTCTAGATACAGACAGTGGGTTGGGTCTGGGGGAATATCAGACCACTCTCCTATCTTTCTGGAGATTCTCGGACCTGATGCCAAGCCTAAGCCCCCCTTCAAATTTAACCATGTTTGGTTACAAGATGCGGGATATACAAGTTTAGTCAAGGACTTTTGGACCTCCCACCCAATAGCAAATCACAGATCAGCAGCTGAAGGTTTCTGCCACAACCTATCTCAGCTTAAACACTTAACCATAGCATGGGAAAAGGAGAAAAAAGCCAAGGATGATCAGTCGATTATAGCTATTGAAGCTGAGTTGAACAATTTATTGGATGACAGAAATCTTGGCTTTACCTCAGCAGAATAAAATAAAATAAAATAAAATATAAAAACAAAGTTGATTGAGATTGAAAAACAAAAAGACAAGATTCTAAAGGAGAGAGAAGAATCATGGAGACTGAAGAGTAGGGCTATATGGTTACAGGCAGGAGATGAAAATACAAAGTTTTACCAAAACTTTGCAAAGGGAAGGAAAATAGCAAATACTATATGGCAATTGCCTCTTCCAGATGGAGAGCAAGCTGACAATTTCCAAAAGCTATCTAGATTGGGCACCTCTCACTTTCAGAATCTGTTTAGATCCCCACAAGAAGCAAATCTGGCTGATATCATACAAGTGGTTGGTCTATTCCCTAGATATGTGGAGGAGGAAGTTGCGATTGAACTTAATTCACCAGTTACCCTGGAGGAACTTGAAGGGACCTTAAAGTGGTTTAAAAAAGACAAAAGCTCGGGTCCAGATGGGTGGACGATCGAGTTTTACCTGGATTTTTATGATATTCTAGCCCAGGACCTGCTTCAGGTTGTGGAGGAATGTCGGTCTACTGGCAGAATGTACAATTCTATTAATACTACCTTTATCGCTCTCATCCCCAAATCTGACTCCCCTGCTTCCTTCAATGATTTCCAGCCCATCTCTCTCTGCAACTGCCTCTACAAGATCATTTCCAAAATCATCGCAAATCGTATCAGGCCTATCCTATCTCAGCATATTCTCCCTGAACAATTTGCATTTCTCGAAGATCGACAGATCCATGAAGCCATTGGTACTGCACAAGAAGCCATTCATTCCATTCGATCCAGAAGACTAAAGGGAATCATCCTCAAAATCGATTTGGCTAAAGCATTTGACCGGGTGAGTTGGCTTTACATAAAAATGCTTCTTATTCACCTGGGCTTCCCCCATCAGTTTACTATATGGATCATGGCCTGCATATCATCATACACCTACAGCCTCCTCATCAATGGCTATGCCTCACCTTTCTTCCATGCTGAAAGAGGACTTAGGCAAGGCTGCCCTCTCTCCCCCCTCCTCTTCCTGATTGTCATGGAATGCCTGAGCAGGCTCATCTACCATGAAAAGCAGAATGGCAGATTATCAGGATTAAAGATAACTGATCAGTGTTTCCTGACTCATCTCTTGTTCGTGGATGATGTCCTCATCTTCTTGGATGGAAGTATTCGTGATTCGGTTGCCCTTGACAAGATCCTTGCCACTTTTTACAGGGCCTCTAGTATGATGGCAAATCACGCAAAATCTACCATTACTCAGGCTTTCACTTCCGCTCAAGAATCCACTTTTGCCCTGCTCCATTTCCCTTATAATCCACGTCCTCTTGACTAGGGCTTCAAATACTTAGGATTTTGGATCAAGCCCTTAGGTCATAAGATAGCTGACTGGACTTGGCTGATCACCAAATTAGAGAAAAGGATATCCCCCTAGAGCCATCGTTTCTTATCCAGAGCAGGCAGGCTAGTGCTTATCAAATCTGTCCTGGAAGCTACCCTGATATTTTGGATGGCACTAGCCTGGATCCCTAGAAGCATCCTAGCTCGTCTCAAACAAATCTGGTGCAAATATCTATGGAATGGAGATCAAGACAAAAGAGTCTTTGCATGGATAAGCTGGAACAAAATTGCCTTGCCCAAAAAGTGGGGAGGATGGGGCCTCAGAGATCTACCCTCTTTCGCACAAGCTCTGGCAGCCAAAATGGGTTGGTCTCTTCTTACCCAGCACAACCTCTGGACATCCATCTCCTATCACAAATACATCTGGCCCCTCCAAATTATCGATTGGATAAGATTGCCTGGTTGGAACAGGACACGGATATCCACAGTTTGGAGAGCTCTATTGTTCTCACTCCCTATTATTCGTAGTCACCTTGCTTGGAGAATAAACACAGGAACCAGTGCTCGCATTGGGCTGGACCCATGGACTGGGGGAGGGGGTAGATGTTTCCTTCTGAGAGAGCTCACTCAATTACTTAACCAACATAACATGAAAGTAATTGCTCATATTGCAGATCAAGAGAATTCCTCTGTTTTTACACAAGCTTGGAAATCGGCCACTCAACTAAACTTGCCTCCTTACTGGCACCACATCTGGAATGAATATACAAATGCATTGAGTGAATCTCATATTCGCATCAAGGACCAGACGAGCTCATGTGGAGTAAGGCTGAATCTAGATTCTATACCCCAAAGGAAGGCTACCTATGTCTGCTTCAAGACAAACAACCTGAAATCATTCTAAAATGGTGGAAGCACATATGGCAATTAAAATCTCCTCCTCGAACCAGACTTTTTTTTCTGGTGCATCCTTCGAAACAAGGTACCAACAGGGGATATGCTTATGCACAGATCCATGCATGGTCCTCATTGGTGCATACTATGCAAACAGAGCACCGAATCAACCGAGCATCTGTTCCTCACCTGTAACACTACAAAACAGATCTGGAAAGACGTTGCTGCTGAGATCAGATTCACGGGAGCATGGGAAGGAGACAGTATAACAGCAGCTTGGGAAGTCTGGAACAGCGCTCATTCAGGGACAAACCTGCCATGCCTACCCCTGATCATTTGCTGGGAAATATGGTTGGCTAGAAATAAACTGACTTTCGAAAATGGCACGATCAGATGGCAGACCATAATTGCAAAAATCATTGCTTCCTATCATGAACTCCCTAAATATTCCCCACCTCGCCCACGCAGACCCTTTGCTCCTGATCCTATAGACTACTCCTCCCTGTGGGCCTTCTTCGATGGAGCAGCCCAACAACACGGATGTGCGGGGGGGGGTTCATTCTCTACCTTTCAGATCAGCATTACTACAAAGTCAAGATGGGATTGGGCGAAGGAACGAACAATTTCGCAGAACTAATAACTCTTCGACATCTAATACACTTTGCCTTAAATCATGATTGCAGAGATATACAGATCTTTGGTGACTCAAATATCATTATCAATTGGATCAACAAGAACACTAGATGTCATGCACACACACTTTTAAATATTCTGGATGAAGTGATGCATTTAAAATCTCTATTTAATACCATCCTTGTTCGTCATATTTACAGGGAACATAACTATTGTGCCGACGGCCTTTCCAAGGATGCCACACACCTGCCAAGAGTACAGTGGATAATCCACGAATAGAGGGGTACTAAACAGTACCAGTATTATCACAGGCCTTATATAGATCAGACCTACCATCAGGTGGATGGTTCCTAAATTTTTTGCAGAACTACCAGCCATATATGATGATGTAGATAACTAGTTTATATTTATGCTCAACACCCTACGAGGTGTAAACATGTTTATATGAACACTATACAGCATAATCCTGCGTGATGATTTTTTGGTTTTTGACATGGCCATTCACAGGAATGGGTTTGTAGATATTATGGACATACTGATACAATTGCATACGCTGATAAGCATATACTATATGTAATTTTTCATCATATAATGAAAGACTACGATTTTTCTAGTGGAAAAAAAGTATTCAAAGAAGATGGATGAAGATAGAGAAATATAAACAAGAAAGACTTAAAACATTGAACTAATGTCCTAATCTCTCTATGAAGCATACGTACAAAAAAAAACTAGTAATACGACAATTTAGTTTACTGTAATCCTAAAAATTGCATTGCATACAATTCCACAAGAAAGGTGTGTTGCACACAAATTGGATCTCATATAAATCTTTTCGCTTGTGAAGTTGTTGTAAATATTATAGAGGGAAAAAGTGATACTCAATTTTCAACTTTTAAACATCAATCCGTATAACTCAGACTAACATATAAAAGAAAATGGCTTTGATTTATCAGAAAAATGCTTTACACATAGCAAATGAACAGACTACAATTTGTTGGAAATATAATCTATTTGGATTGATTACAACTAACTATTTTCCACCCACTTAATACAAAAAATTTCCTTCTCTCTCTAAAAAGCCCTTTCCTCGAGCTTTCTATTTTTACACAAAAATATTACAACAGACATTAGTTGAGAAGGAAACTTTTAGGAACCAAATTGCAAAAAAAAAAAAAAATATAGTTCAATAGCTCCAACTATTTGTCTGCCACATGGCCTTGGTTAGGCATGTTTTGTTGATAACAATCTAGAAGATTCATGGCACAAATTTGGTTAACTGATTCCAGTTCTCTCCAACTGGATAATTAGAAATTGTCATCTTTCTATAGGGGATATCCAACTTCGTATATTTATAATAAGTGAGAACAGTTAAGAAAATATTTTTTACCTACCAAAGCAGATAAAAAACATTGATTAACTTATCAACTATTGTTTTCCCTTTTAAGATTCTAGACAAAATTGAAAACTTTCCAACCCTATTTCTTTCCCTCGGTAGTAATTCTCTAAATCATCCAATGATATCATATTTTCATTCTGCTCCCAGCAGGATGGAAAACCAATTTCTATCATATTATTGAATTTATTCATAAACATTTCAACATTTTTTTTCACCATTTTCTATTTGTCCTGAGCCTGTTGGACTAGAGCCCTCTTGGTTAAAACCTTAATGCTTTCCATTGAATTCTTAATGCATGTAATTGGTCCCAAGTCATTACATTAAGATATTTGACAACTTTGTTGGCTATCTGTGGCATGTTGCCCAAATCATTTTGAATTTGTTGAATAGCCTCTTATGTATTATATACCAAATTTTACTCATCAACTATGAATCTGAAATAATTCCACATCCTAGTGATTTCAATGAAAATTTATGCTCGCAAAATACACCTTTCTTCAGTTAAGGAACTAGTGCCTCTTAAATGATTCTTCATCTACTCTTTCTCCTGTTGAAATTTTGTTTTTAAATCTTGGTCAGCTTGAATCACTGCATTTCTTTCTGATATTTTTCTTTAAAAATATGAATTTCCACATTCTTGACTGTAATTACTCTTTTTAGATTCTCAAGCTCCACCTCTCTCAAGCTTAATTCAGACATAATCTCAGCTAATTTTTCAAATGAATCTACAAGGGTTGTTTGTGCTAATGAAGACCCTGAACAGATGTTCCATTCTTTCCCTTGTCAAGACTTCAATTTGCTTTTCATAATTTTCTGTCTTTCTGTTCATTTCACTCATTAGTGCAAGCAACTTCTCCTTTTCCTATTGCACAACCTGTAGCTCCAGTGTCTGTACATGCTCCAAATTGGGGATTTTTAATCTTTTTCTCAATGCTTGAATATCCAGGTCCTTTGACTTGATCAAGTCCTGTACTGAGGCTGCATACTTTGGATCTCCTCCCAACTTAATAAACCACTGCTCTAACTCATCTATTTTCGTTTGTTTAGTTCTTGTGGCAATTTTCTCTTGTTTGAGTTGATTGTTCACCTTTGAGACCATATTTTCCACCTTAGAGATATTTAATGCAGTGAGTGTGAGAATCATGAAGATCATTTCACCTATCTACCTGTGCAAATCCATTTGATCTACTAAATATATCTTTTTCCGATCAACTGTGAATTTGACAACTTTATAATCATTTGTTGTTTGAATAACCTGAGTTTTCGGTTTTAGGATAGCCATGTTCAATTGCCCTTTTTCATAGTCTAATGTTGATAATAGCCTTGTTTGAGATGAACTTGATCCTTGTAACCAAATCGGTGAATATGAATCATGCTTCATCTTCACGTTTTTATTCTTAAATTCAAAGAACTGATAAAATATATTTTCTTTCCTCCCTGAAGCTGAAGGTAACATTCTTGCTTGGTTTTCCTGACTTGTTGATGTTGATGGCAAAAATTCCAACTAATGGTAGGCTCGCTTGATGTGGCCTCCTCTGCACTCTAAGCTAACATTTCTACTTCTACTTCCCTGTTTTTTGTCTTTTTCTTGATTGTTGATCGTCCTCTGCTTCGGAAGTTGTTTGAAAACTTTGTGCACGAGTTATTTTCAAGTTTTTCTCATGTGGTCGAGGGGTTTCTAAAATAGGGGATTGATAAGGTTGATTTGCCTCTAAAGTTTGCTCTGTAATTCGATGTTGCTCAATTTCCCAAGTATCTCTATTGGCCGACTTTTTAATGTGGGCTTTTGTTACATGTATATAAGGAGTAGATGCTTGCTTGGTCCTTTTGTTTGATATGATCATATAAGGATCATATGGCCAGACTTCTCCTAGGGGAAAATTCATCACTTTCATTATTTCTTCTACTTCTTGAAAAGCAGCCTTGGTGTTAGCAATAAATGGACCTACTTCTTTCTTTAGCTAGAAAGTGGCCTGATGTTTCTTGAAAACAAAATGCAGCTGATATAAACTCCAGCTTTGTCTAATATATTCTAGACCAAAAATTCATATAGGAAGAAAAATTGAAAGATGATATGGAGGTAGTTCACAACCATATATTATAATTTCTGTATACTCCTTGAACAAGAACCAATCCCCAACTCTACTATACGAACGTGGTTGTAGAATTTTCTTTCTCTTTAAAAATCCTTGGAGGAAAATCTTCATATCATACTGAATAAACAATTAACATAAATTTGTGGATAAATTCAGAAAAAACTGTGTTTTGTGATTGTCCTATAACAGTGGAAATCTAATGGATAAAAGAATTTTGATCTCCATTTTGTCTTTTTCTTGATTTTTGATCTTCCTCTGCTTCGGAAGTTGTTTGAAAACTTTGTGCACGAGTTATTTTCAAGTTTTTCTCATGTGGTCAAGGGGTTTCTAAAATAGGGGATTGATAAGATTGATTTGCCTCTAAAGTTTGCTATGTAATTCGATGTTGCTCAATTTCCCAAGTATCTCTATTGGCCAACTTTTTAATGTGGGCTTTTGTTACATGTATATAAGGAGTAGACACTTGCTTGGTCCTTTTGTTTGATATGATAATATAAGGATCATATGGCCAGTCTTCTCCTAGGGGAAAATTCACAATTTTCATCATTTCTTCCACTTCTTGAAAAGCAGCCTTGGTGTTAGCAATAAATGGACCTACTTCTTTGTTTGGCTAGAAAGTGGGCTGATGTTTCTTGAAAGCAAAATGCAGCTGATATAAACTCAATTTTTGTCTAATATATTCTAAACCAAAAATTCATATAGGAAGAAAAATTGAAAGATGATATGGAGGTAGTTCACAACCATGTATTCTAAATTCTGTATACTCCTTGAACAAGAACCAATCCCCAACTCTTCTATACGAACGTGGTTGTAGAATTTTCTTTCTCTGGAAAAATCCTTGGAGGAAAATCTTCATATAATACTGAATAAACAACTAACATAAATTTGTGGATAAATTCAGAAAAACCTGTGTTTTTGACTGTCCTATAACAGTGGAAATCTAATGGATGAAAGATTTTTGATCTCCATTTTCATCTTGAACTTGTAGGTATAAATTCAAGAATTTTACAAATTGGAAATAAAGAAACAATAGGCTAAGTAAGATTGGTATTTGAAATATCTAGTTAGTTTGTACCAAGGCAATTGGAAATTTATGGCTTCAGATAAGTACCGACTGAAACGAAACCTGACAAAACAACTTTTTAACCAGGTAGAGGGAAGACAAACCTAAGACTATCTCATCAATAGTTTGGGCATCATCATACCCAAACAAACATCAAAGTTTCAAACCATGGACACAATGTGTTTTGATAACTCAGGGAAAATACCAGTAGGGTACGATGGCGGAATTTCAGGTGTCGGGGCATCTAAGGGTAAAAATGACTATAATAAAGTTCTTCTTTCCTCTGTTGCTAATTTGTGGTAATTCAGGCTTAGATTCTTTTCATCCAGAGTTTGGTTTTCAATGGGCATGACTATTTTAAGCATTTCTTGAATAGACTGAGAGTTTATGGAAAACAGAATAACTCCATTCCTAGAAATGATAGCTGTTTTGCTCATAATGTAGTGCTAAGTGCACCAGGTTACAAATTGAAGGAAACAAAAGCTTTGAGGAATGGTAAATTGGGCCAAATATGAATCTCAGACCAATGAAATATCTTGAATTTTTTTTGAAATGTCAAAAAGCTTTCTCTATTTATTCATTAAGGTCAAATTGACATCAGATATCAAAGATGTCTGCCTCTCTATCAATTATTTCTTTGAAATTGACAGATCAAGAAGTCTCGGCAATTTCAAGGTTTGACTGTTTAATCCTCATACTGAAATAAACCAGGATAAAGACTGAGAATTACCCAAAAAAGTAGTTGAAAAGGATTGATGGTGACTTGTAACGGTCATGAACTTCAATGCTTGTTTTGCTGGTGGTCATTCAACTTGCTCTCATTTTTAAAAAATTGGCAAATGAAACAATAGTTTCTCCTTTTCCTTTTGAAAACCAATCAATTAATTTTTTAATGCATGGTGTCTTTTAGACAAGTGAAAATTTGTTTTCTGCTTTGTATTACCACACAATGCTGACATCATGCTTACGTGGATCCCACATAAATTGACACTTAGCTGCCATGTACCCTAGAAGCCTAACCTATATGACCTGTCAACCATGCCATGTTGATTGTTGGGTCCGCTCTTTTATTCTTATTGTCACATCATGCCACCAGAATAGTTTCAGGGGGGCAGGGTTGTTTTGATAGTTTATGGGGCCCTCAAAATGGCTATCCTTGCGCCACGTAACTCTGCTTTGTATCACCACACAATGCTGACATCGTGCCTATGTGGATCCCACGTAGATTGACACTTAGCTGCCACGTACCCCAGAATCCTAACCTATATGACCTGTCAACCATCACACGTTGATTGTTAGGTCCACTCTTTTATTCTTATTGTCACATCATGCCACCAGAATAGTTTCAGGGGAGCAGGGTTGTTTTGATAGATTATGGGGCCCCGAAATGGCTATCCTTGCGCCACGCAACCCCAGCAATATACAACTTGGGTTTTATTTTGTAACCCCCATCCCCCTCCACTGAGGAATGAAATTATTTACAGTCACTGATCTGCATCCACTTATGATGCACCACACAAAGTTGGCAATGTTTTATTTTGTTGTGGCTGCCACGTACCCTAGAATCCTAACCTATATGACCTGTCAACCGTCACATGCTGATTGTTAGGTCCACTCTTTTATTCTTATTGTCACATCATGCCACCAGAATAGTTTCAGGGGAGCAGGGTTGTTTTGATAGATTATGGGGCCCCGAAATGGCTATCCTTGCGCCACGCAACCCCGGCAATATACCACTTGGGTTTAATTTTGGACCCCCCATCCCCCTCCCCTAAGGAATGATATTATTTACAGTCATTGATCTGCATCCACTTACGATGCACCACACAAAGTTGGCAATCTTTTATTTTGTTGTGGAAAGCACCAAAGCACACCAAACTTTAAAATTTCACAACTTTACCTTAAAGAAATAGAACTCTCGGGTATAATAAAACTCAAAAATAAAATTGGTGCACACTAAGAAACTCAAAAATGGTTCTATGCTACAAAAAGTTATGCGGACTCTTGCTCTATTTATGACAAACTTTGCATCTTTGTTTAGAAATGGTTTGAATTCATATGGATGAATAAGAATATATATGTTTCTTTTCAAAATTTGAATATTTTATGTATTTTTTGGTTGAGTAGTTTTTGGGTCTAGTCTTTTCCCAATTCGAGTTCAGTTCACATATTTGGGGTTGATGAATTCAATGACTAGTTTGGTTCTCATAACATTGACTACAATAATACACTCATTAAGAGCTCAACAATTCACTTGCAGGAATTGAATCTAGGTGGGGAGGATAACACTCACAACCACTCAAGTTAGACACATCTGACCCAAGATTTCCTAACAAACCCCTAGGCACTTCCCCTCATTTCAAGGATGGTACCCAAGGTAAACCAAATTCGTCAAGGCTCAACCCCAGACCAACATGTCACTAGCGAGAATAGAACCGCATGGGGAGGATGACAATCATTCCTCCCAGCTAGCCAAGCTAGGTCCAATTAACAAAGATTCTTGTAGCTACTAATAACATCTTTAAATTTAAAATCATATATGAACATTTTTCTAAAAATATTTTTACAGTTTAGATATTAGAAAAAGAAGAAAAAAAATGGACCACAATTTTGGATTCAAAGATTAATCAATTACTTCATAAGCTAACAAGATTAATTTGAAAAAAGAGTGTTGAAAACTATCAAGAAACCACTAATCAATGTAAGATAAGGGTGTAGAAAAATTATTAGGAAACTAGTAATGTTGATATTGGATTACCTGATACATGCAATATGATAGTAAGCATATAATTGCAGCAATACATCCTACCAAAACCCCTATTCGTTTAGCCGAAGATGAGTCAATAGCTTGAGGGATCTCTACAATAATAAAAGGTATGAGTGACACCACCATAATTTGCGCTGCCTTAGTAGTTGCACTATCATAAGTAATACCTGAACCTGCAGAAATAAAACCAACCTTAAACACCAATGACTGATGACTTTCTTTTATTTTTCTATTTTAACTATTTTTGTATTGAAAACCATTATATGACATCGCTTGAATGAGAAATATTAAGATTTGAAATTACCTTTCACAAATTTTGTAAGCAATGATATACTCCATCATAACTTAAATTCTAATAGAATTAAGATTTTTTTTTTGAACAATACCTCTTATACTACAAAAAACTATTTACAAAAAGCAATACCAAAAGTGGAAGGATATATACAATGAACATCATAAACTCTTCCTCAAAGATACTGGCACTGAAATGAAATCAAAATACTCTGATGGATTCAAAGAGTGAACATTCTTGATCAACAAAGCACCCCATAGCTAAAGAGCTAATGGCAAAACTCATCCCTCCAAATAGAAAAAAATGCAGACAAAGAGCTAATTTCACGATCAAAAACAAGCTAACATTGATTTTACAAGGGAGAAATATAGTGAAGACTTGCAAGTAGTCCCATATCCCAAAGAATGTAGTACGATCCAAGAAGCAATTATCTCCAAACAAGGAAAAATGCCAATGATTCTGGCCATAAAACAACATTAAACACTAATTATGAAGACAACTCCAACAATAATTGCCAAACTGAAACTTCGAGAAAATATGCTTCACAAACTTCGAGCAATGAAAAACAGGACAAAAGCCATCAAAGGGTCCAACCTTGGCTAGCATGGCCTTGGATGGAAGCCTAATAACCAAGAAAACACTTTCATCTTATAACAAAGCCAAACCAGCCAAACACTATCAAGTCTTTGCACCCATCTATCTTGTAGATCTTTGGACACCATACCTGCATTAAGCACTAAAGATAATGAGTGCCTTGAATAAAGCATCAAATACAGTTTTAGGAGGCATACTAAAATAGCAACCAGCCAAAGATCTGACCTCAATCCCTCCAAAACAACCTAGGCATCCAATATTCATTTTAAACAACTTAAGAGTCAAGACTATAGAATAAGGCCTTTAGACTCAATATTCAAAAGTTGATCAAGGGGAAGACCATATCCTTAAGTAAGAGAACACCACTCCTTCCAAGAGGGAAGACAAAATCCACATATCATCCCTGAAGAAAATGCCCTAATTAGCCCATGGGCTTTTGATAACAAGGCAACTTCACAACTCAAGAACATTGAACCCTCCAACTCCAAATAGAATGAAAAGCTAAATCCCATCTTGTTATTGACCTCCCAATGCCAATAGCTTGCAAAGATGACTATATGCTACTTCTTGAGATAGGGCAGCATTGGGAGGTACTGTCACATGCCCTTGGTGCTACGCTTGTGAGAGAATCACCCACAAAGGGTGAGTGTGTGGGCTTTGCACACAAGTTAGGGGTTTTGGACCCAAAGTGAGTGGGCTTTGAACCTAAGTTGCTGGAAACAGCTACCTCCAACCCCAAAACACTGTTTTTCTGTTTCAGATCTGGATCTGCAAACGAAATGCCGGAAAAAACGTTTTTTTGCCATTTTTTTCTAGAAACGGTAAGTTTTTTTTCACAGTCGTTTTCAAGGCGTTTTTGTCGAAAAAACTTGCCATTTTAAAAAAATGAAAACATTTTAGGAAATTTTGAAACATATTTAAAAAATTTAAAACATTTTTCGAAAATCGTGAAATTTTTTTTGAAAATCGTGAAATGTTTTTGATCAAAAGAAGTGTTTTCTGCAGAATGGCCACATTTGCTCGCCGGGAATGGTTGAATTGATTTGTTTCAACTTAAAACTACGCTCATTTACCCTTTATGTTAACCTAAAACTTAAAAGTGGAGTGAAGCATTATCGTTTATCAAACTATTTGCATTTGGAAGCTGCCGAGACTTGTCGCTGCCGTGAGGAAGAGTTGCATTTCACAGTTGAGAGTTGAGACTTGTGGCCGCGGAGAGTTGTTGCCTGTTGTTGCCATTATCGTGAAGCATTATCATGGAAGCCGCCGAGACAGTTGATCGTCGTCATGGTTTGGGTTTGAGACTTTTAAAATTTACAGGTGTTCAACTGTTTTCATCGCCAGACGTCGAGAGGTCAGTGAACTTCACTATTTTAAGTTTACTGTTTTAAAATGTGTTAATACTAAATAGCTTCTACCTGCTTGCCTTTCCATCACTAGTCATAAGGCCACCTCATCATATGGACAGTACCCATAAGAATAGTTGTATGCACTTAAGAATGCAATTAAACTGTAGAAAAGATCACTTAAAGTCCACAAGAAGGAAAAGAACATAATAAAACCATTTAGCTATCAACCTTGGTACTTAACAACAGATGCATTTCGACAATTTCATTAAAAATAGATAGCTAATCATAGGATTAAATATTTTAAAATTTGAATTGTACCACAGTACCATTCTGTAATGAAGAATAATAAAGGCAAGAGGAACTTGAGCAATCAATTACAATAGCAGTTTGAATTTTTACCAACATCTTCTCATTTCTTCACACTTTATAGGGTTTTATGCATCTGTTGAAACTTGAAATTCTATATAGTGAAACAGAAATACATACACAACAAAGAAGGCTAAAATTTAATGCTAAATATTTGTTAATGTTAAACTATGTTAAAAAACTAATGATCAAATCCATAACGGAGAAAGTTGTTGTAGTTGTAAGCTAATCCCAGAAAGTAACTTGTTCATGTTTGTAGCTGGAATACAGAGAACCCAACACTTGATCAATGTTTAAAATCTTTATAAACTTTAGAAAATTACCCAAACCACTTAACTAACCTTTGACACCAACTAGCAAACTTGGTTGTTCACTGAGTTTGGATTATATTTATGAGAATTGACACCCATCTTCTTCATTATAGGGTTTGTGATGTCCATGTTCACTAGGTTTCCGGTTTGCTGTTCAGTTTTACTAGGGTTTTCTTGGGATCTAAAGACTGGGATACAAATTTTAAGTTTGTAAATTGTAACTTGTTTTGAACTTTTGAAATACATATATGATATTTGTCAATTTTCTTTTTTAGTTTCATTTACATCAACATCATCATCATTCATGGCAACTTCACGTTCAGCCATTCATGACGCAGAGGAAGTGGCACATGAAATTGAATCAACCCCTAAAGTTGATCCAAAGTCACCACTTTGAAAATATGTAACTATTGTTGGGAAGATCCAAGGAGGTGGATCATTGGCATGGGGTTGCAATGAGTGTAAAAATGAGTATAAGGGATCATACACACGGGTTAAAGCACATTTTCTTGGGTTAAGAGGCAATGGGGTTCGAATATGTAGTGGCCCACCTAAAGAGAATGGGACAGATGGAAATGGTTTAAGTAAGGCAAAACTTGCAAACTATCAGAGAAAAGAAGGCGAGGCAAATGTTAAAGCAAATGAGACAAATCCTGCCTCCCATTTAAAACACCCAGCAAGGTTGGGATCATCTTCATCAAAGCCTCCACTTCATTCTCATGGAATTGTTTGTTCAAAGCAGTCAAATTTGGGACCGCTTGAAAAGATTTTTAATAATGATGCTCGAGAGATAGCAGATGCAGTTATAGCCCAATGCATTTATGCAAATGGTCTTCCCTTTAACCTTGTGCGATCTCCTTAGTGGGCAAAGATGGTTAAAACAGTGAATGAAGCCCCAAGAGGGTACAAGAGCCTTGGATATGAGAAGGTACGCACCACATTGTTGAGTGTTGAAAAGTTAGAATTGGAGGCTAAATTAGGCCCCATTCGTGATTCATGGCTCATTTTAGGGGTGTCCATCATTTTTTATGGATGGAAATATCAAAGAAATATGCCTTTGATCAATGTGATTTCTCAGAGCCCACAGGGGCAATGTTTTTTAAGGCAGTGGATTGTGACGGGCAGATGAAAGATTCTCAATTCATTGCTAACATCTTGATTGAAGCAATTGAATTGGTGGGGCCTAAAAATGTTGTCCAGGTAATGGCAATGCAATGGTGTATAGAGCAGCAAGCCTAATTATTGAAGGCAAATAATCTTTTGGACCCCTTGTGATGTACATTCATTAAACCTCATGTTGAGCAAGATGGGGAAGCAAATTGAGTGGATTC
This sequence comes from Pinus tabuliformis, assembly GCA_031772625.1. Lineage (NCBI taxonomy): Eukaryota > Viridiplantae > Streptophyta > Pinopsida > Pinales > Pinaceae > Pinus > Pinus tabuliformis. The sequence continues at coordinate 816,596,314 of CM062815.1, read as the reverse complement.
GAGTTATTTTTGAAGAGGCAAAAGAAATTCAAGCCTTTATCACAAACCACCACATGTCCCAAGGCATCTACAGAGAATTTGCTAAGTTGGAGCTCCTTAAGGTACATACACTTCAAAGTTTATTAAATATTTCATAAATTCTAATTTCTGACTGTAAATTCAAATATCTAAATTGGATTCTCAAATGTCATGATTCGTGAATCATAATAGTTATTCAATCAAATTATGATTTTTAATTTGTTGAAATTTGAAACATTAGCAATTTGGCACCTGTAGGTTGTCGAGACTCGATTTGCTTCTCACATCATAGTCTTAACAAGGCTTATGCGGGTGAAAGATGCATTACGATCAATGGAATCAACGGAATCAATCCCAATCTGATAGAGCACAAGCAATGAAACGGTTGGTTGCTGATGATAAATGTTGGGATAGGGTGGACTACCTCTTGGCATTTACTTAGCCAATTGTGTATTTGCTCTGTATGTTTGACACAGATATGCCTAACTTGGGACAGGTGTATGAGAGCATTGATTCCATGATAGAGAAGATAAGGTTGGGTATAAATGCCAAGGAGAATGACCCGGATGATTCTTTTACAGAGAAGTAAAAGATATATTGACCAAAAGGTGGAACAAGATGACCACCCCATTGCACCTTTTAGGCTATGCAGTGAATCCAAAATATTATGTTGCAGAGTTGCTACGTGATCCAGAAAGAACCGCACCAAACAAAGACCTAGAAGTCACAGAAGGATTTAAAAATGCTTTTAGAAAGCTTTTTGTAGATCTTGAAATTGGGCTTCAAATTCGTGCACAGTTTTCTCATTTTGTGAGATCAGAGAGTTGGGGTTGTGATATTGAGTGTATGCGGGACAAGACCAGATTAAATCCAATTCAATGGTGGAACTTCTATGGTGGGGCACCTCCACATATCCAAAAATTAGCCATCAAGATCTTGTCACAGATCACTAGTTCCTCTTCAGCAGAAAGGAACTGGAGTACATACGGCTTCATCCATTCAGTGAGGCGAAATAGATTGGGATCTAAGAAAGCTGAAGAACTAGTGTATGTTCATTCAAAACTTCTCCTTTTGTCACACAAGAGAGATGAATACAAATTTGGGCCCATCAAATTATGGGACGTTGAACCAGAATTACCTAACTTGGATATGACATTGAATGCCATGTCTCATATGAATTTGTTTGATGCGGAGTCACCAATAGGTGGATCTTCACGTGGACATGGTAATAATGTTCCCAGTCCCACTTTTAGAGAGGATGTGGAACCTTATAGTGGCATGAATGAAGACATATTTGATGTTATGTAAATGTAATTTATGATGGTGTTTTAACTTTTAAACTTTTGAACAACCATATGAATTATGAATAATGATAGTAGATTGCCAATCATAGTTCATTTTGTACTTTGTACTATGTAGTAATTAGCATGCATTATTGATTTTGGTAATGATGGTGTCTGTGTAACTTGTCATGTTGATAACTTGATGTTTGAAATTTGAAACAAAAACTTGATGATATGTTGAGACTTGAATCATGAATGTTATAATAATCGTTAATGATGATGACAATGTTTATGCTGAATTGATGATGATGAATCATGATAGATCATAGATGATAATTGATTATGTATTTTTAGTCTTTATATCTAATCTAGATTCTAAAATATGAATGGTAATATGAAATTTTTATTTTTATATATATATATATATATATATATATATATATATATATTATGTGTCGTTTCCTGTCGTATCGTATCCAGATATTTTGAAAATTTGTCGTATCTGTTTCAAACCCGTATCCATATCCGTTCCCTTATCCGTTTCAATGCAACTTAAGCTTTGAACCCAAGGAAATTCAAATTTAATGTTGAGGTTGCGTTGGAGGGTTCTTGAAGGACATAGGGCTTCCTAAGAGACCTAAGGGCCAGTCTAAATAAAGTAGCCAATGGAGAGGCTAGAAAACAAGAAGCATAAGGATTAACCTTTTTACGAGAGGCTAAAAGTGATCTTGTCACGGGCAGCAAAATGGGTCGTAGAGAGAGAGGAAGTCTGGAGCATGGTTGGTTGAGTTTAAAGTGTGTGGACATACCAAGTATTTGAGGCGGTCGCTAGGATAGAAGAGAAGTTTGTTTAGACCTGTGTGTGACCTAGTCAAAGGAAAGATAGCGACAGACCCTAACGAAAGCTTGGAACAGGAGGTCGTTGGTGCATCTGAGTGGTTTGAGGGCCTAATTTAGCATTCGTTGGCCTATAAGGAAAGTTTTAGGCTAAAGGGTATCTAGGCAAGGCTAAAACAAACCGAAAGAAGGCTAGTGACATGCCTGATTAGTGTTGGCAGCAGGACTAAAATAGGTCTTAGGGTATAGATTGATGTGTCAAGGGGGCTTAGGCCTAGGAGGGCTAAGGGGGCTTAGGCCTAGGAGGGCTAAGGGAGGCTTGTTAGGGCAGGTTGTATCCCAAAACAAGCTAACCAAGGGATAGCAAAAGGGCAAAAGCTAAAAGAAGAAGGCTAAGTGTGCTAAGGACTGGCAAAAGGCTAAAGGAGAAAGCCAAGGAACTAAGGGAGCACACCAAGGTTACAAGGACATTGGTTGAGGGCTACAACAAGGTCAAAACAACCTGCCAAGTAAGCATATTAGTGTTTGTTACAACTGTGTAATTTGGGTCTTGTGGATATCTTATTTGGGCAAGAAAGGCTTAGAGGACAAAGCCTCAGCCCTAGGTATTTGGTCAAAATGATTTGACTTTGTATTTGGCATTGTAGTAGGATATGAAGGGCCATTATCCTTGGTATGGGAGCCCTGTGAGATTTCTTATTAATGGAATTGTAAGAAACAAGTTTTGGGCATAAATGTTGTGTATAATACAGTGATTTGATTGTTGGTGTAATTTTTGTTGTGCAAAAGTTTGAAGTTAGGAACTTTCAGTGTGCTTATGTTTTCTAGCTAGATCATAGACCAAACCTAGGGTGCACGGAATTCTAACACTCCTAAAGATGACTAACTCCAAAATCTGAAACAAATGGGCCAACAAGATATTATCAAACAAATCGACGGCCCTACAAACTCTACTTGAATGTTGAGATGTCATTAGTTGATGGAAAAACAAGACCTACTACACCACCCACTAGGGCATAAGAATACTTCCTTGTGTGGCCACACCAATTAGACCAAGGCCTCCCTCATCCTTCAACATGGTGCACACATCCCATGGAACCACCAATCAAAAAGCCCTCTCTCCACCATACTTAGACCATACGTATTCTTAAAATCTGCACAGCGCACCAAAACTAAGCCGTACTAGGGAAACAATAAGAGACATAGCACACATGAGAGCCTTAAGAATACAACCAATTGTTGCACATAGTTTTGTCAGCAATTTCAAAGGGGATGTATGGGACAACAACAACAGGACCATCCTTGATGATCAAAGAAGCAGCAAGACCTCTTTGTGAAGAAAAATGGTAGCTAGACATTTCGCAAGGTCTCATTTCATGAAGATATGGGTACTTGAAGTTATTCATGTTTTTTATGAAGTTATGGTGCTCAAAAGATCCTAAAAGTAGCATGGTTGCATAGAGCTTGTCGATACATTTCCAAAGGTATATCCTGCTCAGAGATACTCGTCTTGGATTAGAATTTATGGCCAATTGAAAATCAACGTTAGATTAGGTAAAAATTGCAAGGACAAACTATAAGGTTTGTTATCACCTAAGTGTGGGAAAAGTTTCCAACCCCACAAGCTATAATTCTTATGGCGCAACGCTTAGAGAAGGGGTTGTCACCTATTCCCTACTCACTCCATTTAAGCTCTATATTAAACAAGCTAAGGGGGTTAGTCCCTAAAGGATGGAAAACTTGCTAAAACAAGCCTAGGAGACTAAGGTCAAGGCAACCACCTCTAGATAATTTGATTTAAGGTTAATTAGCAAGTGAAATTATTAATGAGAAATGTGTATGTTAACAAGATGGCTTCCAGTTAGATTCAATATGGCAATAGCAAGATAAACAAATTGAGACCAGTGCCTTCATAACAATGCTCAAATACAAATTTTAATACTTGCACAAAGATCATTTTCAAGTTACAAGATAGGCATTGTTGCAAGAAAGTGTTAGTACAAGAAACCAAAAGATGATACAATATTGAATTATGAACACAAAGAAATAACTTGCAAGGTAAAAGCAACTTCTACTTCTACTTCAAAGAGATGCTCAAATAAAATATGACAATATCAAAGGAAAATGAGCAAGGAAATTAAATGACAAGTACAAGAGTAGTAATGTAATACTACAAGTAAGATAAAATGCTCACAATTCAACTTGATGCAAAATGAGATGATGTTAGAATGAATGCAAGACTAAACTATGTGAGATGCAAGAGTGTTGGTAAATTTTAATTAAAATGTCTAATTAAGGTGAAGGCCTTCTCCTCAATCGTCAGAAATTAGTCTGAAACAAGGTTGTAGAAAGAAGTGTTGGGGAAGGAGGCTAAGGCCTTATTGACGATACCTACCCAAGACTTCTAACAACTCAAGTTCCTCCATTCCTAGAAGGGAGAACTGCAAGGTCACCTATTTTAACCTTTGAGCAAGGGTCGAGCTATTGAATTGAAAATTGGAGAAGGTTGTCCTATCTTTCTATTCAACCAGGCTTATGCTTGGAGGTAGAATGCAAATGTAGCTCTAATATGCAAGATAAGATGTTAATGAAGTGTTTCAATGAGATGCAATTACAACCAGAGATGCTCCAAAGAAAGCAATACTAATCTACAAGATAATGATAAACACTTAAAACAAGATTAGCTCAACTTACATAAATAGCCAATGAAGCATGTAATGATTACTCAATGAAACAAGAGATGACAAGATAACAATGTTTAAAAAATGAACTCTAATGCCTCAATTACAAATGATAGACAACTTTAAGAGCACAAGATAATTAAAATATGGCAAATGAGATTGCTAACAGTGAAAATTAGAAAAGTCACTTAATCATACAATGCAAGAGAGATCAATACATCAAATACTCATTCACATAATAGATCAAGTAACCAATAGCAATAGACAAGATGAGAAGATGCAAGAAACCAGTTAGTAGTTAGAACTAATTGAAGTTAGTGAGTTAGAAAGGTTAGAAGCTCGTCCCTTTCAAATAAGAAGGGATACCATGGAACAGAGTCCTAAGCTCCTTTATGAAACAAGCTCAGTTTTATTAATGAAATTACAATGAGAAATAAAAACCCTTTGTCAGTGAGAAGGGTCCTATAAACCTTGAAGAGGGTTTTACAATTGATAGATTCTTTACAACAATAATCCTCCTCAAACCTTAGTCCAATAAATGAGGAAAATTACAAAAGTTGTACAGTGAAATACAAGGAAATTTCCTCAAGTTCATTGATTCTTCAGTAAATCACCAAGTCAAAATTACAATTGTTCCAACTGAATGAGATCTTACAAATGAAGGAGACAAGCTCCTTTTGGTCGCGGCCTTACAAAATATGGAATTAAAATTTTAGGATGATGTGATCTCCGCTTGAAATCCTTTTGAATCCTTCCTGCAAAACAACAATGTTAACAACCAAAAAATTTGCATCAGGTGACAAATAGCCTTTTGGCCTAGAGGAAAAAAAGCATTACTTAGATGCTCATGGCTATCTCAAAGAATAGCTTAATTTTTTGTTTAACTTTTATTAGAAAGTTTAAGGGAAATTTTCTTAAGGTTTAGAGACTTTGGGCCTTTATCAATTTGATTAAATGCTCAAGCTCCAAATGCTCTCACAAAGGCAGAAATAATTTGTCTTTCTAGGTTCACAGCAAGGAGAAAAAGGACCTCCAAATAACCCTGCAACGTTGCTCAAAATTACAAGCCACAAATAAGAAATTCCCTACCAAAATTTTATGAGAAAATCCTTCAAATTTTGATTTAATTCTTTGTAAAACAATGAGGATTAGTAGATTGGAAACAAGGCAAGAGAAAAGGCCTTGTGGCCTAGCCAAAAAATGATGCCAATGCTTGTGACCTTCTAAAAACTTGATTCCTAGCCCAAAATCGATGATAAACACCTGCCAAAAAATATATATTATCACTGCAAAAACAAGGGTAAATGAATATTTAAATAAAAGCCAAGGAATAAAACCCTCAAACCTCTATGGCCCTCACAAAAAAGGAGAAAAAAGAATGTGGTCCTCAGAAAAATAATGCAAAAAAAATTGGAGCCACAAAATGATATTGAACGCTTTTAAACAATGAGAGAAGGCCCTCCAAACTAGTGGCCTCTCTAAAAACAATTTCTTGGTCTATAAAAGAAAATGGGATCAAACCCTAATTGAAACCCTCAAAATTTTTGCAAATAAAATTAAATTTGAAAACCGTTTGAAAGAATTTAATTTAGAGGCATCCAAACCCTTGCGCCCTCAAGCACAAAGCAGAATGACTAAAGACCCTTCGAAATTTTGATTTTTGCTTCAAACCCTAGTTGTCCAACTAAGAAGACATGGTTTCAGATGAAAATATAAAAAAAAAAAAAAGGATTTTCCTTCAAAAAAATTATGGGATCAACCTACAAAGAAATTAAGCCAAATCTCGATTTTTCTCTTTTGATCTGTAGCGAAACTTCAATTAAAAAGACCCAACAAATACATAGTAAAAACTATGAATTCAAGAATTAGAAAATATTCAAAAAAAAAAAATTTACAAATCTTCAAACACAAAATCAATGTCATATGAGTACAACTTGATTCCAAGATTAGCAAATAACAGATCTATATTAGCTTATCTATCAATATATAGCACAATGATAAGAGAATAAATGAAGATTAATAAGTTTTTTCCAAGCAATGACAAAAAAGTTTTTGCAACACTCGTTAGATAAATCTTTGGGGAGAGACTAAGTAGGTTCTTCGATCTTTGTCTTGGGAATTGGTTGGTCCAACAAAAGACTTGCCCTCACGCCCAAGATCTAAAAGTGATTGACCTCTACACGCTTGAAACACAATTGTTAAATCATAGGAGTCAATTAGCAAAACTGAAAGAACAAATCTAGAGATACCTGCTAGACTTATTAAATTTAAAATATTTTCTCTAACCCAAAATCTAATACAAGATACATGTGTAAAAAGTTATTCCACAACTAGCAAGTGAAATACAATATATCAATTTAAATTCAGTAGGGCATTAAGAGCATTATTTAGAATACATTACCACGGATGAAAAAAGAGAAACACTACCATGAATGAACCTGAAAGACTTTTGCTTTATTATTCTAGGAAAAATTACAAATTTCAGCAGAGCTTTACTAGTCAAGAGCTCGATTACAATGTGTTACAATGAGTAGCCTTGAGCTCAATTTATAGAAAAAAATGAGAGATCTAGATTCCTCTCCAAGTGAAAAACTGCTAGGTCCAAGAAGTTGCACAAAATTGACTTGATCCCAACTAGTTGAGTGCTTCATCCATACCAAAATATTCTTGTCCCTTGATCTTGTTAGGATTCAAGAGAGAAGCTTAAGTAAATTTTCTTTCTTTTACATTAATAAATTGCTTGAAGTGGTCGTGTTGGCTCAAGCCGTGGATTGTTTCCCTCTTTGAGAGTTTTAACCACGTCAAGAATACTGGTGTATTGATCTGTGATATCTTTGTGAGCGGTGTCCTTTGGTGTTCTATGCAAGGAACTTACCCTGTAAATTCCTACATGGTATTAGAGCTATTTGAGGGCTGCATCTGTTGGTGATCCAAATCTGAAGCCAATACAACTGCATCCAACTGTCGTTTCCTAGATCTACTATTTATGACTGCTTTCAGGCCGAGAGGACTGCTCTATTGTGTTAGGAGCATCTGTTCCAATGATGAACCCTTTCGTTTCACGCGAAAAGGTTTCTGATAGCCCTAGCTACCTTATTTTTAAGATCTGGAGGTACATAGTCATTATTTGCAGTTTTAGTTATTTATTTCTCTGTTTTTTATTACCGGATCCATACCTTTCATTTCTGTGTATGCTCTTTGCCCTGCGACTCTATGCAATCTGAGCAAATCAAAAACAAAAAAGAAGGATTTTTCTCATGCGAATGCTCTTTTCCGCCGCCTTAATGTGATCTCGGAAAATCAGAAACATTGAGAAAAATATTTAGTTTCTTGCGAAATCTAACTTCAAGCCGCAAGGTTTGATTTTTTTTGCATGTCCGTTTTGGGTTGTGTGGTTTTTTGTTTTGTAGGCAAAAAGGGTTTTCTCAAGTAAGAACACACTCCAAAGCTTCAGTGACTATAAAAAAAAATCCCCCTTCCTCTTTTCTAAAAATTACTAGCTTTTTAAACTAGCTCACTTGGTCCAAAGATACTTTATGAGAATAGAGGTCTTGGGTTCAAATCTTTCTTTTTGTTGAGTTACTTTTTCAAAAAGCACATGTAACTTATGTTTTAAAGTTATTTTATGTAGAAGTGTTCTCACCCATTATAAAAAGTGAGTCACTTATAATTCTAAAGTCTCTTTATCTTTTATTTAAGTTACAGTTTAGTGGGTAGCTCATCAAGTACCATTATAAAAGTGACCTTCACTTATTTATAAAAGTGGGTCATAGAAATGTTTTTTAAAGTGAGCTAATTAGATTAAGTTTGAAATGGGGGGTTAAAATATAACATTATCATTCACTTCCGCGCATTCACGTACTTCATCGGCATCTTAAACAATTTTTCTTCAAAAAACCATAACTTCTTCATCCGGAAGCCGTTTTTTTTAATCGGCCTAATTTTTCGAGATCTTTCCATTGGAACACTTAGTTTCAACATCTACAGCTTCAATTTCCGTTAAAAAGAAAAGTCCATGCCAAGTTATTCTTAACAGCACAAACTACTTCCAATGAGTGTCCTGCATGGAGGATTTACTTAGAAGTAAAGGTCTTTATAGAATAGCCTCTGGCCAAGAGTCTAAACCTAAAGATGAAGATAAGCAAGCCAAATGGGAAAATAGGCAAGATCAAGCATGTGGGTTGATAGAGATGTCTATTTCTCCAACCCTTAGATTCCTTATCGCAAAACTTGATACCCCTGATGAAGCGATGAAACAACTCAATAAAGTTTTTAGAATTAAAAATGAAATTAAAGCCCATCAACTCGAAAATGAGTTGCTTACGTTGGACCCCAATAATTTTTCTTCCATTGAAGATTTTTTGTCCAAGTTCAAGACCCTTAGACTTCTCTTGGAAGGTGCTAAGGTTAAGAAAGAAGATGGTAGCCTTATCTATTCCATTTTTACTAAATTGGGACCAACCTACTCTGTTTTTTTTCCACCTTCCATTCTACTAGAGAAACCTTTATTTCTCAAGGACAAGACTACAAGTCCCCCTCTTTTGATGCCTTCTGTGATTTTTTAATAAGAGAAAAAAAAAACTTCTTGCATATTGGTCTTCTTAATTTTGGAAACTCTTCTAAGAAAGCCTTAGCCGCCCAGCAACAAACAAATTCAAATAATCATAAGAAGCAGCATCCTAAAAGAATGGTCCTAAACCAACCAAGGGTCCTAAGCACTTTCAGTCGTAAAATGAAAAATCAATTCAACAAAATGACAAGGAAAATAAAAACAAAGGGAAGAAGACTGATAGACATTGCAACTTTTGTAATCGTGATGACCAATTAGAATCCAAATGTTTTAAAAAGATGGAAGCCTTGGAAGCAGCAATGAAGAAGCACAACATCCATTTGGAGCACTCTTCAACTTCAACATCATCTTCAAGAATAACACTTTCTACATGTGGTTTTCAAGCATCTCAGTCAGGTTATGCACTAAATGTATCTTCTTCTTCTCGTTCTCATATAGCCAAAAAACAAAGCCATGTTTTCTTCTTTAAATGATTGTAACACCAAAAATATATATATTGGTGATGATAGATCTCTTAGCGTTGTAGGGACTGGATCTATTCATCTAGGCAATGGTTAATTTAGTGATGTATTATGTGTTCCTACCTTATCCTGCAACCTTCTATCTGTATATCAGATAACTCATTGAGGTGAAGGTAAAACCATTGAATTTACACCTTTTGATGTTGTAATTAAGGACCTAAGAGATCCTAGACAGATTTTAGCTACTACCATTGTTGATGATTCTACAAGGTTGTATAAGTGTAACAACTTTGGGTCATCAACTTTTCCCTCGATATTTGCTTCTCATAATGATTAAGTGAGCAAACTTTGGCATGAGTGATTTGGTCACTTAAACTATCGCTCCCTTGAAAATCTATGTAAGGAAAATATGGTAACAGGGCTTCCTATGGTATCTTGCAGAGATGGTGTTTGTTCTGGATGTGTACTCAGAAAACATTATCGAGATAGTTTTGAAAAGTGTGCTTCTTAGCTACCTCAGCCCCTTTACAGCTTGTGCACAGTGATTTATGTGGTCCACTTCCAGTTGTTTCATTCTCTGGCTACAAGTATTTCTTAACTTTCATTGATGTTTCCTCTAAACGCACTTGGGTATACTTCTTAAAGCTAAAGAGTGAAGCCTTTAACATGTTCTTGCCCTTTAAGGCCTTTGTTGAGAAACAATCTAGACATCAAATTCTTAAGCTAAGATCTAATAATGGTGGAGAATATGTTAACAACAAATTCATCAACTTTTGCATTAAGCATGGAATTCAATTGCAACATACTGTTCCATATACTCCACAACAAACTGGTGTAGCTGAAAGGAAGAATAGCACCTTATAGGAAATGGCTAATTGTATGCTTCAATCTAAAGGGCTTACTCTTAATTTTTGGGCAGAAGTTAACTGTGCAACTGCAAACTACATAATAAATCGCACTCATACTAAGGTTTTAAAGAATATCACTCTAGAAGAAGCATGGAGCTCAATTAAACCAGATGTAAGTCACTTTTGTGTTTTTGGAAGTGAAACATGGTCCCATATTCCCGATGAGAACATAAATCCTTAGAGCCTAAGAGTGAAAAATGTATTTTTGTTGGATATTCTGAAGATTTCAAAGGATATAGACCTTTTCCACCTAAATCCAAAGTGTTATCATTAGAAGAGATGCAAAGTCTGTTGAAACTATATCAACCTACGAGCCTAGTTCGACGGATGTGTCACCTCTCTCTATTCCTTCTACTTCTAAAAATATTTCTTCTTCAGATGATGACAGCGAGGATGACAATCCTCCCCCACCTTCTCGAGATCCTCCTTCAGCTCCTCAACTTCCAAAATGGGTCAGTGCTACTCGAGATGCAACAGGTGCTCTTACATGTGATCCTACAAATCAGTGAAGTATATGTTCTCAGTTCGATAGAGCCTCTTCTTTACTAGCTCAAGCTTCAGCGAATTATGATCCTGACACCTTTGTAGAAGCTTCAGGCCACCTAGATTGGGACACAGCTATGAATGAAGAATATCGCTCATTATTGGCAAATGATACATGGGATCTTGCTCCTCTTCCAAAGGGACGAAAACTTGTTAGATGCAAATGGGTTTATAGAACCAAGTTTAGACCAAATGGAAAAGGTGATAAACATAAAGCTCGTCTTGGTGCTAAGGGTTTTTCAAAAGTTGAAGGCACTGACTATACTGAAACCTTCTCCCTTGTTGCCAAAATGAACTCTATCCGCCTTGTTCTTTCCCTTGCTACCCCTTTCAAATGGGAAGTCCATCAAATGGATGTTAAATCTGCCTTCTTGGATGGGGACTTGCATGAAGAAATCTATATGGAACAACCTCCTAACTTTATACAAACAAACTCCAGCTTGTATGTGGGCTTAAGAAATCCCTTTATGGTCTCAAGCAGGCCCCTCGTGGTTGGTATGCCAAAATGGATAGCTTTCTTTTAGATATTGGCTTTTCTAGGTGTCATGCTGACAATACTATCTACACCAAGAAAGTGGGTACATCTCTTATCATTCTTGTTCTTTATGTTGATGATCTTAAACTTACTGGTAGTGATCCCAACCTTATAAACCATGTGAAGTCTAGCCTTAGAAAGCAGTTTGAAATGACAGACTTAGGACACTTGCATTATTTTCTTGGTCTTCAAGTCTTGCAATCCAAGGAAGGTATTTCCCTTTCCCAGTCCAAGTATGCCTGTGATCTTCTACGCCACATTCACATGAAAGACTGCAAGTTAGCCCCTTTTCCCTTTCAGTCTAGACACAAATTTTCAATCACTTGTACTTCCCCTGAAGTTGATGCTACCTTATACTGTCAGCTTGTAGGAAAACTTCTGTATCTACCCATACCTGTCCTGACCTTTCCTTTGTTGTTGACCTTATTGCTCAGTTTATGCAAAACCCACATGAAAGTCATTGGAAAGCAGCTAAAAGAATACTTCGTTATGTTTGAGGTACAGTTCAGTTTGGGATTCAATACAGTGCAAAAGCATCTCCTCTATTAGTTGGTTTCACTGATTCCGATTGGGTTGGTGACCCTGATGATCGGAAGTCTACTGCAGGTTATGTCTTCACTCTTGGTTCTGACCTATTAAATGGGCTTGCAAGAAACAAAGTGCCATTTCTCTTTCTTCAGTAGAAGCATAGTATCTTGGTAATGTAAAGGCTAGTAAGGAAACCCTGTGGCTTCGTCAGATATTGTCAGAGTTTGGCTTTCAGCAACAACATTCTACTACACTTTGATGTGATAATCAAAGTGCCATTCAACTATGCAAAGATCCAATCCAACATCAGCGCAACAAACACATTGAACTACACATGCACTTCATCAGAAAGCTCATTCATGACCATGTTCTTGAAGTGCAATATTGTTCAACCGATGATCAAGTTGCAAACATCTTTACAAAGGCTCTCACAGAGGTTAAGTTTACTAAACTTTGATTTATGGCTCGAGTTCAGAAGTTGTCACTAAGGGGGGATAGGCTCTAATGCCTCCTTCCTTCTCCTATTTGTGTCATATTTGTACATCCTTCAATCATATCCCAAGTTGTTCTTAAGGGGGGTGTTAGGATATTCCGACACATAAGAAATAGTTAAGTATAACTTGGTCTAGTGTAGAGTTAGGTAAATTGTGTTTCTTTACTATGTACTTTTGTAACTTACAATTTGATGGTCACGATATGTTCTAGACATGAGGTGATCTGACAGTTCATTCTCTCCTCAGTATTATCGACACTTGATCCGTGGCTTAACACATGATTGGTCCATGATCTCTATTTAAAGAGCATGGAGTGTCAATTGTAAGGTGATTGTTCATGAGAGAAGCTTATGTAAATTTTCTTTCTTTTACATTAATAAATTGTTTGAAGTGGCCGCGTTGGCTCAAGCTATGGGTTGTTTCCCTCTTTGAGGATTTTCACCACGTCAAGAATACTGGTGTATTGATCTGTGATCTGGTTGTGAGCGGTGTCCTTTGGTGTTCTATCTAAGGAACTTACCCTGTAAAAGGATAGGCTCTAATGCCTCCTTCCTTCTCCTATTTGTGTCATATTTGTACATCTTTCAATCCTATAACAAGTTGTTCTTAAGGGGGGGTGTTAGGATATTCTGACACATAGGAAATAGTTAAATATAACTTGATCTACTGTAGAGTTAGGTAAAGTGTGTTTCTTTACTATGTACTTTTGTAACTTACAATCTGACGGTCACGATATGTTCTAGATGTGAAGTGATCCGACGATTCATTCTCTCCTCAGTATTACCGACACTTGATTTGTGGTTTAACACCCGATTGGTCCATGATCTCTATTTAAAGAGAATGGAGGGTCATTTGTAAGGTGACCGTTCATGAGAGAAGCTTATGTAATTTTCCTTTATTTTATATTAATAAATTGCCTGAAGTGGTCGCGTTGGCTCAGGCTATGGATTGTTTCCCTCTTTGAGGGTTTTAACCACATCAAGAATACTGGTGTATTGATCTGTGCTCTGTTTGTGAGCAGTGTCCCTTGATGTTCTATCTGAGGAACTTACCCTATAAATTCCTACAGATCTGGAAGAAAAAATTCGAATTCCTTTGAAAATGGTTTTGATTTTGGTCCAAAAATTATTTTTTCCAAAATTTTCTCCTTGAAAATCCTCCATTCACTTAACCAACTTGGACCACAAATTCGATTTTCCTTAAAAATATGATTTTTATAGGAATTAACTCCTCTTTTATAGCCCAACAAATTTTCTTGGATTTTTGCTTGCCCAATTTGTAGAGATTCCCCTATAGGCAAGTGCACATTCCTTTTTTTAATTTTTTCACTTGGAAAGAATTTTATTTTTCTCTCATTTTTATTTTATGACCATTTTTCGACTAATTATTTTGTCGTGTTTTGCCAAAAAATAAAAATAATAATAATTGAGGGGGTAGACATATTTTCAATCCTCAAAAAGTGTCTAAATAGAAAGCTAAAGTGTAGATGTCTAATTATGATTACTCATAACCCCATCAACTTCTATGAACATTAGATTTTACATTTTACATCAAAATAATTATTAAAATCTCGACCACTGGGGAATTTTAATAATTAAATTAAACACTTAGAATTAACCAAATTCTGCAAGACTTTAGAGATGATATAGTATGACATTATATATTTTCTTGGATTTTCGCTTGCCCAATTTGTGGAGATTCCCCTATAGGAAAGTGCACATCCCTTTTTTAATATTTTTCGCTTGGAGAGAATTTTATTTTTCTCTCATTTTTATTTTATGACCATTTTTCGACTAATTATTTCGCCATGTTTTGCCAAAAAATGAAAATAATAATAATTTGAGTGGATAGACATATTTTCAACCCTCAAAAAGTGTATAAATATAATGCTAAGGTGTAGATGTCTAATTATGATTACTCATACCCCCATCAACTTCTATAAACATTAGATTTTACATTTTACATCAAAATAATTATTAAAATCTCGACCACCAGGAAATTTTAATAATTAAAATTAAACACTTAGACTTAACCAAATTCTGCAAGACTTTATAGATGATATAGTGTGACATTATATATCGACTCCATAAACTAGGACTCACTTAAGACTTCACAATCAAGCCCTACTCTAGCTTTGGGGTATGCTTGGGAGAAAATCTCAACCAATTATTTGCAGTTGGAAAACACAAATAATTAGCTAAAGCAAAAAAAAAACTCCTTAAAGTGAAACTCTCTAGCAAAATTTCTTAAGCTTACCTAAGTGTGTTACATGGCTTCGTAAGCATACTAGAATCATTTTTACAAAAGGGTTTGTTAGCACTCAAACTAGCAGGGGATCCTATAGGGAAACTACTAGGTCAAGTGCAACAATGGAGCAATAGCCCATTGTCACCTCAGCTAAGGCTCCCTGCTCTTTACGAACTTTCACCGATAGGAGGAGACTCGGTAAAATGGAATCACTCGAATATATGGCCAATGATAAGATAAATAGTTGATTCCCAAGGCCTATTCACAAGAGAGGCTCAAATCTATAGTTTTTTGCTTGAAAAGAAAGGTAATGGGCTCTCTAGGAAGGACTAAGAGGGCTTTTGAGGTTAGGGTTTGAGAATATGTCTTATCAAGAAAGCCCCTTGACTCAAAATGCCTTATGAATGCTTGGCTTCTAAGTGATCCTTGTGGAATTGGAGTCAACAAGTTGTGGGACCATAAAGGGCCAAGTGGACCCAAAATTAGGTCAAGGATATGGAGTTGATCAACCAAGGATGTACTTGACCTAATTAGGGACGACAAGAGGATCAAATAAAGAATCTTTTTTTGATGATTTGATGCTATGATCCTCATGAGCTCACCAGCCAATAGGAAACCACGAGCAAGAATTGATCTTCGACCTAGAGGTTGGAATATCTCAAGATCCCACCGTTGAAATTTCGTGAAATTATGAGGGCTTCTAGAGGACACACCAGCGCAATTGTGGGCAAGAGATTGAATTCTTTCGATTGTTAGAACGTGGGATAAATGATGCCTTAGGTGACCTATGGAGGCTAAGCCTAAGAAGAGGAGAGGTGAGAGAAATAAGCTTTAAAAGTGATCCCTATGGAGGATTAGTGCCTTGTTCTTTGGGAGAGATGGAGTCAAGTAGAATTTATTGTTTGGAAAGAATTCACCCAATCAAGGAAGCCTTCAAACAATTTCGCATGGCATTAGGGCATGAGAGCAACTGCTTCAAGGACTTCATACTTCAATTTACAATAATTGATGACTTATCGACATGCATTTAGCTCAAATTATCTCTAGGAACATTCACCCATTCATACATGGCCCATGACATGATGCAATGCTATAAAAGATCACAACTTCCACTAATTCGTACAAAAAAATAGTAAATTTCAGACTTGTACAGCGAAAATCACAACAACATTCATGTGACAAAAGTAAATAACAAGAATAAGCATGAAAAGAGACTTAAATGTACAAAAGAGTATATCCAATCATCAAATTATGCCAGTAATGAAGCTCCAAGACAAGACAGAGATATCGAAACATCAAAATTCATCCATATCATCCAAACTTGTCCTCCAAAAGGATAGTGAAAATCTCGCAAGAGCTAATAACCCAAATCCAAGTTATGATGATGAAAACGAATCATCTCACTTCTATTTATACAATCCTCTAAGGGATTTGAATGGCCTAATTTTGACTAATGATGCACCTAAAATAAAATAATGTGCATAGTAACAATACTTTTGGTGGCAAGCCCACCAAGATAGCTCAATAACACAATAATAAGCCTCTCAAGAGGGTCGAATGATCAATAAAGTGAGTCGGTGTGCCTTTGAGGAGGCCTAATGAAGTCCATAATGTGTCATGATGTGAACATGTACCTCAAACATAGTGGACAAGGGCTTGGCCCCTTGTTCTCCAAGTAAAACCTGTGGTGCTCCCAAGTGGGCATGGGGGCACAAGGACATCCTCATGGGTCTCCAAGTGGATCGAAATGCATGTCAACCATTTGTAAGGGCTAGGATGATGTCATAAGCCCTCTATGGTGCTCATCTAGACCCCGGATTATATGCAAGTGTATGGTGCAAGTGTGGAGCCAATTGGGCATGGTGAAATAGCTGCATCATCCTCATCCAAAAGGTGGAAAGGAGCAATCAATGAGTGGTGTTGGGGACCCATGAAGTGCTCTATGCTATGGTGGAGGCCCATGGCTCTAAACGCTCACCCTACAAGTGGCAATGTGGCCCTCTAGAGGGATAGGACCACGTATAGGGAGACTGAGACCCAATGGAAACCCACCTGCAATCCTACATAAGGTCGAATGTGTCCCCTTTTCCTCCACTACAACAAATAATTAAATAATCAAGTAAAAGAGCTTACAAGTCATGGAATCAATTGTGCACTTCATGGTGGCATGCCCTTCCATAGTGGGCTTTGGCATGTACAAGTGTCTCCAAACTCAACAAGAGGGTTAATCAAGGTCCTTATTAGGTGGTTTCTACCTCTAAAGGGGGTGACATGTCCATGGTACATCTTTCAAGTGGTAGGTGACAAATAATATAGTAATGGAATAGAATGGGAATCAGGAGAATCATCCAGACCACATGTCACGGTACTGTGAAAAATCGGTTACCTGATTCCTATTGCAGCAAACTGATTATATTTCACCTACTTGTTAAATTAATTGAACAAGTTACTTGCAGTTTTCTATAGCAAATACTAAAATACATACAGTACAGCCTGCCCCAAATAAAACTACAGAAACTAAATACAGCACAAGAGAGAAATAAACATCACACACATCAACACAGTTATTTTTTGACAAATGTCCTCGAAAAAACCCAATGTGGGAAAACCAGTGCAGCAGCTGAGGGTTTTATTATTATGTAGTAATTTTTCTGAATACAATCTTTGGATGCCCAACTAGATATCCAGTACATAGAATATTACTGACAAAGAGATGAGTGAGGTTACCTCACACTATCACTGGAGACCATGGTTGATCCAACCACTAAATGGCCAACCCCTGTCTGCCTCTGTGCAGTCTTTACGCAATCACTACGTAGGCCCTGCGTCATAGCTACTGGGGCCTGCGTCACTCCTCCCAGCTGATCAATTTGCTTTTGATTCCTTCTCTAGCAAATTTACCGATTCCTTCTGGGCTTCTGCGTGGCCTCTATGTCAGCCTTTCTGGCTCTACATTGCCTCTGTTGGATCTCTCTGTGCCTTCTCTGCTGAGTATTCCAAGATCAGGAGAAATCTCCAATCAGAGCTATCCCTTCCCCTCTATGCAAAAGATCACTTCGAATTCTCTTCCTAACAATTGTTGTGATACAGAAATTCGATCTTCTAATCTCCCACTCGATGTGTTTTCCAAATGCCCATCAAACCTCCTTTTATAATCCTTCTGTTGAGAACCAATGGCCCAGATTAGATCTTGATCAATCGCTTAGATCATATTGGCTTGATCCTTGTCTTCTTCTAGAAGTTTCACCCACAGTTAGATTAATACCCTTTAATTATTTTAATTTCCTAAGTTTAGACTTAGGCACCCATTAAAAATAATTAATTATTTTAATAAAACTGTCTCCAAGTGGAATTTCCCAAAACGATTTCTGGGTATTATGGAATACATGCGTCCAAGCCTCCCTGCAAATTTTGAGACTTAGAGCACATCAGATGCTACCACAAATCAATAGGTACAAGGGTAGCTATAATAAGAGAAATCCCTACCTGGGTATATGAGTGTAGCTGGGAGAAAATCGTGTTACATGAGTTTACCCAACCTTTGTTTTTCCACCCTTCTTCATATGTCTTTTGCCTTTGATTGAATTTTCTTCATAACTGCTCAAGGCTCTAGGGGATGAGAGCATGTTGTGTAATATATAGCAATGGATAGCCCCCTTAAGGTGGGGCAGTTCATCGCCCACAATCATGGGTGCCTTAATGATGGAGGGGGCTCATCTAGGCCCCATACGAACTAGGGTGATGGTTGTGGATAAGGAGTATAGCTCATGTTTGGTTTTTGGCCACATGCTAAATTTGTATGTCTCGACCATCTTTTGCAACTTTTTGTAAATTTCCTGTTGAGAGTGGCCAAATTATGCTTTTTCTTATCTTTTTAGCTGCATCAACCTTCGGGCATCATTCAAGTTCTGACCCAAGGTGTGGACAAAGGGAGGGGGAGGCTAACCCTATGTGGACCTAGCAAATGTGGACCCAGATGGGAAAAGAGGTGAATGGGGCTAAAATGAGTGGAAGGGAGTGATGTATATAGTGTCAAGAAGCGGGACCGCGCAACCAAAATCAGGATTTCCCATGTAGTGCAAGCCCTAAAGCTAATGGCCAATAAAGGAGATCCCACGGGACTAGGATACAAGGTTAACCACGAAATCGGGCAATGGAGAAGTTGGATGATGATGATGAAATATGGATACCTCACTGCTCTGACCATGAAAAATGTCTGAAAAAATGTACTCTGCTATAGGGTAGTTGTCACTTGGTGGTCAATAGGGCCAAACCAAAATTATTAAAGGTTTAAACAGCAAGCAAGTTCTTGATAGATCCACTGTAGATAGAACAGACCAACAACCACGATTGTGCAAACATGCTCACTATTTAACATTGTTAAAGGGCATGCATGTTTTAGTCAAATCAATGGTATCTTCAACAAATCAATGGTCACAGAAGAAAAATAGCATGATGTTTAACAAATTCGCTAAAACCAATCAGAGTCGACACACAACATCATTTATTGCATGGTGACATGGAGCCACATAGGTTGCCACATGGCAATGAGAAATGGCACTTTTGGATTAGCGATCAATCTGAATTAGGGTGAGATGTGGCACCCCTCATAGGCTGCCACATGGATCAATGATGTCACAATGACATCATCAAAGGAACGACCTATGACCCTAATGTCCAAGTCATATGGAGATGGTCACATGGACGTTGAGCATTGGTTAGTTAACTACTTGGTCATATGGCATAGCCGCATAAGACCTGTTGACCAGTCATGTCAATTGAAGATTTGTCACACTTTGGAGCATTCCAACATCATACAGATCAATCAAAATTCCAAACTTCATCATCATCATCATTCTTCTTCTTCTCATCATTTTGTATTCGAGATTTTGCAACCCTGCGTGGATATTGTAAAAATGATTCTAGTATGATGAAAAAGAATCATGTAAGAGGTTTAGGTAGCTTAGGATTATACAAGCAAGTGAGTTCACTCTAAGGATTTTTTTTTTCCCTTTGCTCATTATTTGTGTTTTTAAACACTTATAATTGGTTAAGTTTTTCTCCTAGATTTACCCCAAAGCTAGAGTGTGGCTTGATGGTAGAGTCTTAGGTGAGTCTTAGTGTCTAGAGTCAATATATATTACCATGTTAGATCCATCTCTAAAGTTTCACAGAATTTGGTTAAGTCTAGGGGTAAGTTTTTAATTGTCGAAAATTCCCCTCTAGTCTGGATTTTCAATGTAATTCTGATGTAAAATGTAATGAGTGTTGTTTGCAGAAGTTTTAGGGGTTATAGGTAATCAAAATTAGACCTCTACACCTCGACTTTCTATTCAGACACACTTTGAGGGTGGAAAAATGATTAATTACCCCTCAAAGCCCATTTTCTCCAATTTTTTGAAAAAAAAATGTCAAATAATTAGCCAAAAATTAGTCATAAAACAAAATGAGAGAAAAATAAGAATTCTCTCCAAGTGGAAAATGATTCAAAAATGAAGTGGACTTTCCCAAGAAAAGTGTCAAGTCAAAAAATGATGGAATCTCCACTAATCAAGGAAATTAAGCTTCATGAAAAAATTCTTTGGCCCTTAGCCAAAACGAATGGTCCAGGAAATTTGAATTTGTTGGAGAAATGGTCCAAGTTGGTGCATTTTCAAGTAAAAATGAGGAGAATATTTTTAAAGTAGTCCAATCACTTTGGAATTAAAATCTCACGCACCCAACCACTTCTCCAGGAAAACGTCTCTCTCTCCTCATGATTTGCGCAGGCTCATCAAGGGTTATGATTTGTTGGAAGCAGATCTCTTTGTTTTCACTTGGATCTGATCATTTCCTCAAGGGACTAAGACGTTTCTACTTAGAGAGGGATTCTCTCTCATATTTTCCAATAAATAAAGCCTTTGAGCTCCTCATTGTAATCATTGTAATTCTTAAGCTACTGGCTAGCAAAGCTCTGTTGTACTGAATATTTTTCTAAGTAATAAAGAAAGACTTTGGGGGTACATAATTTGTGGTGTTGTTCTTCTTCTTCTATAGTAATATTTTTCATATTTATTTCCTCTTCATGCTCTAACACAATTTGATCTTTAATTTGTTAATTTCATATGCCTTTGGGATTAATTTATGCAAGTTATCTTCCATAACTTTCCAGATTAGAGAACCACCCTAGATCTAGAAGCACTAGTGGCTTTTCGGTTGAACCCATAGTCTTATTTTTCATTGTGCAATCTATTCCCTTGTGGATCTAACAATATATTTTGAAGTTTGTAGAGATCTATAATTTTCTGAATCAATTCTTGAGTGTTTGGTTTCAGCTTGAACCAACCAACTCTCAAGAAAATAGAAGTGGGAGAACCGACATTGATCTCTCTCAAAGGCTTATCAAACAAGTTATTTTAAAAGGTAGCTACCTTGCCATAGCTTTCAAATATCATCTAATCTTTAGATCTATTTGTTTATGTGCTTTATTTGTCAGATCTAGCTATTTAGAGCTTATTTCTTGCTTGCATAAGAGTGGAGGTGTCCTCAAACTCTTGTTGCTTGTGAATTTGTAATTTTATGTATATATTCTAACCATTTTGTAAATATATTTCTCTTGCTCCTCTTGTATATTTGGATCTCCTTTTCTATGCTTGCACAAATCTGGAGGAGGGTGGTTTGGCTTGGATATTTTTCCTGATTTTTTTGTAGGCAGACGCTTAAAGATCAAAGAGACAAAAAATTTTGGAAGCCAAAACCTATCCTAGGTTCATGGATCAAACCTTCATCCTCCTGTCTTTTTTCCGCAGATCTGCTAGACAACTAGGGTTTTGGGATCAATTTTGAAGGGAAAATCTCTTGGAGGCTTGAAAAACTTTAGATCTACATTTTGAGCCCTTTTCCCTTTGGTCACTAGCATATAAGAGAATTTTCTTTTCTCTTTTGTGCATATTTTCTCCTGAAGCTTGGGCTTCTATCTGCTTGAGTGAAAATCTCTTGGAGGACAATGATTTGCCTATTGAGGGACTCTTCACTTCAAATTGTACCATAACATTGTAAAAAATTCTCATTTGTAATATTGATGCCTTAAGGAAGGGTATTTTCTCTTGAAGCTTAATTTTTGTAAACCCTCCTTAAGGATCTAAGCCCTCACTTCTGTAAAAATTTCTGTTTTCCCACCCCGGTTTTCAGTTTCACCTTATTTCTCCCATGTAGTTAAATGCCCTTTCCCATAACCATACATTCAACAACTGAGAAAAGAAAAAGAAAAGAAAAAAAAGAATTAGAAATTAATAAAGAAACCAAAAAAAAAAAAAAATTGCTGAAAACACAAATTCTGGAAATTTTACAGAATGCTAGAAAATGCAGAAATAAAAATCAGCAGGTACAAACAGCCATTTAACACATTTGAACACAGTGATTTTTGGTCAATGTGACCCTGGAAAAACCCCCTACAACTCTTGGGGAAAACCAGTGTGAGAGCTCTTCTTTATTTCTGGAAAATGCCTTTTACAGTGAGAAATATTCAGCAAAAATCAGCAAGCAAATTTACAACTTATCTCGATTTCTGAGCCTCACAACCCACTGGAAATTTCCAAACATCAACACAATGTTGTACGACTACTGTACGGACGGCTGCACGGACATGCTGTACAGATGGTACGAACGGACTGTACAAACCTCGATTTTTGTGCAGAAAATCAGCTTCCTCGATTTCTGTGCAAAAATTTGCCTTTTACTATTTGTTCATTCAGCTGTACGGATTTGCTTAACTGCTGCCTTGGTATGTGTGCCAAGCTGCTGCCTCCTCCTCCTCCCTGTCCAGAAATCTCCCTTGCTCTCTTGCTCTCTCTCTCTCAACCTGCTCATGAAAGAATGAATGATCTTTTCCTCCTTTTCCTCCCTTAATCCAACCATAAGTGACTTTTGGGTGATCCCTAAATCCAATGGCTGAAATAAATTGAGATCTAGGGTTGAGATTAAATGCACATTTAAATCTCACTTTTTATTTTTTAATTCACCTCACTTTAATAAAGACCCACTTAGTCATTTATTTCCAAAGTCACTTTTCCTTTCTAATTTTCCATTGACTTTATAAAAGTCACTTTAAAATTAGACTTTAGTAACTTTATCACTTAAAGTCACTTTTAAATTATAGATTTGACTTTATAAAAATTATAAAGTCACTTTAGGAGAAAAATTAAATTCTTTTGGACACTTTTCCCTAGGCCAAAGATCAAAGCCTTAGGGAACCACCTGTCCTTCGGTATCAAATTTCAACACTCCCTCTTACCGAGGAAGGTGTTCCTCACCATACCCATCTTGTTTTTGAAGTAGTCATGCTTGCCCCGTGGTAAGGCTTTGGTAAGAATATCAACAACCTGCTCATCAATGGGAATATACTCAAGCTTCACAGCGCCCTTCTGAACACAGTCTCTGATGAAATGATATTTGATCCCGATATGCTTTGACCTGTCATGAAATACTGGATTCTCTGTGAGTTTAATGCAACTCTGATTATCACAGTAAATCACTGAAGGTCTCAACGGCTGACCAAATACGCCAAACAACATCTTGCGAAGCTAGATGGCCTCACAACTAGCTAGACTGGCTACCATATACTCTGCTTCCGCTGAACTCAATGCTACTGACTGCTGCTTCTGGCTGAACCATGACACTACTGCTGAACCCTACCCAAAACAGCACCCTGAAGTGCTCTTCCTATCAGAAGCACAACCTGCCCAATCAGAATCAGTGTAACATGCCAATCTCACTCCATCCCCCTACCTGTAGTCCAGACCATAATCCACTGTCCCCTGCAAGTATCGCAAAATGTGTTTTGCAGCCACCCAGTGAACCTTCCTAGGCTCACACATAAACTGACTCATCGTGTTGACTGCAAAACAAATATCTGGTCTAGTGTTGACCAAATACATCAAGGAACCAATCAGCTGCCTGTACAATGTGGGATCCACCAACTCAGAATCCGAAGCATGAAGCTTCTTCCAGTTGGTGATCATCGGTGTCGACATGGGTCTACAATCCTCCATGTGGAATCTGCCAAGGATGTCCACAATATACTTCCCCTGCCCCAGGAAGAAATGCCCCTCCTCTTGCCACACCTCCAAACCCAAAAAGTAATGCATCAAGCTGATGTCCTTCATCTCAAACTCCGCCACAAGATCTCTCTTGCAGTGCTCTATGAGTTTCTCTGCACCTGTAATGACCAAGTCATCCACATACAGCACCAGAATAAGAGGCTCCTCACCTATCACAATAAAGTAAAGGTTCGGATCTACCTCACTCTTTGTGAAACCCAACCCCTGCAAGTATGTATCTATCCTGGAGTACCAAGCTCTGGGAGCTTGCTTCAGGCCATAAAGGGCCTTCTTCAGTCTGCACACATGGGACTCCTTCCCATGCACCTCAAAGCCCTGTGGCTGCTCAATGTACACCTCCTCCTATATGAAGCCATTGAGAAATGCAGTCTTCACATCCATTTGGTGGATCTTCCAACCCATCTCTGCTGCTATCTATATAATGGAGCGGATCGAAGTATATCGAGCCACGGGAGCGAAGGTCTCCTCATAATCAACTCCCTCTACCTGGGAGAATTCTCTAGCCACAAACCTCACTTTGAATTTTTCAATGCTGCCATCTGCAGCATGCTTTACCTTGTAAAGCCATCTGGAAGTAACCACGGGTTTGCCCCCAGGCCTCGGCACCACCTCCCAAACATCATTCTTCATGATAGAAGAATACTCCTCCTGCATGGCCTCTCTCCAAACCTGCTGGCTAGCTGCCTCCTCATAGCTAGAAGGCTCAGAGTCAAGGATGCTGGTAACCATTGCCATATAGCTACAAAACCTCTCAGGTGGTCTACTCTCTCTGACCGACCTCTTCAGCTTAGCAACAGATGTGGCATCTCTCAAGGTGTCCTTAAGCCACTTGGGCTTCCTCTTCCCTGAGTGCACTTCTCCCATAGGAGAATGAAACTCCTCCTCCCCATCATCATCAGGAGCCTGAACTCCTGACTGTCTGTCTGCTGTCCTCCTGCCTGCCCCTGAACCTGTAGAAGCTGAGGTACCATGTGAACTGTCCATCAGTGGACTCCCTAGTGAACTGCTCTGCATGCTGCCCGGAGCACCACCCCTCTAGCTCGGTGAGCCACTGCTCACTGACGGACCTGACATCCTCATAGATGTACCTCCAGATCCTCCTGATCCCTACCCACTGGATCCCTGCGACTGACTCAACTGCTGTTGAGGGTCTGGCTGATCCAGATACTCTAACTCCCGTGATCTCCTAAAGGCCCTGTCCTCCTCGAACTTCACATCCCGTCTGACAACAACTCTCCTCTATGCAGGAATGTAAATCCGAAAGGCCTTTGAGGTCTCACTGTAGCCCACAAAGATACCCTTCTCTGCGGTGGGCTCTAGTTTGGTCCTCTTCTCCTTGGGTATGTAGGAGTATGTGATGCACCCAAAGATACGAAGATGACCAATATCAGGCTTCTTCCCAGAAAAAGCCTCCTCCAGAGTCATGTGCCCCAAGGCACGATGCGGACTCCTGTTCTGCAAATAAACAGCAGTGTTGCAGGCCTCTGCCCACAAGAAAAATGGCAGCCCCTGATCATGTAACATGGCTTTGGCAGCCCCTACGATGGATCTGTTCTTCCTCTCCGCAACCCCGTTCCGCTGGGGGTTGTAAGGAACAGTGAACTCCCTCCTAATGCCTGCCTCCGCACAATAGTCAACAAACTCTCCAAGGGTGTACTCTCCTCCATTGTCCGACCTCAGGGACTTGATCTTCCAACCTGTCTGTGTCTCCACAAGAGCTCTAAACTCTTGAAACCGCTTGAAGACCTCACTCTTGGTCTTCAAGAAATAAATCCAGGTCCTCCTGGAGTGACCATCAATGAATAAAACATAGTACTCATATCCACTCAAGGAAACATGAGACATCCGACCGCCCACATCGGAATGAATCAAATCAAGTATCCCAGTCGCTCTGCTGTCACTGCTGGGAAAAGGGGATTTGGCAAACTTGCCCATCGCACATCCTCTGCAAGTATCAAAGTGATCAGTACTGAAATCTGGCACACCTGTAGTGATCTCCCGCAATATCCTCAAGGCTCCATGATACATATGTCCCATCCTGCGGTGTCAAATCTCACACAGCTCAGAACTGCTAGCTCTGTTGTCGATACTACTGCTCAATGCCACAAGGGACTGGAATTCAAACTTGTACACCTTTGCATGGCGTACACCTACCATTCTAGCTGAATCAGCTGGAGTACCCCTGGGATACATCAACAACTGTCCTCCTCTGAACAGTACCTCATATCCTCTGTACTCCAAAGCTGAGATGGATATGAGGTTCTTCCTCATCCCTAGCACATAAAGAACGTCTGACACCTTCAAGGGAGGTTTGGACTCCCTCTAAAATGTCAGTGTCCCCACCCCGATTGCTCTGACAACTCTGTCATCACCGAGTACTACCTCAATATCAGTGTCACTCTCTGAAAGCTTTGAGAAGTACTCCCGGAGTCCTGTCATGTGACGTGAAGCCCCACTGTCCACATACCAGATACCTGAAGATGCTCTGCTAATCGAGAGAAAAGCATGCTCCCTCTGAACCTATGTGGCAGGTGATCCTGCACTATGGGACTCATACGCAGTGAACCCAAACTCTTGGTCAAAACGAACTGCAAAGTCCTCAACCTCTGCTGAAGCTGCCATGTTCTGGTTCTTCCCCTTCTTCTTCTTCTTCTCCAGACACACAGCTGCATAATGTCCCATCTTTTGACAATTCCAACACTTCACCTTGGAATAATCCTTGTGTGTCACCCTGTTTACCTTTACCTTTGCCTTTGCCCCCACCATTGCTTGTGGAAGCCTGCTTCTTCCCTTTGCCTTTCTTGCCTCCTGCCGACAGTGCTACATCCTCATCCTGCTCAACTGGCTTGGCTGCCTCAAGCTGACCTTTCCTGATCTTTGTCTGAATGCAATCATCTCAAAACCTCTCCCATGTGGGAAGGGTCTCACGTGCACAAACCCCATCAGCAAAGTTCATCCATGAACGGGGGAGGCCATTCACTGCAATCTGAACCAACTCAGTGGGTGGAATGTCCTCTCCAACTGCTGCCAACTCATCTCTCACATTAGTAATCTTTGTGAGATATCCAGCTGCACTATCATTACCCATCTTAATAGTCTTCAGCTTCTCCTTCAGGACCATTTTCCGATTCTCATTGGTACTCTGGTAGAGATTGGACAATGCTGTCCACATCTCATGGGCATTTTTCTTTCCTCTCACATGAGGAATGAAATGGTCTTTGACTCCGTCTAAAATCAGTCTCTTACCCTTATTGTTCTTTTTATTATACTTAGCCAACTGAGTGGCATCAGTAGGCACAACAACAGGATTCTGTGCGGTATGTAACATGATGTCCCAGATTTCTGCCTCCTCAAATATACTCTGCATTCTCTCTTCCAAACGATGTAGTTTGTATGCCCATCCAACCTATCCTCCACCCTCAATCCCAATGACATCCTGTTGTCCTAAAGCTAAAAAATAGCACTGTTGTAGTAAAGATAAAAACTGATGTTTGTGAAAAATCAGCTTGCTGGAATTTTTTGAGTGAAAAATCAGCAGGTTGTAATTTTCCTCCTTGTTGTCCCAAACTGCCCTTCAGCACTCAAGCTCTGATACCATGTAAAAAAAATTGTTTCCCCCCCCCCCCCCGGTTTTCAGTTTCACCTTATTTCTCCCATGTAGTTAAATGCCCTTTCCCATAACCATACATTCAACAACTGACAAATTAAAAAATAAATAAATAAAATTGTTGAAAACACAAATTCTGGAAATGTTACAGAATGCTGGAAAATGCAGAAGTAAAAATCAGCAGGTACAAACAGTCATTTAACACATTTGAACACAGTGATTTTTGGTCAATGTGACCTTGAAAAACCCCCGATTTTTGGTCAATGTGACCTTGAAAAACCCCCTACAACTCTTGGGGAAAACCAATTTGAGAGCTCTTCTTTATTTCTGGAAAATGCCTTTTACAGTGAGAAATATTCAGCAAAAATCAGCAAGCAAATTTACAACTTATCTCGATTTCTGAGCCTCACAGCTCACTGGAAATTTCCAAACAGCAACACAATGTTGTACGGCTACTGTACAGACGGTGCGGACTACTGTACGGACGGTACAGAAATGCTATACGGATGGTACGGACGGACTGTACAGACCTCGATTTTTGTGCAAAAAATCAGCTGCCTCGATTTCTGTGCAAAAATCTGCCTTTTACTATTTGTTCATTCAGCTGTACGGATTTGCTTAACTGCTGCCTTGGTATGTGTGCCAAGCTGCTGCCTCCTTCTCCTCCCTGTCCAGAAATTTCCCTTGCTCTCTCTATCTCAATCTGCTCATGAAAAAATGAATGATCTTTTCCTCCTTTTCCTCCCTTAATCCAACCCTAAGTGACTTTTGAGTGATCCCTAAATCCAATGGCTGAAATAGATTGAGATCTAGGGTTGAGATTAAATGCACATTTAAATCTCACTTTCTATTTTTTAATTCACCCCACTTTAATAAAGACCCACTTAGTCATTTATTTCCAAAGTCACTTTTTCTTTCTAATTTTTCATTGACTTTATAAAAGTCACTTTAAAATTAGACTTTAGTAACTTTATCACTTAAAGTCACTTTTAAATTAGACTTTATAAAAATTATAAAGTCACTTTAGGAGAAAAATTAAATTCTTTTGGACACTTTTCCCTAGGCCAAAGATCAAAGCCTTAGGGAACCACCTGTCCTCCGGTACCAAATTTCAACAACTTCTCTATAAGAGGCTTTTACTTGTAATAATAATAAATAAATTCTCTTTGAGAGAGCTTGGGGTTTTTCCGCATCGTATCCCACCTCCTCATTTGGAAGGAGGATCTCTTTGATGGTTGGTGATTAGCTTGTTCATTTTACTTTTTTAGCTTAGTTTTATTTCTTGCTCATTGCATCATCTAATTGCTAGATCTAGTTTCTAGTTTTCATTTTTCTCACATACCATTTCTTGGACTAACTCTCTTTTCTCTCATTGGATAGTTTCATTGGCTACTTGATCTAATTAGCATTTTTCATTGAAATACCTTCACAAGCTCCTTGATCGAATTCACAATCGCTTCATTGGTCATTAAAATGTTTTAATAGGGTCATTTAAAGTGGATTGGCACATCTTAAATATTTCAAAATTGAAGCATCTCACTTTAATTATCAATCTCATTTGAAGCACTTGTGTTATTTTGCATTTTTAGATTCACTAAAATTTACCTCCAATCATAAGCTTGATTGATAGACATTTAGGACAAACTTCCTCAACTATCATTCAATCTCCCTAAATTTGAGTTTTGATCAACAATTAAAATGCATGACCTCGCAATTCTCTTGCGTGGCTAGGTCCTTTGTAGGAACAAAGGCATGCAGATTGCCTTGAAGTCCTAGGTGGGTATCGTTAATGAAGCCATTGTTTCTTCATCCTAGACTTCTTGCAACTATGTTATATACCTAGGGGGGATAATATGGGGTACCAAGGGAGGTACCCAAGGTGATAATGTAATAATGGGATGGGCCATAGTAATAAATAAGGTGGTTAACCCATATCATGTAAGGGACCACAAGTAGTTAATAATAATGTAATGAGCCCATGGTATTAGTTGATGGTATGAGGGAACCATGGTAATGACCCATGGTATTGTATGTATGAGGCCTATATAGAGGCTAGAGACTCAAAGTCAAGGAATATAGTGAAGAATTATTGTATGAACAGGCATATGGCTTGTGGAGTGCTCTCCTTCCTTAAGGAGTGAATGTATGGTGTTGCCCTACCTCAAGGGTTTGATCAATAAAGAATCATTTCATATTATTTATGGGTTTATTTGCATTATCTTATATTTTTATATCAGATCTATAACATTTCTAGGTTAGAGCTACAACAAGTGGTATCAGAGCACTTTCTTGGGCACAAAAGTGGAGAATTTTTTTTTATTTTTTTTTTTTGCAGGGATTTTTGGGTGGCGAGTTGCAGATCAGATCTATACGTTTTGGTGCAAGATCTGCAAAATCTATTTGCAGATCTGTATTCTTTGTGAAAAAATAGCCGATTTCAAAAAAAAAAACGGTTGAATCGGAGTCCGGATGAAGGAGATATCGCTGATCTAAAAATCAGTGGGGTTGCAGACAATTTTTCAGGACAGCGAATTTGCGGCACAGATCTGGACGTCTTGGTGCAAGATCTGCAAAATCTAATTGTAGATCTGGAATATTTGTGAAAAAACACCTAATTTCAAAAAAAAATCGGTCTAATCGGAGTCCGGATGAAGGAGATATCACTGATTTAAAAATCAGTGGGGTTGCAGATAATTTTTCGGGGCAGCGAATTTGCGGCGCAGATCTGGACGTCCTAGCACAAGATCTGCAAAATCTAATTGCAGATCTGGATTCTTTGTGAAAAAATACCCAATTTCAAAAAAAAATCAGTCGAATCGGAGTCCGGATGAGGGAGATATCGCTGATTTAAAATCGGCTCTTTTTTCAGAAATTTTGGGTGACGGCGGGAGAGTAGCAGCGCAGATCTGAAATTCTAGTGTCTGAATCAGGATTTCTATCACATGGGCAGATGCAGAATGGTTGTTCCATTTCCAAAAACATGTTATAATAGGGATTCTGAGCAATATTGACGAACTTGTGACCATTTCAAATTTTCGCCAATTTTTTTATGATGGCGGGCCCAAATCGGAATTTGAGGGACTTGTATAAATTTGATGGCTCTCATCCAGCTAGATGGCTAGCACAAATGGAGCAGTATTTCAATCTGAATCGCATCTTAGATGATGAGACTCAGCTTATGGTGGGGAGCATGTACTTGGACAATGAAAGACGACAATGGTGGCAAGAGCATCCCCGGTATAGGAACCCTTCACAACGACTCCGATCTGGTGGATCTGAGAGATCTGAATGGCGGATCTGATGGCGGAACAGACTGCTTCTGCGGATCTAATGGATCTAATAGATCGGAATGGCTGATCTGCGAACTCGAGATTGCGGGACTGATGTCTGCTGCTGCTGCACCCCTTTGCACAGGCGGATCTGGAAGAGATGCTGTGTGACCCCCCAATAGAAAAGGAAACTATGGTCTTGAGGAGTGTCAGGTGCTACAGATCGCAATATACATAAGGGTCTGGCAGTAGTACTCGACCCAATGTTTCAGGGCTCTAACTAAGGAGGATCGACCGTACCCTTAGCCGTACAACCCGACTACCCTATCGTACGGGCGAGTAATCTCCCCGAGTGCTGTTCTTGGTGTACTGTAGCCGCAAGACGGCCGACGGTTTATCTATGGCGAGGTTTCAAGGGAGCCTAGGGGGCTTCTGATATACCCAGAGGGTATGTGGAAGACAATCCGTGCGCGGTTCTGTCTAATGCGCTACTACTCGAAGGGGTACCCACAGGGGTTACAAGGGAGTCCAACAGACATGACCACCTCTTGTATTTCCTGCGTGCATGCCTCCCCAAATCCACAGATTTATGCACTCAACGACAGATCCCGTGGTTTAAAGATGCCGGAACACGTCTCTAGCCAAAAAAAAATTGCTAAGAAATGGAGATCCACCGGCCCTGGAAAGTGCTCTGATACCACTTGTTGTAGCTCTAACCCAGAAATGTTATAGATCTGATATAAAAATATAAGACAATGCAAATAAACCCATAAATAATATGAAATGATTCTTTATTGATCAAACCCTTGAGGTAGGGCAACACCATACATTCACTCCTTAAGGAAGGAGAGCACTCCACAAGCCATATGCCTGTTCATACAATAATCCTTCACTATATTCCTTGACTTTGAGTCTCTAGCCTCTATATAGGCCTCATACATACAATACCATGGGTCATTACCATGGTTCCCTCATACCATCAACTAATACCATGGGCCCATTACATTATTATTAACTACTTGTGGTCCCTTACATGATATGGGTTAACCACCTTATTTATTACTATGGCCCATCCCATTATTACATTATTACCTTGGGTATCTCCCTTGGTACCCTATATTATCCCCCCTAGGTATATAACAAACTACCTACTAGTCCTTACAAAGTTGAAGGAATCGAGGGGAAGTCACACCTTAAAATAGGCATTTAATTAAAATTTACCAAGACCACGTCTATTCCAAACACTCAAATATAACCGTGTTTCATCTTGAATCAATTGTTATCATATAGCTTTGGATATTTAGCTTATTATTTACTTGCAAGCATCTCATTTAAATATTCTTGTAATATTTTAAATTTTATTCTCATGTTAATTGTACTTTAAATGTCATATCATATTTGAGCATCTCTCTTCAAGTACAAGTTCTCTTCTATTGCAAGGTTTATTTTCATCTTGATGCTCATATCTCAAAGTTGTTTATAATCTATTGTGGTTTTGATTCATTGACACATTTCTTGTAGCTTCCCATTCTTGTATCTTGAAAATCATTATTTCATTGCAAGTATTGTGATTTTACTTTTGAGCATATATTTCTTGCAAGTATTATATCTATTGGCACTAGTCTGTTATAATTTATCTTGCAGGATATCTTGTTAAATTAATTGAATTTATATTGTTAACATTTATGTGTTCATAAACATTTGTACTTGCTAAATCAATCTCTAATTTCATTCCGAGTTACATTGAACATTGATTGCTTTACTAACCATCTCCTAGAACTTGTTATCTCTAACAAGTTATCGTTGGAATTTTCCTTATGGATCACCCCCCTTAGCTTTAGCTAGGAGAGAGCTTAAACGAAGAGATTTGGGATCACACGTGTGGAGAGAGATAGAGGGAGAGAAAGATTTAGCCCAAGAAACTTCGATTCTTCCTTCTTTTCCTCGTACTTCTAGCTCTTCTTCTCCTTCGCTATTGCAAACCAATCTTGAATTGGATGAGTATCTTAAATGAGGTCGTGCTCCTTGTATTTATAGCCTGCTTGAGGGGTCGAATAGCCCCCCTTTAGGCCGACTTGATCTTGCTCTTGAGCTAACTTGGTCCTGGGATACAAAATGGCTTTTTCTTGATAAAATAAATATCTTTATTTATTACAATGACTGCACATGGGACTGTGACACATGACCAATATTATTATTTATCCTAGAAAGACCTAGAAAGATCTAGAAAACCTAAAGGCACGAAAAACATGCTTTTGACTCAAACTTGAGTATGAAACCTATATTCCAAAATAAAAATATAATTTCTCTTTCTTTATAAAGAATATAAAATGTCATTATTACAATTAGGTCACTATGAACACTGAACCTAGTTACAATTTTCAACAGGAAAGGCACACCAACGCCCTAGTTTACCAACTCCCACTAGAAGGATGCTCCAACACTTTGGTTTACCAACTCTAATTGGAAGGACACTCCAATGCCTTGGTTTACCATCTCCCACTGGAAGGACACTCCAATGCCTTGGCTTTATCAACTCTAATTGAAAGGATCCAACACACTAAACAGGCTCCAACCTGCCCTAGCACCACTCTGTCGCCTTGAAGCGTTCTCAAGCTCCAACTTGAAGGAGACTCCAATCTCTTGCCCTTCACCGCCCTGCCACTCTATTCAACAAGTGAATTTTGTTTAAAAAAATTCAAACATGATCCACATGTGCTAAAAAAAATACAAAAACAAATTGCAATACAATCTCTGCTTAAACAAATCTGCTTCTATGCATTAAACCCTAGCTTCATAAACTTTAGTTAACCTCTGCTCGAGCTACATCAACCTGCCAATAAACATCTAGCCATATAACCTTGGTTCAACAAGCAAGTTAGAAACACTGAAAACCCTGGCATTCATCAACTGCCCACAAAGGCCAATAACCTTGTGCAACAGTTTCTCTCAAACCTTTAACTCAACAATAACTGCATGTCTCTAATCAAACAACCTAAAACATATTCTGCCTCAAAATTTTCAGCATCAAACATCACAATTGTGACCACTAAGATGAAACCCTTATGCCATCAGTACAATATCAGTTCCAGGTTAACTGTCAACCATATCCATCTCTGCTAATGATGAGATGAAACCCTGGTAGTATATTTCTCAGACTTCAAAGGCTTTGATTGATTTGCAGATAACAAATGTGCCCTTGAATTGCTTCAGATGTGCAGGGATAAGCCAGACTTTGCCAACAGCCAAATTTGATGAAGGATGTACCACATGACCATGCCAATTGTGATGTTCTGAATATGCTCTTGTTAATGAAGAGTTTACCCCTAAGTATATTTTAGAGACTTCCTTAAGTTTGTGACCAAGATGTCTGGATATCCCTGTGTACAGTGCCCTGACCTCAAATGTATTGCCTTCAATAACAACTTCTCTAAATAATGATCAGAAGTTTGTCCAGGAAAACAAGGTTTGACTATTTGTATAAGCTCAGATTGATAAGATCATATGCTAGAATAATCCTTAGGTCTGCCTTACACTTGTCTCCAATGTTTGCCCCTCAAGAAGAGATAACACGAAGTATTTTAAGTAGTGTAAGAGAAGAAAGAGATGTCCACAGAAGGTTGCTTAACCATGTTGAAATTCGGATACAATGTAGAATTTCTTATCATGGTAATCACTTGTGACTGATATGCATTTTTTTCTTAGTATTTACTTTGATTAGTTATGTCATCAAGCAATTACACGTTAACAAAATATAGAAATTAGGCCAGAGATAAGAGACACCAGACATTAGTTATGTCATTAAGCAATTACACGTTAACAAGAGATGAGAGACGACAGAAATTAGGCCAGAGGCCAGGGCAAAACCGTAAATCCTTTCCTTATAGCTTCTTCATCAACAAGAGAAATCTAAGTCAAACAAACCAGTTATCCTAGTTCCAAGTCGTCCCTCCAACCTCTGTTATATTCTGTGCATAAGATAGTCAATCAAAATCCCACATGTGTGTCTTTATAAAACTCGCATCATCTAGAAGAAAGTCCCTCTGTAATTCGCATTATTTTGTACTTCTGCAGCTCACATCATCATAGTCACAGGAACAAAATCAGCATTATATAACCACATAAATTCGCATCACCATAGAACTCAGTGTTGGAAAATGTAACTAGGGCCGGTCTTCATAATATTCTATGTACTATTGATTTTATGTATTTGATGTAAAGAAATAAAAAATAAAAAATAAATAGTATTATTGTTATTTTATAGCATGGATTTCATGCTCTAGGTCAACTTATTTATAGGTCAAGCACCCATTGTGTGCTTCTAGGGTTTTTCATAGAGTCAAGACGTCATTAGAGTCATTGTCATTATATAAAAGACTCCATTGGGCATCTTGTAACAAGTCAGTGTTAGTATAATGTCATTGATGTCAATATATTAAAGAAGGCCACAACATAAAGATGAAGAAGTCAAGGACATCAAGGATATGAAAGGCAGCGATATGATGATGATATGATTAAGAAGGCAATCAATGAAGAAACCAAAACCATGAAGAAGCCAAAAAGCATTCTGCCATGCCTCCAGTTTTGCACTATTGAATGATCAGCCACAGGAAATAATATTTTTTTCTCTATCTTAGAAAAAGAATTTCATCATGAGACCTGGACCATCTGAAAGGACATATTTTTAGCTTTCTAATGAGCTATCACATGCCCTGAAACTCCAAATATCCTAAGAGATATGAATTTTTAAAGATAAGGAAATTAATTCTAGCTATTGAGCCGACCTTACCTCCATAACTCATGTCCATTTGCATGTGGACGTAACTGTTTGTTATGAGGACGAATAGGTGTGTATGTATGAAGTCTTTGACGTCAATATAGCTCAGGAAAAATTCAGATTAAGGGAGCAGATCAGAAGTTCACATCTTGTGAACAAGCAAAGGCATCTCTTCTCTTGTTTCATAAATTTTTTTAAGGATTACAGATCAGGGTTTTCTGTGCACTTCAGACCAGGTCAAGACAGGAGCAGCACCTCAGACAGCAGCAGAAAAAACGTGTTGAGCTCATCGGATTAGCTTACATTGATGACCAGATTTGCGGATTACGCAGGGAA
Source organism: Pinus tabuliformis (assembly GCA_031772625.1). Lineage (NCBI taxonomy): Eukaryota > Viridiplantae > Streptophyta > Pinopsida > Pinales > Pinaceae > Pinus > Pinus tabuliformis. The sequence continues at coordinate 816,560,122 of CM062815.1, read as the reverse complement.
CACTATTGATCGGACATTGATCAAAGAACAGCACCTCGCACTGTCTACTGTGCACTTCAGACCTGGGCACCCTTCATTCAGATCTGTGACAAATTCTTTGATTCAGATTTATGAACAGAACCTCAGCTTAAACGTAGAATAGTCACCTGTGCTGCTTTTGTGCCTCTGTTTTATGGGAGAATAGCAGACCTGGGCTTACCAATTTGTTTTTATAACTCAGATCTGTGATGGACAGACATTAAGCTCATCAGTTGAAGACTCGGATCAGTAGTTGAAGGCTTGTCATCTGGAAGCTGCTCAGACTTGTGTGAAGGCATGGACAGTGTCATTTCAGACTCAGAATGACAACAACCGGTTGTAGCTCGGATTTAGGAGCTCAGGAAACTTAGACCTGGTATGTCCTGTGGAGGCAGGTTGGTGATAAGTCTAGAAACAGTCACCTGAAGTAAAGCTCGAATTGCTGACGTATGTTCTAAGAAAAGTGTGAAGTTCTGGTTTGGCTTGAAGACTTAAGGACTTGTGAAGTCAGTGAAGACAGTGAGACCTTCAATGAAGACAGTCAAGTTAAACAGTGGAGACAATGAAGCATTTCATGTAAGTTACATTTACACTCTTTATTAAAAAACAGCAGGATTGGTGTCCTTGGAGTTGGTGCTCCTAAACTCAAGATAGGTGCCTTAGATAAGATAGGGTCAGAGCCCTAGAGGTCAGAGCCTCATCAAAAAACCAAGGTGGTGCTTGGGAATAATTGCCATACTTTGTATTTATTCTTCTATACTCAATGAAATTATTCTTATACATTTCTCTGATTAAATTGTGAAGAATCTAATTGGCAGTAATAACAATTGGAAGAAAATATTGATTCACCCCATCAGTATTTCCAATAGTCAGAAGAATTTATTTGAGTCATAATTGTGTCAAAAGACCCTCAAGAATCAAGTCAGCCTCATGAAGGAAACTTGTACCCCTTGGAAGTCTATATATAAGAGCATTCGACCTCATTTGAAGTAGACATTCAAGCAATTTGACAAAGCAAGAAAAGAAGTTTGATTACAAGAGGAAAAGAAGGACGAAGGTCAAAAAGAAGAAGGCAGAAGTTGGAATCGAAGTTTTTTGGTCTTTATCTCTCACATGTGCAAAGAAAATCTAGGGTTTCTGAAGCTGCAAAGTTGCTTGAAGCTGCTAGGTCGAAGTTGTTGGAAGCTACGTAATTGGTGGAAGCTAATAGGTCGAAGTTGTTGAAAGTTGCTAGGTCAAAGTTGCAGGAAAAGCTAGGGGTCGAAGTTACAAGAAAAGCTAGGGGTCGAAGTTACAAGAAAAGTTGGGGGTCGAAGTTGCAGAAGTAGTTGGGGGTCGAAATTGCAGTAGTAGCTAGAAGGCTGAAAATTCGTTGTTGGAAGTTCTTTTGACTTTGAAGGAAAGCTCATCAAGAAAGAAGGTTGACTTTGTCTTGGAAGGGTCTCTGTCTTTGGTCTAAAGGTTTTGGCATTTTTCATTTGAAGATTCTATAAGAAGAGAAGAATTTCTTGTGGGTTTTCCTCTCTAGGAAAGGATTTGGCTCTGGCTAGCAGCCTATATCTTGTGTCCACTTGTTCTATTGATCTTCATAGTTTGGTAGTTGTTGATGATAAAAACACTATAATAATCAAGTAAAGAAGAAGCTAATTATAAGTACATCATGTTAAAGTAAAAGAAAATCACGAGCAGTTATCAAAGTAAAGAGAAATCACCCTAATCTAGTTGCCATTGATTTCTCAAAACTCAAGAATCTCAGATATTTATGCCTCAAAAACTCGGTCATGTACTTTAGAAATTTCGGATATATGTGCCTCCAAAACTCGAATATATATGCCTCAAGAATCTATGCCACAAACCCAAACTATTATGCCACAGAAGATCACTGAATTGACTGCCAAATGGTGAAGGATAGGTGCCAATATATAGTTGTTTCATGATGTGAAAAGACACGACTCTTGGGCAAGCCGAATTGCCATCCTGGAGGGTCGACTTGGCAACTTGGAGGGAGCCTCAAATATATAGAGGATGGAAGGGCTTCAATAGAGGGGGCCGACATGCCCAAGAAAAGATAAAGTCAACCATACCAAATTTCAAATTTTGAATTAAACACTTTTGGAGCCAGATATTAATCACCATTAAGGCCGACTTAAAGTAATTTTTAATCACTTAAGAATGGACCGAATAGTACAATTTAAGCCTCATAAAAATTATTTTATATAAATGCCATCATTTGACCAAAACATCAAGTTGCTTGTAGAATCTTCTTTGGGGCTTTTAACCACAAAATGGGACTGCAATCTTTGAAACGCCATATTTCCTCAACCGTGAGGAGTTTTGTGTGCCACCTACCATCGGAGTTGGCACGACTAGGAGAATCAAATGAGGATGGTCATGTGATCAAAATCATTGTCCTTTATATCCATTTTCTTCAACAACTGTGGGGCATCTACGGCTTCCCTTTCTCTCTTCCTAGGCTTCTTGTCATTTAGAGCTTCCAATCAATGCAAACTAGAAGAATATTAAGAGCATTAAAAGACCGATGTTGGCATCAATAACGACACCATTGAACAAAAAATTAGTTCAATAGGCTCAAAAAGTATGGAACATATAAATTTATACTTGAATTGAGAGAATAATAACAAAATAATCCTTCGACCCATAGGAATTGGTCTAATGGCAAGTGTCCATGAAGTTTTAACCTTTTTTGATGGAGCGTAACCAAAATCCAATTAGCCAAATCCAACTCAAAACACACAAAATCAGCCAGAATGGATGTTGACAAATGGAATCATACGACATCAAAAAAGCCCCATGGCACCCATGGCATGCAGTCTTAGCAAAGTGATTTCACCATTCCAACCATGCAAAATTGAATTTTGGCAGATTCTCATAAAAAAGGAGAAGAAAGGGACACTACATAAGGTTCAATTCATTGGTTATTTTGTCATACTTAAATTGATAGAGCTTGTATTAACGCAGATAGCCAAGTACGAAATCCCAAATATCGATGCAAATGTGGCTAGGTGCAGGTTTTAGGTCATTTTGAAAATATAGATGCGCCCCTCATATAGCATGACAGCTAAGACAAAGGGAACATTCTGAATTATTATAAGCAGTACCCCAAAGAGAATTAAGGTTTAACCCTATGTTTTCAGCTTTTAAAGTGAAAAAGGATGGAGTGGGGCTCTAAAGTAGTTTTCAGATTTTAAATCGTTTTCAAGGTTTTATTATTTTGTTTTCAAGTAAAGTTAAAGTGGTTCGATCTAAACTGGTTTGGCTGATCCAAGAAGTTTGGGTTCCAATTGGACCTGGTTACTATGATCCCCATCAAGACTAGCATGTGGTTTATGATTTTACTACAGGAGATATGTAATGATATTTTATACATAAAATATGATCTAAATTGAGCATCCTTCGTTGCCAATTGATTACAAACCTAAACGAGGTCCATAAAACAACAGCCTCCTATCCAATGAGTCTCACTAGCAGACAGCATATCATTATGCTTTGGCAAATCATAAAATTAAGAAAATTTCAAATACTAAATACGAAGTCTACCATGGATACAAAATAATCCAAGTTAGTTTTTAAATAAAAACATAAAATAACATAAAGATCACAAGTTTTAACAAAACCATACCAAAAAGGCTGAATCCTTTTGTATCCTGTCCATCAATGGCAGCATTCCCTGGAGAAGAAAGATCACATTTGCCGACAATCGTACATGCCCCCCACAACGCTGTCAATAACATTACAGTCGAACCGGCAAGCAACCCCATTCCAATCAGCACTTGTGATTGTGCAGTTGTCTTACTTCCAGATAGACCAGACACTATACAGTACATTAAAAGTTAAAGTGTCAGAACTTCCATATTCACATTTCCATATATACATCTCAATGCCTTTCAAATAATAATATATTGTATGTATTTCAATTGATAATATGTGGGTGCATAAAAAATGTTTATTGCCGCAAAATATGTTATTTTCATGAAAAAAACATAAGGTTTGCTTCATGGTTGTTTTTTTCTTCTGTGCAGTAAGGAAAATATATATGTACATGAAACAAATGTTTACTGATGGAAAACATGTAGTTTTTTTACTTTCGAAGTAGAAAATAAATTTGATGTATCATCTCGAGAAACATATTCAGCAGCTTTTTTAACATTTCAAGTAGAAAATAAATTTGATGCACCTTCTTGAGAAACATATTCAGCAGTTTTTTTAACATTTCAAGTAGAAAATAAATTTGATGCATCTTCTTGAGAAACATATTCAGCTCACATACCACTTTGTGAGCCAGTAATGTAAGACTATCTGAAGTGTTGTTTTTGCGGTAATAAGATATAAGATACATCATACAGTGATGTGTGGTTTAATGGTAAGTTTTACTGAGTGAAGCTTACGAGATCGCGGTTCAAATCTCATTGAGTATAGTGTCCAGCCATGATCTCGGTCCAAGGAGTAGACTCTCCTTATCCGTGAGTCTCGGAGGGTTAATCTTAGGTCTCCCTTAGATTAGTCCAAGCAATTAGAAATTCACCATGTAATAAAAAAATATATGTATAAGATAAATAATTCCAATCAATAATTTAAAAATATATATGGGAATTTTTAAAAAAATATTCTCAAAGTGCCATGTCACTATATGCCAAACCTTTGAACCGATTAATTCTGCTAATTCATGTAGCGACACGACTGCAATATGGAGTAACCGTCATCATAAAAACGGTTATTAGTCTACAATGACAATTGTGTCATGAGATGCTGTAACCATGGTTAAATATTATTAGCGCATTGCATATATAAATCTAGAAAAACACATATTTTTAGATTTTAACAGTAGAAGGAACTCCATAACTAAAATTATATGAATTAACTTAATGGATGATTGATTTCTACTGATACAACCTACCTTGCACGGGAACCTTCCTCCCAAATACTCACGTACCTTGCTTCTCCACGTTCCGGGGAGCTTTGGAGCCATAGGAATGTCCCCAAATTGTTAGGGGCTTTGGAGCCATAGAAATGTCCCCAAACTGTTGGGGACTTTATTGGGGACTTAGGGACTTGTTGACCATCCCCAAGGCATTCCAGACAGATTTCAGGGATGTTCCGGACAAATTTCAAGGATGTTTTTGGCAAGATTTCATGGGCTTTATGGGCAGATTTCAGGAATGTTTTGGGAAAGTTTCAGGGATAATCCAAGCATATAGCTATAGTTTTGACAATCATTGACATTGATGATTCTCATTCTTTTCTTTTGGAATGCATTAAATCTAAAAATTTTGTACAAGTTGCAGCTCAATACATGGGTTTTGTACGTGATAAATTTTATTTTGGATTTATAGTGATTTAGATATTGTTTTTTCAATGGTAAAATTGCAAAACGCAGTCTCCATGTCAAGAAAACAGAAAATACAACGTTTTAAAAGGTTGATCCTTGTGGTTGTTTTTCTTGTTCTTTCTCACTTTTTGGATCATCTCATCTTTTACATATTGTACATGGGTTTCAAGGAGTCATTCAAGTTCAGTGCTTCCACCATCCCAACCCCAAGCATTGTGAAAACAATCAGATAGTAGTGACTTGGATTGGGTACTAAATGTTTAAATAAATTCCTATTCAATCCCCTTCTTAATCTGAAATATGAATTTAATATCTTTAAAAAACCAAAGTATTTTATAGTGGTTTTCAACACAGCTGTAAAAGTTTGCAAAACCTATTGAAAAGGGAATGCCTTTTATGTTTAACATAGTCATCATTAACAACAAATATGAGTAAAAAAAATTGCTATAAAGACAGTTCTCTGTGATAGATTGTTCATGGACCTTGTTACAAATTTAAAATAGTTACACTTAAGTTTCTAAAGTTAAAGCTCATGTCTAGTGTCCAATAATAGAATGTCACTCAACCCCTTTTTAGATTGTTTGAGATTTTAATTGGCAAGTGTAAGGGTTGTGCATAATACTATAGAGTATGGCTTGTTATGCTCAATGTTCCACCGAGTTTCTCGGACGGGGAAACACGAGAGCGGGGATATGCACAAGGGGGACGTATATAAGCAACCCCAAAATTTAGGGAATTTTCAGGGAAACGGGGGATGTCAAAATCATTAAAATTATAAATTATTAAAAAATTAATATATCAAAATAAAATCTCAAAAATATGTCAATAACTAAATAGAAAACTTTAATAATTATGAAATGTACATCTAAAGACTAAATATGATCATCATTACATATTAGACTATTATCATTTATGAATTATCAATGATCATTTGACATTTTTGCATTGTAAATCTAAAAGTAAATTACTAAATTGAATCCATCATTTGACATTATGCAATGTTCCATCTAAATTCATCATTTGGCATCATGCAAGATACATCTAAATTAAATTAATAAATTCATCATTTGACAATTGAAATTATGCAATGCACATCAAATTTTAAAAAATTATAGAAAGTAAATTCATCATATGACAATGACAATGACATTATGTTGAAGTCTAAAATAACTATAGAATACTAAACTAAAAGTAAACATAGAAAGCACTGAGCAATGAAATACTAGTAAATTTCTCAAAAAGTACTAAATAATATTAATAAATATTAAGTTTTAAGTTTTACTATACTTTTTCTTGGTTATTGTTTCTAATTTTTTTTAAGTTTTAAATTTTAATAAATATAATTTTTTTTAAATTCAAGTTTTGAGAAATTAAAAGTTTTAATATAGTTTCATTTTTTTATTTTTTATTTTTTTTCATATGTTTAAATTGGGGGTTCATGAGAATGGAGGTGCAATTTATGTAAAATTGATAGGACCTTCAAAGGCTCTTACATAAGAGTCAAGACTCACATTTTGCATGAAGAGATAAATGGTATTGAAGGGGATGGGGATAATAGGTTGTCCAAGAATGTCATAGAGGGAGGTCGTGTAGGAAAATAAGGACTAAGGATTTTGACCAGGCAGAATGGTGTGTTTAGGAAAAAGAGTACGCCAAAAGGCTTTCGGGGAGTGGCGAAGGGCCTCACACAGTTCCTTTTACAAGAAAGATAGGTTCGCTATTTACAAAGCAAAAGTTGACAATAAGTTCTGCGGAGGCGAGGGGGAGAAGATGGGCCATGCTGGAGGCTGAGATGAAGTTGTTTATGAAGGGATTTACATTCATTGTCTCAAAGTTGCGGGAATCGCCCCCCCCCCCCCGACTGTTTAGGAGGTGGATTCATGTCCCTAACAAATCCGTGGACGATCCTCGGGGGGAACCATAGTTTTGCCCTTTCTTCGTTGTTAATAGACTTTCAGAATCATGACAATTCCGAACTGCAATTCCACCACCGTTCTGAAAACTGCTCACATGGTTCCGCGGGGTTTTTTTAATTTTGTTTTGGAATTTTCAAAACGATATTTGAAGAACTATGCTTCCTGGACACTCCCAAGGTGCCCCCTTGATGCTCCCTAGATGCTTCCTAGATGCTTAATGGTAATGCTAAATTCTTGAAGTAAAAGTGACATTCTCCTTTATGTTTCATTTTCATCCTTAAAAATTTTTAACATTACCATGAAATGATTCAGGATGTTTGAGAGTGGTTCCAACCTCATCGGACTTCATGTGGAGAAAATAGAATTTCTTATCCCATTCAAAATTCAGTGGACATAACAATTTTCAAGATTCCAAGATCAATGGGATTGTGGAATTTCATTAGATTATATCATGTACGAGGGTATGTGATTGGCATTTAATCAAGAACATCAAGCCCTATATGTACCCCAGTGTTGGGGGTGTTGTTTGTTGAACCCCTTTGTCATCGCCTTAGCAAAAATATACCCTTTACTCAAGTCAAAATCATTGATCAGGCATGTTAAGCCTTTTCTACCATATTATAAGGCTTGGATTAGATCAGTTGATCAAAATTGGGCAATGTTGACTAATATCCCTAGAGAATCGAAGTAGAGGCAAAGGCTAGACAAAAGGAGAAGAATTTAGATTCTAAATCGTTAATGCATCTAGATGGTTGATGCTCAAATAATTAATCATTCATGTACAATGGATGTCATGTCTATTTTGATTTATGTATAAATATGCATGTTTTCATATCTTTTACAACTAATTTGGTATTTTGGATTTTTTAGTATAAATGCAAAAAAATATAATATATATAATAGATGTTTCGCTTTCAACAATTTTTGGAAAATGATGCTTTTGATGCTTCATTTCCAAAAATCGTCCCCCCTTTGTGCAACAATGTTTGTCTAACTAGCAATTCATGGGACAGGATCCAAGGGGGTTTATGGTCATATTGATGAGTATAGGCCCTAGGGGTAGGAGTCGAAGGTTGCTCCACGAGGGCAGTGAAAAGTATCTCATATTTGGCTATGGTTGTGTTCAGTGACTTGAAGTGGAAAACAAAGAGAGAAAGCAATTCCTCTAGGTTGGTGGTATAGGAGTATGCATAATCTCCATCAAAAAAAAAAGGTAATACATGGGCTTGGTGGGATGGATTGGAGGGTGGGGGGCAAAAGAAGAGGAGGTAGAGAGAAAATGAGTAAAGGTGAAGAGGGCATGGTCTGCCGAGGGGAGATGAGAGACATAGAGGTGTTGGATATGCCTGAGAAGGTCTTGGTCGGCTAAGACATAGCCAACAACATGGGGATTTGCCTAGGTGCAAGAGATGTCTCCCATAAACCATGAGGGGGCCATCAATGTCCTATGAACTCTTATGAAGACCCATATATTTTGGGCCTATCACTGTCCTATGAACTCCTATTAATACCAAAAGATTCTGGTTCCAACTCTGAGAGGCAAACGGCATCCTCCGCATCTGCTCTATCGTGTAAGGAAACTTGGAGGTCTCAAGAGCGTTGAAATCACCAAAAAGAATGGCATCACCAAGAGTGGAGAAGCAGGAGATTGTTATGAAATTTTGAAGAAAAAGGAGGATTCGTAAAACCCACGTCAAGGCTTGCGCTTATAAAGAGCCAAATTACAAAAATTCATATTTCAACTATAAATAAATCAAAATAGATTCATATCAATCCTGAGTTCTGAGTTTTGTTGGTATGGCTAAATTTAAATAACTATAAATAAATTAAAATACTAATAATTTGATTTTACGAATAATTAAACATCAAATTGGTGTAATAGATTTTTTTTCCCAATGATTTGACTAAAAAGTCTACAAAAATATAAATAACTTACCTTCCTTTTTTAAATTTGAATATGCCCCTGATCGGGGTGTGATGGGAGAGGGGATCGTTGACATGGGATAAGGACAAATGGACAGGGTACGTGGGCGGCCCACCCAAGGACCCCACACAAGAGCGGCAGGAAGTAACAAGAGAGATAGGCGGGTGGAGACAACGTCGGGAAAACAAAAGGTTAGGTGGGTAAGTTTTCAAGATAGAAAGGTGGTGAGGAGTTTAGTGCATGCTTGCAAGACTAGAGGAGGAAACGAGTGGCAAGTGACGAGACTGGAAGCCGAGAGGAGAACCAAGCCTACGGGAGAAGGGATTATCGTCTGCACCTGGAATTCACCTTCAACGACTTGGAAGGAGATTGGTATGTAATTCAAACCTACCTAAGTCTAGATATGGAATCAATGCTACAAGATTGGAGTTTGGTCTAGTATCGAATGGTGGTGGTTTCGAATGTTTCGCAAAAATGATGGTTTAGTCTTCTGTTGTTGATGTCTGGTTTTATATTTGCTGCAATATATGGAAGATTGCGAGAATGTTGGTTCAGTCTTCTATTGTTAATGTTTGGTTTGTTATTTGCTGCAATTTATGGAAGGTTGTGGGAGAAAGAGGGGATCTATGGAGGGTTAGGAGGGACTCTTGAATCCTGGGGAATGAAATTAGCAATGGCTACCGTGAAAACCCGCAGATTGGGATATAGAAGAGGTCAAGGCTCCCCTAAGATTCTGCGATGGTCTAGTAGCCTCCAGAACCAACGAGGGGTGTAAGGGGGGTATGGGAAGTGGAAGATATGCTCAGTTTAGTTATTCTGGTTAGTGGGAGACATGCAAATCCAAAGGGGTAGGAAAGGGGTGTTGGGGACCCTTAATTGTGGTAAGCTCGACCAACTGGTCTCATCGTAGCTCCCGGGTAATCATGAGAAGCAACGGGACATCAATAGGGAGGTGGGGGACTAGAACCCCAGTGCGGCTAGTAATTCCACCATGGCAAATAAATTCTGGTGGAAATGGCAATATGGTTGGGTAGAGGCCCGTAAGTCCGACCCGAGGGGAGCTATGAATAGGCTCTTAACATCTCTCTCTGTCATTCTAGTTCATGACGAATAGCAGGGTCGTGTCAAAATCCTCGAGGGTAGGAGGGAGGAGTCGAGGCATCACGACTTCAGTGGGCTTGCAATTTCAGCTAGATCTAAGCCCAACTCCTGCATCTCTTGTTTTGATCACCCCAAACCTTGCCTGTCAGCAACCTCGAGTGTCATTGGACCTTAGCGAGGAACCCAGTTGACCGACCCCAAGGGGCGGAGGGGGGGGAATTAAGCGGTGGAGGGAATAGAATCTCTTACTATTGCGCACAGTAAGGATGAAGGAAAGATGGGATGGGACTGGGGGGTACCTAGGTCATTTCCTGCAAATTCAAATTCGTTATTCTGTAAAGGTGATTTACATGGAAAGGCTGAAGGCCACAAGTTTATGCTACCCTCGCAGGTTTATTTAGCTCTTCAGCCACTCTGACTCCGACACTCCAATACCAAAAGCAGGAAAGAACGAGAGGGGTGGGGGCTGAAAGAATTTCAGAAGGAAAATAAATTGGTGAAGGTGGAAGGGTCGTCGCGCCGGCAAACAGACATAAAAGAAAATGAAGTCGTTGGTGGCTTCAGCGAGCAAGACTGAGCGAAAAAGGCGCAGGAAAACTGGAGAGGAAAGTATGCAGAACCTAATGCATGCATATCATGGAGGAACTCTAGCTCAGGTAAAAGGCATAATTTCAACATGGGAGGCAGAGCTAAACACCAAGGTTGCGACAAAAGTGCTTCCAACGGTGGAATGGGAGTCCCTGCTCATAGATCCAAGGCACACCAGAGGCCTGCAAACACTATTTAGACAGACAGTCCAGCAGTACTAGGTCATGACGAACTTGTTGGTCAAGGCTATGACAACACACAGGGACTGGGAAGAACCAATGCAAGCTCGTCAAGAGGAACCAAGCCTAAAGGACATCCAAAAGGAGATTCAGGCATTGCAGGTACAACAATACCATCAAAACCTCTGTTTTGGTCCAATTGAAAAAAAAATTCAAACCTTGTTGCAGAATGAAATGCCCGGGTCGAGTGCAAAGGACCCAACCTGTCACGCCCCTACACCTGCGGTGATCTTCCAACCGCTTGTAGCGAGGTGCGGCACCACCGAACGCTTTCTTTTTAACAATACTAACGTTTATGGACTACGCCTACTCCAACATAAACTTACTTTAACTTATGTTCTCTTGCAACCAAGTAAAGAGTTATCCTTTATACTTTAAAGAAGACCATTCTCAATTATTAACCATGAACAATAAACCGAGAACATCAACAATACACAAGTATAAAGGGAGGGGCAACTCCCGGTAAAGTCTGCCCAACAATTTTATTAAAATGTCAAATTTACAATGTACAAGTGCTCCTTGCCAAACCAAGTCTACACTTAGCCAAATAATACAACCGAGGGGCAATCCTGCCTTACAACATCTTGTGCATCTCTTGCACAAAGGACGGTGCTCACCCGAGCCACCAAGAATCCTTGCCAAGCCTTACACCGACTGTTTAGGAGGTGGATTCATGTCCCTAACAAATCCGTGGACGATCCTCGGGGGGAACCATAGTTTTGCCCTTTCTTCGTTGTTAATAGACTTTCAGAATCATGACAATTCCGAACTGCAATTCCACCACCGTTCTGAAAACTGCTCACATGGTTCCGCGGGGTTTTTTTAATTTTGTTTTGGAATTTTCAAAACGATATTTGAAGAACTATGCTTCCTGGACACTCCCAAGGTGCCCCCTTGATGCTCCCTAGATGCTTCCTAGATGCTTAATGGTAATGCTAAATTCTTGAAGTAAAAGTGACATTCTCCTTTATGTTTCATTTTCATCCTTAAAAATTTTTAACATTACCATGAAATGATTCAGGATGTTTGAGAGTGGTTCCAACCTCATCGGACTTCATGTGGAGAAAATAGAATTTCTTATCCCATTCAAAATTCAGTGGACATAACAATTTTCAAGATTCCAAGATCAATGGGATTGTGGAATTTCATTAGATTATATCATGTACGAGGGTATGTGATTGGCATTTAATCAAGAACATCAAGCCCTATATGTACCCCAGTGTTGGGGGTGTTGTTTGTTGAACCCCTTTGTCATCGCCTTAGCAAAAATATACCCTTTACTCAAGTCAAAATCATTGATCAGGCATGTTAAGCCTTTTCTACCATATTATAAGGCTTGGATTAGATCAGTTGATCAAAATTGGGCAATGTTGACTAATATCCCTAGAGAATCGAAGTAGAGGCAAAGGCTAGACAAAAGGAGAAGAATTTAGATTCTAAATCGTTAATGCATCTAGATGGTTGATGCTCAAATAATTAATCATTCATGTACAATGGATGTCATGTCTATTTTGATTTATGTATAAATATGCATGTTTTCATATCTTTTACAACTAATTTGGTATTTTGGATTTTTTAGTATAAATGCAAAAAAATATAATATATATAATAGATGTTTCGCTTTCAACAATTTTTGGAAAATGATGCTTTTGATGCTTCATTTCCAAAAATCGTCCCCCCTTTGTGCAACAATGTTTGTCTAACTAGCAATTCATGGGACAGGATCCAAGGGGGTTTATGGTCATATTGATGAGTATAGGCCCTAGGGGTAGGAGTCGAAGGTTGCTCCACGAGGGCAGTGAAAAGTATCTCATATTTGGCTATGGTTGTGTTCAGTGACTTGAAGTGGAAAACAAAGAGAGAAAGCAATTCCTCTAGGTTGGTGGTATAGGAGTATGCATAATCTCCATCAAAAAAAAAAGGTAATACATGGGCTTGGTGGGATGGATTGGAGGGTGGGGGGCAAAAGAAGAGGAGGTAGAGAGAAAATGAGTAAAGGTGAAGAGGGCATGGTCTGCCGAGGGGAGATGAGAGACATAGAGGTGTTGGATATGCCTGAGAAGGTCTTGGTCGGCTAAGACATAGCCAACAACATGGGGATTTGCCTAGGTGCAAGAGATGTCTCCCATAAACCATGAGGGGGCCATCAATGTCCTATGAACTCTTATGAAGACCCATATATTTTGGGCCTATCACTGTCCTATGAACTCCTATTAATACCAAAAGATTCTGGTTCCAACTCTGAGAGGCAAACGGCATCCTCCGCATCTGCTCTATCGTGTAAGGAAACTTGGAGGTCTCAAGAGCGTTGAAATCACCAAAAAGAATGGCATCACCAAGAGTGGAGAAGCAGGAGATTGTTATGAAATTTTGAAGAAAAAGGAGGATTCGTAAAACCCACGTCAAGGCTTGCGCTTATAAAGAGCCAAATTACAAAAATTCATATTTCAACTATAAATAAATCAAAATAGATTCATATCAATCCTGAGTTCTGAGTTTTGTTGGTATGGCTAAATTTAAATAACTATAAATAAATTAAAATACTAATAATTTGATTTTACGAATAATTAAACATCAAATTGGTGTAATAGATTTTTTTTCCCAATGATTTGACTAAAAAGTCTACAAAAATATAAATAACTTACCTTCCTTTTTTAAATTTGAATATGCCCCTGATCGGGGTGTGATGGGAGAGGGGATCGTTGACATGGGATAAGGACAAATGGACAGGGTACGTGGGCGGCCCACCCAAGGACCCCACACAAGAGCGGCAGGAAGTACCAAGAGAGATAGGCGGGTGGAGACAACGTCGGGAAAACAAAAGGTTAGGTGGGTAAGTTTTCAAGGTAGAAAGGTGGTGAGGAGTTTAGTGCATGCATGCAAGACTAGAGGAGGAAACGAGTGGCAAGTGACGAGACTGGAAGCCGAGAGGAGAACCAAGCCTACGGGAGAAGGGATTGTCGTCTGCACCTGGAATTCACCTTCAACGACTTGGAAGGAGACTGGTATGTAATTCAAGCCTACCTAAGTCTAGATATGGAATCAATGCTACAAGATTGGAGGTTGGTCTAGCATCGAATGGTGGTGGTTTCGAATGTTTCGCAAAAATGTTGGTTCAGTCTTCTGTTGTTGATGTCTGGTTTTTTATTTGCTGCAATATATGGAAGACTGCGAGAATTTTGGTTCAGTCTTCTGTTGTTAATGTTTGGTTTTTTATTTGCTGCAATTTATGGAAGGTTGTGGGGGAAAGAGGGGATCTATGGAGGGTTAGGAGGGACTCTTGGATCCTGGGGAATGAAATTAGCAATGGCCACTGTGAAAACCCGCAGATTGGGATATAGAAGGGGTTAAGGCTCCCCTAAGAGCCTGCGGTGGTCTGGTAGTCTCCAGAACCAACGAGGGGTGCAAGGGGGGTATGGGAAGTGGAAGATATGCTCAGTCTAGTTAGTCTGGTTAGTGGGAGACATGCAAATCCAAGGGGGTAGGAAAGGGGTGTTGGGGAACCTTAATTGTGGTAAGCTCGACCAACTGGTCTCAGCGTGGCTCCCAGGTAATCCTGAGAAGCAACAGGGCATCAATAGGGAGGTGGGGGACTGGAACCCCAGTGCGGCTAGTAATTCCGCCATGGCAAATAAATTCTGGTGGAAATGGCAATATGGTTGGGTAGAGGCCCGTAAGTCCGACCGGAGGGGAGCTCTGAGTAGGCTCTTAACATCTCTCTCTGTCATTCTAGTTCATGACGAATAGCAGGGTCGTGTCAAAATCCTCGAGGGTAGGAGGGAGGAGTCGAGGCATCACGACTTCAGTGGGCTTGCAATTTCAGCTAGATCTAAGCCCAACTCCTGCATCTCTTGTTTTGATCACCCCAAACCTTGCCTGTCAGCAACCTCGAGTGTCATTGGACCTTAGCGAGGAACCCAGTTGACCGACCCCAAGGGGCGGAGGGGGGGGAATTAAGCGGTGGAGGGAATAGAATCTCTTACTATTGCGCACAGTAAGGATGAAGGAAAGATGGGATGGGACTGGGGGGTACCTAGGTCATCTCCTGCAAATTCAAATTCGTTATTCTGTAAAGGTGATTTACATGGAAAGGCTGAAGGCCACAAGTTTATGCTACCCTCGCAGGTTTATTTAGCTCTTCAGCCACTTTGACTCCGACACTCCAATACTAGAAGCAGGAAAGAACGAGAGGGGTGGGGGCTGAAAGAATTTCAAAAGGAAAATAAATTGGTGAAGGTGGAAGGGTCGTCGGGCTGGCAAACAGACATAAAAGAAAATGAAGTCGTTGGTGGCTTCAGCGAGCAAGACTGAGCGAAAAAGGGGCAGGAAAACTGGAGAGGAAAGTATGCAGAACCTAATGCATGCATACCATGGAGGAACTCTAGCTCAGGTAAAAGCCATAATTTCAACATGGGAGGCAGAGCTAAACACCAAGGTTGCGACAGAAGTGCTTCCAACGGAGGAATGGGAGCCCCTGCTCATAGATCCAAGGCACACCAGAGGCCGGCAAACACTATTTAGACAGACAGTCCAGCAGTACTAGGTCATGAAGAACTTGTTGGCCAAGGCTATGACAACACACAGGGACTGGGAAGAACCAATGCAAGCTCGTCAAGAGGAACCAAGCCTAAAGGACATCCAAAAGGAGATTCAGGCAGTGCAGGTACAACAATATCATCAAAACCTCTGTTTTGGTCAAATTGAAAAAAAAATTCAAACCTTGTTGCAGAATGAAGTGCCCGGGTCGAGTGCAAAGGACCCAACCTGTCACGCCCCTACACCTGCGGTGATCTTCCAACCGCTTGTAGCGAGGTGCGGCACCACCGAACGCTTTCTTTTTAACAATACTAACGTTTATGGACTACGCCTACTCCAACATAAACTTACTTTAACTTATGTTCTCTTGCAACCAAGTAAAGAGTTATCCTTTATACTTTAAAGAAGACCATTCTCAATTATTAACCATGAACAATAAACCGAGAACATCAACAATACACAAGTATAAAGGGAGGGGCAACTCCCGGTAAAGTCTGCCCAACAATTTTATTAAAATGTCAAATTTACAATGTACAAGTGTTCCTTGCCAAACCAAGTCTACACTTAGCCAAATAATACAACCGAGGGGCAATCCTGCCTTTACAACATCTTGTGCATCTCTTGCACAAAGGACGGTGCTCACCCGAGCCACCAAGAATCCTTGCCAAGCCTTACACCAAGAACTGCACCTTAGAACTCACCCCGGACACGGTTGCCTCACTCAAAACGCACTTAAGTCAAAACTGCACCTTTGGTAGCACTACGCATGAGATATGCGCAGTCCACCTCTACTTCTGCGCTGTTTTACCCCTTGTGTATGAGAGATGAGCGAAGATTGGTTGTAGAAATGAGCTCCCAAGCTCATACATATATACCATGTTCATCGTAGGTTTACATGGGGGTGTCAGCCCCTTGGCCGACCCCACCATCACTTCATAATACGCCCACAAAGCTCTATTAACAGGTCGGCTTAAGTTCCCTTTCAATCGCCATATAAAACGCTCCACTTATCCCACGCATTTCCCAAGTGTCGTGTATCATTTCTGCTTTCGTCGCATTTCTGTGTGCTGAAACGTCGCTTTCCCGTGTGCGCTCACCCGCCCATGTGCGCTCACCCGCCCGTCGTGCAGACCCGCCCGCCTGTCGTGCAGACCCGCCCGCCGTGCAGCCTCGCCCGCCTGTCGTGCAGACCCGCCCGCCTGTCGTGCAGACCCGCCCGACGTGCAGCCTCGCCCGCCTGTCGTGCAGACCCGCCCGCCGGTCGCCCGCGCCCGCCCGTGCACAGTGACTTCGCCCGGCGCCCGAACGCGCCCGTACCCAAGGACTTTACACAACCCCTATTGAGTCATCTAATGATTGACGTAGAGTAGCAGAAAGTAATTTTTTGGTTTTATGTCAGATAACATTTACTTTAAAAGTCGAAGGGTATATTTAGCATGGATGGATATTCTCAAACTATTTAAATTTCGGACAGCATATGATGTTGATCGATGGCTAACAGACCTAGTTTCCCTCGGGCAGGTTGGGGCCACCAGACATATTTTTTGTTCCCTGCCAATATATAATTAATAGGAAAAAAAAGTACTACCAAACTTACACAATTACACCAAAAGACAAAACCCAAAATTAAACAAAGAATATTAAAAAAAAAAAAATTAATATATGACCTTTAAAAAGAAAGGGGTTCTCAAGGCATATAAATAAATTAAAATAATAATAATTTGATTTTAAGAATTATTAAACATCAAATTGGTGTAATAGACTTTTTTTCCCAGAAATTTGACTGAAAGGTCTACATGAATACAAATAACTTGCCCGTTTTAAATTTGAATATGTGACCTTTAAAAAGAAACGTGTTCTTAACGCATATCAACCTCAAACCACTAAAACGGAACAAATTTGCACTTCAAACTTTGCTAGTAACTCAGAATGCTTCATACATACATATCAAGCCCCGACCTCAGCAGTTTTGCACCTTAAAATTTGCTGGTCCCTCTGAATTTAAACAACTATAACTAAATAAAAATATATTCATAACAAACCCGAGCCATTAAAAGTCAGCAGATTTGCACCTAAAAGTCTGCTGGTCCCCTTAAATGCTTACTAGACCCGGTCGATCTATGCTAGATTAACGTGGGTTTCATACTTAACTCATGCGTAACAGACCAAGCCAGACAAGACCATTCAACCTGAACTGAACTGCACAACAAAAACAAAAGAGAGGGAATAGTTTTACCAGCGATCAGCAGGGAATCGGGGAAAGCTCCGAGGATAGGTAAAAACAACCCGCCAATTATACCGTTGCCCATCACAACCAACAGAAGCTCGCAGCCATTCGTAATAAGGGTGGCAGACTTGAACATCAGGTATCCATAAGCCGCCAACAAAAACAAATTTCCCACTATAGTTGTAGTGCAAGGCATGAAACCGTAAGTCTCGTCGCAACTACTCGAAGACAATAGCCGCTTCAGACCTGTCTCCGAACTGGGCTTCATTATAAAACCCCATGAAGCCGTCCCCCGAACTCCATCGGAAACCAAGACTTGCCCGCGAACGATTCCCGTTGAGGATCCCTGGAGAAGAATACGCCCCGGTGCCACGCATGGCAGAAGCTGCAGCAAAGCGAGCAAAATGAACCACTTCATCGCACGAAAATGCACGCTGTCTGTCTTTCGGAATCGATATCAGTTCCTGGGGTGACTTCGAAGCGTTTTTTTAAAGCCAAACAACCACGGCAGCATTGTGATGCGAACAGAGGAACCTGATTTTCATATGTACACTTCCCCGCCTCAAATTGGCGGACAAAAGGGTACAGAAATCAGCTCCCGACAGATACAGACACCCACCTACTTAACTGACCTAAAGCTTCGGCATTTATGAGTACTTGAACTGTTGTTAAAGAAAACGCAGTGAAGAGACCCAATGTAGAGTGTCGACGAGAGGGCTACTCTTATTTTCGACTCTATAGTAATATTAATGTTATAGTAATATTAATGTTATCTGACATGCAAGGGGAATAGTCATGGAATGCCCATTCCACGCTCGCCTTCTCTCCACGTGCTGTCACTCAGAGGGTGATGGCTATTTCGCTCGCATGTCAGATTGCATTAATACTCTATAGTAATATTAATGTTATCTGACATGCAAGGGGAATAGTCATGGAATGCCCATTCCACGCTCGCCTTCTCTCCACGTGCTGTCACTCAGAGGGTGATGGCTATTTCGCTCGCATGTCAGATTGCATTAATATTGCTATAGGGTCGGAAATAGGAGGAGCCGTGTCGAGAGTGTCTCGTCCAAGTTGAAATTATGATGAACGAGAGATCATGTGCCAACTTGCATGTACCAAAAAAATTTAGATTGTATTTTTGTAAATACTTGTCATAAATTTTGTAGGGGTATTATTTATTAAAAATTTGTAATTTTCTACGCTAAAAGTTTTTGTTATGGAAAAGTTTCATAAATGTATTTGTGATAAAAAGTTAGGAAGAAAAAAAAAATTACTATATTGAAGTGTGTAATCTTATTTATAGTCATCAACCAAAAGTATACATTTAAGTCAATATCTATTGGAGAGCCAAAATTCTTAGTGCTCAGTGAAAAACTAATTTTCATCAACTCTGAAACAGGGCACTGTAAAAAACCAAAAAAAAAAGTGGGAGGAAAGAGTATGCAGTTTTTGTTTTTCCAGAAAAATTGAAACAGAAAAACATTTCATTTTGAAATGTGAAGCCTTCAAAAACAACAAGAAAAGTTATGCAGATATATGCTGGCAACTAGCTAGCTCTTGGGATAATCTATTTCCCTAGGGTTTGACACACGGAGCAATTATTTTGAAATTTCACATAAAAAAGATCAAATACATCAAGTAAATGAAAAAGATGAAAAACAATTTATCTCATAAACTATTTTTAACCTCGTAAACATTAAAATAATTTCTTTTTTTTTTCCAAATTCATATTTAAATAATTTTATTAACCTTTAACCCTATCCAACCCAACAACAAAAAGAATAAACTCAATAATAAAATATTAAAAAGGGAACAGCCGAATTTCAATACAGAATAAAATACGTTTGGTCTACTGCCTCACATCGTCAAAGGGACAAAAAGCTACCAGTCAACAACAACTAATCAACGGAAAGGTTGAAGCGTCTTTACAGTTGCTTGCGCCCGAGGCGTCTTCATGGTCTTTGTCTTATTTATCCACCTCTGTTTGGACACCACCTCATGTCGCTATCAGAGATCACCACCTCAAACGATTACGACGTGGAGAATACTCCTTTCCAACCTCATCATCATGACATTTCAATCGAGCTTCTGTCTAAGTCCTAATCTAACCGAGTTGAGTGGATATGCAAATATTTAGAAGTCCTAATCAAACCATGCCTGATTGGCCATATGGGTATGGATGGGCTGACGATATAAAACATTAAGGAACGATTTTTATTTTAATTTTGGATAGATTTTTTAATAAAAAAATTATAATTTTATTTGGTTGAGTTTTTGTATATTAACGTTTTTGCAAAAAGTTGAATTTAGTTTATTTTGAACAACATTGGTTGGTTCAAAATGTCAATAATGATGATGTGACTTCCATCCATGATAATGAGATTAATATAGAAAAACGATTTCAAAGCTAAATTTGTTTTTCATTTAAAATTATAATTTAAATAATAAAAAATAACAATTAACAATTTCATCTATTTTCGCTAAACTCATTTCCTCATTCAAAACTAGTATTTCAATAATTGATGCGGTAGCATCATGGATGATATTTATGCTTTGGTATGGGTCCAGGAAAGAGAACCAAGGATGGTTGGTTGTACTTTGTCAATGGCGTATGGGTCCAGGAAAGAGAACCAAGGATGGTTGGTTGTACTTTGTCAATGGCGTGAGAGCAAATCTTTGTAATGTGATTGGCCTATTTGACAATATTTATTCTTCACTTTATGGATGAAAGGACTATTAATAAATCAAGTGTTGCACACAATTTTTGTAAGGACTATTAATAAGTCAAGTTTTGCACACAATTTCAATATAGAGATAGAGATATGTCATTCAAATATAATATATAAATTAATAAGTAAAGTGTGGTACAGAATTTTAAAAGAGATAGAGATATGTTATTAAATATAATACATAAATTAAAGTTGTATAGATAGATTAATTTATAGATAGATAGAAGGTAATTTATGTATGGATAAAATGTATGGTTATATTTTAAAGTTTAAATAGTAATAATAATTTATTTTTAAGATTATTGCTAAGTGAGATATTAAATTGGTTTATGAGATTTTTTTTTAAAGAGAAAGAGACATATTTTAGAGTGGTAATTTTATTGTTAAAGTATATGGAGACCTACATATAACATAGTAGTTCTATCTTATTTTACCTTTTGTAGATTTGAGAAAGCACATATAACATAGTAGCTCTATCTCATTCTACTTCTTGTAGACTTGAGAAAGCACATGTTACATAACCATTATAGCCACTCAAGTTATACATTTGAAACTATTCACAATTTGAGACTTGTGAACTATATCTTATAATTGTTATGTAATAAGGATTATTCACAATAAGTTTTTACACATTAATTTAGAATAGGGATATTAATGTGGAACAAGATCCTAGCAAAATCCATTAGGATATGTCAATATAGCAAGAGAACATGTTACATCACACATTTAACAAGTGCTACAAGGGAGTTTTTCAACTCTAGTTAGAAATTATGTTCTAGGAAAAATTGCATAAAAAATTATAACCTACATTGGTAATGCTAAATTAATAGTGGTCATCAGTCATATATTTATTTATATTTTATTCCTATCCATTTTTAATGCAAAAACTTGCTTAATTTATCATGAGTCATATATTTATTTATATTTTATTCCTATCCATTTTTAATGCAAAAACTTGCTTAATTTATCATGAGTCATATATTTATTTATATTTTATTCCTATCCATTTTTAATGAAGAAACTTGTTTAATTTATCTTGGGAAGTAGTTGATGGTAAACTGTTTTGTATCAAGGATCAAGGAATGGAACTGTTTTGTATCTCCTTGGATCTGTAACGCTCAAGAAGCACCTCATGTACGGCAATATGCCCTTCTCTTTTTTCAGATTAATACATAGCAACCGATCTTGTTAAAAAAAAAATATGTTGCTCACTTAAATATGAATTATTTTCAAGGATTTTATTTTTGGATGGTTTTCTCTAAAACTTAAGAATAAAAAATCACTACACAAATATATAAAAATCATGCATGTATATTGCAACTATATCTATAAATTATGGCATAAATATGTGAGGTAGTTATCCACACAACATTATATTGTGCAAATGCTACAATAAAACCTTTAAATTATAGTTCATTCAAATATTAAAAAAAAAAAAAAAAATTAAAGTAAGCATTAGAAATTGTATTGGCCAATACTAAACTAATAATGATAAAAAGACAAATATATTGCTAGAGTCAAATCTATTACTAAAATCTACCTTACGGTAAATTAATATATAAATAAACTCAATCTTTTTTCATGTTAAAATCCTTAATAAAATAAAATAAAAAAATTACCAAAATTATCATTACACTTAATTAATTATAAACTATTTATAAATAATAATTTGATTTACAAATTTCATTAATAACCACAAAGATTTCACAAGCAAGAGAAAGAATTTCTCACAAAACAGGATTATTGGCACCGAATCAGAAATGGATTATTTCCCCAAATTCAATGCCTCTGATATTAAATTACAAAGTCCGTTAACCATCTTCAATGTCTTCCTTTGTGATCAAAAAATACCACCAGAGTAACCGTCTCGAACTAAGACAACCTCACCTCTGTTCCTTCTTTGGAGAGTATCTATCCACTTGAATTTTCTAAGCACATGTTTTGGGCAGTTCTACAAGTGTTCGTATTTTACAAAATAAACAACCAACTTGCAATTTCCACTCTTAAGAATATTTCCCAATGATTACAGTATACAGCATCTCATTTCTTCCCAGTTAAGCAATGACCCACTCACAGCACAAACTTGAAAGTCCTACGAAAAAAGATAGGAAGAGGAATACATAACCAAACAAACAAACACACACACACACACACACACATATATATATAACAAGCTAGACGAGCTGAATCATGCAATAGGCTATTGTCCAATTTATAGAGTGCTTTGGATTGCAATGGGTTGATAAACAATATACACTTGAAAACAATGAAGAGCATTAGATATTACATAGATTCATGTATATACAGTGTTCGATGGGGAGGCATCCTTTTATCGGGAAATGCGTTTTCGCCCTTCATTGCACACTTTGGGGATGTGGGGATGTGGGGATGTCGGCGAGGCGTTTCTCCATGTTCCCAAAAAACGAAAACACGAGGAAATTTGAGGGGATGTTTTCCCCTAAAAGAGGAGAGGTTTCTTAGGTTTCTTAAAAAAAATCAAGGTCAAATCATTCAAGGAAAAAGTCAAATTCTTAAATTTTTTTTATAAAATATTATAAATATACTATGAATTGATGGGAAGGAACAAGTTTACTTCTAGAAGAGCAGAGAAGTTAGTTGTTGTGCACAGTGCCCTACGTCTTGACCATAGGAAGACACCTAAGTATTTGAAGTGACCAACAACACGATGGGATGTTGATCCAGAGGATGATGCACAAGTAGATATGGAAGAGGGACTTGATGAGACAGATGGGGTTGGTTGGTGTGTCACTTAGCATGTTTGAGAATGCAAGTGATTCTGATTCAGATGGTGACATGGGTGATCCTGATTTATTTATGCAGCAATTGGATGCATAGATTAGTGGGACATTACCTCGAGCAATTATGCTCAATTGTCATTTGATATGTTCTTATGTTATCTGTTTTCCTATTTCAGACTTTAGTTGTAGACTTTAGTTTGTTTTGAATCTTGATATATGATATATTACACTTGACTATAAAAATTGAATCTTGACGTGTCAGAATTGACTTTAATTTCAATATTCAGTATTCACTGTTGGAACTTCAATATGGTTTAAAATTTTATTTTCACTGTACAATGTTACACTTACAGACTTGACTTTAATTTCAATACTCAGTATTCACCGTTGAAACTTCAATATGGTTTAAAATTTTATTTTCATTGTACAATGTTACAGTTACATGTATGATTGTATCATGCTTTCGTTTTAAATTTCTTTCAGTTATATGATTCATCGATTTGTCCTTCATGATGTAAGTGTTATATATTGATAGAGACAACTAAATTATAAAATTTTGATGATATATTTATAATTTTTTAGTATTTCACTATTTTTGTCGAGGTCCCTTATGTTAAAGACCCTGATGTCCTCCCACGTTTCCTAAAAATTGGAGGGAAGCTTTTGCATAGTCCGCTCCAGCATTTTCCCCACTCCTCGTCCTGGAAACTTGGTGGAACTATGTATATATACCATTGAATTTTGGGGGCCTCGGCCAGACCCCATCTTCTATTTGGATCTCTTGGGTTCTCGTCGGGATGATTTGAATCTCTATGATATTCTTTCTACAAAAATATTGCCAATCTGGTAAAACAACTGACCAGGCTCTGCCAAAATCACAAAACGCTTGGACCGATTCCTTATTTCGGAGAACCTTCTCAACACCAACCTCAAAATTAAACAGTGGTCATCTGTGGGGGAACTGAGATCATACCCCTATTCTCATTGACCTAGAACCATTTCCTTCCAAGCCTTCTAGCCCTTTCAAACTAAACTCCTCATCATTGAATAACTCTATCCTGATTTCGCTCCTAAAAGCTAGCTGGTCTAGTTTCTACCCTAACTCTCCTAAATCCCCCTCCCTTCACTTTCAAAGAAATTTAAAAAAAAATCCAAGGAAGTTATTTGTGAATGGACCAAAAAGAAAAGAGAGGAGACTTCAAAATTTCATACAAATTCTGAAGCCTAATTGCAAATTTTATGGAATCAGTTAACCCTTGTGGATATCCCTGTTTACCTCCATGAAAAAATCTCAGCGCCCAAGAAAACTCGAATGGATATCTCTGCTGACCTCAGTGAAAAAATCTCAGTGCTCAAGAAAACTAGAAGGGATATCCCTGTTGACCTCCATGAAAAAATCTCAGCGCTCAAGAAAACTAGAAGGGAGATTCTCTTTGAAAGGGGAAAAATAGTGGTAACTTAAAAGTTGTGCACTCTGACTCATAGCTAGGGATGACAACAGTAAATCACTGGTCCTTCTTGAACCTTTGCCTCCTCCTCCTCGGACACCGCGAGGGAAGTCTACTCTTACTTTAAAAGCATCTTCAAAGAAGAAGAAAGGGTCACTATAAAGGAGGCTCTCTCAGTTGTCAGATTCTTCCCTGGATTTGTTGAAGAGGAGGATAACCAAGCACTTATGACAAAGATCACAATGAATGAACTGGAAAAGGTCTTTCACAAATTTCAAAAAGACAAAAGTCTAGGGTTTGATGGGCTCCCTAGTGAATTCTACATAAAATGCCTGGACATTATCAGAAGCCACCTACAATTTGTCTTTGAATACTCTAGATCCTTCGGTCAAATGTTGCCATCTCTATATTCCAACATCCTTGCCCTCATTCCAAAATCTAAAAACCTTGTTTCCTTGGCCTAGTTTTAGCCCGTCACCTTTTGTAACACTCTCTATAAGATCATTTTCAAAAGTATAGCTCTATGTCTCAAGAATATCCTATCTCTTCACATCTCCATGGAGCAATTTGGATTTTTAACTCATAGGCAAATTCACAAAGCCATTGGTTTGCCACAGGAGGCACTCCACTCTATACATACCCTCAAACAAAAGGCCCTTGTGCTTAAGGTTGATCTATCTAAAGCTTTTGACAAAGTCAATTGGCTATACTTACACCTTCTCTTAATCCACCAAGGGTGCTCCCACTCCTTTGTCACATGGGTTATCAATTGTATCTCCACCCCTTCCTTTGTCATTCTAATCAATGGGGCAACTTCCCCCATTTTGAATGTTAAGAAAAGCCTTCACCAGTGCTATCCCCTCTCCTCTCTCCTCTTTCTCCTTGTTGACGAAGCTCTTAGCAAACTGAAATCAGAGGCTATTAGAAATGGCATCTTCAAAGGTGCCCTTGTATCTCAAAATCGTTTCCTCTCACATCTCTTTTTTGTTGATGATATCTTAATCTTCTTAGATTGGGAAACTCCTCACATCAAACATCTAAAGACTCTCCTAAATATGTTTAGTCAGGCAACTAGTATGAAAATAAACAGTCAAAAGTCCTTCATCTTCAATTGGTCTATTCCAAAAAATGAAATCTCCTCCAATGAAAAGATTTTAGCATCCCCACTTAAAAATATTGGACAAGGCTTCAAATATATTGGTTTCATTCTCAAGCCCTATAATTATCTAAAACATGATTGAACATGGCTACTTGAAAATTTTGAAAAAAGAATCATGCTCTGGAGCAATGGATGGCTTTTTAGAGCTAGGGGACTAGTTTTATGCAAAGCAATAATAGAAGCCATCCCAGTATATTGGACTTCTCTAGCTTGGATCCCCAAGCAAATATCGAACAAGATTCAACAACTCTCTACTTGCTTTCCCCAATATAGGAAGGAGGAAAAGTGAACATTTGCCCTCAGTGCCTAGAACTCTATCGCTCTTCTCAAATCCATTGGTGGATGGGAGATCAAACTACTCCCCCTAAATTTGCACAAGCATTGACTACATAAGGTGTGTGGCACCTTATTCAAGGATCTCAGATTTGGGCACACATAATGCCTTAAAAATGTATTCGACCCTTATCCATCTTAGATCGGATCCGCACTCCCCTTAAACCTCTACGAAATGCCTCTATAGTTTGGAAAGCCATCCTTAAGGCATTGTACATTGTCGGTGATCACTTGTGTTGGAAGGTGGGGAACGGCCAAAACGTTCTAATTGGAAGGGATCCATAGATATGCAATATGCATTGGTATCATCTCCCCGACCCTCTCATACAACTCTTGGCTGACAAAAATAAGTTCACTCTCACTCATGTATCTCTCAGCCACTCTTGGATGTCAACCATAGACCTCCAACTCGAAGGAGAGGCAATGCCCTAAAATTTGCTAATGTAGCTATCTCTGATAGTGAAGACCAGTTGATATGGACAAAGAGCCCTTATGGGAAATATGCCCCACACCACAATATGGTTACTTATTTTTAATTCCTGAAGATGAAAATCCTCCATGGTGGGTCAACATTCTTTGGAAATTAGGTTGTTTGTCGAAATCAAAATTGCTTATGTGGCTCATGCTAAAAGGAAAAGTTCTCGCCTAGGATATGTTACAAAAAAAGATCTTTCGAAGGCCCCAATATTTGTTTACTATGCAAATCTGATGTGGAATCTATTCCTCACCTCTTTATAAATTGTCCCTTCATAAAACAGGTTCGGATGGAATTAAAATGCGCATGTCCCCATGCTTTGGATTAGGCTACAAAAAATATCTCACTATGCTTGAAACCTTGGCTCTCCAACTATTTATCAAACAACATCAAAGGTCTTCCATTGTGTGCAAGCTAGGGCATTTTTTTTTGTAAGCTTGGTAAGACCCTTTCATTTTCGAGTTTTTACATGTCCATTATTCACCCCATTTCCGGGGAGGGTAGCACAAGAATCGAACCCGAGATCTCCAGTTCGGTGAGACTTCATTTCCACGATCATTACCACTTGAGCTACCCCATGCGAACAAGGCATTTTACTTCAATGAAATGTTGCGATTTTTTAAATAGACCCACAAATGCATATAAACTCTCCTCCAAGAATATGGTTATTCTCACTCTATACCCCTTCCATAAACCAAATGTCTCTCTCCTCCTGATCCTATTATCATTCAAACAGACTCTCCATGGCTTTCTTTGATGGTGCCACATCGGGTTCTCCCTCCTTAGGAGGAGCTGGAGGCATCCTACATCTTTCTAATTCTCATTCTCTCTCTTTCTTTGTAAACATTGGTCCCACTGCAAACAATCATGTGGAACCCTTTGCTTTCTACATCATTATCCTTCTAGCAATTCTCAAAAATATCAGATATCTTCATATTTATGGCTATTGACAAGTAGTCATAAAATGGATACAAAAAAACAATGCTAAGGAATTTCATTTTGCTTCCTCTTATGGAAAAAATAAATCTTCAACTCACAAATTTCTCACATATTTCCTACGATCACGTCTACAAGAACAAGAATGAAAAAGCGAAACAATTCTCAAAAAATAAATTGGATCTAGACACAAACAAATGCTCAACCATTGAAGTTAAAAAATTTTGACCCTTGAATCTAACTAAATCACGGAGAAAAAGATGCCAAATAAAAATACTCCCTATCTGGAACTGTCTCAAGAGTTCACTTACATTTTGGAAAAAGTATTATGCCTATACTCTTTTTGGCCAGAAAAATGTATTGATGTTCATCTTGAAATGATCATGAACCAGCGACATGTATCGACACACAAGTACCTCTTCTATATGCATACAACAGCTCTTTTGGGACTGATATTTATGACACGGTTTTATTGCTGACAAGTCTATATTTGTATGGTTATGTCAGTATGTAATCATTTTCTTTGACTCATGGACACTGTTTCTAAACAGCTTCAACATATTTTTTGTATACATATATGAGAAACTAATGATAGAGCTATATGCCACAAAAATGCTTACAGATATGATTTTTTTTTTATATATAATAAAAGTTGCAATTTTTTTTGAAAATATATATATATATTATTATTAACTTTTAAATATGGTATATTTTAATATCTACCCTATTTTTATTAATTTTTTATTTTTTAAAAATATATCGAATTTTTTACTTTCTATAAAAAAAAATATGTAAATAGGAAAATTAGAAAATCTGAAATTTTGGAATCCATTTACAATAGTCGCCACCTGTATTTTTGTGTTTTGTTTATTAATTGAATAGAAAAGCCGGGAGGCGTAACAAACTTGGTTACTTTCCATCGAATAATAGCGTTGGATTTAACAACTATCAAGTTACTTACAGGGTTGAACTCCTCTACGATTCATTCACAGGACATCTCGTTTCAATCTCCCAAATTGTGATGACGTGTAAAAGGACAAGGTCACGCCGTAGCGACAGGACGAGTACCTTCGAAACTTTCGGTTGCGTGAAACTGATCCATCTTGTAAAACAGGGGTTTATGATTTCCAGCTCTCCAAGGGTCGTCGAAATTGTAAGAAACAGAGAAACGAATTCACCAAGAATAAGCAAAGCGGCCGGGAAAGCTCCAAGAATAGGTAGAATCATTCCTCCGATGATACCAGACCCCATGACACCCAACAGAAGTTCACATCCATCGGACGGAAGAGATGCCAAAACGAAGAACAGTTGTCCATACATCGGCATCAAGAACAAATTCCCCATCACAGTCGCAGTGCAGGGCACGAATACATAAGCCTCCTTGCAAGGACGACACTATCTCGGGTACAAATCCCACCGCGGCCAAATCTTTGAATTAGCCTTCACAATAAATGCGGAAGAAGAAACCGCACCATATATATCCCGCCGGATACAGGATTCGCCCCGTGAACGATTCGCGTCACTAATCTCCGTTGCCCCGCCCTGTGAACGCTGCACGCGCATTCACAGATAATCTAATCATTTAGATTAAGCTAAATGTGCTGAATGTGATGATTTACTCTTACAAATAACGTATTCTATTCTTTGGGTTCTTAGAGATGCCATGTCAACCCAACTATGTGAATGGAAAAAAAATTGTGACAGACCACTCATACGTGACTGAAAGGATTGACGATTATCTATTAATCCATTAGAAAGGAAACCGATGGAATCGAGTTTGAGCTCGCTCAAGAGGGTTTAAATTCTGTCCGAGTTCACTGTGTGTTTGCCTAGGGGAGGATGAGGAATTATTTGTATGGTAAAAAGTTACTGGAATTTGGACAAAAAATTCAAAAAATCTTGTTGTAGCAGTGTAGGAATTATATTTTTAGGGTGGAAATGGATTCAGCATCATCAAACACTTTTGGAGCATCAAAAATTTTTGGAATTTGCGGACTCTAATCTTGATTTACAAAAATCCCTATTTTATTAAAAATCTTCCCCGAATTTTTTAAGGACAGAGTGTCTACAGCCTGGACAGCTAAAAATTCAAATTTTTTTGTAGAAACAGTGTTTGAATAATGTTTTTAATGGTGGAGATAGATTCAGCACTATCAAAAACTTCCATGGCACCTAAAATTATTAATTTTAACAGCGTTTACTTAGATTTACAAAAATCCTGCTAATTCTTTTTCAAAATATGACCGGAATTTCTATAATTTTCATCCAAAAAAACATAATTGTTAAACTACTAGGACTCATGTTAAAAAAATATTCCTTTGAGAAGAAAAAAGTTAAAGATGAAAAAAATAAAAATGGAATAAAAAATAAGAGTATTTATATAAATAAATAAATAAATTGTTATTATTATTATTAAATTAATTAATTAAAAATAATAATAATAATAATAATTTTAAACATTTTATTAATAAAAAAATTGAAAAATGAGGGCAACCACTACATAATTTTTTAATTACTTTATCAAGAGTGATGATAACCACTTAGTTGGAAATAGAAAAGGCCAAAATTAAAAGACTACTTTAAAAGAATACCATGAGAACAAAACTTACTAATTAAATACCTCATATAACATAACTTCAATATAACAAAAAAATAAAAATTTTAAATTACTTTACAAAACATTTAATTCATATACAAATTAATATAAAATATAAAATATACAAAATATTTAATTTACATACAATCTAATATAAATTTAAAAATAAAAATATTTAACTTATATATAAATTAATAAAAAGTCAAAATAAACTAATGATTATGGGGAGAAATGTAATAGAGTTATTATTCATTGAGCGGAAATTTGCAACCTCCACTAAGCAAATTATTTTTTATTAAAAAAATAAGTTACTAATTTCATAAAGCGAAAATGGTGGAGTCCCACTCTTCAAAAAAGTACGTATCATTTTTTATATCATAACTACTAAACCAAAAGGAAACATCATTAATACTTTCCTAAACAAAATTTATATTATAATTTTGTATGTGGGGCGAAATTAAATTTTCAAAGAGGGTGCACATGAAAATTAATTTCTTAAACCAAAAAAATACTTCCACGTCGGCAACAAAAAATATAAAAAACCAAAAATGTTTGAAACAAAATAATCTATAGATACTCCAATGTAGCATGTAAACGAAGCAAGTTAGTTAAGTAAAATAAATTTTTATTTTGATTTCAACTACCGCTATTTTCTAATAAGATTTCATTCTAATTCTAAATAAAGTGATTAAAAATTATAATTTTTATATATTATTAAAATTAAAAATATATTTGGTCAAAGAATTTTTGTGGGAGTAGTTTGGTAATTTTTGATTAATTATCTAAGGTATTTTTATTTCAACTTAAGGTGGGTGAAGATTTGTTGACTATTTTAATTTTTTTAATTTACAGCGTAGATTAATATTTAAAGGAATATACTCAGTCTATTTATCAAGCATTGTAGAGTTTGTTTGGTTGCATTGATTTGAGATTATTCCAATTCTAATAAATTCCTCCATAATAAACTCCTCACTATTATTTATGATATTCGTTTATTTATATATAAGCAAATTTTATTTAACAAAATGATCCATTATTTTTAATAAATTTAAAAAATTAGATTCGTGCCAAGTGGCTCCCTCGCCCACCAATTTTTTAGAGATTTGGGTTTTTTTGTTGCAATAGTTTTAAATAAAAAATCAAATTAATAACATATTTGTTAGCAATTTAAAATATTATTTTAAAGAAATTGAATTTGGATGAAAAACAATTACTTCACATCACTAAAATTAAATCCAATAAATAATAAAATTATTTTATAAAATTTACTATATAATATAATAGCTTGTAAAGAGTATTGTCTAATTATTTTGTGTTTTGGAGAGATTCTTATCATTAGTTGTTTAAAATTTGTTTTTGATTGCATAAATGGTTTTACCACCTTGAAAAATACTTAAAACACTTCCATTGTGCAAATTACACAACTCAAACTTGTGATTCTAATAAATTTATACAAAAATTCACTGAAATTATAAAAGAGTTGGACTAAGACCCTATGAAATGTAAACCAATTGGTCACAACCATCTATTGTGTTTCTGTTTATCGGCCATAGATTTTCTCTCTTCCTCGGATTTCTTTCTCGCAGAATAAGTTCGTTTGCAGAAACTCGTGCGTATTTACCTTTGGATCTGCAATCAATCCAATCTGGGGCAAGTGCGATCTGGAGTCAAGTTTGTTGATATCAAGGGCACACATTCCTCATCTTTTTGTAATACATATTGCTCATATATTTTCAAGTGTGAATATTTCACCACAGCTACCAAAGATTACCAAAGGCACACCTAGCACAGTTACTCTACAAGGCCTTTATGAGTATATAGAGTCTCTAGATAAACGTAGAGAAGAAAGAGAAGTCAAGCTACAAAAAGAGTTAGAAGCCATGTTAGAAAATAAATTTGCATCTCTTGAAGACACGATCCAAAAACAAATGGAAAATAAAATAAAACTATTGGAAAATAAAATGGTGGCAATGGAGACTAGGTTACAGGTTATAGAAAAACAAAACCAAGATACTAACCAAACATCCCAGCAAGGAGATGTTGATACTTTAGAGAGTATTAAAATGAAAGACATGATTAAAGAACTAGAAGAAAACGTTAATAGCCGCATCACCCTGAATAATGTGGTAGATAAATTAGATATCAAACCAATTAAAGATGAAATGAAAAAATTAATAGAATTAGACAATGCGCGTAACAAAAGGGCCTTGAAGCTTATAATCTCTGGTTTAAAAGAGGAGGTAGAGGAGGATACTTTAGCCATAGCCCAGATAGAATAACGTAATAAATTACAAATTGAAACAACGTGTCTCACAAAAGCAACAAGGTTGGGGAAATTAACTGAGAATAAAGGAAGATTGATTCGAATAAAGGTGAGCTCTACTGATCATAAGTATGACATACTTAGTAAAACATCAAGTCTAAAAGGAAGGGGAATATTCATAAATGAAGATCTCATTCCAGAAGATCAAGCAAAATTAAGAAAGGAGGTTCAAAAGGTAAAAGAAACTAGGAAGGAAGGAAAATGGGCAATAATCAGAAATAGAAAAGCCTTTATTCGAGATAGAAACCAAAAAGATAGTAATAAATAGCAATTCAACATGCTCCAGATTCTTTCTTGGAACTGCCGAGGTTTTCCATGGAACAAAGGGCTCAAGCTAAGTTGGATCTCAAATGATGTCAATATTATTTTGCTTGTTGAAACTTAGGAGCATGAAAATTCTAAGGTCCCTAACATAGATGGCTTTACGCTATGATCTACCTGGAATAAGCGATCCTCCCGTAGAGGCATTGGGGGAATAGCTTGTTACATTAAGAAGAACATCTCCCCCATGCTAGGATTTATAAAAACGACCCTTACAATCAATATAGTTGGATAGAGATCACTGACATTAATAATAAAAAAACCTACATAGCAATATGTTATTTCCCCCCCATCAATTCTAACTTCTATAAAAAGAAGAATCTAGATAAAAATAGTCTTTACAATGGTTTAGAGAATCATATTTCTACTCTAAGGAATGAAGGTAATCTCCTTTTAATAGGCGAATTTAATGCTCGAACTTCAAGCAACCAAGCTTTATTCCAAGCAATCATTCCAACCCTAATCCTCTTTGGTTAGACGAAGACCCTACTCTGGCTAGTATTCACAAAAGGAGCTCTGAAGACCTCGGGGAGAATTTGTTTGGGTTGGAGCTAGTCAAGCTCTGTAGTGCTCAGGGTCTCATAATTTGCAACAGTCTAAAAAGTGGCCCAACTCTAGCCAGATGACCTGCGTCCATGGGCTTGGTAGCAGTGTGGTAGACTATGTTATTTCTAATCTCCCTTTATAAAACGAAATAATAAATTTTAAATGACCACGACCCTGACTCTGATCATAGGCCTTTACTTATAACTCTCAATTTTGTCATGCATAGAAATCCCATAGAAAATAATGCTTATAGCCAAAAGAACTCAATATTTGATAGAAATAAAAACGATCTCTTTCTAAATGCATTAAAAACTAATTTGCTTCCTTTATCTAATATAGACAACATAGAAGACCCCTATCATAATTTTACTACAACCCTCTCATCTTCTATTAACAAGTTCTCAATTGAAGTTTCAAATAATAAAAGAAATAGCAAAACCAACCCATGATATGACAAAGATTATAAAAGTGTGAGGAGAGCAATTAAGGAAGTTGTTGATGAATCTCTTAAAATGGGCAAGATAAAAATATACAAAGCCCTAACTAAAAGGAAAAAGAGGCAGTACATTCGTAAAAAACAAGAGAATCTCTTAGACCTCTCTAAGGTAGCTCCTAAGAAATTTTGGAGGCAAATTCTTAATAGGAAAACTAAACATAATAATAAAATTGCTTTACACAATTGGAATTCCTATCTTAAAAAGCTTTATGAATCTCCAAATGTCATGGATAACTTTGAAACCCTGATCACAACGAAAGAAGTTTTCTCATTAGAAGACATTGATTTTGGGGTTAATCACCTGGCAAATGGGAAAGCTAAGGACATTGAAGGTTACTAGGCAGAAATCTAAAAAATTGGAGGTCATGTCCTCATCCCCCACATCCACAAGCTTTTCAATCAAGCAGTCAAACAAGGGTTCCCTAAACCATGGACTGAGACCCTCATTATCCCTATTTTTAAAAGTGGGGATACAAATAAACCCTCTAATTATCGGACAATTATGATCAACCCTCTCTTAGCCAAGTTATATGGTATTATTTTGGAAAAGAAGTTGAGCATATGGCTTGAAAGTGAAGGTAAGCGAGTTAAAGGCCAAGCGAGTTTTAGAAGGCATCACTCAACAACAAACCACCTCGTTACGCTTAGGATCATTGTGGAGGAATGTTGTAATGATAAATCCAATCTCTTTTGTTGCTTTGTGGACTTTAGAAAGGCTTTCGATACGGTTCCTAGAAACAACCTTTGGAATAGATTATAAGAGCTAAAGGTTCCTTTCGAGATGAGAGCTGCCGCTATAAGGTTATACGAGAATGTAATTGCCAAGCTAAAAAGCAATGAGGGGTGGTCGAAAGATATTAAATGTAATATCGGAGTTAAACAAGGTTGCGCCCTCTCCCCTACCCTATTTGGCATTTACATCGACAAGCTTGAAGGGTATTTAGAGGAAGCAGGTTGTGTTGGCATGATCTTAGTTGGGATAGCCATCATCCTTCTTCTCTATGCTGACAATATTGTTCTTCTCGCATGGTGCCCATCTGATCCTGATAAGCAACCTAAGCTTCTTAAGGATTTCTGCTCTACCATGGGTATGACTGTTAACACTGACAAAACAAAAGTTATGATTATCAAATCCAAGAAGGACACTTATGCTAATTTTATGTATGACAATAATAACTTGGAGGAAGTGTATTTTTACAAGTACCTAGGAATTGATATTCATCACAAGTTCAACTGGAACTATAGCATTGAGAAAAGAATTAATAGGGGGTGGAAAGATTATTTTGGTCTTGAAAATAATTGTAAAACGAAAAACCTCGTAATGTGGGATAAAAAGAAGTTCCTCTTTGAAACTTTAGTCACTCTTGTTATCTTATATGGATGTGAGGTCTAGGGTTGCAGCATCTCTAGAGAATCCTGGAGAAAGATTGAGCAAATCTAGAAGCGTTTTATAATGTATAACTTGAAAATTAAAAGCAATACACCCTATCATGTTCTCCTTATATAAGTAGGTTTTTCCCCTCTCGAGAGCCTAGCTATGACTAGACTTCTGGTGTACAAGCACAAACTCAATAACATAGGAGACCATAGACTTCCTAAGCTAGCTTTAAATTCTAGCCAAAACCACCTAAGGCTCAAGCGGAGGTGGTATAAAAACACGAGGGTCTGGTTAAACCATTGGGAGATCACTGAGAATGATGCATTGCAAAACATTAATAACATTAAAAATATTGTTACTTCTAAGTTCAAAGAAAAATTGTGGTGTGAGAAAGATTTAGCAACTAAAAGAAAATTAAGTTATTATAAGAAGATCATCAACCCCACCCTAGAAGATCAAAAGTATCTCTCTGTTTTAACTATCTCTAAGAAGAAAATTAATATAGCAAAGATTAGAACGAACTCTCATGAGCTCCATAGTGAAACTGGTCGTTGGGTAGTTCCTAAAACACCATGGATGGAAATGATCTATCATCTCTGTGAGAATAGGAACATCAAGGATGAAAACCACTTCCTCTTAGAATGTCCCACGTACAACCACATTAGATCTCAGTTTCATAATCTCTGTCACAATACTGACCTTCCTAGCCTTTTACAATGTCAAAATTATAGTGAGCTTGGGAGGCTTCTCTCCAAACTTTTTGAGCATAAGAATCAAATCTTAAATCAAACTAAATAATTTGTTTCTTTAGGTCCGATAGACCAAAGTTTAGTCTCAATGGATGTTAACCATCATCATCATAAAAATCCTAAATTCAAATCTCACTTTACACATATTCACTAAAAATACATTCATGTAAATCAACCTAAAATTCCTTTCATCACAAAAAAATTAATAATTATTATAAAATAAATAATTAAATATGAATCAAGAAGATAATATATTACTTAAAAAAATAAAGCTACAAACTATATTCGTACTAAAAATTAGCATCTTTGTAACAAACACTACAAATAATTATTAAGAAACTAGAAAATACTAAAAGTTTAATAGATATGTCTCCAAACATAATAACTTATTCACTACAAAGCTATAAACCCTATTCATAGGGAATAGTGTCCCTAAAAACAATCACCTCAAACGTACAAGTCATATTCATAGCGAGTATATTTTTGATTCGTGTTATAGATTAACTAAACGCAAATTTTTGTAATATCTGTAGGTTATTCCGTAACAAGATATCATTTTTACGCACTTTAAATTAATTTTTTAAGATGACTTGAAAGTTCAATTTTTAATTAATTTAATTGAGATTTGAAATTTGAAGACGATAATTATTCGGAAATCGTAAAAATAAAATTGAGTAATATTTTATTTTATTATATAATATATTTTTAAACGTAAATGAGTAGAAAAACAATTATTTTATAACATATTATAAAAACAAATTAAATTATTATGGTTAATTATAAAAAGTTAATATACAAGTTGTATATATATATGGAATAATTTTAAACATGGAGATTTCCTCTATTTTACTATAGAGATTTTTAATTTGTAAATAGATATTGTTATGTAGAAATGTTACAAGATATTTATGAACTGTTTGGGGCCGAGATGATATTTATAGACCCTTTGAGCAAGTAAGGAGGCAGCCATCGCCATAAAAAATATAATTTGTCAAACTTGTAGTCATTCTTGGTGCAATGTCAAAGCCATGGAGCATAATTTAGGGGGTACAGAAGATGTGCTTGGATTAGTTCGTAATCAATTTGATTTCCCATCGATTGAGATGATAATGGTAGAAATCAAGGCACAAAATGAATCTCTCCCACCCTCTAGGCCTCTTGGAGTTGGTGAATGAGATGATTGAGTTTCAAGCTGAAAATTTGGTGAGGGTAGATGAAGGACATGGTGTTGAGGAGCACATTCAAGTAGTGGAAGACCACATTGTGCAACTGGATGACAACACTAATGGGATATGGATGGATAGTTGTAGCACACTGTTTGGAATATGTTGTACAAGGTCATTGAGGATGCAATGGATATACATTACAATGACATGGTGGAAGACCACATTGTGCAACTCGGGCCCGGCAGAGGATGACAACACTAATGGCCCTGATGACCAGGGAGCAGAAGCAAATGGAGTTTTTGGATAGTTGTAGCACACTGTTTGGAATATGTTGTACAAGGTCATTGCCTTCAAACCAAGGTTTTTTAATGCAATGTATATATGTTTCTATAAGAGGAAAATTAGATTTTGTTACAATGACATGGTTCATCAATACTACATTTTCAAAATACTATAATCACTGGTTCATATGAAATTTTTTTAGTCAATCACTTTAATTAAAGGGGTAAAAGGGGCATAACTACTTTGGAGATAAATCTCAATCTTTGATTGTTGTATGCTATTATGAATATTCTAAAATATTCTATGGAAATTAAATCTCCACCGTTCACCTAATAATTATTGATAATTAAATTAAAATTCTAAAAAACTTATTCCAAAATAAACAAGACTATCCACATAATTAAATATTATTTTAATATAATAAAACATATTAATTTATATTTTAAAAACATTAATATAAATATAACCTAAAATTTAATTCAATATATATTCATTCAATATAATATATTTATAATATTATATATAAAATATTAATATAATATATTTATAATACAATATAAAATATTAATATAATACAATATAATATAGGATTATGTTATTCAATATAAAATAATAATAGAATATAACTTTTTATATATGAGAGTAGAAATCACTTATATAAATTCTACTTAATTCTTATCATTTATTATTTTAATTTCTTTAATTATAATTTATGAAATATGCATTTTATATAATTATTTAATATATAAATAATATTTTTTTAATTATATAGATATAATTGAAGTCAGTGGTTAAGATCATTTTTTTTTATTTTAAATGAGTAAAGTAATAAAGACACAAGGGACTGGCTAAACTATTGGGAGATCAACGAGAATAATGCATTACAAAACATAAATAACATTAAAGATATTGTTACTTCTAAGTTCAAAGAAAAAATGTGCTGTGAGAAAGATTTAGCGCTAAAAGAAAATTAAGTTATTATAAGAAGGTCATCAACCCATCCTAGAAGATCAAAAGTATCTCTCTATTTTAACTAGATCAAAGAAGAAAATTAATATAGCAAAGATTAGAACGAATTCTCATGAGGGCAGTTCCTAAAACGCCATGGATGGAAAGGATCTGCCATATATGTGAGAATAGGAACATCGAGGATGAAAGCCACTTCCTCTTAGAGTGCCCCGCGTACAACCACATTAGATCTCAGTTTCACAATCTTTGTTACAATACTGACCTTCCTACCTTTTACAATGTCAATATTATAGCGACCTCGGGAGGCTTCTCTCCAAGCTTTTTGAGCATAGAAATAAAATCTTAAATCAAAATAAATAATTTGTCTGTTTAGGTCCGATAGACCAATGTTTGGTCTGAATGGACGTTAACCATCATCATCATCACATTAAAAAAAAATTACATAAAGTTGTAATTTATTTTAAAATATTATAGCTTTTACATAAATTTAATATATATGTATATAAATATGTATTAAATATATATAAATAAAAGTTTTAGGGTAATTTAATTGGTGATTAAAATAATAAAGTGAGAGATCCAAAATTTAAATGTAATCGGGTTCAAGAAAAGAAAACAAATTATAATTATAAACTTCAGAAATTTACTCATAAGTAAATTTCAAAAAAAATTCCTCTCTAATTAAAATAATTTTAATAAAACTTATTTTTAAAATAACCACGCCATCCTTGTAAAGTAAACCCACTTTATAATATAAATACTCTTTGTTGAACACTTCCGTTTAAACTATACACCTCACTAAAAAGTCCAGGCCACAAACGACACTAATCTCTTATAGATTCCTCTTCAAACCCCAAACAACTCCACTATCTTAAATATATTAATAAGCAATAAACTAATTTGATATTCATACTATTAGAATATTGGTCAGATTTGTCTTTGCACGTCAGGTATATGTTTGAAAATTGGGTGTAATTTGATATTCATACTATTAGAATATTGGTCAGATTTGTCTTTGCACGTTAGGTATATGTTTGAAAATTGTGTTCCACCCACCGTATCTGTTTGAAAATTGTGTTGCACCCACTTTTGGTTAAAAAGTCTTCGCCCCGATGGGAGTCGATGAAACTTTATTTTCCTATGTGGACGCCAATTCCATTAACGCCAAACTCCATAGAAGGGGCAGAGAGATGGAATCTTTTCTCTAAGTCAACTCTAAATAGGTTAATGATAAATGAATAGATTATATGATTTTAGATTAATTAATTCGAAACAAAAATG
The DNA here is from genome assembly GCA_031772625.1 of Pinus tabuliformis. Taxonomy (NCBI): domain Eukaryota; kingdom Viridiplantae; phylum Streptophyta; class Pinopsida; order Pinales; family Pinaceae; genus Pinus; species Pinus tabuliformis. Next base: position 816,520,277 of record CM062815.1, on the reverse strand, counting down.
TAATGGTCTTTATTTTTAAAATTTAGAGATATCATTTTGAGTAAGAATCTTATTTATTATTATTTAATGTTAAAAACGTGTTTTTAGTATATTATTATTTATTATATTATATAAATAAATTTAAAGTAGTGAATTTTTTTAATATTTATATTTTTTAAATAACACAATTTAATACCAATATATATAAAAACAAATATACATTTCATATTTAGTGTTTCATTTATTATTATTATTTAGATTTAGGGAATTTTTTTATTAAAGAGAAAAATTTCACATTAAAAAAAATTAAGTATCAAACAATAAATTGACCTTATATACAGTTTTTTCAATTATATGGGATTTCACTGATAGCAAGGCCATAATGCGTGTATTAATATAAAAGATATATATTGAAGAGCAAATGACAATATATTTAGCCTATAATAAAGGATAAAGAATTTTTATATTAGCAAGTATAAAGAATGGAGCTCAAAATTAATGGAAAATATATAAAGTATAAAAAATGTTAATGAAAAATGGATACTTATAATATTTAATGAAAATAAAGTTTTTTAAATTGAAATGTATTAGGTTAAAATTAGCAACACCGAAATAATGTGATTTTTAAAAATATTTTTCAATAAAGAATATTATCTAATATACAGAAAAATAAATTGAGATTAATTGAGTGAACCTATGTTTCTTCTCCGCACTCCTTAACAACAAGATCTGGCGTCAAACACTCGTAAGGAAACCAAAAAAAAGCCATCGCAGAACATGAACTTGATATGTCAGAGTTGAGTTTGATGGAATGAAGCGCCATATCTCGTCCCACTACTGGACAACAAGATCTTGTGTCGGACACTCGTAAGGAAACCAAGGAAAGCAATGGCAGAACTTGAACAAAGACTAATATGGTGAAAATATTTGAAGTCCACAATGCAAAACGAGGTTTTCTGCTTTATAGCCCTCTAATGGATGTTAATGTATCTTTTGTCCCCTTCAAAGTGCCATGCCATTTAAAAATTTTATTATTTTCTCACTATCATATCTGATGATACACAGAAGCTGAAATTGTAAATAACAGGAAAACGAATTTACCAAGAATAAGCAAAGAGTCCGGCAAAGCTCCCAGAATTGGCAGAAACAAGCCTCCGATGATTCCCGGCCCCATCACACGCAACAAGAGTTCACTTCCATCGGACATCATAGACGCTGAAACGAACAACAGGTATCCATACACCCCCATCAAGAACAGATTCCCCACCGCAGATGCAGTGCAAGGCATAAATCCATAGGTATCATCGCAAGAACTACTTGATCTCAACTTTATATCCCGCCGTGCCTGATGCTCTGAACTAACCTTCACAATAAATCCGGACGAAGAAACTGCCTCATCCACCACAACGGACGCCGAATTAGCCCCGCCATCGATTCCCCTCAGAAATCGATGTTGCCCCGCACTGTGAATGCCGCAGGCGCATTGCAGCAGCACGAACGACACCACAAGAAATCCGTTCATTGTAAATCCGTCACTCCAGTACTCAGCCCTGGAGAACTCGCAGATCTAGTTTGGGCACATAACCAGATATGTCCTGGTGATTGGACGAGTCTTCAATGTGCAATATGCTCATTAAGCATGCGCTTCGCTGTCATTGATACCGTTAAGTCTAAGTTAACTAGATTGTGGACCACTCAACACGTATTGAACGGGGACTCTGTTTCATGACCTCTGTAAATTATTTAAAAGGTGATCCATGTGAGTTGGCCCCACTGTTTTAAATATGTTAATTAAAATTCCAATTCACGAGGGAGGGAGCATCTTTTTAATATTGTTAAACGCCATACAAAATCATAGTTTTTTCGTTTTAGTTTTTTCAGAATGAAAAAAACTTGAATTCTTTTCTTAAAAAGCTTGATTCTTTTATATAAGATATATAAAGAATTCGGAATAATGGTTTTAATTGATGTGTTTTTCCTTAAATAATGGTAATGAGTTAATTTGAATTTACACATATTAATATTAATCAATGCAAGCTGCATCTGCAAATATTAGCCCCTGCATTATCAGATAACTATTCATTGAATTAATTAGATAACTATTCATTTGAATTAATTTGAAAAAATAACTTACCATGTATTTTTCTAGTATGTTAAAAATAATAAATGTATATTATATGGAAGACAATAGCGAAGATTTGCTATGGTTGAGATTGTAGTAACAGAGACATAGAATGTCTGGTACACATGGTATGATGATAAGGTGGTAAACTGATAATGCGTTCAGGACATAGATTACTCTCTACCGATCCGGCTCCTCTGTTCAATTAAAATCAGATGCGATATTGGCACAGATACATACAATAATATGGATTAACAATGAAAGTATGCAGAGACTGTATTTTACTTATCCGACGCTAACTATCAACATGGGCTCTATGGTAGTTACTTTAGTTTTGGATCTAACTGTTTCATAACAAGCCGATCTTTATGTTTCTAGTTCCCGCAAACACAATATCATTCAACCTGAACTGGACTGCAAAACCAGAAAGAGGGTGAGTAGTTTTTACCTAAGATCAGCAAGGCATCCGGAAAAGCTCCGAGAATAGGTAAAAACAAGCCCCCAATTATACCAGGTCCCATCACAGACAACAGCAGCTCGCTTCCATTCGACATAAATGTGGCCGCCTGGAACATTAGGTATCCATAAACCACCAGCAAAAACAAGTTTCCCACTAATGATGTAGTACAAGGCATGAAACCGTAAGTCTCATCGCAACTACTCGAGGACAAAAACCGTCGCAGGCCAGTCTGCAAAGTGGTCTTTACTATAAATCCTCGAGGAGCCATCTCCTGAACTCCATCGGAAACCAAATCTGCCCCTTGATCGATTCCCGTTGTAGATCTCTGGAGAAGAAGTGGCCTCTGTACCATGCTGTGGACGCATACGCATTGCAGTAGCAGCAGCGAAAAGATTACAGTGAGTCCCTTCATTGGAGAGAACTTATGCTCTGCTAATAGGCCACAGTCGATCTCAGTTCCTTAGTTCCCTTCAAAGATTTTTATGAAGTATTTCATCAAAATATAGTATCATTCTCCAAAAGGTATTTCCATTTATTTTATATCAAAAGAGATCCCTGAGTCGTCCCATTAATTGCTTAATTGAAGTGGCGTTGAAGTCTTTGCACGTTAGGTGGGAGTTATTTTGAGAGTAAAGTAAATTTCACCGTCTCTCCACAACCAACACCAGAGCTTTCTTTCATCCACTGACACTTGTTCATTCAACACTAACAACCACTCCATTGATATCCTCTTTAACTACCGACATAACTGACAGCTTTATTTACCCACCGATTCTGTTCATCCATCGCCCACAAAATGACAGACAAGAGAATACTTCACTTGAAAATCAGCGTGTTCTAATTAAATACATAGCGTCTTTTTTATATCTTATTTGATTAATTTTGTTGAAAATTTAATTGAAAAATTATAAAATAAGCTTGTGTTATGTAATTTATAAAATTTTAATATGAAAGTTAAGTGAAATATTAAATTTATTTATATATTAAAAAAAATATAATTTTATTTAAAATTATATTACTAAATTTTAATATAAAAAATAAATAAAATATAAAAATTATTTATATATTAAAATTAAATTATAAATAATAAAAAATTATAATTTTATTTATAAATATATTACTGAATTTTAATAACAAATATATATTAACTTAATTATTTAGATTTTGAAATTAATTTTCATAATCTTATCCGTGTTCATCCTGTAATTATTCTCATTTTCAAAGCGAAGAGTAATAGGATTATATGAAAAAGCTCATACAAGGATCCGGGGAATATAAAGGGAGCTGACTTTACGGTCCTAGGAAATTACGGTCTAATCTGAGATATTCAGAGACAATATAAGAAGAGCTCTCTGCATCCTAGCATATTCATTTTATTTATTTTTGACATGATTTTGAGAATAGTTTTGTTAAAAAAAATCAACTAAAAATTACATTTATCATTATAATTTTTAAAAAATAATATAAAAATTATAAATAATAAATTAATTTATAAATATATATTTTATAAAGGAGTTGTTGACAGATGCCTAGATGGATAAAAGTAATCAGAATCCACTTAAAAAAATTTAACAAATTTTATAAAGTTAATGTTTGAATCATGTTTTTGATGGTGGAAATGGTTTCAACATGATCAAAAACTTCTAAAGCACCTAAAATTATGAAGTTTGACAGTTTTTACTTGGATTTACAAACATTCCTACCAAATTTTTTCAAAATATGACCAAAATTTTAGTAACTTTCAAAACAAGAAATATAATTATTAAATTACATTTTATATATATATATATATATATATATATAATAGTAATAATATATTCAATATTATAAACCTATTTTATAAATATAAAACAGAAATGATAATTATAAGTAGAGCTTAAATCACATATAAGTCTTTTTATATGTGATTTACGCAGAAGCTCTACTTATAACTGTTATGGATCACAAAAGTCTCAATTCAACAAAATTTAAGGAATGATAATCATTTCGGATAGAGTTTAACTTTTACTGAATTTAGATTGGAATTTTGTTGAAACAGACTCCTTTCGCAATGACAGAATTAATCTCAACCAAAGAAAATTGACTTTTCAAAGAGTAAAATAGCATAAGTGTTATTTTTTTTTTTTTTATCGAGTTATTAATAATGTGATTTTTTAATGTTTTTTTGGTGAGGTTTTTGGTTTTTTCATATACATTACATAAAAATATTTATTAAAAAAATTACAATTGTAAAGTACCAAACCACCCAGGTTCAGCACTACACTATCCCAACCCACTACCTCTCCAGCACTTGGGTATACACTATCCCAACCCACTACCTCTCATCAATCCATGTCAGACCTAATTTTGTAAAAGATAAGACAACCAAAAAAATGGATTAAGAATGAAAATATGCACAGATTCTTGGGTATACACTATCCCTACCCACTACCTCTCATCAATCCATGTCAGACCTAATTTACCTCTCATCAATCCATGTCAGGCCTAATTTTGTAAAAGATAGACAACAAAAAAAAAAATGGATTAAGAATGAAAATATGCACAGATTATTTTTATCCGAGGTTAACGCTGAACATGGTTCTGTGGCGCCTAGTTTTGTTGGGGTTTAATTTTTGTTATAAAAATCAAATCTTCATGCTACAACCTTTCTTTGTTCCAGCAAACACAAGATCATTCAACCTGAACTGGACTGAAAACAAAAGAGAGGGAGAGAAGCTTTTACCTAAAATCAGCAGGGAGTCTGGAAAAGCTCCAAGAATAGGCAAAAACAGGCCCCCAATTAAACCAGGTCCCATCACAGACAACAGAAGCTCGCTTCCATTCGACATAAAGGTGGCAGCCTGGAACATCAGGTATCCATAAACCGCCAGCAAAAACAAATTACCAACTATAGATACAGTGCAAGGCATGAAACCGTAAGTCTCATCACAACTACTCGAGGACAAAACCCATTGCAATCCAGTCTGCGATCTGGGCTTCACTATAAATCTCCGAGAAGCTATCTCCTGAACTCCATCGGAAACCAACTCTTCATCCCGATAGATTGCCATTGAGGAACTCTGGAGAAGTGGCCTCTGTGCCGCGCTGTGGAGGCATACGCATTGCAGAAGCAGCAGCAAAGCGAGTATAATGAACCCCTTCATTGCAGGAGGAACTTAGGTTTGCTAGTCCGTCCAACCCGATCTCGGTTCGTTGTTTATCTCGGAAGATTTCTGTTTGAAATCAAACGGACATGGCGGAACTGTGAGGTGAAGAAAGGTTGTGTACACATATTTCATAGCCTCGAAATGGAAAAACCAGGATTTTGCTGGCAAACATACTTCATAACTCAGTTAAAATTAGGAAACAACCTCACACACTCTGGTACTCCAGAGTATTCTCAGATATGTGAAAGTGAAGCCCTGAGAAGATAAAATTAGGAAACAAACTCATCCACTCAGGCACTCCAGGGTATTCAGAGACCTGTGAAGGAACCACAGAGAAGCCCATGTGACTCGCCATTGGGAAGAGCGATTCTCGTTTAAACATGGAAATAATAATTGCATCACGTGGCATGAGAAGTGTTGGGTAACTGTGATTCTTGCGTCAAAAGGGAAATACTAAACCAACATTAGCATTGCAGATACATTTACAAAGTTGCTTTGTCAACATCTAAATACCTCTGTGACTTTGTCTCCTTTTTTGGAAAAATCCCTTTTTGGTTCTTTTTATTGGAAAATTCACATGTTTGTACAAAATTTTCGTACAATTCTTTTTTCTGGGGTCCATTTCCCTTTTTTGGAAAAATACCCTTCACGATTCTTTTTATTTGGAAATTTCCTACTTGACATGTTTGTACAAAATTTTCCGTACAATTTTAGATATAGTGGCATGACTGGAAACAGTTATTAATATACATATAAATAAATTAAATTTTATTTTCATACTTATTAGTGGAAATTTGATAGTTTTTAACCGTTAAATAGGGTACAATATTTTAAATGATAATTTAGCTTAGAGTTACGGGTGTACTTTAGGTAGTGGACGAAACGGGTCAGATTCGATGGTAGAGAATGATGAGTATTAATGAGTATTTGGTGATAGTGGTTTAAGGTAAGATTCTATAAATGTAGATCCATATATTTATAAGTGGATCAAAGCTTACTCTCATATTTTTTTCTATAAATCTAAAAAAATTAGATTCAATAATAATAATAATAATAATAATAATAATAAAAAAAAAAAAATTACATCTAAACCAAATTAAATTCTCACAAAAACCCCTATGACAGTAGAATTTCAATTCTCACAAAAACCCCTATGGCAGTAGAATTGCGTTGAGATCGTGAACAAATATATCACTAAGATACACTACACCTAAAAGTTGAAATTATAATAGTAGAACAACCATAATAAAAATGGTTTCATAATCTATAAAATCAAAAAGGATAAATGGTGACCTGTACAATCAAAAAAGACGAACACATCGTTGGTCGCAAACCAGAGTTATCAACACAAGAAATTGACAATATCTTTACATCTCGGGAAAGGGCAAACCCATCGTTGACGGGAAACCAGAGTTTTTTTTTTCCAGAAGAAAAATCTATATATGTTATATTGAGATCATATAAACTGTTTTGTTGATTACATGGTAGTATGGATCGGAATGTTTCATCGATCACATAACTAGTCCTTCATAGTCGATCTAATGAGAAATAGCAAAATGGGAAAAATGTGACCGGAAACCAGAGTTGTCAACACAGAAATTGACAATTATCTTTTCATTTCGAGAAAGCGATCACGATTTCGACAATGGTACATTGGCTTGGCTTATTTTAATGGAAATACTTATTAAAATTTAACGGAGTTTGTTTTTATTGTGATATTTTAGATTTTTTAGTGCTAAAATCTGTTGGAAAAAATTAGGTGAAATATTGATTTGCGTTATTTAAACTAGTTTTTTGATTGTATATATGGATTCAGCACTCTAGAAAACCCCTAAAACACTTTGATTGCACAGGATTACCCATCAAATTTGTGATTTCAATCCATTCCGGCAAGATTTTAGAGAAATTTGAGGAGAAAAACCCACCGTAAAAGCTTCCAAAAAATCACACAAGACAATTCCAAATTTATAGTTTTTGAATGAAAATAATAACTTAAATTAAAAGATATTAAAAATATATATATTTTTTATTTTTATTTTTTTATAAATAAAAATAAAGTTAAAAGTCTTTCTAAACTTACAATTATATATTTTTAAACTTATTTTTAATTATATATTTACAAATATTCAATTCTTATTATATTAATGACCACGGGGCTTTGGATTAATGGTGAATGGGTGCACCGCTAATAGGTCACTGATTCAAATACCAAAAAAAAAAAAAATCTTATTATATTATTAAATTATTCTAATTAATTTTGAATTCAATAATATTTTAATTAAAAATATTAATAAATTAAAATAAAATATAACAAAATAATAACAACCATTTCTTAACGGCTAACATGCATCCTTGCTATTTAAACATTTTGACTAACTGATTTTTCACTTTTGTCACTTTTGTCCTGATGATGAACCACATTAAATGGTTCAAAACGTCAACCAAAAATTCTTGATGTGATTAATCCAAAAAAATTTATCAAAATCAGTATGGATCACAAAAATTTAAAATCAAACATTACAATTATATTATTATTTTTTTATTGATGATAATATTATTTTTTATTAATTATATTGTTTTTTTAATTTTTAATGATAATAGTGTTAATTTTTATCAATATTACTTAATTTTTTTTTGTTTATAGTATCAAAATCAAATTTAAAATTGATTTTAATTTTTATATTTATTTATTTTTCAAAATATTTAAATAAATATTTTAAATATTTTAAATATTATTTTAAATTATAAAATAATTAAGTTTATTATATTATAAAATATTATGTAAATTATACCATTAAAAATTATATATCAAGCCAGAAGCCAATTAACATATATATATTAATTAAAATTTAAAAATCTAGAATACCAGGGACCATGGAGAAATAAATAAGAAAGCATTTCATTGAAGCAATACACGTTTCGTGTCTCAAATTAACGCATAATTAAAGAGAACCGACTTTTAACACTGGATTAAAAACTCAAAGCGGAGACGCGTTGAATATTCAAACTGGTCCATGTGCAACGCATTTCCACCGCCCAGCCCATGTGAATAAAATCAACACTATTTATAAGAGAGAATTCTTTCTCTGCAAGGAATCGAAATGTCAAAGAGCCACGTCCTTCTAAACATGTGCAGAGATTGAAAGGTTCAAAAATCTTGCCATAGGTCTCGTCACGAAAGATTAAAAAATAGGTGTTTCGTCATAGTGTAATTTATTATTTATTTACATGTTGCACTTATATTTAGTTTATATGTTGCACATTAATTTGCATGTTATCTCCCAAATCTTGCATATTGCCCTCTCAGAAAGTCTCTCGGCTTCTTCATTAATCACACTTTATTCCAGTTCCTTAGACTATCACTCAATCCCTAGTTCATGAAGATGCAACTAAGCATTTATATCAACGCCTTCAAGCTCATCATTATTTGTCTCCATGGACACCTACTAAACAAGTCCATGCTACCATTTCTTTCTTTTAATAAACCAAAATCATTCTCTTCTACTTTAACATCCTCTTCTTGAACTCCATATACTAGAAGTATATCCTCTTCTAGAATTAATAACTCCTATACAATATTAGCTTCAACAGTATACAACCTACAGAATAATTTGTAAAACATTAATTAGGAATGTTCTTCATTCCATTTAAATCCCTATTTGCAAAGGAGCTTGTCTATGCAAATTAGCTCTTGCCAAAGATCATTACTCACAAAAAGAGAACAGTGAAAACCACGTTTCTAAGTTGGTTGGCCTCGTGCCTATTTTCAAACCTCAAATTTCATGAGTTTAGACTAGATACGTTAAATGGCTTATTAATGATGAAAGGCCTAGTCTCAGAATTAAGTGAACTTCCTGTAATCCTACCGTTCTACACATGATTCTTTTCTACTTTAATCTTATTTTTTTATAGCAATTATTATGATGAGAATATGTGTAATTAGTGAAATAAAATAATAATAATAAAAAAATGTTTAACTACAAAAATTAAGGTTAAACTTTAATTAGATTAATTTATGTGTGAAAACTACAAAGAATATAATATTTTTATTAAATTTTACTTACCCACACAAATTTTTAATTCAAAAAATAAAAGTTCTAAAATCCTTATTCTAAAATAAACACACCTATCAACATAATTAAAAATAAATAAATTTAAATTTAACAAAATTCAAATAAGAAAATTGGAAATCAGATAAACAATATCTCACACCTAAATTAAGAAGACCATTTACATTATCATGTTTCACCCATTAAACCACATCTCTAAAATAGTGTGTTCACTAAAAACAATAAAAATAGCTAACTTAAAATATGAATTGTCTTTGGGTGTGATTTTTGAAAAGTTTTCTGGTTTATTTCTGTTCTAATTTGTCTAAAATCCCACACCTAAATTAAGAAAACCATTTACATTATCATGTTTCACCCATTAAACCACATCTCTAAAATAGTGTGTTAGCCAAAACTATAAAAATAGCTAATTTAAAATATGAGTTGTCTTTAGGCGTGATTTTCGAAAAGTTTTCTGGTTTATTTCTGATCTAATTTGTCTAAAATCTCATAAGGATTCATTGAAATCACAAGTTTGACAATTGAACTCTGCACAATCAAAGTGCCAAGAATTTTTCAAAGTATTGAATCCATATATAAAATCAAAAAATCAGTTTAAACAACACAAATCAAGATCTCACCACAATTTTTTTGGGAGACCAAAAATCCAGCAAAAAATCTCACTTAAAAATAACTCCAAATTAGTTTAAACTTCTTAAAATTTTCCAAATTCCCACCATATACATTCTTAAATAAAATGATTAGTCCTTCAAAAAAAAATGTTTAACACCGTAAATATGTAAATATTTTATCTGTCCAAGTGATCCAAGAAATCCCTGTATGGGTTATCCAGTTGATTCTAAATCTCTGAATCGCATTCATATAAGCAGGGATGGAATTGCCCGCCTTAAAAAAAAATTGAACGGTCAATTTTCTTAGTTCAAAAGGTTTGAACGAGCATTAGAATTATGAAAATCGTCAAATTGCCCGGCTAAAAGTATTTTGAACTGTCAATTTTCTTACCTCAATTTGTCTGAACGAGTATCAGAATCCTGAAAATCGTCAAATTTGACATGTGTTTAGATTTGAAAGTCCTACCCTGCATCTAGGTTAGGGTTGGAATTTGAAAATCAAATTTTCATCTAGGTTAGGGTTGGAATTTGAAAATCAAATTTTCATCTAGGTTAGGGTTGGAATTTGAAAATCAAATTGTCTAGACGAATATCAGATTTCTGAACGTGTTTAGATTTGAAATTCTTACCCTGCATCAGGGTTAGGGTAAGAATTTGAAACAAATTTTGAAAATCATAAATTTGACTTCGACAATTTGAAAATTTGTAAATTTTGACAATGAAGTATTCATTTTGATACTTTTAATAAAGATGGAGGAAAGTTACGAAAATTTGTAACCGCATTTTACAGAAAAATTGCCTAGCATTAACAATTTGCCTTCAAATTCTATGCCTAAACTGCAATCCCCACTCGGTTTCAATTCACAATAAAAACAAGGAATTAAAATCAAATTATCAGGAGAATTAAGCGACAAATTACAATCATAAAGAAAATCCTGGAAATCCACCATCTCTTAACAAGCCAGTAACTTCTTCCATGGCTGGAAACGAAACGATAGCCTTTCTTCACCTTTAACCTTTCCATAAACAAAATATCATGATTCGCAGACAGAATCTTCGCCATATTTAATGTTGCTTCAATTTAACATCAAATATTTTAATAGTTTAACGCGCAGAAGCTGAAATTGCAAAAGAAGTTAACAGAAAATGAACTTACCAAGAATAAGCAAAGAATCTGGAAAAGCTCCAAGAATTGGCAGAAATAAGCCTCCGATGATACCAGGTCCCATCACAGACAACAGAATTTCACTGCCTTTGGACATATAAGTTGCCGACAAGAACAACAGGTATCCATAGACGGCCATCAAGAACAAATTCCCAATGGCAGAAGCAGTGCAGGGCATAAATCCATAAGTCTCCTCGCATGAACTGCTCAGTCTCAAGTTCAAATCCTGCTCCGGCCAATTCTCTGCACTGGGCTTCACAATAAATCCGGAAGAAGGAACGGCACCGTCAGCTCCGCCGGACGCCGGGTTTGCCCTGCGGCCGATTTCCGTCAGAAATTTCCCTTGTCCGGCACTGAGAACGCACCAGGGACATTGCAGCAGGAGGAGAACGACCACCAGCGGGAGAATAAGAAATTCCCTCATCTTAATGCTCCGTTAGTCCTGTACTCTTATCAGTTCTCCCCCTTAATTTACTCGTTCTGCATTTCTGTGAATGATACCGGCAAATATCCGAACTAAGGAATCCCAACGCCCCTTCATGTTCCTTTTCTATCAGTAATACCGTTAAGTATACGGAATCCCAACGCCCTTTCCATGTTCCTTTTCTCTCGAGACCCCACCATAGCTACACCGATTGGCATATATGGTTGAACATAAAAATTTCGCTTTTTTAATTTACAGAATTCATGGTCAAAGGTTATTAATGCCGTAGTTTATGCCGTAGTTTAATTAGAATTTTGTTCTTGGGAAAATCATAAAAAGATGCAGTAATATTTTTTTGGTAGGGATTTTTGTAAATTTAAATTACAGTAGTCAAATTTTAAGATTTTGAGTGTTCCACAAGATTTTTTGATAATGCTGAATCTATTTATATCATCAAAATATGATTTAAACAATGCTACTATATATTTTTTTGAAATTATTTTACCCAGATTCAAACTGCTTTAGACGGTATTGTCCAAACAATTCTTCAATGCCTCATAGCTAACATTCCCTACTGCTTAGTTTAATAAAATATTTTAATATCATGATGCTTTGTATGTACTCCAAACAATAATAAAATTGTAAAATGAGTTATATGAATATTTATTTATTAATTTTTTTTAATATAATTAAACATTTTTTTGGTAGATAAAAATTATATATATAATTGACATTGAAGGGAATTATAGCAATTTAATAATTATTTATTTAATATTGAATGATGGCAATTTTTTATATAACATTCATAGTATAATACACGTCATGTCATGTCATTAGAGTATCCATTGATATAATGAGAGTGTACAAATTGTACAAGTTATTTTTACATATTTTTTTCAAATTTATATTTTTTAAATTATTTTTGGAGTCGTATACCGAGGCAGAAGAATTTAAATTTATATTTTTAAAATTATTTTTGGAGTCGTCTACCGTGCCTGGACAGCCTCCGGGCAAAAAATTTCAAAAAATCTTGTAGAGGCAGTGTTTGAATCGTGTTTTTGATTGTGGAAATAGATTCAACGCCATCAAAAACTTCTAAGACACTTAAAATTTTGAAGTTTAACAACTATAAATTGGATTTACAAAAATCCTTACAAGATTTTCTCTAAATATGACCGGAATTTCAATAACTTTCCAAGCAATTCCTCCAGCGAGTTATATTAGGGCATTATCTTTTTATAAATTAAAAAATAAAACCCATAGAAATGGTTTATTCAATACTTTAGACCAATGAGAAAATAAAATTTTTGACTTTAATTAAAAACCATTTGTGTTTATGGTACATAGTAATTAATATATAATGTTATTTTTTAAATTATTTATATTTATTGTATACATTAATTAGTGATATAGTACATAGTAATAAATAATAGAGTACATAAAAGTCAATCTTTCCTATCATTACACAATGTAATTTATATATAATGTTATTTTTCAAATTATTTATATTTATTGTACATAGACATTAGTGATATAATATATAGTAGTGAATAATAAAGTACACAAAAGTCAATTCTTACTATCATTATAATAAAAAAAAGACATTTCAACTAATTATATTTGAAATAAATAAAAATAAATTTTATTTAAAAATAATAAATTTAATTTCATAATATTAAATTTTGAATAAATTTTATTTTTTAATCAAAGCAAAACTAATAACAAATTAATGCAAAACTAATAACAAATTAATGAAAACTAAATAATAGTCCCTGATAAAAAAAATTAAAAACTAAATAATACTCCCTAATAAAAAAATTAAAACCATATATATAAAGTAATAAAAATTCAAATCCCTTTATAACGAGTTGCATTCCTAGAATTTTTTTTTAATAATATTTTCATAATTATAAAAATATAATATTAAATTAAATAATTTAAACTTTTTTATAAAAATTAATATTTTTTTGAAATAATGGAAAGATGGCTGATAAGATATGATTTTTTTATTATTTTATTTTATATTTCGCTGTTTTGTTTGTTTAAGTCATAATTAATTATGTTATTGTTGTTTCTTTGGTTATGAATAGTTTATTGTAATGTAAGTTGAAGGGGAGAAATCATAAATAATGTATACGTTTTTTTTAATATTTAATTAATAAAAAGTGTTAAATAATTAATTAAAACATAAATTATGATGGTAAGGGGTTTAGGGATTTATTTATCTAGATAATTTTAGATCATTTTTGTTAAAATTATAAAGTTGATTTTTGAATTTTAAACCATGATATTATAAGTGGGGAATTGTCTAGAGTTTAAGGGTTTATTTTACAATATTAGATTACTCTTGTTAAAACCATACAACCCAAGTTGCATGGGAAAAGGAAAAATCATGAATTTTAAGCAATAGAAAAAATAGGTGCATGAGTGGGGAGAAGGGTGTGTGTGTGCATGAAGAGCAAAGTTGCTAATGAGCTAGCATTGTGTTAGAAACTAAGCAAGTAAACTATGAACTCACTGTGTTGAACTAGTGTGAGGAGGCTCTTGCACAAGTTGAGTGTAACAATTGTGGTTTAGGGCATAGCTAGGTGTGCACGAATAGCACAAGGGAGGGTAATTGTGGAATGGATGTGGAGGAATGAAAGGATTCCCTTAGGTGTTGTGCAAACCAACAAAGAAGAACTTGTAAGTCATTGAGGCCCTATGTCTAATGGAGAAAGGAATCCATGTTGAACTCATACTTGTTAGAGAGTTCGTCTATTGACCATTAGATTTCTGAGGGTAGGTGAATTCACCAAAGTGTTATCATCATGTCTAAGAGGTTGTTAATTGTTGATATATTATATGTAATTGAGCCTACTGTTGGGTGGAAAGTGCTCACCCTCTATCAATTTGTTGAAAGTTACAATTTTTTGGGTGCTCTTTCCAAGTTCATAGACTTTATGTAACTTACTTTCTTGCATTCAAATGTGATATGTAACTAGATATGATAAATTACATAGTTGAAATAGTTATGTATGTATAATTGTAATGGGATGTTGAATGGCATCTTATGAATGGAAAGAGATTTATGTGTATTGACTATCACTTTGTAGTTTATATTTTGAATTATGATGGTTTGGATTGGCATGACTGAGAACAATATTTTGGTTGGAGGCATAATGAATATTGAGTGGTGTATTGGACTTATTGAGGTACAAAATTTAGAGGGTAGTTGACATCAAATTTAATGACTAAAATACCTTGATTTAGTCACTTATAGATTTGATTTTAAAAGAGTGTTTCACTAAATTTTCTATGCAAGTGTTGCATTATTCCCCATGAATTTACCATATCTCTTTGCACCCTAGATTAAAAGAACATGTTGGGTGGCACAATTTGTGAGATGTAGCATGAATGCTACAACTCTATAATAGAAATAATTGGGGCAGGGAAAGGATGTGAATACAAGGGGAAAGTTTTTTAGGGTCATTAAACCTATGTTAAGTTGACTAGTATTTACAAAACATGTATAATGACAAAAATATATCCACTAATGTATGTTACTCCTACATATATGGGATTTTATGTTTGAGTTTCCAAATAAACACAACCACCTCTTTTTAGTATGAGAATCCTAGCCTCAACTAAAGTGATACGTCTAGATTTATTTACATTCAATGGCATGTTTACATACTTGACCTCATGTCTTCAAATTTGTGGGAAAGTCACCTTGCTTACATTGTTGTTTGTCCCTACATTCTACACATAAAGAAAGTGTGAATTTAACAATCTTTGATTAAGTTTAGATGGAATTTACCTGTGCATTAAAATTTCTAGGATTTGTTAGAGTGTTTGGGAGGTAATTACAAGACCATGATTGTTTACATTTAGAGTATTGTTATGGGGAATGACTCTCCCTCCTTGTAGTTCCTCTTCAATAAGTACGTTGTGAAAGGCTGAGGAATTGGACTTGGAAAGAACTATGTGGTTAAATGGCATGGGAAATCCTTTTATTATGATGAATTGTATGAGAATTGAATGCTTTCTTTCTAACCTTTTGTTGTTGAATCTCATGTATCCATTAATAAGGATGGATATGTGCCAAGTAGATGTTTTATTTTAATAAGCGTGTCTAGTGGAGCTTGCTCCTAAATTTCATAAGTATATATATATATATATATATATATAGCGTGTCTAATGGAGCTTGCTCCTAAATTTCATAAGTATATATATATATATATATACCTAACCCTTTGCCCTACTAAAAGAATTATGATGGCTATGCCATAAGGGATTGTAATTTGCATGAATAATAAGGTCAAATTCCATTATTCATCTAAGTAACTTGCTAATCAATTCTCTGGGGAAGTGACTGTCATGGGAACCCTTAGCAGTAGGAGCACTAGCATGCAGCACAATCTCTATAACAACTTTGAGCAGTGTGTAGCACCCTTAAATCATGTTTGGTGGGCCCATAATAATAGTAATGTGATCTCCCTCAGTATTAACAAAATTTTGCATAGTGATACTCTTATGTGCTCTTATCATGACCATGCAGAGTTGTTTAAGAACAACATCCCTTCTAGTTGGAGTATATCATTTAGTGAAGGCTGCAATCTGTGTTGCAGAGTTGGTAATTCAACTTTTTAGCAAAGACCTCTCAAACTCTAGGGTAAGACTACCCTCGCTTCAACTCAGTTTCCTTCAAATCAAATTGTTCTTATTTGGGCTTTACTATACTTATTATCATTTGTGGATTGGCATATCCCTGTCAAACACTCCAATGCGAATTGGCCTTCTAGCCATTCTCCAACTTCTATAGCTCTCCCTTTTCGACCAACTAATCAACCTTTCTATTTCCCTCTCCTTTTCTTGTGCACCACCTCCCCTCAACCTCTACTAGAGCGTCAAATCCCAATTTCCTCGCCCCTCTCATCTTCTTAGAATTGCCCCTATGCTAGCATCGTCCCCCTCTCTAACCACCTCTTCACTGCCCCTCAACATTTGTTAATTCAATTGACAGTCCCCATCCTCTTACCTATCTCGACCACTTCACTACCCCTAACCAACTACTCTATTACATCATGACTCGCGAAAGACAAGTCGCTCCTCACCAAGGAAGGGAATACACAGTTCTTGTATTACGTTGAATCCAGTTAATACACAGTTTTGTGTATTACGTTGAACGCTGGTATACCTTGTCCATAATATGCTCACCATATATTTACGCTGCCCCACCCATATATTTCCTACTTTAACGTTGTCCAGTTTAATGCGTATTGATATTTGAATTTGTTGTCCTGTCATATCAGAATCAGATTTTTTTCCATTAGGAGTAAAATTTTGCAGCAGAAGTATTTTTTTACAATACACAGTTTTTAAAATGCATTCATTGATATCTCTTGTGGGAGTGGTTCTCACTGGCAAGGAGAACTACCCAGAATGGTCACGCAAAATCAAACACACACTCATTTTTAATGAGCCATGGAAAGGAGTGTGTGTTGGAAACAGAGACAAAGAGCCAGAACAACCTACCTCAGACAAGGAATTCGCCATTTGGGAAAATAAGAACAGAAAGGCTTATGCATTGATTGCAGCATCAGTGAATGAATAGGTGAGTCACCATATTTCGCCATTTTCAAATGCTTTCGAAGCCTTATAAAAACTAAAGGAACTCTATGACTCACACTCTGCTCTTGAAGTTGTTCAACTCATGATTAAACTGTTCACCCTTGAATTACAAAATGATGATCCCCTTGCTCTTGCATCAGAAGTAAAATCTATTATGCATGATATCCAAGTCACTAATGTTGAACTGGATATTCCTCTGATAGCTCTTCTCAAGGCACTTTATCCTACTTACTCAAATATATCTTGAGTCATTGCAAACAAATGGAAACCTCAAAGATATTACCTTTGACTCCCTAGTAAAAAAAATTGTTGAAAGAGAGAAAGCTTTTGGGAAGAAGACAACTCCTCAGTCTTCTGAAGAGGTTGTGTGCCTTTCACATAGAGAAAAGAATCTTGCTCAAGATTCTTCTAGAGGAAGAGGTGGTCGAAGAGGAAGAGGAAGAAATTTTAGAGGTAGGGGGGGCAGACACTCTCAAGGAGAAAAGTCAGATTTGCACTGCATACGCTGCAAAAGAGATGGATCACATGATGCATCCACATGCAAGTTGCCTTGGGACAGAATTGAACAGGAAAGAAACCAACCCAAAGGTAAAACTAATGACAAAGAGAAAGGTAAAGCACCTGAATCTGCTCACTATGTTGTGGCACATTGTAGTATTGGAGTAAATGAAGGCTTATTTAATGTTTCACTTGCTTCTCGGAAAAATGATTGGTTGCTTGATTCAGGAGCAACCTACCACATGACTTTTAGAGATTTTTTTGAAGAATTTATTGACAATGTTGATGGAGCAATATACTTTGCAGACAAATCAAAACTCAAGCCATCAAGGCTTGGCACAATCAGGCTTAAATTGCCTGGTCCAGACTTTCTTCTGCATCATGTTCTATATCTCCCACAGTTGAGGAGAAACTTCTTGTCCTTGGTCCACATTCGCCAACAAGGACACTCCATTCATATATTTGATGGCAAGCTTGAGGTGAGAAAAGCATCAGACCACTCACTTGTCATGACGAGGATACAAGAAGAAAGGCTTCTTAAGCTGCAGGGTACCTTTTCTCGTGCACAAAATCTCTCATACAATTCTCATTATGAAGAAGGTACATTTCCATCAAGTTTATTATGGCATGTTAGATTTGGACACCTGAACTATGACAGCCTCTGCTTGTTGAAGAAAAATGGTGTTACTAGTTTGCCTACAATTCCTAGGAAACTTAAGCAATGTGATGCTTGCATTCTGGGAAAGCATAGCAAACAGTCTTTTCATGATTCACATTCCAGAGCACATAGAAAACTTGAACTCATTCATTCAGATTTATGTGGTCCATTGCCTATTCTTTCTGCAAATGGAAATAAATATATGATGACATTTATTGATGACTACACCAGAATGTGTTGGGTTTATTTATTGAAGAACAAATCTGATGTTTTTCAAACATTCAAGGACTTTCATACATGGATTGAAAATGATGCACAATCTCATATTGGCTCTATTCACACTGATAATGGAAAAGAATACACTTCAAATGAATTTGAAAACTATCTTCGCCAACATGGGATCAAACATCAAACAATTGTGCCTTATAATGCCCAACAGAACAGAGTAACTAAAAGAATGAATAGGACAATCTTAAATATGGTGTGCTCCATGACGTTTTTCAAAAATGTAAAATTGATGTTTTGGGCTGATGCAGTTCTATGTGTTGTATATGTAAAGAATAGAGGTCCATCTAATGCTATTAGAAACAAGACTCCTTATGAAATGTGGTATGGGCACATTCCTTCGGTAAAGCATCTCAGGGTCTTTCGTTCCACATGTTATGCCTTGATACCAAAGGTACATAGAAACAAAGTTGGTGCAATAAGTCGTAAGTGTATCTTCCTGGGGTATTCAAACACCTCCAAAGCATACTGTCTCTATGCTGAAGTCAATAAAAAGTTTGTTGTATCTAGAGATGTAATCTTTCTTGAATCATCCAAAACTGGTAATGTTGTTGAGCGACAACTTGATCACTTGGATAGATTCGCAAATGCAAAATCATTTCAAGAATTTGATAATCAGATTCCACATCTTGAAGGGGGGATTCCTATACTAGATCAACCTGTGGAATCTTCTTCTGAAGCACTCTCTCCCCCGCATGAAACTCCAACAACAAAAGATACTTTTAGTGATGTGATTGACAAAATTGGGAGACTCAATCTTGATTCAGTCCCAACTCAATCAACGGATCAGCTTGGACCATCTAAGAAAGGTCCCCCAAAGTGGCTGACAAAGACACTTGAAAGTGTTCATCCTGATGAGGTTGGAAAGACACGAACTAGAAATTCAAACCGACAAAATGGAAGTGATGTAGATGACTCTGATTCCCCTATTGGTATGGATGTTTCTTATGATTGTGAATTGAATTTGTCTACAGATTTTTAACCAACTTCCTTCAAAGAAGAGGCTTCTCATGATTAATGGAAAGACGCAATGCAAAAGGAGTATGATGCCTTAATAAAGAATGGCACTTGGAAGCTGGTTGATCCTCCATTGGGAACCAAACTAATTGGCTGCAAGTGGGTCTACAAGAACAAGTATAAAGTTGATGACTCACTTGACATGCACAAAGCCAAGCTTGTGGCAAAAGGTTTTGCACAGAAGGAAGGCGTCGATTATGAGGAGACTTTTGCCCCCACAGCAAAATGGGCTACCATCCGGACACTCTTTGCCCTAGCAGCTCAGAACGGTTGGAAAGTCCATCAAATGGATGTAAAAACTGCTTTCTTGAATGGAGATCTAAAAGATAATGTTTTTATGTCTCAGCCTAAAGGATTTGCTGTGAAAGGACATGAACATAAAGTATGCAAACTTGTGAAATCCTTGTATGGCCTCAAACAAGCACCGCGAGCCTGGTATGAAAAACTAACTGAGCATCTTCTGAAATTCAATTTCAAACATTATGATCTTGATGATGCAACTTTGTTTGTCAAGAAGGTTGGCAAAACAGTTGTATATCTTGTGGTATGTGTAAATGATCTTTTGATGACAAGGAACAACGAGAACTACATTGCGTCCATAAAGAAGGAATTGAGGAAAGGTTTTGAAATCATTGATTTGGGATATGTTCATTACTATCTTGGTATTGAAGTAACTCAACATCCAAAGTCCATATTCCTTTCTCAAAAGAAGTACATTGGAGATCTGTTGAACAGGTTTGGCATGACTGAATGCAATCCTCTGACTACTCCAATGGAACAAAACTTAAATCTCACATCCATTGAAGGAAAATAATTTGAGGATGCAACAAAGTATAGACTACTTGTAGGAAGTCTCAACTACCTAACTACTACCAGACCAGACATTTCATTTTCTGTTGGAATTCTCTCTAGGTTTATGCAAAAGCCTTGTGAGGGACATTGGTCTGTTGCAAAAAGAGTTCTAAAGCACTTGAAGGGAACTCAAGACTTTGGAATCAAGTATACACAGGTGGGCGACTTCAGCTTGATTAGATACTCTGATTCAGACTTCAATGGAGACAAAGAAACTGGGGTATCTAATTCAGGTTATGCTATGAATTTTGGATCAGGAGCTATCTCCTGGAGATCACACAAACAATCAGTTCCAGCAGATTCCACAACAAAGGCAGAATATGTGGCAATAACTGAGGCAACAAAAGAAATTGTGTGGCTCAGGAAAATTCTTGAAGATTTGCAGGTAAAACAAGTACAATCGACTCCACTCATGATTGACAATACCTTGGCAATAAAGCTGGCCAAGAACCCAAAGTTCCTTGATCGAACAAAGCACATCAATACAAAATATCATCTGATTCGACATCATGTTGAGGCCAAAACAATCCATCTCCGCCATTGTTCCACTAATGAACAGATTGCAGGCATCTTCACCAAAGTGCTTGGAAGAAAAAAGTTTGAAAGATTCAGAATGATGCTTAGACTCACCAACATCCCTTCAGATTAAGGGGGGAATGTTGACACCTAATCATAGGGATTGGGTGAACAACTGTACATTAGTGTAAATAAATGATAGAGGAAATGGAGAGTCATCGGGAGATGAACTGAACAGTCACTCCCTCTTGTATATAATAATGAACAACCTCAATGAATAAAACGATTACATTTGAGGAGTTACCTCCTGGTCTGACACAGCCACACAAGTTCATTCAAATAAAAGCCAACCATAAAACAAAACAGATATTCTAACTCATCTCATTAATAAGGTCAAGAATAAGTAAATAAATTACGTGTTCTTTTTAGCGCGATATTTTGGAAGTTTTTCTAGTGAGTTTTTCTTATTTAATTTCTCTAAAATCTGGTAGGGATTTATTGAAATCACAAGCTTGATGGGTAACCAGTGCCCTAGGGGTTTTTCAGGGCACTGAATCTATATATATAGTCAAAAAACCAATTTAAATAACACAAATTAAGATTTCACCTCAAATTTTTCCACCAATTCCGACACCGGAAAGTCCAAAAAATCACACTAAAAACAACTCCAATAAATTACACCAGCTCACCTTCATTTGACCAAAATCGTCACAGACTGAAACATATCAAATTCCCCGCTGCAGAAGTAATGCAAGCATAAAACGGTGACAGTGGTTGTGGTGCAATTGACTAAATGGGACCATAGGCTCTATAATAGGTAAAGAGTTAAAACACGGGGAATAAATGTTGCAGAAGCTTACAACCTTTCCTACAAACACACAAGCAACCTAAACACGACAATAATGAGGTTTTGCAAGGAAAGAAACAATACATAAGGTAATCATGTTGTAATAGCCAAATTTTCTCCACCATAGTCTTAGGCCACGAATTTAGCCCAGGGTCTATAACCAAAATCGTTCCCCTAAATCCTTGGTCATTATTATTGCCCTAAAACTGATCATTCCAACAGCGTTCATCCTTGTGCTCGAGTCAAAGCACATAAACTCTCATCTAATACCATATCTGTAACCATCAAAAAATTTTAAACAGAGATTCAACTCCCAAGCATTCGAAGAACACATGGATATATTCATCCTACAATGGAAGAACACATGGATATATTCATCCTACAATGGAGTTGTCATCTACTGATGCCTCAAAGGAATTGTAGATCAACAACTCCAAACTGCCTTAATTATATGGTGAGTTATATGGTGCTTCACTAGTAACCACATCCTTATAAGACATGTTTTCTCCTCGTGTATTTTTATAGAATTTAATGAGATAATTTGTACTTTTCTAAACAGTATTGGAGCCCCTCCTTTTCATAGAATTTAATGAGATAATTTGTACTTTTCTAAACAGTATTGGAGCCCCTCCTTTTCATTTTGAACCAATAATCTTTACTTTTCAAATTTCAATATATCACACCATCATCCTTACTTTTCAATCCATCACAGTGAAAAACATTCTCATAAATAATCGAATTACTTGATGCATCATTACACCAAGAAGGGGAGATTCCTATAATCACGTGTCAAGAGCCAAAATCTCCTGCAAGTGCCACTTTCATTTCAAATTTCAATATATCACACCATCATCCTTACTTTTCAATCCATCATAGTGAAAAACATTCCCATAAATAATCGAATTACTTGATGCATCATTACACCAAGAAGGGGAGATTCCTGTAATCACGTGTCAGGAGCCAAAATCTCCTGCAAGTGCCACTTGCATTTCAAATACGAGACATAGGAGACTTTGTACATTGACAAATAATCACAAATTATCATTTCTTTTTAACATTGTCAAACTTGCAAAGAAAATCAAACTACTCAAGGAAATCTAAATACTTGGAGAAACAATCATTAAGAGTTGAATCAACACGGAGAAGCCCTACGCCAATCATCGACCAATGTAACAAAGATACCTGTGTAAATCCCAAAATCAAGTGAGCCTAAATAAGATTTTTAGAAGTCCCTTATAGAAATTTCAATCCCAAAATCAAGTGAGCCTAAATAAGATTTTTAAAGTCCCTTGTAGAAATTTCAATCCCTTGGAGTGTTGATGAATTCAAACTAACGATATATAATCCGAAACAAATGGAGCTCACTTGCAAAAGAATTGGCTTCTCTTTGTCCTCCTCTAAGAATCTAGAATTGGCTTCTCCTCAAAGAATCTAGGGCAATGAAGTCACGTCATTGAGCAAACATGAGCATAAAAGGGAATTGACATTCACCTTAGCCACAACAACAAATGAGAACTTATTCAAAGGTTATCAAGGTTCACAATGTCTTTACGGGGTGATCTCTCTTAATCAGTTTGTTTCATATTCAAGTTTTTCATTCTTTTTCACCTTCATATATTTATCAATAATTTTTTCCCTCCGGAATAATTAGAAAAAAATGAGTTAAACCAGCTTAAATCTATTTTAAGCTAAGATCTACACTAACTACAACAATATCTGGTACATTGTAAATTTTTATTATTAATATTAAGCAACCCTAAAATATATTTCATTTTCTTAATTACAATAATATAATAAAATTAAGATATACTATTATACCATCAGATATATCTTATTTTTCTAATTATGATCAAATTAATATATATAGACATATATTAAATTTAGAGTATGTTCCAAAATTATTTTGAATTTATTTGAAAAAATTGAGATATAAAAAAAAAAGTTAACCTCCTAAAACTATAAATATAAAATTATTCATATGAAATTCGGATGTGTCGTTTAGAAGATTTGAAACTATTCATATGAACTGGAACAGCCACTCTGTTTTCATATTGGCATAGTTATTAAGAATCAAAATTAAATGAAGCTCAGATGCTGTAAATCTAAACATTCATATCAGAAATCAACCGGCCAATTACTTCTTCCAGATGCTGTAAATTTAAACATTCGTATCAGAAATCAACGGGCCAATTACTTCTTCCATAGCCAAAAACAAAAGAGCAACCTTTCCACAGTCTTTCCCTGAAGTATCACGATTTACGATTTACAAAAAGGAATGTTCGCCTAATTTACTTATGCTTTAATTTCCCATTACACAGTTTTCCTTACTGTTTTATCATATTTTAGTTGGACTGATTTTGTAAATAGTTTGTGTCTTTAGTGGTATGGGTTAAGTTTCTGGAGAAATGTTGTAATTGAAACTAATTTAATGGTATTCAGTTCTGGAAAAATGTTGTAAGTATAATTGTAAATACGGACAGTCATAACTATAGATCCTTTAAATTTAAGGGCGAAATTGTGAAAAACAAAGAAGTAAACTGACCAGCGTCTGGAAAGCTCCCAGAAGTGATAGAAACAAGCCTCCGATGATACCAGACCCCAACGCCGACAACGGAATTTCACTTCCATCAGACCAAAAAAACGCAGAAACGAACAGGAGTTATCCATATACCGCCATCAAGAACAAATTTCCCACCGCAGCTGAAATGCAGGGCATGATTCCATAACTCTCCTCGCAATCTCAAGTTCAAATCCCGGCGCGGCCAATTCTCCAAATTAAGTTTCACAATAAATTCGGAAGAAGAAACCCGCCACGGACCGCGCCGGGCGCAGAATTCTTCCCGTGATCGATTCCCGCAGGAATCTCCCGTGACCCGCACTGTGAACGCAGAATGCGGTCTCCTGTACAGGAGCACCGGCGCGTGAACAAGGCTCCTCGTACCACTACCACTACCGAGATAGGTTAACTATTTCCGGGGCAGTTGTCTATAATGCGACTATTTGGCAGTAATTTATTGGAATCGCAAGTTTGATAGTTAATTTCTGCGCAATCAAACATCGACTATTTCGCAGCAATTTATTGGAATCGCAAGTTTGATAGCTAATTTCTGCACAATCAAAGCGTCTCAGATATTTTCGAGGGTGCTCAATCCAAATATGCAGTTAAAAAACCATTTTAACTGCAACAAATCAAGATTTAACTTCAATTTCTTCTACTAATTCCGTCTCTACCTGCCATTATGAACCCACGTCAATCTACCTGCCATTATGAACCCACGTCCGAGTATGGGAACGGAACGAATACCGATGCCTCGACTTAATTTCCTCCCACGCCCGCGAAGTACGCTGAATCCTCTGCTTCATGTCGTCCACACCGAGAATGGTAACCGATGAAAATACAAAATTTTCATTTTTCATTCCATAGAAGGCTAGCACAATCCTGACGGGGCACATGTGAATTGGAAGGGTAAGAGCATTTAGTTATGTATGTATGTTGAGTCAATTTAATGGTATGTATGGGCACATATGCATATTTGAGAGGTTAGAATATTGATTTTTTAAAATTAACATATTTATATTAATAATAATAAATGTTGTAAAAATTAAAATATTAATTTGTTAAAATCAATATAATTATATTAATAAATGTGCATAATTACACTAGCATTTTCACATATTAGTGAAAAGAAAAGCCTTACTGAAATAGGCAACATCAAGTTTTTTACCATAGCCAGTGAATCGCTGGTATACTGGTTCGTGATGGTCGCGCTAAGCAATGTCTTGAGGTCACTAGCGTGCACAACTTGGCCAAGCTGGAAGTTTCGGCTGAAATGTTCTTGACCATAGCCAGCGAATTGCTGACCAGATGAGAGACATTACGCAGCCCTCCCAGCAAACATTGCTTGAGATTCTCGATTTCGTCTTTCTCCTTGTCGTCGGTCTGGGTTCATGGGCATCGGCGGGCACACTAATATCTTCGGAATTCTGTGCTCCTAAGACTTGGGTGTCTCGCGTCCTTCATCGTCGTCGGTTAAATTCTTTGAATCAACAGTGGTATCGACTTTCTCAGTTGACAAAATCAATCCAAGAGTTGCAGCATCCACATGCTCAGTCGGCAAAACAAAATCAACCTCACCTTCCATGTCAGTGATTGCGTCGGCCTTGAATTCCAAGACTCTCATTACAAAACTCAAATATGATTATTGATTAAGTAAAGGACAACGGAATTGCTTGCATGACCCACATGTTCCTTTGCAAATATGCTCACATCCAAGTCTCAGAACCTGACCACAGGGCCGATCACAATGAAATTTATTAGGGTCTTCAAAACATGGCAAGTGTGCCCCATGTCCGCATTGCAAAAATTTTAAAACATTTACTTTACACGGTCTGCAAGGCCTTCCACATTTTAG
Source organism: Pinus tabuliformis (assembly GCA_031772625.1). Lineage (NCBI taxonomy): Eukaryota > Viridiplantae > Streptophyta > Pinopsida > Pinales > Pinaceae > Pinus > Pinus tabuliformis. Next base: position 816,493,602 of record CM062815.1, on the reverse strand, counting down.
TTTACATGGATGACCGCAATCAAGTTGAACAGGGCACGGTTCATTGCAAATGGCTTCCTCAACAACAGTGGAGCAAGGAAGAGTTATATGGTGGCCACATCCAGGAAGAATCTTGGACACAGGCACCTGGCAAAGGAGGACAATCTATGAGAAAATGACAAATTTTGGTGCATTGATGACCACATGTAACGTCGAATTTATGAGGACAAGGCTTGGGGCAGATGATGGAGTTATGGTCAGATGGATGGCACCTCCCTAGACAAGCATGGCCGCATTTTAACTGATATTCACAAGGTCTGTTGCACCCTCCATCCTCCACTTGTCTGAAATCTTCGGGAGAGGATGTTTTTGACTTTTAGTGCAGTTGGTCGTGGGGGGCAGGAAAAGCCGAAAGTGAGGCTAGATGGCGTGCAGAAATTGGTGTCACGAATCACTGGCGTGGTGCATGTATGACCAGGTGTCGTTGGGATCTGAATTACGTGCCTTTATAGAAATCATAGCTTACAAACACCTATCTCAAATGCTTTACAATTAAATATTCCAATAATTTAGACCACCTCTCGACATGCTCTTCTCGCCTCAAGTGTTATTTCTCTTCATTGAAATTATTTCATTGAATTGGAGTCGTCCTTGAGTTGTTCCCTGCTTGTTACAATCGTGGGGAAAAATATTTTATCAGGTTCCATTTGGATAGCAGTGAAAATCTTACGTTTTCATAATGGAGAGCGATCACATCAGAGGCCTTCCTCTTCCGGGTGAAGTTTCTATCCACATACATCTCACCAATCTATTTCTCACAATTTAAAGTGTGCCTTCATATAAAGTGTGCCAAGAAGCGTGTGAGAGAAGCAGAAGCAAAAAGCGTTGTTTGACGGCTGTGGAGATGTGGGAAAGCCATGGATCTTGACCTACCCAGCTGATTGCTAACCATATGAGAGACATTACGAAATTGACACTGGGGCGAGATAGGTTGCGAGCTTTGGCGTTTGCCTTCTCCACCGCATTTATACTTAGATGCACGACGACCTTCACAATCTCCATGGGGTCTGGTCGTTGCCATTTAATTTTCTCGTAGATATGAGCGCTTGTCGCTGCAAGCAACACAAAGAACAGAGGAAGGGAATATTACCATGCCTTGCGGATGCATACATTTGTGTTCTGTTGTATCTCCCCCGGTGATCATTGAGGAGATGGAAATAATCCATGTATGTTTAAAATCCAGCTCCCAGCTGTGAACGATGAAGAGTCCAAGTAAAATGACACTAATAATAATCTCGTCTGCCCAGGGACTTTTCGCAGGCATTCTGCAGAAATGGGTGAACTACGGCAAGGGGTGGAGGTCTCGGTGGTTCGTGTTTCACGTCAAAGTTCTATCATATTGGTGGACTCCACCATTCCATTTCCAGTGGTTCGATCCGCTTGTCCGCGTTGAAGGCCAACGATAGACGGAGAAACCAAATCTAGGAATCTTATGTGGCGGCTGACGAATCTAGTTACATGTTACAGTGTCATGAGGCAAATCCTCACCATAAAAATGTGGTTGGAATTGGTCCAAAAAATCAATGGTACAAACTTAATATTAATATTGGTATTGATATTAACAAATACATAATTATAATATTAATATATAATAATAAATTTTATATTATAATAAGGGATTAATATTATAAATTCAAGGGATTGATATTAAAAACCCAAGGAATCAATAAACCCAAGGCATTAATAACCCCAAGGGATTATTAATATTTTATAATATTAAAAACCTAAGGGATTGATATTGATGATGATGATGGTTAACGTCAACTAAGACCAATGTAAGTTATCGAACCTTGAGAAGGAGAATCTAATTGTAGTTATTTAGGATCTTATTTCTCTGCTCAAAAAGAAGGGAAAGAAGCACACCAAGATCACTATAGCTGGGTTGAATTAGCAAGTCAAGAAGATTGGAATTGTGACAGATGTTAGAGAAATGAGAACGGATGTGAGTAAGGGCTGGAAAATCTAAAAGAAAATGATTTATGTTGGTCTTTCAGGGTTATTAAGCATTCAATAACTGAACAAGAAATGCATAAAACTGAAACTGAAACACACACATTACACAATAGAATTTACATGGTAAAACCTTGATAGCGTATCAAAGAAACCTCCATGGGGCAAGGGATTGGAAACTTTATTTATCAAAGATAATTCTCCACAATACAAGCCTCTCGGGCAATCCCAATTAATATGGGCTTACTTCGTTACATAACCCCTTCTCATTATACAACTGGTTGACCGGTAATAAACCAAATTTACCCATATTTACATTATTTACATTACTTTGTTGTCACATTTCAACATACTCCACCTTGACAACAATTTTTATAATCCCTTGCCCATGCCCATTCATCATCTCGTTTGCAAGCCAAGAAAAGCCAAACACCATCGCAACTTCTCTACTGTAACTGGCTTAGTGAATATGTCTGCACGATTCTCCTGTGTATGGACCTTCTTGAGAGCTACTTTACCGCCATCACTCATGTCTCACAAAATGATACCTTACATCAATGTGCTTGGTCGTGTTGTGATAAGTTGGATTTGTAGCCAAATAAATAGCACTCTAATTGGCACATAATACATTCACTTTCTCTTACATCCTTCCAATATCATCAAGTAGACCTTTAAATCAGATTGCTTCTTTACTAGCATTTGAAGCAGCTATATACTCTGCTTCGGTAGTGGACAAAGCAACTGTTTCTTCAAGCTTTGACATCCAACTAATTGCTCCATCTGCAAGAGTAACCTGTAGTAGATCTCTTTTTGTCCAAATCCCCTACATAATCAACATCCACATATCCACAAACTGATCCTTCACTACCATTAAAGATGATGCAATGGTCACTTGTGCCTCTCAAATATCGAAGCACCCATTTCACTACTCACTAGTGTTTTTCTCCTGGATTTGCCATGAACTTGCTAACAACTCCAACTGCATGTGAAATGTCAGGCCTTGTAGATACCATCGCATACATTAAGTTGTCTACCGCATTTGCATATGGTACACGAGACATATACTTCTTTTCTTCATCAGTTCTAGGACTCAAAACCGAAGAAAGTTTAAAATGGGAAGCTAATGGAACATTAACAAGTTTCACATTGTTCATACTGAACTTTTCAAGTACTCTTTCCACATACTTCTGTTGTGATAACCAAAGCTTTCCATTTTTCCTGTCTTTGTGTATCTCCATGCCCAAAATATGTTTTGCCGCTCCAAGACCCTTCATATCAAACGTCCTAGAGAGCTGAGCCTTTAACCTGTTGATCTCTTCCATGCTTTTGCTTGTAATAAGCATATAATCAACATACAAGATCAAGATAATGAATGTGCCATTGAAACTTTAAAGGTATACACAATGATCATACTCACTTCTAGTAAATTTTTGGCTCACCAAGAAGGAATCAAACTTCTTGTACCATTGCTTGGGATACTGCCTCAGGCCATACAATGATTTTTTGAGCTTGCAAACTAATCTTCTGTGGTGACCTTGTACAAAACCTTTTGGTTGTTCCATATAAATCTCTTCATTCAAATCACCATGAAGAAAGGTTTTTTAACATCTAACTGTTCTAACTCAAGATCAAGTAATGTTGTTAGTACTAACACAATACGAATAGAAACAAGTTTTATGACTAGTGAAAAAATCTCATGAAAGGCAATACCATCAACCTAAGAATAGCCTTTTGCAACTAGCCTCGCCTTATACCTCTCAATACTACCATCAGCATTTCGCTTCAATTTGAAGATTCATTTGCATCCAACAACACTTCTCCCTTCAGGGAGTTCTACAAGATCCCAAGTTTTGTTCTTGGCTAAGGAATCCATTTCTTCGTCCATATCGTTTTTCCACTTTTTGTTATCTGCATCATCCACTGCTTCTTGATAACAAGACTGTTCCCCATCTTCAATAATCAATGCAAAAGGTGAAGTGAAATCTTCATACCTTTTGGGTGTTTTTCTCTCTTGCAGACTTTCTTAGAGTGATTGGTTGTTAAATTGGTTTTGGAACCTCAACAGTTTCCTTTGCATCTTCTTCACCTTTTTTTTATAAGTCTTTCATTCCTTTCGAATTTCTGAAAAAGTTCTAGACTCCAACTGAATTTGTTGATTTGGTGATACCTGTTCCTATTCAATTTTTTCAACATCTGATTTTAAAAGAGAAGATTCATCAAATGTTACATCTCTACTAATGACTATCTTCCGTGAAGAAGGATCCCACAACTTGTATCCTTTCACCAGATAGTCATACCCAATAAAGACATAACATTTCGATTTTGGATCTAATTTTGAGCGTTGATTTTTAAGAATAAGAGCATAGACATCACAACCAAAAATCCTTAAATGTGAATAATCACAAGACTGACCCGACCAAACCTTTTCAGGAATTTTACAATTGATGGCAACTGAAGGTGATCTGTGAACTAAATAATAAGCAGTAGATATTGCTTCTGCCCACAACTCCTTTTGCAGGTTAGCATTGTTGATCATGCTTCTGGCTCTTTCCATAAGAGTTTGATTCATACGTTCAGCAACGCCATTTTGCTGAGGATCATAAACATCGGTTTTATGTCTAACAATTCCTTCATCTTTACAATATTGTTCAAATTCTAGACAAGTAAATTCACCGTCATTGTCAATTCTAAAAAAAATAATTGATTTGCTTGTTTTCTTTTCTACCATTGCTTTAAATTGTTTAAAAACATTAAATAAATCATCTTTCCTTTTTAACATATAGACCCAAACTTTCCGAGAGAAATCATCAATGAATGTTAAGAAGTATAATGCACCTACATAAGATACAATAGGAGATGGTCCCCATAAATCAGAATGAATAGTCCAAAATTTCTTTACTATTATGACTTCTAGTTTTAAGTTTTTGTTTGCATTGTTTACCATATATACAATGTTTATAAAAATCCAACTTCAAGGATTTCAAATCAGGGAGCAACTCGTGATTCATTAGTACCTAAAGACCCTTCTTGCTCATGTGACCTAGTCATTGATGCCATAGGTAAGTACTTTCTTCTACCTTCTCTGATACAATCGCTGCCTCACTGACCTAAGTACTTCCTTTAAGTCTGTAAACATTATCGATCTTTTCTGCCTTTATAACAACCAAGGCACCTTTTGAGACTCTCAGCACTCCATTCTGACCTGTAAAATTGTAACCATTCGAGTCCAACACTCCCAAAGAAATCAATTTTTTCTCAATTCAGGTACATGTCTAACATCAAATAATGTTCTAACTATATCATCATACATTTTATTTTTAATATTTCCCATCCCAATAGTCTAACAAGATACATTATTACCCATAAACACAAAACTACCATTCACAGTTTCATATGACGTGAACCAATTTATGTGCGAACTCATGTGATGAGAAGCACCAGAATCTAACAACCAATTATCATAATTCTGAGAGACATTACAAACAGATAAAGCTTCATCTACCATACTCAATTCAACAGATAAAACTTCATCAATCATACCTGACTCAACTTGATTTTCTTCCTTCTTTGGGTTTTCAGACTTCTTTCGTTTCCAACAGTCTTTCTTGAGGTGTCCAATTTTGTTGCAGTACTAGCATTTGGCTTTACACTTTTTTTCCTGTGATTTAGATTTGAAAGACCCCCTTGCTTTATCCCCTCTTTCCTTTAACCAACCTCTAACTACCATGGCTTCTGATGCAGAGATTTCAATACTATAATTATTTCTTACTTCTTCAGCTAACAGAGCTCCCACAACTGAATCAACTTCCAAAGACTCAATTGTGCTCACACTGATAGAAGTTAGGAAGTGATCCCATGACTTGGGCAAAGAACATAACAAAGTGATAGCTTTGTCTTCTTCCTGAAATTTAACTTCCATATGTGACAATTGACAAATAAGTGTATTAAAAAGATTTAAATGTTCTGTAATTTTTGTACCCTCCTTCATCCGAAGACTTTACAATTGCCTTTTCAGATAAATTCTATTTGTTAAAGATTTGGTCATATACAACGTTTCTAGTTTTCCCCATAAACTTGATGTTGAGGTTTCTTCAACAATATTGAAGAGAACTTCATCCGCCAAGCACAACCTGATGGTACTGAAAGCTCGGGTGTCCAAGTCCTCACAATTCAAATCTGTCATGCCAACAGGTTTCTTCTTAACCCCATCTAATGCTTTGTGCAACCCTTGTTGCACTAGCAAGTCTCTAACTTCCAGTTTCCACAATGCAAAATTGTTCTTGCCGATGAACTTCTCCACCTCGAACTTTGCATTCATCATTTCTGTCATTTCTTTCTAAAAATTCTCTTATTATGGTTTAAAAAATATATGGTTTCCCTTCTTCTAGTTTCTCTCTCGTGATTAAAAAAATAAAAAAAAACGATTCCCCTTCATTCAGATTCTTTCCTTTCAGCTAGGTTTTTCAGAATCCTCGTTCCAATTTTATTTTATTTTAATTAATGAAACCCTACTTTTGTTTTCTGAGAATGCACAACAAAATTTCTAGAATTTTTCACAAAACTCCTATTAAAAAAAAAAATCAGAATTTTCACTTCCACTTTCATCCAGAAAAAATTCTGCTAATTAAAAAATATCAGTTCTACTAATTTAAAAAATACCAAGGTGTCTCAGTGTTGTCTTTCCAGCGCTGCTCCAGTTTTTCTGCTTGCTGTCAAGAATTCGGCTTGTTTTCAAGAGGCATCTCACTTCTTTTCAGGCATCAGTGGTATTGTTCTCTTTTCAACTTCGACTGTGTTAGTCTCTTTGACTGACGACTCTTTTCAAACCTCCTTTACTGCGATTTCCTTAAGGGCTTGGGCTCTTCACTTAAATGGTAAAAAAAAGGTCCTCTTTTCCTCGCTGCCTCTGTGGTTTTAAAATGACGACGGTAGCAAAGCAGCGGTTTCTTGACTGGCAGGCTTGGCGGTTACCTGTTCGACCGAGGTTGTCACGCTCTTCCTCTTTAGCTCCCTCTCCAGCAGCAGTGGCAGTGCCTTTAGTGGATTCCTTTCGACTTCATTTTCTCGCTTCAACCAGCATCAAGCTTACAATTGGCGGCTTTAGACCGCAGACATAAACTCTGTTTGCATGGCATTGGTGTCTCCTCCAAACAACAGTTTTAGTATTCGTTGTGGCTTTCTCTGGCTTTCTCCCTCAGACAGGCGACTCCTTTCTCTTTGAGCGGGCATAGCTTCTTTTGCTCGGCTCTTGAACAGACCCCTCCTAACACGGTTACTTTATTAACAGCTTTCTCTAGCGTCTTTTACAACGAAACCCAACTACTCTCTCTGATCAATCTCAACTCTTCGTAAGCTCTGATACCACTTGTTGGTCTTTCGGGGTTATTAAACATTCAATCACTGAACAAGAAATGCATAAAACAGAAACTGAAACACACACATTACACTATAGAATTTACGTGGTAAAACCTTGATAGTGTATCAAGGAAACCTCCATGGGGCAAGGGATTGGAAACTTTATTGATCAAAGATGATTCTCCATGATACAAGCCTCTCGGGTAATCTCAATTAATATGGGCTTACTTCATTACATAACTCCTTCTCGTTATACAACTGACTGATCGATAATAAACCAAATTTACCCATAATTACATTATTTACATTACTTTGTTGTCACATTTCAACACTTTTCATCCACCACTTTCTTAGTATCGCAAAGCTAACAAATTATATCATCCCAGGGACTCTTGGGAGTAGACCACCGCCCGGTTTCACTCCGAAGTTCATGAGAGTTAGTTCTAATCTTAGCGATGTTCGTCTTTTTCTTCAAGCTAGTCAAAATAGAAAGATAATTATGGTTCTTAAGGGTGGCATTAATTACCTCCTTATAATATCTTAGCTTCCTCTTACCCTCTAGCTCTTTATCATCCCATAACTTATCCTTAAATTAATATTATAAACCCAAGGCATTAATAACCCCAAATAATTATTAAAAACACATGGGATCAATATTATAAACCTAAGGGATTATTTATATTAATAAATGTAATGAATTAATAAATCCAATGGATTATTAATATCAAAAACCCAAGAGACTAATAAACCCAAAGGACCAATAATATAAAACAAAGGATTATTAATATTATAAAACCGAGAAACTAATATTATAAACCCAATGGATTATTGATATCATAAACCTAAAAGATTATTAATATTACAAACCCAAGGGATTAATAAACCCAAGGATTAATATTAAGCCCTATGATGAATATTATAAACCCTAGCATTAATATATCAAACCAAATATTAATATTATAAACCCTAAGATTATAAACCATAATATATTATTATACACATTAGGGATTAGATTATAAATCCTAGGATTAATATTAAAAACCCTTGGGATTAAGATTATAAACCCAAGGGATTAATAAACCCAATGGGTTAATCTTTTAAACCCAAGGGATCATAATAAACCCAAATAGATTATTAATATCAGAAACGATAGGGACTAATAAACCCAAATGGATTCTTAATATTAGAAACCCAAGGCACTAATAAACCCAAAGGATGACCCCGACCGGGGTGTGTTCCGAAGGATGGCAGGGACGGCGGATAGTTATGAGGAGCAAAGGAAAGGTACCAACCAATGCTCCCCACACGCTCAAGGTGATGGGTGCGGTGGCCCTTCGCATGAATACATGCAAGGGTGATGGGAAAGGTGGTAGGCACGACAAGGACATGGAGGGAGGCACAACAAGTAAGGTAAGACAAGGGAGTGGTAATTGTATTGTTGTTTGCGGAGTTTGGAGCTAGAGCACCGGAGTAGGGAGGCGCTTGCACCATCGATGGCATCTGCGAAGCGAGAACAACGATGTATCTTGGCCCTGCAACCCTCTTGCAATGGCGAAATGGTTTGTTTCTTGCTTGAGGGATCAGGAGAAACCTGGGGAGGGGAATTGGTGGACTTGTTAGGGAAAGCGTCGCAGGCATTGCATGGCTATTGTCTGCTTTTGCCTCTTGGTTATAAGGCCCCTAAGTATTTACCTGGCCAGTGGCCAGGAAGCCCCTCCTGAGAACTGCATTGTGACCTCGCGTGTGAACTGGGGTGGATCTGGAGAGGGTGTGTACTAGGGATGGGTAGATTATAAGAAAAGCATAGGAGCGACGCAGGGTGATTGAGCAGAAGGGAAGGGGAAGGCTTACATGAGCACAGGGATTCTTGCATGGCCGAGAGAGGGGACCGCCAACCAGTTAGGGTATGAACGACACTGGGAAGGGAGAAGGGAGAAGCACGACAAGATAAGGGGACTGGCCTCGTCTTCCGACTGGGCTGTCACCCAACCTGCGACCTAGTCGGAGAGTAATTGGGCTAGGAAAAGGATTAAGGAGAATGACAACAATAAGATTCAAAGCCATTGGTTAACACCTCTTTCCTATGAACAGGTCTCGAACAGAGTGGATATGGCTCGTCCCGTGAGAGGAAGAGGTTGTGACAGACATGGGAGGGAGCCTACAAAGGCAAAAGATCTGAGCACTTCGAAACTGCAAAGAGGAAGGAAGTATGTTGAACACCTCATTAGTGAAGCCGTTGCGACATACCAAGAGAGAACGGATATAGGAATCCGTAATCTGTGGAAAAATGGGAGGAAGAAATTAAGCAAAACAATGAGATAGAGAACTAGAGGACCTTAGTCCCGAATCTTGGGAATACTAGAGGAAGAATAACTCAATTTAAGCAGACCCTCTATCTCTATTGGCTTATGAAAATCCTGTCGGGGAAGGTCATGGAACAAATATCAATGGGGATGGCTCTGTCCCTCCAAGACATGCCCATTTACAAACAAGATTTGCAACGAATCCAAATCCAGCTCCATAAGCAGGACATCTGTCTATATAGAATCCAAAGGCACATCCTATGCATCATTAAATTAAATGAGATGCCCGGAGAAACTATCAAGGATCCGACAACGATGGAATCAACATCGGAAGAGCAATAGGGATAGTTAGTTAATCTGGTTTCTTTTTGTTTTATGTGGGTAGCATTTACTTTACATTATGCATGCTTATGATAGATAGACATATAACGTCTTGCCATGAAACTAAGACATATTTAGCGTGGTTAAAAAGACTGAAACTTTATTGTTTTTGGATGGCTTATAATAATGATAGGTGGCCAACAGACTTTGTTTCCCATTGGGCAAGTTGAGGCCACCTATCTCATATATTTGGTGTAAATTTTTCATTTATAAATAGAAAATGAAGGGTCTTGCCAAGCTTAACAAACAAAAAAATAAACCCAAAGGACCAATAATATAAACCAAAGGATATAATATTTTAAAATCAAGAAATTAATATTATAAACCATGGATTATTGATATTATAAACCCAAGGGATTAATAAATCCGTGGGATCAATATTATAAACCCAATGGATTATTAATATTACAAACCTAAGGGATTAATAAACCCAAGGATTAATATTAAACCCTAACATTAATATATCAAACCAAATATTAATATTACAAACCATAATATATTATTATACATATTAGGTATTAAGATTATAAACCCTAGGATTAATATTATAAACTCAATGGATTAATATTATAAACCTAAGAATAACATTATACCCTAAGATTATAAACCCTAAAATATTATTATACATATAAGTTTAAAGCATAGTCTAATTAATATAAGTTTTAGCACGTTTTTGAATAATTACATGTATAATTTTAGTGTTCGATATTAATTATATTTGTGCATTTAAAAATATAGTTTGTTGTTATAATAAAAAATCAGTGGGAGTTTCCCCGATGGGGTGCAGAAAGTGGTAAGTAAATTTCTTGGGCAATGAATTGGTTGTACACTTGTCCCATTCGGTGCCTGGGATGGCAGCACGCAAGTGACAAAGGTCAATATTCACTTCAGACATCCCTTCATTATAAATGTGTGTATTTTCCTATGGGGTGATGAAGGTTTGTTACATGTAGGAATGGAAGTGAGGTTTACTCCTATACCTCTTGCACCTTGCATTGTCTTGCAATTTATTTTGTTGGATTTTGGTTGCATGTTATGTTCAATTCTGGCTAGTGGGAGCTCATGGTATGTCAGGTTCAATTTCAGTTGATGTGACTGTGGAGTCGATGTTCTTCATCCTATATTTGCATTCTACAAATCTTGGGATGGTATTTGAACTGGTGGTTACTTATTCACCCTCACCCTCTTTGGACATCGAATATAGAGGTATTGCATATCCTTGCCCAGTTCTTGGTTGTGACTGTTGGTACCCTAGTCATTTCTCGGTTTGGTATTGAAGTTGAGAGCAACCTTCGTCTGTCAGTAGAAAACTGGTGCTTGTTCAGGGATCCGATTTGATCATTCTGGTTCTTGGGCCTAACTTTTTATGGTACTGTGAATTGGTGCTCTATTAGAGTCATCATGTTGCTTATTTGTTGTTTCCTTTGGTTTGGAACTATCTTGACTTTTGTGTTTGGTGGGAGGAATTTTCTACTAGTCTCCAGGGGCTTTTGTCGATACCATAGTCTAGCATGGTATTGGACTTTGTGGTATATTATGTGTTTGCGTTGTTCTAAATTCCAAAACCTCCATGAATTAGGGCCCCTGGAGTGGAGGTTGGGGGATGACATAATTGTCTTATGGTCTGGTTTTGAAGGGCAGTAGTTTATCCTTTTGTCAGCTTTCTTGGTCGTGGTTCTCTTTCTAGTTGCTTGCATTGTTATCTTGTTGCTTCCACTATGGCACCTCCCCATTGAATGGCTTGTAGACAAGGTGATGTAGGAAATGTTGGAGTTAAACGGACTCAGCCTTTTGCTTTTGATTCAATGCTAATTTTTTTTACTCTATACCCCTTGAAGTTAGAAAGGAAATTTTGACTTTAGAGTCTCAAGAATCGGGTGATAGGCCTTACTATTCTAACTCATAAATTAGTGGTGATGGGTTGAACTGGGTTCCAAACCTAGGTCAATTTTGGAAGAGAAGACTAAATTTTCTAGATTCTGTCTCCCTACATCAACATATGGATACTTTGCTTCATCTCATATTTAAGGATAATCAAGTTTATAATTACAATGTGTTTTTTAGGCTTGAAGATATCAATCAGATGATAAGAAATGTCAACTTTTGTCTTGGCAACATGGATTCCCGTCTGAGCCGTCTGGAGAGTTTATTGGTGTCAAACTCTGCCTTGGGGGACCTTACGAATTCTCCTGGAGATCCAACCAATCCATTTGTTACAATGCCAACATTTCTAATCAGGATTGAAAAATGAGTAGCTCTATTTTGTCTTCTAATTGATACGCATGTCTCAATGATGTGCATGGTTTTCTTGCTCTCAACAGGGAGCTTTTATGGTATTCGATGGTTATATATGTTGGTTCCCTAGTTTTGTTGTTATTTTGATGAGTGCAAGGACATGAACCTCACTACTGTGGTGGTTTTAGTCGAAGAAATTTTGTTGTGCCTTTTTTCTTCTTCAAATTTCAGTGCTCATATCTCGCAACAATCTTCTTTGTGGCCTTCACTTGGTGAAGTGGGCATTATGTTCGAGCTCTAACGCTTTGGGTGAAGTTGCATGCGGTTGATGCACTATGTGAAATGGAATTTGTCTCCTCTTTTTGGACTACATCTGTTGTTATGCGTGTCATTAGATATGAGCTTTTTGGATTATGAACAATCTCTTGGATCTATTTGTCCACAATCGTGTTTGGGTATTGGCATGTTTGCAAGTGGGTTAAAGTTGTTGTTATTTTATTTTGGCCTATTGGAAGTTTGAAAATTGGTCTTTGTTTGTTGTGAAGAACTCTGCTCTCTCGTTAGTCATGATGAGCCCAAATGTATGAATGTCTTGAACATGCCTCGACTCTCTTGTGATTGAATTATGTTCCTAGATCAAACTGACTATGAACGAAAACGACATGAACGACATGTAATTTTTTTGCAGTAATACAATTTGTTACAATTCAGTAAGACAAGTTGTCTAAATTTTCATTTTCTAAAATATTTTAAATGTAGTTTAATTTTTTAGGTATATTTTCTTTGGATTTTGTCCAAAATTCAAATCAATATTTTTGGAGATTTTAATGAAAATGACATAATTTGAGTTTGTGAGACATTTGACATAAATAAATACCCAATTCAGTAAGACAAGTTGTCTAAATTTTCATTATCTAAACTATTTTAAATGTAGTTTAATTTTTTTGCGTACATTTTCTTTGAATTTTGTCCAAAATTCAATACAATTTTTTTGGAATCATAAGTTTGAACTAGGTATCATGTACAATCTTGATATATTCCCAAAATCTTTTAAGAGGGTAAATCCATTAAAAACATCAAAAATCACAATGTCACCATTAAATAAAATAAAATGAAAAAACACAAAAAAAGACATTTAATAATTATACTATACTAATATTTTAAAATAATATTTACAGTTAAATAAGTAAATAAAGATAAAATTGAAAAATAAAAAAATAAAAAGAAAAGTTTAAAGTCAAGATAAAATATATTTAAAGAATTTTAAATATATATTAATAAAAATTTACTCAGTTTAAGAGACATATAATTTTAAATAAAGATATATATATATATATATATAATAGAAAAAAATATATTTAAAGAATTTAAAATATATATTAATAAAAATTTACGAGACATATAATTTTAAATAAAGGTAATTTATTTTATTTTAATAATTATTGATATAATTTGAAGAGATGTTAATATGTAATTAAAATATATATAATTATTAATAAATTAGTTGATAGTTTAAATGTTAAAATTATATTAAAGTAAAATGTCTTTTTTTTTTTTTAATGCATTTTCACTTTGTGAACTTATTAAAATGTATGCATAGTGGGTATTTGTTGGATGTAAAATTTAATTATGTATCCAACAATTGCCTACTTTAACTTTTAAAAAGATAAATTCAAAATATGGTTTAATTTTTTCTTTTCTTTTCTTTTAAAAAATACTGTGTTTTATTATTTTAACTATTATTTTATTATTTAGTTTTTTTCTTTTTCTTTCCTTTAAAATTTTATTTGTTTTATTTTATAGTTAGGAACTCATTTTAGAAGTCAAATTTTCCATAATTAATAAAGGGGAAAATTGATTGCCATAATGACAATTCGAAAGTTATGATATTTTGACCTCTATAGCATATAACAATATTGTTGACAAAAGTTTTGGCTCATTCCAAAAAAATTATAAGAATTTTTATCCACTATTAGGTTTATCCAAATTCTATGCCTCAAATCACTAAAGAGAACATCTATGTTGCACTGCCTTTGGGGAGCAGGGACAGGTTTCCCATGTGAAACTGGCGTAGAAGATCACAAGCATACTTGTACTGGGAAAGGGAAATACCTTCCTTGGATTGCAAGACTTGAAGACCAAGAAAATAATGCAAGTGTCCTAAGTCTATCATTTCAAACTGCTTTTTAAGGCTGGACTTCACATGGTTTATAAGGTTGGGATCACTACCAGTAAGGATAAGATCATCAACATAAAGACCAAGAATGATAAGAGACTTACCCACTTTCTTAGTGTAGACAGTATTGTCAAAATGACGCCTAGAAAAGCCAATATCTAAAAGAAAGCTATCCATTTTGGCATACCAAGCCCTAGGGGCTTGCTTGAGACCATAAAGGGATTTCTTAAGACATCATACAAGGCTGGAGTATGTTTGCATAAAGTCAGGAGGTTGTTCCATATAGATTTTTTCATGTAAGTCCCCATGCAAAAAGGCAGATTTAACATCCATCTGATAGACTTCCCATTTGAAAGAGGCAGCAAGGGAAAGAACAAGGTGGATGGAGTTCATTTTGGCAACAGTGGAGAAGATTTCAGTATAGTCAATGCCTTCAACTTGTGAAAAACCCTTATCAATAAGACGAGTTTTATGTTTATCATCTTTTCCATTTGGTCCATACTTGGTTATGTAAACCCATTTGCATCTAACAAGTTTTGGTCCCTTTGGAAGAGGAACAAGATCCCATTTATCATTTGCCAATAATGAACAATATTCTTCATTCATAATTGCGTCCCAATCTAGATGGCCTGAAGCTTCTGCAAAGGTGTCAGGATCATAATTCGTTGAAGCTTGAGCCAATAAAGAAGAGGCTCTATCAAACTGAGAATGTGTACCTCGTTGACCTGTAGGATCACCTACAAGAGCACCTACTGCATCCCGAGTAGCACGAACCCATTTTGGAAGCTGAGGAGCTGAAGGAGGATCCTAAGAAGGTATGGGAGGATTTTCATCCTCGCTGTCATCATTTGAAGAAGAAATATTTTCAGAAGTAGAAGGGATAGAGAGAGGTGGCACATCCGTCGAACTAGGCTCATAGGTTGATATATTTTCAGCAAACTTTACATCTCTTATGATGATAACATTTTTGGACTTACTTGGAATAAGTCTATATCCTTTGACATCTTCAAAATATACAACAAAAATACATTTGTCACTCTTAGGTTTTAAGGCTTTATGTTTCTCATTGGGAATATGGGCCCATGCTTCACTTCAAAAAACACAAAAGTGACTTACATCTGGTTTAATTAAGTTTCGTGTTTCTTCTGGAGTGATATTCTTTAAAACCTTAGTAGGGGTGCAATTTACTATGTAATTTGTAAAGTTAATTGCTTCTACCCAAAAATTAAGACTAAGTCCTTTAGATTGAAGCATACAATTAGCCATTTCCTTTAAGGTGTGATTCTTCCTTTCAGCTACACCATTTTGTTGTGGAGTATATGGAACAGTATGTTGCATTTGAATTCCATGCTCAGCGCAAAAGTTGATGAATTTGTTGTTAACATGTTCTCCGCCATTAATTGATTTTAGCTTAAGAATTTGATGTCCAGGTTATTTCTCAACAAAGACCTTAAAGGCCAAGAACATGTTAAAGACTTCACTCTTGAGTTTTAAGAAGTATACCCAAGTGCGTATGAGAAATCATCAATGAAAGTTAAGAAATACTTGTAGCCAGAGAATGAAACAACTGGAAGTGGACGACATAAATCATTATGCAAAAGCAGTAAAGGGGCTGAGGCGTGTCAAGAGGCACGATTTTCAAAACTATCATGATGATGTTTTCTGAGTACACATCCAAAACAAACACCATCTCTGCAAGATACCATAGGAAGACCTGTCACCATATTTTCTTTACATAGATTTTGAAGGGAGTGATAGTTTAAGTGACCAAATCGCTCATGCCAAAGTTTTTTCACTTCATCATTATGAGAAACAAATACCGAGGGAAGAGTTGATGACCCAAAGTTGTTAAACGTATACAACCTTGTAAAATCATCAACAATGTAAGTAGCTAAAATCTGTCTAGGATCTCTTAGGTCCTTAATTACAACATCATGCGGTGAAAATTCAACGATTTTACCTTCATCTGAATGAGTTATCTGATATACAGATAGAAGGTTGCAAGATAAGGTTGGAACACATAATGCATCATTAAATTGACCATTGTCTAAATGAATAGTTCCAGTCCCTACAACACTAAGAGATCTATCATCACCAACATATATATTTTTAGTGTTGCAATCATTTAAAGAAGAAAACATGGCTTTTTTTTCCCATGTGATAAGAAGCTCTAGAATCAATGAACCACTCATGAGAATGAGAAAAATAAGATAAATTTAGTGCATAACCAGACCGAGATGCTTGACAACCACATGCAGAAAGTTTTATTCCTGAAGATGAAGTTGAAGTTGAAGACTGCTCCAAATGGATGTTATGCTTCTTCATTGTTGCTTCTAAGGCTTCCATCTTCTTAAAGCATTTGGATTCTAAGTGGCCATCTGGATTATAAAAGTTGCAATGTCTATCAATCTTATTCCCTTAGTTTTTATTTGTCTTATCATTTTGTTGAATTGATTTTTCATTTCGAGACTGAAATTGCTTATGACCCTTGTTTGGTTTAGGACCCTTTTTAGGATACTGCTTCTTAGAATTCTTTGAATTTGATTGTTACTGGGCAGTTAAGGCTTTCTTAAAAGAGTTTCCAATATTAAGAAGACCAATATGTAAGAATTTTTCTTGTTCTCTTATTAATGAATCACAAAAGGCATCAAAAGAGGGGGACTTGTAGTCTTGTCCTTAAGAAATGAAGGCTTCTCTAGTAGAATGGAAGGTGGAAACAAACACAGAGTAAGTTGGTCCCAACTTGGTAAGAATGAAATAGATAAAGCTACTATCTTCTTTCTTAACCTTAACACCTTCCAAGAGAAGTCTAAGGGTCTTGAACTTGGACAAAAAATCTTCAATAGAAGAAAAATTATTGGGTTCCGACGTAAGAACTCATTTTCGAGTTGATGGGCTTTAATTTAATTTTTAATTCCAAAAACTTTAGTGAGTTGTTTCATTGTTTCATTAGGGGTATCAAGTTATGCGATATGGAATCTAAGATCTGGGGAAATAAACATCCCTATTAACCCACGTGCTTGATCTTGCCTATTTTCCCATTTGGCTGTCTTATCTTCATATTTAGGTTTAGTTTCTTGACCTGAAGCTATTATGTAAAGACCTTTACTTCTAAGTAAATCCACAATGTAGGACCATCATTGGAAGTAGTTGGTGTTGTCAAGAATAACCTGGAACGAAATTTCCATTTTAACAGAAACTAAAGTTGTAGATGTTGAAACTAAGTGTTCCAATGGAAAGATCTCGAAAAATTAGGCTGATTAAAAAAAAGGGCTCTGAAAATGGTCTTTGGATGAAGAAGTTATGACTTTTTGAAGAAAAGTTGTTGAAGATGTTGACGAAGAGCGTGAATATGCATAAATGAATGATAATGTTATATTTAAAAAAAAAATCCCCACGCCCTTTCCAAACTTAATCTAATTAGTTCACTTTAAAAAAGATTTTATCTGACCCGCCTTTATAAATAAGTGAAAGTCACTTTTACAATGGTATTTTATGAACTACTCACTAAATTGTAACTTAAATAAAAGATAAAGAGGCTTTAGAATTATAAGTTACTCATTTTTTATAATGGGTGAGAACACTTTTACATAAAGTAACTTTAAAAACATAAGTTACATATGTTTTTTGAGAGAGTAACTCAACAAAAAGAAAGATTTGAACTCAATACCTCTATTCTCATAAAGTAACTTTGGACCAAGTGAGCTAGTTTAAAAGGTTAGTAATTTTTGGAAAAGATGAAGGTTTTTTTTTAGTCACTGAAGATTTGGGGTGCGTGCTTACTTGAAAAAACTATTTTTTTTATAAGAAAAAAACCACATAACCCAACACGGACATGCAAAAAAAAAAACAAACCTTATGACTTGAAGTTAGCTTTCGCCGAAAACTAAATATTTTCCTCAATGTTTCTAATTTTCCGATATCACACTAAGGCACGACAGAAAAGAACATACGCATGAGAAAAAATCATTCCTTTCTGTTTCTGATTTGCCCAGATCGCACAGAGTCGTCGGGCAAAGAGCATATGCAGAAATTAAAGGTATAGATCCAGTAATAAAAAAACAGAGCTAAATAAACCAAAATAAACAAAGAGATAAATAACTAACACTGTAAATAAAGACTGTATACCTCCACATCTTAAAAATGACGTAGCTAGGGCTACCAGAAACCATTTTACGTGAAACGAAAGGGGCTCCTCACTGGAACAAATTCTCCTAACACAATAGAGCAGTCATCTTGGCCCGAAAGCATTCAGAAACAATATATCTAAAAAACTACAATGGGATGCAATTGTACCGACTTCGGATTTGGATCACCAACGGATGCAACCCTCAAATAGCTCTGATACCATGTAGGAATTTTCAGGGTAAGTTCCTCGGATAGAACACCAAAGGACACCGTTTACAAACACATCACAGATCAATACACCAATATTCTTGATGTGGTTAAAACCCTCAAAGAGGGAAACAATCCACGACTTGAGCCAACGCTGCCACTTCAGGCAATTTATTAATAAAAGAATGGAAATTTACATAAGCTTATCTCATGAATGGTCACCTTACAAGTAACCTTTCATGCTCTTTAAATAGAGATCATAGACCAATCGAGTGTTAAGCCACGTATCAAGTGTCGGTAATACCGAGAAAAGAATGAACCATCGAATCACTTCATATCTAAAACATATCGTGATTGTCCAATTGTAAGTTACAAAAGTACATAGTAAAAAACACATTTTACCTAACTCTACACGAGACCAAGTTATACTTAACTATTTCCTATGTATCGGAATATTTTAACAATAAACATTGGTCTTAAAAGGAAATGCACTAAAATGAATCATTGTTGACAACCTTTACTTCATACAAGAAGTTGCATTCAAAAATAAATATCCATACAACTTTCGTTGTTTGAGAGAAAGAAATATATGATTATTAAGACAACACACAACAAAACAACGACCCAACAATTCCTTACCAATAAATGAATAAAATAAAATATTTAATATATTTAAATGAATAAAATAAAATATTAAGTTTTTAATATATTTAACTGAATAAAATAAAATCTTAATTTTAATATATTTAAATGAATAAGATAAGATCTTAATGTTGAATCTATTTAATATATTTAAATGAATAAGATAAAATCTTAATTTTTAATCTATTTAAATGAATAAGATAAGAAAAGTAATTCAATCATTAATGATTTGATGGTAAACGAAACCAGCAAAATCTTTATTAAAAAAAACAAAACCTGTATTTCTTTTTAAAAAGGAAGAACACTGTTATGAGATAAAAGCATCTTTTACTTTAGTGCCTTAAGGTGCAAGAGATTTGGTAAAGGTTCAAGCTTTTTGAAAAATGTCGACGAACAGAGATGCTTCAATCTTTGTACTGAAAGTCTCGGCTGTGCTGAAGTAGGGGCAAATCAGTACGTGGGAACTTCTCATTAAGAATTATATAAAATTATAATTTTTTTTTTTTTTTTAAATTGATAGCATAACTTTCAAATCATATTTAATAATAAAGTTATTTAGATTTTGATAAGAAATAAATGGCACAACCCAATTTCTCATGAGCTAATCCTATAATCCTTAAATTTAAATATTTAAATTAAAATAAAGGTCGTTGAAGATTTAAAGAAACATCTTATATTTGGAAATTAGTATTGGGATCAAACACATGCAAAAGCGTATGCATTTTTCCCAAACTTATTTCTAGCTTTAGGCTCATAATTTAATAGTTGATCACTTTTGCCGTCTAGTGGTTGGCTTATGCATTTTTCCAAAACTTATTTCTAGCTTAGGCTCATAATTTAATAGTTGATCACTTTTGTCGTCTAGTGGTTGGCTTTGGCAGTAAATTGAAAAATATTTTTAAAAGAGATTAAAAATTTTATTGCAAAATTTTAATTTCTTAAGTTGTTTCATGTTTTTTTACAAAAATAACCAAGACACAGATAAATTCGCCAACAAAAGGGCTATTTTGGAAACTATAACCCCCTTATTTCTACATCATTCTCTTAGGCTTCTACCCAAGGTTTATAAATTTTTTCTTATTTCCCTTTAATTTTATTCTGTCTTTTTCTAGGGAAATTGCTGCCTTCATTTTTCTAACCGCATGGTCTTCCAACCAGAGCTAGATATGCCAATATCCCATCAACTAAGTTGATTACCTCAAAGTCAACAAAAGTCAGAATCTCGATGATTGATGTTTTTACTTTCTTCACCATTCCAATGGATTCTATGAATCTCTAGTTTGCTAGATTGAGGTAGTTAGTCGTTTGCTATAGTGTCGGTCTTCCTAGTTTTATCCATGATTCCCTAGGAATGATATTCATAGGTGATCCAAAATCCACTATGTCTTGTTTTATCATATATCCATCTATCCCAAGGACTACTTGAGGGTCATAGTCATCAAAATGTTTACCCTGAGATAGTTGGCGCAAGTTCCTACTCTGGTTCCTCTCCTCGTTATAGTCTTTCAATATAGGGAGGAGTTTGATCAAAGAACATGTTGACTTTTCTTCTTTTAATAACTCCAAAAATTCCTTTAATATGTTAACTTTCGTCAATTTTTGTTGTCCCACTTCATTTTTGAAAAAACCGACCGCCTTTTACATTGTATCACTATGTTGCTTCATATTTAGATATTGGGCAGTACTTTTGGAAGGTCAATCTTTTTTTTGATTTCCTAGAATGTTTCCTTGACCTATTCCCAATTTGGTATGGAGGTTTTTTTAGTTCAAAACCTTTTGCTTTGGGGCAGTTTGAAGGAGATTTACAACTCTTTTGTTTAATATTTTGAATGGGAGGTGTTAATTTCAATTAACTCGACCTCCATGGTCTCATTATGAAGATGGGGTTATAAAGATCCCAAATCTCAAAAGTTCTCAGAATCAAATTTTGATATCATTTTTGAATTAGGCTCGCCAAAAGTTTTTTGGCGATATAAATTTTATCTTGATTCGATACTCAAATCGAAAGTTATGGTCATGTAAAGATCCACCTTTTAAGTTCCTTGTGACATCAAGCAACTCTCCACTTGGCTCACCAAGTGGCATATGTGGCACTTTCATGTTGCACGCCACTTCAACACATATATATCCTCGTCAGCGTGATAACACCATTGCGCCCAAACACGGGAAGGCCACAATAGATCCAAGCACTAGATTAAGAGCATAAGTTGCATTAATTGATGACAAAATATTCATCACGTGATTTCTGTCAAGCATGCTCACCACCCTAGGACACCATCATATACTGTTAACACTAGAAGAAAGGTGTGATCAAAATTTCTCCATCAATCGACGCCAAAAATTGACGTCGCACCTTTTGTCACTCTGCACCCAACCTACCCTACTGACACCACATTAACATTGTGATAATGTCACCCTACCATGTGGCATCTATTGAGGGTTCTGTGTGTCATCCACAACCGACCCCATTGGCCACCTAAAAATCCCATTTTCGTTTACCACATGTTACGCAGGCAATGTGCCACATCAGTGCTCATCCCATGTCATTAACCACATCAACCAGAGTTACATATGACATTCCAGGTGGTCATACCCAGCCTCTGTGGTGCCTTCCACCTCAACCTAAGTTAGGGGGTCTTACAGAGCCCCAGTCCTCCTCATAAATCAATGAATCCCATTATATAGAATTTCGAGGGTGTCCACACTTGTCCTTCCACCAGGCCTCCATGTTAGTGTGCCATCACGCTTCCGTGCGAAGATGCGGAGGAGGCCCAAGCCCCAAACTATGTGCAACACAATGGTAACTTCACTTCGTCATGTGATGGAAAAATGCCAGTCACAAAACTTCTATTATAGCACCCATCCTTCAACATGTTACCGCCCAACAATGGGTGTGACACGGGATTAAGCATTAATCTTTGCATTAACGCTTAATCCTCTCTAAATTTGTGATTAAGTGGCATAAATGGTGATTATAGCAAGGATTAGTATAATCCACGATTTCTCCATTCCTTTGATTTTTTTTGTGAATTCTTTTATAATTTATCAAGGCTCATTTGGCCCGACTTCAACCCCGATCCACTACGACACCCATACTTAATGCCTAATGTCTTGGTTGAACTTGTTCATGACCAAGCGTCACTCAAGTGTCAATATTTTTACATAAAGAAAATCCTTGCTCCAACATAAGTCTTTCAATGTGATATGCACATTTGATTTCATGAAGTGAAGTTATTAACCAAGTCTTCAAGCACACAAAGAGCCCCTTCAACAATTTGTCAACAACGAACTCCTTAATCATAATAGCACACCGCCATGACATTGCACGGGCCACAACAACTTTAACTGAATTGGTAAAGCCTTCATACACATCATTGACCATATACCTTCTAGCATCCTTTAAATAACATATATTTATGGCATTCATACATGTCATATAATGAAATCACAAGCATTAAAAAACAAATGTTCATGTTAATTAATCAAGAATAATCATATAAGAACCCTGCAACTCAAGAATATATCATAGCATGTTAACAACAAGCTTGACTAGTCTTTTGGTAGCAATAAATTCTCACAGCATCCAAACCAGACTATTTCACCATAACAGTCTAGTTAGATGTCTCAATTAGTCATACATGGTCATGGAAATAGCTCAACTCTTGACGAATGTAAATGAAACCACATACCATATCATACCAACTGAGGAACCTCAAGCATCGATGCACTTGACTACCTCCTCCTCTCAAAGGGAGTCTGCAGCCTTCAACAAAGTAATGAACCATGATATTTGCAACATGGTACATTAGAGAAATCTCATACCATAACTAGTTAGCTGAGGCATATTAAACAACTATGCATATTCATGTATTAACATTGTAAACCATTAGGATAACAACTGCACATAGGTCCATAACTTTATCATGATCACAAGGGCATATAAAACATCAACTCACTATGAAAAAACAAAAATCTCAACAATCATCCGGAGTTGGTACTAATCCATACACATAGCACATAATCTAATCTACCAAAGAGATGACCCACAAACATGGTTGCAATAGTAAGCCACCCAACTTAGGAATATATAAGGTACTGAGACATATGCGGTAACAAGTTAGTTTTTGTATCGTTTTCACACCCTCCATCATAAACATATTAAGCAACCTACAAAAGGATAAAAAAATTGCATGTACATAACTCAAGCAACTCGTAATCACCACAAATACACAAGTTAGCTAGTTAGCCTTGATTAAATAGTGAATCATGCATAGTTATATAAATGGGATAAGATTAATCATTGGTCATAAATTCCAATAAGACATATTACAATCTATAGGCTATCATGCATAATCCAAGAATACTTATTTGAATGGTCTAAGATAGTTGGAAACTAAAGGAGGGATTTCCACTCTTTCCCCACCATAGGTCAACTACATTAGGACCTTTCTTGTTGCTAACCACCCCTAAGCCAGATTGCAAGTCTGAGGAATTTCTTGCACTAGGGAAGTTCACACCAATGGTTCTTTCATACATTGAGCTTCACACCATCCACATAGGCTTAAACGACAGGGTGTCAAACACAATCAGGGGAATTGGTGCCCATAGTCATAAAGCACAAGCTCAAGGTCACGAAGCACCAACTCCAGGTTACAACTCGATAATCAGCTCAAGCTCTGCCCCAATCAATTGTACCATGATCCACCATTATGCTTGTCAATCAACACTAGCCTTGAATGCCTTCTATTAGAGACTAGAACTAGTAAGCTAAGACTTAAAACAAGTCCAAAAAAATTCTCCCAAAGAACCTCTCCGTTCCTATTTCCAAACCTTGTGATATCTCTTCTAAGCTACCTTTCTTTGTTTTTTCCTTGAGTCCCTTCGTGTCCTCCCATGAGTGTGTCCCTTCCGTTTCATTCACATCCCAATATGAAATGTCGATAATTTCCTCTATCCAATTCCATCTTTGCTAGGTGTCAAGTGGTGGTTTGCCACTTTCTCCCTCCTCATGTGAGTATGGGTGTATTCACAACATGCAATACGTACCCAACAAGCATGAAATAGGTGTCACCTACTGGCACACCACTAATAACTACATCTTTTAATTCAGCTAGTAGGGGTCATGGCTTCAAGCAAAACATATGAGCGGAAAGCTTCCCTCAGACAAAGGATTGGTAAGACTATCCAACCTTCAATTACATTAATTAATTAATAATAATATTTTTAATTAGATATCCAACCAATCGTATCATTCCACGCTAGCGTTATAATCACAATCATCATTATAATAAATAAGGGGGTGTTACAACATGGCTCCCCTGCCAACACATGAAGCAGTAGACCCTTCCCCAGCCTCGACCTCGTCCATTGTATCCACATCATCTTCTAACAAATCCTCCTCTATTGTTTTGTCTTCCTCCTTGTGTAGTTGGGTCATTAAG
Source organism: Pinus tabuliformis (assembly GCA_031772625.1). Taxonomy (NCBI): domain Eukaryota; kingdom Viridiplantae; phylum Streptophyta; class Pinopsida; order Pinales; family Pinaceae; genus Pinus; species Pinus tabuliformis. The sequence goes on along the minus strand of CM062815.1, from coordinate 816,468,745 downwards.
TTGATCAGATGCCTGTGTGAGAGAGATAATATGATAAGTAGGCTTGTTTTTTCTATCCAATTGGCATTTTTGTGTGGAATCAGTATTATCTTTGCATATGGTTTCACCATTTAGGTTTTATATTCCTTATATTGTACTAGCACTCTCTAGTATTATGGCTTGACACAATCTAACATAAGGCACAATATGTGTCTTCTTGAACACAACAAACATCCTAAACAAAATAGTCTACAAATTTACAATTGTCCTTGGTGTGCCATCATTCCTGTAATTAGTGCACCATAGGTTATTTTTATACCAAGATGAGCTTAACAACGATTCCCACAATTGTTCAATCTTTTCTTTTAATTTTTTATCAATCATTGAGGAATTTGACTGAGAGTCATCATCTATTTCAATACATTGGTCCATTTTCAAAGCTTCTTCACCTGACGAGACTTCATGTCGTTCTTAGACCCTAAGATATTTTGTAATATCCCAACAACATACCACTAAACCAACAGGGCTTCATCAAAATTATATGGGATTTGACTTAACGAATCATTAAATTTTTTATCATACTCCCTTATTGTTTCATCTGGTCTATATTTGATTTCATTTAACTTTTGAGTTGCAAAATTTTTAACATCCTGAGCTTTGAAGAAGGAGAAGAAATTATGTGAAATTCATAGACCATGTTAGAGATCTCTTCTGAAGAGATGTTGCAAATTGTGCCATCTTTTTATCTTCATTTGTAATATCATTAGGTGTCCAAAAATTTTCACTGACAAACAAGTGCTTTTTAGGGTCTTCATCGTCTCGACTTCTATTTTTCTCTTCTTCAACAAGTAATAATTGTGGCAAAGGGGGTATGCTCATGAGATTTCTTATATGGAGATGTATGTCTTCATTTTCTTCATTGTATGTCCAAGTTTGGTTAACTGCAGGTATTTCAATTTCGTGAAAGTCTCTCATATTTTAATGTTTGCCTTGTCTATACCAAATTGTAGACGAATTTGAATTAATAAGTAGTCTTTGTTGGGGGGATTCTCTAATAATGGGACTTGATATACCTGTGACAGGGTATCGCAGAATCATTGGCCTAGAGTCATCAATTTCCATAATGTCTACATGCCTAGTAAGGATTAACTATAGACTATTATTTCTTGTTGGAGTGTTCGGTGCTATGCCTTTCAACTTTGGGTGCTCTCTGCTACCTTAAGAGGAGCTTTTTGCATCATTGATCTCTCGCTCTCGAACTTCTTTACTTCTTAATCTATAGTTAAATTTTTCATCCCATATTTCTTGTTGCTCCTTTTGTCTATTGTCCCTCTCTATTTTTTGAATATAGGTAGGTTGTTTGTACTTTCACATATGTGCTTGGGTCTTCCTTCGAGTTTCCTTATCAAGCATGTATTCTCGTGTCATTGCAACTAGCCATCTTCCTCTCATTTTGACAACCAATATATTTTTACTTCTCTCCTTTTATTATTTGCTATTTATTTCTCTTGAACATTTACCCCCCCCCGCCATCGTCATTTCGACTCTCTTGGTCGGTGAGGGTGATTTCGACAAATATTTTCATTTGCTCAAGAAATAATCCCACACTTTATTTGTCTTTTTGCACTAAGCATCAAGAATTTCTCCCAATTAGCCTACCGCTTACATCTGTCAGAGTATATTGTAGGTTGTAAGATGTGGTTTGTATTCGGCTATATGACTGACTCCCTTGTCGAGGAAAAAATTATGTAATAAAACAATTATGGTGCAAACTACATTGTTTTGAAATTCGGCAAAGAATCTTGCTTTAATTTTTTAAATAGAAGTGCACTTTTCTATTTCTTTCTCCTTGTAGAAGTCATCTAATATATTATCCACCCACTCATGCAATTTTGTTCTTCCTCCGATAGTTAACTTTAAATTTAGTCAATTGTCAAGTTTTGTTTGTCACATTAGGGAAGTGGTCGAGATATTTCTTTATTTAAACAGGGACCAATTCAATAAATTTTTAATGTGCTTTAGTGAAAAAGTGTGCTCTAGCTTCTGCAATAGATAGTTGGTTTCTCCACGCATAAATCTTCAGGTAGTTAAGGTTTTTCTCCCATAACTCTTGTATCTATTCCAATATTAACATTTATGCATGCATATTGTATACACTTTAGTCAAACACTACCAACAATGGAACCAATGTTGTAATCTAGCGAAAAGTATGCATTAATCACCAGTAGGATGGAACATCGAGTAAACTTAAAGAGTTATGTGCATTACATGGAAGAGAATAAATATAAAAGTAGTAGAGAGCCAACAAATGCACACTTGTATTAATATATCCTCAACAACCAACTAGTCCATAGAATCGAGTACATTCAGATCTATATCCCTGAGTAGACATTTACAACTATTTAACTGTTTCAGCCAACTTGGTTAGTCGTCTCGATCCCAAGATTCCACTTGTATAATTATCTTTTATCTGGAATTGTCTTTAGTTATCTTTCCCTGTGCTTTTATTTTTTGTGCAGTTTGTTAATTTGATTGACTTAGGGCATGACAAAGTGACCTTACTTCTCAACATGTAATTGTCCAAATGTTTTAGTTTTAAAACTTTTAAATTCTACTATACCTCTTTCCAAGAGTGTCAACATTATAACAAATGAAAAAGTGATCACCACCTTATGTTTCCTTGTTCCAACAATCTCAAAAATAGATACCCCAATACAACTCTTAAACAGACTGCATGAGGGGGTATTTTAGTAAAATAAAATATCCACTTCAGAGCTATCCCTTTCATCTAGTTAGCAATTTCAGAGTCGAACTCTAGTGGTTTTAATAGTTGCATGGTTTCTTAATTGTGCTTTCTTATGAATCCAACTTTTGTTAATCTTTAGATGTTTATTAAAGGATGTTTTTTAAGAAGCTAGTGTCAATGAGAGTGCAATTTCATGAGCATTGCATTCATTCTCAAATTTTGTGGTAATAATTTAGTGAGCTTGTTTTAAAAAACCGTGAGAATAGTTTTGATACTAAAAGAACAAATATGAAAGCTATTAAACGAACAAGTGGGAATAAGAGCTCATTGCTCAATCCACTAAGTTGATGGCTACGAGGGACAAAGAGATGGTTAGGCTAAATTTTGCATCATAAAGGAAAGAAAAGAAATTAGAAATCAAGGATCTCAAAAGAGAGAATGTGAAATGAAGGAGAGATTAAGGAAACTTGCAATTTAAGCTCCAAGTGCACCCAACTCTAATGAGGAGATGATACTCAAAAACAAAGACTCTAGTGAGGAGATGATGCTCAAAGACATATTGAGACACCGTGAGTGGCAAAACACACCATTATAATTAATCGTAGAGAAATAGATTCCAGAATTCAAGATGAGAGTGAATACTCCAGAGCGTAAACGAGAGTAAATACTCCAAAAAAAAAAAAAATAAGCCATCTCCAACATCAACTTAATAAAAATAAAACATTCTTTGTTAGAAAAATCTTAATTAAATATGAAATGGCATGAACCCCAAAATATAATTATCCAAAATAAAAAATAATAAACGTCATGTATACAGAGTTAATACTTCATTACCCACTATCAAATCCTAAATTACTTAGTCATTAGAATTTACATAATATATACAATAACCATTAAGTAATACCTTACACAAAAAGTACTTAGAATTGGAAAATAGGATGCAAACTATGCCACATGTTAGACTACCGACAAAAATCAATGACGTTTTAAGAAAACTATTAACTGTCAAAAATACGTTCTTGTACTTGCCCAGACGGTGACATAACAGATTTACAGGCAAATACCCGATGGCGAAAATCCTGCGGGCTGCGGGCCCAATCACCATTAAAAACGCGGATTCCACGGGTTTTCATGCAATCCTTTTATACAATCTGAAACAACCGTCAGAAATTGCTCGCTGAAAGTTAACAGCGGCTCTGACAATATTCTGAACTTTTTGAGTGGTGTTGCAGTATTACGATTTTTGGACAGAGGGAACGCCTGTAATGGTCCCATGGCCGGATGTAGTGGCAAGATTCGTCCAAAGAAATAATTATGACTTAATTCTACTTCTAATTTTAGAAGAACTAAATATTACACTATAACGGTATATAGTTTTTATATTATAATAATCTACTTTATTATTATTCAAATAAATATTTTGAAATGTAGCTACATGTCCCGTCAATTTTATGCCACTGCAGTGCGTGGATAAACGCCAGAAAGTGCTCGCTGACACATCATGCGACAGGGACTGCTCGAGACAGCCTTTATACGTTGAACCAGTGGTAACCACTTTTACTCGCTGGAAAACCACCACTTCACAAGCTAAGGATGTGTGGGATATCGTTATGGAATTTTTCATAATTAAAGGTATTGCAAAGGAGTGGTATCCTTTTCCCCATTCCTTAATGTCATTAGAATGAAAATCCAAAGTGTGCATGTCATTTACTATCCTAGCTAGGTGGCATATCAGATTAAATTTGGGAGGACAAAAATCAAAGGCCATCATAACTTTTACCATCATGCAAACAAAATATGATGGAGGAGCAACCTTTTCAATCATGCTTTATTGTGAATTCAGGTACATTTGGAATAAAAGGACTTTAGAGTTCCAACAAGGATTTCCCATTTTAATTGGGTGGTAACCTTCTAAGATGCACCCATGAGTATAATCACAACTCTAGAGCATCTCTTCTCAGCATATATTTGGCATTTACCGAGAGGCAAAGATTTTTAGCCTTGGTAGCAATGGAGGCTAGTTGCTTGGATTTTGAGAGTAATTATCCAACTATACCTTGTTTTCATATGTTTCTTAGTATTAAATGTGTGTGGGAATTTAAGTAGTTTTCAATTCTAACAGAGGAATTTAAAAGGGGGATTGGAATCAATGTTCTTGTCTTTCTAAAGCTTGGAAAGCATATAAAATCATAACTATCGAGGGAGTAGCTTTTGTGGGAGATTACAGAAATATGTCACGTCTTGCAAAGATAAGAGGCCCTTCTAGTAGGCAACAAGACTTCTATTTCCTTTGCCACAAAGAAATGCATGCTTAGTCGGAAAATCATAATAATGGATGCAATAATAATGGAAACTCTATTATAGCGAAAAAGACTTATTAAAATTTTAGAATTTGAGTGCAATATGATATATCAATTAGTTTCAAGTTTGGCTAAGAGTTCTCAAGTAGCTATCATTAACTTCATAATGACTAAAAGTTTATGTATTATGAAGATAAAATAAAAATTCATTCATCGTATCCTAGATGTAGACATATTCGTTTCTAAACTAGAAAAGACAATTCTAATATTTTAAAATTATTATATTATCATTATTTAATAAAATTATAACAATTTTCTAATATAAAAATTAATTCCTCGTATATGAATTGATGAAAGTTTTCTAATTTTATATATAAGGATAATGAAGACTATTATGTGCACTTGCTTCTTGTGATTTTGAAAAATAGCAATATTATTGTTATCAATTGGACATTAAATGAACTTTATTATTATAAGGATATTGATTCATAATAGGATAGCACATTTTATAGAGTTATGTTTTTAAATGGTCATTGTATTCATGCTTGTGATTTTGAAAAATAGTAATATTATTATTATTACTTGGATATCAAATGAACCTTATTATTATAAGGATATTGATTTGTAATAGGGTAACACATTTTATAGAATTGTGTTTCTAAATGATCATTGTATTTGATTGTTTAATATGAATATAATTTTTGGAATAAATAGTTTAATTTTTAGGAGTTTGTAAAGATGAAGGATTATTTTTGATGATCTTAGATTTCATGCTTAACTAGGAATTATGGATTATGTTGAAAGAATGTTTTTTTATTAGGTGTGCTCTCCAAATTTATTATTAGTAGGTGTTGGTTTTTTAGTGATATATTTCCTAAGTTGAAAGAAAAAAATAGGTTTTTCATGGGCACTTTACCAAAAACCGTCCTCTGTGAAAAAAAGACGAGCAGGCCCAAGCCTATATTTCTAAAAAATCCAATTTCCAACCAACACAAAGTGAAGAAGGAATTAACAAAACAAGGATGCAATCCCAAAGAAATCTGCTAAAGTGAAACCAATGCTAGAACCTTTCCCCAACAAAAACTCTTTTGAGGCTCTTCAAGATCTAGAACAAGATGAAGATTCCCTATGGATGAAACCCCAAATAAGGATCGTGGAAACGTAGAAACGTCAGTGAAAAATGAACAAGCAACCCCTTCACAGGTCGACCCTCTAGATTCAGATCCATTTTTTGAGAAAAGAGCATTGGAATCTACGCTCTCCGATCACGTGGAGATTAAGAAGTCTACCCCCAACTTTTACCAGAAAGTTGTGGCAATTAAGGCAACATGCAAAATCATGTAAGGGAGACAACACTGAAAAAATCCTCCTCCTTGAATGCAATGGAACCACCTTTCACTAGACGCAGTAAATCCAATAAAGAAAAGCAAGAATGCAAAGGCTTCAGGATCCCAACTCCAAGTGGACTCTTTGCTCCAAAAGCCTCCCAAATAGCTTAATGTTTTGTTTCTGCATACTATTATGCTCTCAATATGTAAAAATTACACTCGTAAACATGTAGAAGGACACAATTGTAATAATTGTGAAAACACTACGATTTGTCTCCCATGAATTTAGTCATTACCTTAATAGAAAATCCCACAAAAAAATGACAATGTAATGAATACCTCGTGTATTTGTTGTGACTAGGCACAAACTTAATAAAATCACTACTCATTTTTGTCCAAACAAAATTAGTGATATTTAAAAAAAAATTAAGAAATAAGTTTGTTAATGAGAAATAGTGAATAATCTCTAAATTTATAAGAGTTAATCAAAGTTTTTAAAAGTAACTTTCCAATAGTTTATTTAATTATATTAGTTCCATTTTAGATGGAAACATTTTCATTAAGCCTTAAAAAAATTATGTTCATTTGATTCATGCTTCTAAATTGCCTTCCCCTTGGCCTCTACATAAAATCTATGAATTTTACCATCTAAATGTTATATTTTTAGTCAGAAATCGAAACAATCAATCATATATTTAAATTTGGCCCAATAATGGACTAGTTCCTCCTTGTATCTATAACTTGAAATAATACTCATCTTGATAAATGATGTTCATTTCAATAAATTAACCATGTGTGATCAAGCTTTCGTATGTGTCAACCTTCACTTATAATCCAAAGGAGACATGAGAAGGTGGGATTTGAATTTAGTGCCGGTTGAACAACGAGCACTATAGGAGGCCACTCCTAGGACGATTAGTTCACTATGATTAAGCTCCCTCACAAAAGTCTAGTAACTATTCATGGTGTGAAAGCACATTGAATTCCAAAGCAAAAGCTAAGAGTTTCATAGTTATCACCTTGTTCAAACCTAAAAAAGAAAAATTATCCCACCTTAATTTAAGCATTTACATTTTAAAAAAAATCATTTTAAACAACAAAATAATAATAAAACTAACTTTATTTCATTATTAACAATAAAATAATAATGAATAAAATTGTATTTCACTATTAACAAACCACAAATAACACTCTAAACTAAATTGTTATGAATAATAATGAATAAAATTGTATTTCACTATTAACAAACCATAAATAATACTCTAAACTAAATTGTTATGATTTCACTCTAGATATAACATTTCTTATTATTATTATAATAATACTCTAAACTAAATTGTTATGATTTCACTCTGGATATAACATTTCTTCTTATTATATAATGTCATCACTGTAATAAATTTTAATTAAAAGAAAAATTAAAAAAAATAAACCTAAACATCTTAAAAAATGATGAATGAAATTTTATTTCACTATTAATAGTATGTGTTAAGACTATGTGGTTCTTCTTAAGAGATTATATGTTTAAAACTAGAGGGGTAGAGTATGTATGCTTTCGTAGACTTAGTATGTGTTAAAAGTATGTGTTTCCTCCTAAAAGATCTCAAGTTTAAAACTAAAGGGGGTAGAATATGTATGTTTCTGTAGACTTAGGAATCAAATCGTTGAACAGAAATAAGTCCCTTATCCCACAAACAAAAAAATCTCATACAACAATTTGGTACTTAATCATGACCTTAAAATTAAATAATAATAATAATAACAACAATAAAATAATAATAAATAAAACTTTACTTCACAATTAACAAACCACAAATAATACTTTATACCAAATTATTATGATTTCACTCTATATATAACATCTTTTATTACTCTTTTTTTTTTTCTCATAGAAAAAGTCGTAATTTCTATTAATAGTAAGAAATTACATTCCGTAGATGTATAGACATATACATATCGAGGCTAGTAGCTTCCCAAATAACCAAAAAACAATGGTTGAACAGCAACAAACATAAAATATTGTGCATCAGTCTCCGTACAGGGAGGTCATGAAAGATTGAGAAACAACTATAACCGACAAGGTAGCTGTCTGGCAAAAGAAAGCCTTTATTCTCCACGCAGGGAAGCCGCGTATAACGAATATTACTTTGTTGTATCATCATTATAACGAGCTTTTTTTAATCGTACATAACTCTTAATATAGCCTTTATTTTTATTAATATTTTTCTCAAATATATTTAATGATATTATAAATATATATTTTTTCCCAAATAAATTTAAGAATTCATTTCCAAAATTTATTTTCCATAAAAATTAATTAAAGAAATTTCTGATACGAAACTAATTAAATATCTAATAACATTAACCATAATTCATTAAACTGATTCCTTCCACCTAACTACAAGTAATTAAACAAACCCCCAGCTTTCCACGATCTGGTTATCGCATCAAATCAAACACACGAAGTTGAAATATACCAAAAGAAACTGTACTTACCTAGAATGAGAAGAGCATCTGGAAAAGCTCCGAGCACAGGCAGAAACAAGCCTCCGATGATCCCAGGCCCCATCACAACCAGCAGAAGCTCACTTCCATCCGATAGAAGAGACGCCGCCACGAACATTATGTATCCGTAAACCACGAGCAGGAACAGATTACCCAACGCAGACTCGGTGCAGGGCAAGAATCCATAGCTTTCCTCACACGTAGACGAACTATTAGCCTTCAGGTTCGAGTTCGAATCCCGCCGCGGCCAATTCTCCGAAGTAGGCTTCACAATGAATCCCATAGTAGAAGCCACACTGTCAACTCCGCCGGACGCCGCTTTTGCCCCGCGATCGATTCCCGTCGGAAATCTCCGTTCGCTGAGAACGCAAGCACAGTGCAGCAGGAGCACCAGAACCACAAATCGCTTCATCGTGATTCCGTCAGTTCTTCCCTCAGATCTATAAATTGCAAGACTCTGCTTGTTAAGATCTTTTAATTTAATTCCAAAACTCTGCTTGTTAAGATCTTTTCATTTAAATCCGAGAATCTGCTTGTTGAGATCTTTTCATTTAAGTCCAAGACTCTGCTGGTTAAGATCTTTTCATTTAAATCCAGTTTTTGTTAAAGATCCGAAGAAAAGTCCGTCGCACGACTCTGCTGGTTAAGATCTTTTCATTTAAATCCAGTTTCTGTTAAAGATCCGAAGAAAAGCCCGTCGCACTTCCAGATTGCGCGGCATGAAGAGGTCTCAATCAAAGGTCGGTGACGAATTCCTTTGGTGTTGGACGCACCCGCAGATCAGAATTTGTCCGAAATTCTTCGATCTTAGCAGAGTTAATACCTTTCTTTGAAGAGTCTCGCAGGTGGAAGCGTGGGAAGCCACTAGAACTTTGGTGATTCTTCTGTGTAAATTATAGTTTTTTTAGGGAATGTGCGAACGATAAGCACCCATTCAATGCCGTGTGAGCTAGCGGGCACACCGTCCGAAAAAGTACCTTACCAGCATTTGCGTTTCTATTGGATACCGGGTCCCTCCATGGCATGGCCTCCGCGTACGCAGCGCGGATACGGATCAGTCTGAGGTCGGTGATCATAAATTAATTGTTTTTAACCTGAAAACCAATCCCGGGGAAAGCGATCCATGTGATAACCCCTTGGATCGAAAAGGTTTGTTATTTATTGAATATTTAAAAGTAGGAATAATTCTGTCTTGGATCATTGGGATAGCCATTTTGGATGATGCATGTGTTACGTTAAAAAGCATCACTACTTTACAACCAAATCGGGCTGCTGGAACGTGGGAGGGAGTATTCTCATTATCCTTTGCTCGAGGTGGTTTTTTTTGGATGGGGTAGGGTAGGAAATTCTATTCAATTTTGCCACTAATTGGAATTTGATTTCAAGCTGGTTACAAATTTCTTATTAGAGTTATTGTTAATTGTTGAAAGATATTGTGTTATTTTTGAATTAAATTATGGATGGTCAGAGTTTAAGGCATTTTGGGATCATTGGAATTGGTGCTATTTGACTCCTAGGTATGGTCTCATGAATGAAATGTTGAAAAGGGGGTCCATAGGTTTAATAAGGATATTGTGTTGGTTTTAGTATTATATTGTTAGGTTTGATGTTTTTTAATGAAATGTTGGAAAGTGGATTAAGAGGAGGTAAAATAGTTTGTTGGTTTATGGAGGTATTATGGATGGTTTATATGTTATTTTAAAAAGCATCACTACTTTGAATGTGGGAATGGAATGTGGGAGAAGTATTCTCAATATGCTTTGAACGAGGTGTTTTTGTTGTGTTTTTGTTGTTGGGTAGGAAATTGTATTTAATTTATTTTCAAGTTAGTTTGAAATGTTTTATTATAGATATTGTTAATTATTGTTGAAAGGTATTGTGTCATTTTTTAATTCATGAAAATGTAGTTAGAGTTATGGATTGATTTTTTTGTAAGTCGATACAAAAATATTCTTATTAATTTTAAAAGTTTTATATTGATAACATATGATGTTCATATGATAGAACCAACCTAAAGATGACCATAAGCAAAATAGGTCTAGGATGGCCATGAAATAAAGTACATAATACATATAGAAAATGAAAAAACAGAAACATTGGAATCATGTAGCTCCCAGTTGATAATCACTGCGTCTTTTTTTTCCTTTCTTCTTTGCTACTTTGATCCAACCTTCTAGAGGTGTGGTTACCAAAGTTACCTTAATATTGTTCTGGCAATCTAAGGCGGCATCCTTGTCAGAGTTTGAGGTTGATTCATGGGCTCACTTCATGACACTCGTTAGAACATTGTTACTGAGTTCTTCTCTTCTGGGTGACAAAACTTGGATCTCCTGAGCCCCTTCACAAGGCTTTTGGAGATCTGAATTTTGGATCTCGCTCGATGGGAGCATGGTATCATTAGACTCAACATCTTCTTGATCCGAGGAAGAGGAATCCTCTTCTTCTTGGGGAGGCGGGCTACATGGCTTCCATGCTTTATATCCAAGCTTTCATTTGATTGGTTTTTGAGAATAAGGGTTCTGAAGATGACCTGTTTGATGGCAAAGTCGACATCGAAAAGAAATGTTCTCGTATTCCAATTGTTGGGTCCAATGAAAATCACCTATTTTAATTTTTTTTTTGTCAAGAAAGCATTGGATGATGTTGATTTCTATGCAAATCCCGCCATAGGTGAAGACTCCACATTGGCCTCACGAGGGATCTACAGCCAGAAAAAAACCCAAGGTGTTTCCAATACTCGGAAACACTGAAGAATGTCATAGATGGGCCTGAAAATTTGGGGGCCTAACCCAAATGGGTAGCTTTGTGATTACAGTTGTGGAGGGGTCAAAATCTAAGAACCAAGGGGTCAGGAAGAGCCCAACTTCTCCCCAAAATTAGGGTCCCTTGGAAAGAGCATTCTAATAATTCACATCATTGTCAAAAATGACGATGAAGAAATAATTGGAACAAAAGAGGACCTTGCATGCCTTGGTCCAAGTTGAATGGATCCATTGGTAAAGGTATGTTGTATGTGGCCATAGCCCATTGAAATGGAAAATGAGGCCATTACCTGCCTACAAATCTTAGATTCCATCCAGATTTGGATGAGTGATTTCCACTAAAGGAACATCATCAACTTTGTCTACTATAAAAGGACTCGAAACAACTTGGGTGTGAGTTGCCTTTCCTAAGGGCATGGGACATTGCTGAGGTGACTTTGCACTTTATGGAACCTGGTTTGGGATCGCGTCTTTGTAAGAGGAGGCTTGGGAAAAGGAAGGCTTTCCCAAAGCTTCCCCACATAGTCGAAGAGCTAAGAAAACTATGGCATCCATGCATATATTATAAATAGAGAGAGGAAAGAGATCTTTGATTTTCTTGCCTTTGCAAATGAGGCGTTGTAATCTAGAGGATAGCCTTGTTTTGAGTTCCAGTGATAGCTTGAGGTATTTTACCAGATTCGTATATCTGACCCATAAAAACATCAAATGCCCATAAATCAATTTGATTGATATTTGGAAAGGCCTTAGAGTAGTGACGGGTTTAGCCTTCTCACCAACGGCTTCCCCAACATCGATATGCTTTAGAAACCCCGTTAAATCCTCAGTGCAAGGTGCTCGCTGCATCTTCTAGGGTTTTAAGCAAGGGATCTTACCCAACTTTTTTAGCTTCTCCATGACAAGGTTCTTGTTCAGCAATGGCAACTTCACCATTACAAGGATCTTGCTCAATAGTCGAGACTTCTCTATTATAAGAAATGCTCCCATCCATGAGTAAACCCTCGACGTTGGCTTCGTTACCTTTTCCCGTTGTGGTTTTAGCCTTTGCATAATGTGGGTTCCTAGGTTTGGCGGCATTAACAATAATATTTCCAACACAGGGTGTATATTCACTTTGATTTCCACCCTTAATGGGAGAAATACCCTCAATTGGAGTGGGTTCCTTTAGATTGGTAGTTTTTGAAGGGTTAATGAGTTTCAACATTGTGGCTTTCACTGGCTATGAATTCACCTAAAAAAATTCCCCACAAGTTTGATTCTCTGTTTTGGTCACCAAACTTCTCTTTACTTCATGTAGCTGTGATGTTATCGAGCAAGCTAAATTTTCACTCAAACAACTAGATATCCATTTTCTAGAGCACCCATCGGTGTTTCTTTTTTCAATTGTAAACGCAAATGGATGGGGAAGTAAAAACTTTGACTCTAAGGGCACTGCATAAAGCAGAGAAAAATGCCCATATATGGAATAAAAGAGTGTACAAAGTTGAAGTTAGCATGAATTCAAATGTGAAATCATCTCGTTTGAGTGATAGATTGTTAGATTTTAAGTAATTTATGGTTTATAGGATTTTAAGGGTATTATTGGAATTGGTATGATTTGTGTGTTAGGTATAGTATTCTTAATAAATGTTGGAAAGTGTATCCATAGTTTTAGGTAAATATATTGTGTTGGTCTTAGCATCATAGGAAAAGGGATGGTCAGTTCATGATTGAGTAGAAAATTAGTAAACGACATAGTCTAACTAATAGATGAAATGACTTTTTTGGCTAGAATTCGACAATACAATTTTTAGCTAGATTATGATTTCTTGTTGTTTAAAAAACACTTTGAATGCATAAATGGATTCAACACCTTGAAAAACCCCCAAAGCACTTGATATTCACAAATTAAACAACTTAAACTTATGATTTTTAAAAATCTATAACAAAATTTGAACAAAATTAACTAGAAAAAATGCTTAGAAAATGGGTTATTTCGTCTATTAGTTAGACTACGCATTAGTAAACTAATCATGATATAATATCTTATCCTTAATGGTCTTTGGTAGCATTGTGATTTAATTATGTAGATATTCCAATCACACTAAATACTTGATGAAATCAGAGAAGATTCATCAAATTTAGTATTGAGTACCTTTATTTCCATTTTTGTTTCATTGGATATTGCATATTAAATGCATGGTTCAAGAGGCAATTACTAAATCATTTTTAGATATTATTATTCCCAATTTCTCTCTTCTTGTTAATCTTCTTGATTTGTGTGACATCTATGTAATATTGCATTGTTTTCCACAAGTTCTTAAATTAAAATATTTTTGTTGTGGTTGTGTAGATAGGTGTATGTAATTATAATAAGTATATTAAACCACACACACCCATTTTGATAAATGGTTGAGATTGAATCTAATTCCTGTGATTAACCAATTTGATCTCTGCTTGTGAACTCACGGTTTTATTCTTGTGCACTTGTTCATTTGAATATTGGTCATTTTGAAAGTATGTAGCTTATTGAACCGATTTATATAAAAAAAATCAAACTCTGGTGGTTTCGGCCATTGTGTTTTGGTTCTTGTTGTGTCAACTTTAAAGCTCGAGAGGGAAGGTGTATCTATGTTCTCAGGTAGTGAGTGCATGGATTTCTGCGATATGAATATCATCAACAAAAACAAAGCACTCTATTTTTTTAATATGGTCCAAAATTCTTTGTGATTGGTTTATGACTGTCAAATTTGAACCAATATTGCAAACTCGGTAAAGAGAGGTGAAGTAAGTCATTTACAATGTTAAGAAGCAAGTTTGGGACGTGGGGAGTCGATAGAGGAAAAGAGTCGAGGAATTTCATCTTCCTCGAAACCGTAATACAAAATTTTAATAGGTGCTATGAAATACTTTTGTAGTGATGGAACAGTAAATTGGAAAACAGGCACTACGAAATCATTCTGTAGTGATTGTACAAAAAAAATTCAGGATTGTGTGTTGGTTTTAAAATCTGTTTGGCCTACCCATTTCACTAATTTGTGGTATTCGAGCTAGAAGATGGATATGCGAGCAAGAAGAGCATGCGGTCGAGGAGGAAGACTCGTGGGTAATGCAGAGCTCAGAGAAGAGATAAGGAGACTGCAAGCTCGGTTAGAGGCCATGGAGGTAGGAAGACAACGAGATCCCGAGGCTAGAAATATTAGTGAACCTGAAGAAGAAGTTGAGGAAGAAGGAGCAACAACTATTGAGGAACCTCCAGAAGTCAAGTTAGGCTCAAGTTCAAGACCAAAACCTAAATTATCTACTTATGATGGCATCCTGACAGCTAAAACTTTGTTTGATTGGATCAGTGAGTTAGATAAATATTTTGAATATGAAGAGATGGACGATGAAAAAAGGGTGAAGTTTGTAGTAACAAGGTTGAATAATCACGTTGCACTATGGTGGGACAATGTGCAGGTTGAATGGAGAAAGAATAATAAGTCATTGATCAAAAGTTGGAACAAGATGGTGGCAAAGATAAAGGGTAGATTCTTACCAAAAGACTAAACAATGTAAATTTTGAAACGAGAACTGATACTGTTACTCGGTTTGTAGAGATAGCAAAAAAATGACCCGATTTTGAAAAGGGGTGATGCATAACACACATGTCTTTTTTAGAGCATAGTTTTTGGCACTTTAAATTTTTTTATGTACATTATGTTTTAGAATGGTAGTGATTTTCATGCTGATTTAAAAAAGTGGTAATTCTGCATCAGGCCATTTTTTTAAAAGACCTATTTTTTGACTTTAAATTTTATAATGTATGAAATGTAAATAATTATTTTGTAAATTTAATAATTTTTGAAGTGGTCTTCTTCATATTTTCTTGTTTTTATTTTAATTTTCTTTTTTTGTAGTGAGGTTTTTATTGTTTTGCATATTTAAAGAAGAAGGTCGATATTTTGAATTTTCGATATTCTACATATTTATACATCGTTAATTAATATTTCAATCCAAATGAAATAATTGTCTTTAAAAAACAATAGTTTTTAACAATTGACAAAAAAATAACCATTTTTAACATAAATATAACTAAAAAATTACATGTTTTGATAATTTTTTATAATTTTTTGCTAGAGATGACATGTCAAATCACAATTTTTGTAGGAAAATTTTTAACTAAAAGTGGTTAAATAATAGTTTTTTTAATGAATTTTATGTCAAAAAATAATAATAATCACTGTTTTTTTCAAAAAATAATTATTAACATAAAAATGAATTGGAAAATCACATAATACAAATATTGAACACATAACAAGCTTAATTGAGTGCTTATTCTTCTCATAAAATGTCAAAGTCAAAACATTACAAGTATAACTAATTAATAGTTTCCAAAAATGAGCTTGATTTCCAAGCATAACTTAAATTTAATCAACAATGTCACGTAATCCAAACTCTTTGTCATCTGGAGTTTCATCATTGTCTTCTTATTTTCTACTTCATTTTGCTCATTTTCCTCCTCTAATGGATCTTTGATGTCTACGAATCTCCCAATGTATGCCTTTCCAATCATTCCGTGTAATGGTGGTTGGAAGAAATTGAAGAGCATTAATTCTTTGCTAAATAAAATTGCACTGTATTGGATCTTTTTCAATGGCAATGCAATTTCTTCCTTTTTGAAGGCAACATGCTAGTGTTGTACCTAATTATCAAGCACAAAATAAATAATGAAGTAAATTAGTACAATGACATATAAATTAATAAATAACATATTGAAATTCAATTCCACATAATAAAACTTACCTGAGCCAGAAAATAAATCCAAAACCCAATCTCATTCATTTGATTGCTACAAAGACATGGCTAAATCAAGCTCCTAAATAACATTGGGTTACATTGTTTAAGTGCTCAAACGTCTCAATCGAGCGCTTAAAAAGGGCTCAATTGAGCAATCATTTTTTCCACCCAAACGTGCCATCTCTTGCCAAAAAGTGTAACCTAGCTCCATGCTTTCACCCTTATAGATTATGAATTTCTAACAATCTATATCCTAATTATTATTATTATCCAATTTTAAGGTCATAATCAAGCCAGACACCAAATTGGTGTATGAGACCCCCTTGTTTGTGGTACAAGAGACCCACCTCCACGCAACGATTTGATTATTATGTCTACGAAGGCATACCTACTCTAACACCTTCTGGTTTTTGAACCTGTGACCTCTAAGAAAGTGGATTTGATTAGCTAAAGATAGTAATCTAGAAACTCACAATTATAACTCACGATCACAATATATAACACACATGTAACACACCTGTAAGATTACAAATTATGATAATATGTTTGAGAATACAAGTATAACTATTTCCTTTTATGCATCTCCAATGGGGATGTAATTATGAAGTAGAACATTCATGCATGTTTTTTTTCCATTAAGACGTTCATGCAAGCTAGTAAATTGGTAGCAACAAAAAAGTTGGATAAAGGACTTTGGTTAACTATTATGTAGTCAAAGAAATCATTTTTTGTTAAATCATGATCATTCATTATTTAAAATATAATCTTTAACTATATATAGATTCAACACTTAAAAAAAATCCTTAAAACTTTTTAACTAAAAATTTAAAACCTTTTAACTAAAAATTCACAATTGAATTTTGTGATTTTAACAAATTCTTACCAACTTATAAATAAATTCAACCAACAAAATATACTTAAAAAACTCTAAACCATATAACACTAACACAACACATGAGATAACATGGATACAAGTTGCCGCAGTGATGTGATCAGCGGTGGTCACTTGGAAGTTACAAACTTATAAACCATAAAGCCAAATAGTTGGCTATATAACTAGGTTTTTTGTTTGTAAGTTTTGTTTTTGTGTGTTCTTTTTTAATTAACCCCAAGAAAATAAAGATAAAGATTAAAAAGGTAAAGAAGACAAGGAAAAAAAAAGTGTAGCTTTTAAAAGGTTAAGATTTTTATTTTATTTTAAGTACGTTAGATCACTTCTAGAAGCGAATTTTTCCCAAAAAAAAAATGAATAGAATTACATTTGGAAGAAAAAAAGAATATGGTAGATCAGAACAGTTACAATTACATTTTGAAACATAAAGAATGAATAGAAATTGATTACATCAATTTGACTTGGATTACGACAAAGGAGTTGGCTACATATTTATAATAATTTTTTGGGAAAGGCTAGTTGGGCATTAGGATGTGTTTTCATGTAAATGCAAAACCAAAAAATAAATTGTCTTTTAGTCATTAAGTATTTATAAGTGGAGTTGGTTAAACATAAATGTTGTTATCCATAAATGGAGTCAATTATTAGTAAGTAAGAAATTTTCTGCGCAAAATGTAAGAAGTTTGTGAGAATTGGGCACATGGGGCGATTTTGAGAATCGCCCTAGCCCCGTGATGCAGGAGCATCCAGCTCCGAGGAGACAGAGACTCAATGACTGGTTCGTGCAGAAACAGGACACGACTTCAAGGGTGATTGGACAGGTCACCAAAAGGAAAAATTGGTTGTTGTTTTTAGTTAATCATTATTCATTTCTTTTCTTTTATTTAATTACAGCACAAGTTAAGTTACTGGTAGTTAGCTAGGTAACCAACAACTGTTTTAGTTAATTTATTGTTTAAAGAAACAGGTAACAGTTAAAGAATTCAGTTTCTAAACAGTTAGATTCAGTGTAGCTCAAAATGAAAAAAACACGATGTAAGAGGGATCTTTTTTTTGGTTCACCTCAGAAGAAGTAAGGAAAATATAGCAAGACAGTATTCAAGCAATATAGAAAGACACCCTCTGTAATTGAAGCATTGATTTCTTTTCCTGAATATAAATTACTGTTCATTACTTTTCTGTGTTATACAACTGAGAGTTACAAACATTTGTTATTTTGAAACAAATTAAGATAGAACGATATTCATATGCTGTAACTAGAAATATTGAAGCAATTACAGGCCTCAGGCCGAAACCATAAGTACATTGCCAGGTCTATCACACAGCAAGAAGCGTAAAGCGGCCAAGCAGCATATGCATACAACGTTGCGAGGATAAAGTAAAGACAGACTTCGTATCAAGTCAAGTTACGGCCAAACCGAACAGAGCCCATAAGCCAACACAAAGAGTCACACGGTCATTTACAAATCAACACAGCGACTATTAACAAAGGTAACAATTCCAGAACCGTTGCTTTCATTTATACAGTATTTCATAAGTCTTCGTAAACCACAGTCCAATAAATAACAACAGAGTCACATAACAAAAGCGGCACCGCCGTAACAGCATAAGTCTAAGGTATAGACGCATGGAGGTCATACAATGACACA
The DNA here is from genome assembly GCA_031772625.1 of Pinus tabuliformis. Taxonomy (NCBI): domain Eukaryota; kingdom Viridiplantae; phylum Streptophyta; class Pinopsida; order Pinales; family Pinaceae; genus Pinus; species Pinus tabuliformis. The sequence goes on along the minus strand of CM062815.1, from coordinate 816,449,826 downwards.
GAGGAACGAAACCCTGAAGATGTGAACGCCAGCAAAGGGCACGACCATTCTACAAAACCTAACCAACAGAACCCTACAGCAAGTACATACTGCATAATCTAAGAAACGCTGGAATAAGAGTAGACCCTACCCGGTCACAAGGGTACCAGAGATTGGAGGAAGCCGAGGACTGCACATTTGAAACCCTCGCGAGCAGAGCTCCCAACCCACCTGCACAGGACCACTGAATGAGTTAAGACATTTCTATAACCAGAATAAATGTCAGAAGAAGCCGAGTAAATATTGTAAGATGCAAGAGTAAGAGAACCGTGAACTTACCCAAGGGTCGACGAAGGCTGCCGAGCCACAAAACGAAACCATAAGCTGAAAGGCACAAGAACCCTGTAAGCATCGATAACAGGTGGCAGAGGACGATAAAACATAGAACCAGAGGTTACCTTGAAGCCTGGTTGCGTTCGGAGGGAAGATAGCTTTGTGGCTGCGAATACCTGCACAGGACCAGAGCTCAGAAACCGGAAACCAAAGGATTGTTTCGCCAAAGCCATAAAAATACAAACCCTTACCACAGACTTCCAAACCAGGTCGACGAAGACAGCAGCTACAGCAAAGGATTTGCATTTCGAACAGAGCCACAACCAGTGACAGAGTAAGGGATATGGTGGGATAGCGCGCGAGAGCAGCGCCATAACAATACAGAGCAGGTAACAGAAGGAGACGGAGTGTAGCTGAGCCGAGAGGCCACCATCAGTGACAGAGTGAGAGATAGGTTGTGTTAGCGCACAGAGGGCAGCGCTATAACCACGCGGAGCTGGAACAGAAGGGAGAACGAGTGCAAATGAGCCGAGACTAAACCTTAAGGGTTTTACAAAGGCGGAAAGCCACGGAGAGGACCGGTGATCAAACCTGTTAACCGGAAGATGAGAACGTAAATGCGCCTCGGTATTAGGACAGATATTTACCCGCGCCAAGTGTGACCACGTGGGACTGAAGTGAGTCACGTGGCTGAGACCACGTCACCAGGGCTGGGCCATCACCCCGCCACCCCACAAAAGTATGCAAGTTATGTGATTTGATGCTGCGAGATTAATCACAGTAATCACATAACTTGCATGCTTTTGCGGAGCGGCGGGGCGAGGGAGATTCTCAAAATTGCCCCATCTGCCCACTTCTTACACTCTCCAGAATATTTTAATGCAAACTTCTTACAGCAGAAAATTTTTCACTTACTAATAACTGATTCCATTTATGGATAACAACATTTATGTTTAACCAACTCCACTTATAAATAATTAAATGACTAAAAAACAATTTATTTTTTGGTTTTACATTTACATGAAAACATATCCTAATGCCCAACAGTGTTATTTATTAAAACATAATATATATATATATATATATATATATATATATATATATTAGATGTACTTTTTCACTTTACAATCTTTGGAAAAACATATGAAGAGATGCGATGCATAAATATATAAAAAGACAAAACAAACAACATGGGACATTTGTTTCATATTATTATTATGCAAATTCCAAAAAAAAAAATACCAATTAAATTAGTGAAATTAAAATAAATAACAATTTACTTGATTTCAAATTTTCTAACATTTACTTTCAATAGGAAAGATATATATATTATTTAAAAAAGTATATGTTAGATGTACTTTTGCACTTTATAGTCTTTGGAAAAACATAAATAAAACTTAAAATATATATATATATATATATATATATATATTAGATGTACTTTTGCACGTTACAGTCTTTGGAAAAACATATGAAGAGATGCAATGCATTGTTTGGAAAAACATATGAAGAGATGCAATGGGTACATATATAAAAGGACAAAGCAAACAACATGTGACATTTGTTTCATATTATTATTATGCAAATTCCAAAAAAAAAAAATGCAAACCAATTAAATTAGTGAAATTAAAATAAATAACAATTTACTTGATTTCAAATTTTCCAACATTTACTTTTAATAGGAAAGATATATATATATTATTTTTTATTAAATAATATAATAAATAATATATATATCTTTGTTAATATTTAATAATTAATAAATAATATATATATCTTTGTTAATATTAACTGTTTAATATTAACAAAAATATATATATTATTTATTAATTATTAAATATTAACAAAGATATATATATATATATATTATTTAATTATTATTATATATTATTTAATAAAAAATAATATATATATATATATATATATATATCCTATTAAAAGTAAAGGTTGGAAAATTTGAAATCAAGTAAATTGTTATTTATTTTAATTTTACTAATTTCACTAGTTTTCATTTTTTGTGGGAATTTGCGTAATAATAATATGAAACAAATGTCCCATGTTGTTTGCTTTGTTCTTTTATATATTTACGCATTGCATCTCTTCATATGTTTTTCCAAAGACTGTAAAGTGCAAAAATACATTTATATATATATATATATATATATATATATATTATGTTTTAATAAATAAAATTGTTGGGCATTAGGATGTGTTTTCATGTAAATGTAAAACCAAAAAATAAATTGTTTTTTAGTCATTTAATTATTTATAAGTGGAGTTGGTTAAACATAAATGTTGTTATCTATAAATGGAGTCAGTTATTAGTAAGTGAAAAATTTTCTGCATGTAAGAAGTTTGCATTAAAATATTCTGGAGAGTGTAAGAAGTGGGCACATGGGGCGATTCTAAGAATCGCCCTAGCCCCGCCACCCCGCAAAAGCATGCAAGTTATGTGATTTGATGCTGCGAGATTAATCATTGTAATCACATAACTTGCATGCTTTTGCAGAGTGGCAGGGCTAGGGCGATTCTAAGAATCGCCCCATGTGCTCACTGTAATCACATAACTTGCATGCTTTTGTAGAGTGGCGGGGCTAGGGCGATTCTCAGAATCGCCCCATGTGCCCACTTCTTACACTCTTTAGAATATTTTAATGCAAACTTCTTACACGCAGAAAATTTCTCACTTACTAATAACTGATTCCATTTATGGATAACAACATTTATGTTTAACCAACTCCACTTTTAGATAATTAAATGACTAAAACAATTTATTTTTTGGTTTTACATTTACATGAAAACACATCCTAATGCCCAACAGTTTTATTTATTAAAACATATATATATATATATATATATATTAGATGTACTTTTGCACTTTACAGTCTTTGGAAAAACATATGAAGAGATGCAATGCGTAAATATATAAAAGGACAAAGCAAACAACATGGGACATTTGTTTCATATTATTATTATGCAAATTCCCAAAAAAAAATGAAAACCAATTAAATTAGTGAAATTAAAATAAATAACAATTTACTTGATTTCAAATTTTCCAACATTTACTTTTAATAGGAAAGATATATATATTATTTTTAAAAAGTAAAAAAAATCTTACCCTTTTAAACTAATATATATATCCTTCATATTAAAAGTAAATGTTGGAAAATTTGAAATCAAATAAATTGTTATTTATTTTAATTTCACTAATTTAAATGGTTTTCATTTTTTTTTGGAATTTGCATAATAATAATATGAAACAAATGTCGGTGCGTTGAGAAGGAGACGCTTTGGCGATCGGGAATTTTAGGGTTTACAGATCTCAAAATTTTCAAACCTTGGGTTTGTCCTGGAGAGGAACAGGATCAGAGTAGCAGAGCTTCTCAGGAGGGGTCAGAGCCTGACCCGACAGATGGTCAACGAGGGGTCCATAGGGACCCCTACTTTCAGACAAATAATCATGCAAAAACAAATCGCACAGGAAGGTGTGCGAATCACAGGGTATGAAAGGTCACAGAAAGAGGAGGGAACCAGCAAGGGAAGAAGACAGTATGCGAACAAGGCGGAAGACAACACTCAGAAACTGAAAGAAAAGGAGAGCAAAGGTAGAGAAAATAGTAGGAGCAAGGAGAAGACAGCGCAGGCACATATCATTCAGGATAACAAACAAGAAGAGGAGCAAAAAGACGGAGAAGAAGAAACCCTAGAAAGAGAGAGAGAGGAGAAAGGGGGTAAACCAAACAATCTCAATGACAAAAAAAGCCGAGGACCATGCAAGCCTAAAACAACAGAAGCCCTAAGGGTGGTGATCACAGACCCGGAAATTCAAGCCTACAGAGAACACATGACTGAACACGCAGTGATCTGCAAGTTCATGGGACTCTGGCCAACGGAAAGAGCACTGTGTCAATGGATCAAGCAACAATGGAAACCCAAAGGTGATGTTAGACTGCACTTAGGGGCCAAGGGTTTTTTCACTGTTGTTTTTTCGAATCTAGAGGATAAGGATAGAATATTTGATGGGGGACCTTACTTCTTCGCTTCAGCAGGTCTCTATATGAGACCCTGGAAGTCTAACTTCGTGCCAGAGAAAGAAACCTTTAAGCAGGTGTCAGTCTGGATTCGCTTATTCTCCATTCCAATAGACTATTGGGGCTATTCAGCTCTAAAACAGATAGGTGACAAGCTAGGAAATTTTATCAAAGCTTCATAAGCCACTCTACAAAGAAGATATACGTCCTATGCACGAATTTGTGTGGAGTTGGATGTGTCGGGGGCTTTGCATGAAGGACTGTGGTTGGAATACATGGATGAGGACTATTTCCAAGCTATTGACTATGAGCAAATTCCATTTTGCTGCAGGAAGTTTCATGAGCATGGACATTTAATAAGAGAATTCCATTAAATAGATCAATGGAAGAAATTAAGGGAGAGCAGGCAGAAAAGAATAGGGATACCTTCATAAGACCAAGGGCAAGACAGAGAGAACACAGAAAACGACCATTCAGAACAGGCGCAACACAAGGTAATACCAGTAATGCTTTTGAGGTTTTGGAGACTGAAACTGAATCAGAGGACCATAATAAGGAACAAAATACCTCTGAAGTAAATAAAAATACAACAAAGTATGAAACTAAAGCAATGGAGGAAAACATTCAAAACATCATAGAACAGACTTGGGAAGTAACAGAACGAACAAATGAAGATGCAGAAATGCTGACAAGTGACATCGGAAGTGAGGAAATGGAGCTCAATGAGGTTTTGAAGCAGGAAGGAGTTAACCTAACAAACATGGTGGAAAACTGGAAGAAGAAAGGGATGGAAAACATTTCGGAAGAGGAGGTGAGAAGAATTAATGAGCTATTTGTTGCAAGACAGAAGGCAACGTGGGATAGGCAAAACAAGAATCTGGGCGTAGCAAAAAGAATGGGACCCCATACAAAAAGCCTACTTCACACTTCAACCAGCTCTAAACAAAGGAAGAAGAGAGGGCACAGAACCAACAATGAGACACTGCAGGAACTGGGACTACTGCTTTTAAACTCTGGTAAGATGAAAGCTCTAGAAGCTTTTTCTCTTAATCACTAATTTTCTCTTTAGTTTTAAATGAAAGTCATCTCTTGGAATGCCAGAGGGCTCAATAGCCAAACTAAACAAAGGCTCTTAAAAAGGAAGGTCCAAAAGGAAAAACCTGATATTGTATTTGTGCAAGAAACCAAATGCGCAAGTAACATTATTGATAATGTAAGCAAAAAGCTAGGTAGACAAATGAAATACATGGAGACTGCTAGTCATGGATGGGAAGGAGGTTTAGTTACCCTGTGGGATCCGCATGTAATTAATATCCTCTCAGCTGAAGCTAACAGATCCTTTATAGCTCTAGAAGTTCAAGTGATAGGCAACTCAGAGACTTATCTGTGCACCAACGTTTATGGACCTCAGAAATTAGAAGAGAAATACATTTTTCTTAGAACTCTTTTGAATCTGAAGCTTAGATATCCCAGCGCGAAGGCAATCATAGGAGGAGATTTCAATATGATCACTACACTTTTAGAGAAGAAAGGAGGGATCAGGAGACTCAATAATTTCTGAAGCTTTCTTAGATTTCATTGTTTCAGCTAAATTAGTGGATATTCAACCCAAGAGTGGGGCCTTCACTTGGAATAACAGAAGGGGAGGTGAGAGACAAATTGCCTCTCGTCTTGACAGATTTCTTATATCTGAAAGCATTCTGTTGGAGGGAGTGGTAGTAGAATCAGACATTCTACCTAGTGCAGGGTCAGATCATTGGCCCATTTCACTAATTTCTGCGATCCAGGGTACTCCTAGAAACAAGCCATTTCGATTTGAGAAGTTTTGGCTTAATCACCCGGACTTTATTCAACTTGTTGAGAAGTGGTGGCATGAACCGATGGACATAAGAGGCACCAAAATGTACAAATTACAAGGTAAATTGAGATACATCAGAAATAAAATCAAAGCATGGAATGTAACCGTTTTTGGGAATATATTTAAAGAGAAAGCCAAAATAGAGGAGCAGCTAGAGCGAATTCACAAAGGATGGATAACTGGAGATAGCAACTCAGACTCTGTAGACCAAGAAAAAACTTTGATGCAATAATGGCAGCTTCGCTGCCAATAAGAAGAAACCCTATGGAAGCAAAAGTCCCGTATTTAGTGACTAAAGGAAGGGGAACATAACACCAAGTTCTTTCACAGATCAGCACTAGACTACAGAGGCGCCAATAAAATCCTCAGTCTCAGAAACGATCAGGGAGACATTCTTCAGAATCATCAAGGAATTTGAACCCTGCTCACTAAGCATTTTAACAGCATAGCTGAGGAACTTGAGGTGGACAGAACAATCGCAATTGCTGAACTCATTAAATCCATTCCCAGAACAATCACCAATGAGAAAAATCTTGCATTAACTAGGGAAATCTCTCTGGAAGAGGTGGAAGAAGCTGTGAAGAGTATGCAGAATGACAAAGCGCCCGAGCTTGATGGCTTTACCATCAACTTTTATAAAGCCTGCTGGGAAATTTTCAAATATGAGGTCTGGGAAGTGGTGGAGGACTCTCGGCGCTCTGCCTCAATTCTCAAATCTCTCAATTCAACTTTCCTAGCCCTGATTCCCAAAGAAGAAGAAGCCAACACCCTAGCAAAGTTTAGACCCATTACTTTATGCAATGTCATTTATAAGATTATCTCTAAAGTTATTGCCAATAGATTGAAACCTATTCTTCCGAACCTCATCTCAGAAGAACAATCAGGGTATGTTGAAGGAAGACAAATTTTGAACAATATTTTGTTGGCTCAGGAAATGATCCATACTCTTCAATCCAGGAAAATCGCAGGCATGATGATGCAACTGGACTTATCAAAGGCTTATGATAAAGTCAACTAGAACTACCTTGAAGCAATCTTAAAAGCTTTCGGGTTTGCCAATCAATGGATTAAATGGGTTTTAGCTCTGATTAAATCTACCAAATTTTCTATTATGGTTAATGGCTCCCCTGCCAACCTATTCTCCCCTCAAGAGGAATCAGATAAGGAGACCCTTTATCACCTTTCCTTTTGTTATCTTGATGGAAGGTTTGAGCAAACTCATTCGCATCGCTAAAGAGGAAGGAAAGATCAGAAGGTTACAGCCCCTGCCCCATATTCCAGCAACCACTCACCAACAATTTGTTGATGATACAATGCTACATGGGTCTCCTACAGTCAAGGAAGCCCTGGGATACAAGAGGATCCTCAATCTTTTCAGTGAAGCCTCAGGTATGGAAGTTAATCTATCTAAATCTACCATCTTTTTCTTCAATACGCATCTGGCTGTGCAAAAAAATCCGTCTCGCATTCTAGTCTTCCGCAAAGGAAGTCTGCCCTCGAGGTATCTAGGCGCTCCCCTAACAGACAAACCTTGGCAAAAAGTGCATTGGGAGAAGGTCCTAGCCAATTTGGAGAAGAGATGTCATCACTGGACCCATAGCGCTCTCAATTTTGCAGGGCGACTAGTGTTAACTAAAGCAATTTTGCAAGCTATTCCTCAATACTTGCTCTCCATAATCCCTGCTCCCAAAGGAGTCTTGCAGAAGATTAGGGTGATCCAAATATCCTTTTTATGGACAGGAAACGCTGAGAAGAAAAAGTGGGCACTAGTGGCTTGGAATAAATTGTGCAAACCCAAAAAATTGGGAGGGTTAAACTTGCTAGATCCCTTTACCATCAATAGAGCATGTGGGGCTAAGCTTTGGTGGAAATGGCTGAAGGAACCCAATATTCCTTGGGCTAGACATTGGAAGGAAAAATACGCTCCATTGCATAGCACTCAAAACTTAATCAGAATGCAAGAGAATCCAGAAGGATCTCCGATCTGGAACCTGGCAAGGAGAAATTGAGGTATTGTACAGGAGAATAGCTTTTGGGAAATTCGTAATGGGGAAATGACCTTGTTTTGGGAGGACGCTTGGCAACAACTCCCGAAATTAGAGAGGCCCGAGTTTGCAGACCTGCAAAGAAATTATCAAGGGCTGGGGAGAACCAAGGTGAACCACTATTGGATTCCTAATAGCAGGGACCTGGAATGGAGAGAATGGACGGTCAATGGTACATAAAACTTAGCTGAGGCTAACAATGACATCAGGAACCTGCAGAATCTATTAAACAAAAGAAGAATAAGGAAGGCTGATGACAGAGACCAACTAAGATGGGGAAAGCAAGGAGGGGGCCATTTCACGCTCAAAGAAGCCAGAGAATGTATAGAAAACTCAGAGCCAGTCGAAGAGGTTCATTGGAGCAACAAGGTCTGGGATTCTCAATTCTGGCTGAAAATTAAAACCTTCCTCTGGCCCCTAATGCGCAGGAAAACTCTCACATGGGAGAATCTCCGCAAGAAATGGTTTTGCGTCCCTTTTAGGTGCCCCATGTGCAATAAGGAAGAAGAAACTATGAATCATCTCTTCAACACTTGCGAGTGGGCTAACCACCTGTGGAATTGGGCGGAAAACACTTTGCAGCAAACGGACAGAACCAGAAATTCCATCCAAGAGACCATTGAGAATTGGCGGGGCAACTTTTCTAGTAATCAAAGGATCAACACCATTTGGAAAATAATGCCGGGGTTCATTACCTAGACAATTTGGAAAGAACAGAACATGAGAGTATTCTTAAACGAAACCAGAGATATATTTCATGCTATAGAAACTATTACCCAAAATGTAAGACAATTGGTTCTTTTCAAAAGCAAAGCAGACCAAGATAACAAAGTATCAAATCGGGACTTACAAATTTTAAAAGCCTTTAACCTGGACAATAGAATGAATTTGGCTATATCAAACCGCCAATAGGAGATAAGCACCATGTTGAGTATCTGGAAACGACCACCTACAGGCTTCCTCAAGCTAAATTTCGATGGAGCTTCGAGAGGCAATCCAGGAATGGCCGACATCGGGGGCATTATAAGGAATAGCGCAGGGGAAATTCAACACATCTACAGCAGAGCCTTAGGAGAAGGAACAGACAATGAGATGGAGTTCGCAGCTGTGGAACAGGGTCTCAGAATTCTCAGAAATTTACAGGTAGGCACAACAGTGGTTGAGGGGGATTCTCATCTCGCAATAACAGCAGCCAGAAAGATGTATGCGGGAGCCAAAGCCAGTAAGGTTACTCAGCATTGGCGACTAGCTAAAGTTACATAAAACATAGCTGAACATTTGGGGTGGCTAAAAGGTTTGATTTTTCAAGCTGTTAGACGTAAAGCCAATGTAGTCGCGGACAATCTGCCGAATTATGGTATAGAGAACCCCACTAGCACATTGACAGCTGTTGGCAGGATGTCATATGCCCGGAATTAAGAGATAGGTGTACCTTGCTCTCGAGGCAGGAGTTGATGAATGAAAAGTAAGGCCGAAGGGTCGGCGCTTTAGGCAAGGTTTACGACATGAGTAGGATCATGCGTACAGCAGGTAGATTTAAGGGTTGGCAGAGGAACGAAGGACAAGTATTTCATAAGCATTCAATGCTCGAGCAGGAGGAAGGTACTCCCATCCGATACATGATCAAAAAGAATGGGTGTCGTTGACGCCCTTTTAGTGGACGGTACACTTGGCATGCTTTGGAGGATGGCAAGGAAGGTGACCGTAAGGGAAAGAAATCGATCCATAACCGAAATAATACACCAGCTCGCAGGAATAATTATGACAAGACCTGTAGGCATCAGGGAATGGATCGGCATACAGCCAATGAATCCCCCAATTTCATCTATTTATTAGTAGCTCCACACAAAGGCAGAGGGACTGTTTCTTCGATCTGGAGGTTGAAACTCTCTTCCTTCGGCTGTAGAATGTTGTGCTGCCTGTCGAGTGTGGTTGAAATCATGGCGGGAGAGGGAAGCCGTAACGCTTCGACCAATAGAGATTTAAAAAGAGCTCGTGAAGCATATGAGACCCGCATTTCGTAGAAAGAAAAACGGAAAATCGAGGAGTTGGAGGCCATTGCCACGGAGGAGGAGGAAAATTTGGAGGCTCAAGAGCTGGAGAAGGAGATTGACTGGATTCAGGACCCTAGCTCGATTACAACACGTGCAACTTAGTTTGTGCGAACGCAAGCAGAGATGTGGAGAATGAAGACAATGTTTGCCAAAGCTCTGAGTATGCAGGGGAACTATTCTGACCAAGTGCGTCAAGCCCAACAGGCGACTGCAGCTGCGTCAGAGGAGCACAGGGCTATTCTGGAAAGCTTGGAGTTCAAGATAAGCGCACTGGAACAACAGTTTGATACCATGTCAAAGAAACTCTCGGTTCTGATTAGTCTCTTGAGGCACACTATAGGTTCTAATGCCAGGTATCCTGAGGATAGGATGGAGGAGCGCACTGGCGATTTTCAGAACACGCGTCCAGCGCCTGCTCAGGCAGGCAAAGCTAAGACAACATCTGCGCCGGAAACCTCTAAAAATTATATTGTTCTTGAAATGTAGCGGGTCTTGGCTATCGTTCTTGCTGAATTCCCGAGGTTGGGTCAGTTGTTGTATCTCGGTTTTGTTATATTTTGCTCAGAACTCAACATTCATTGTCTGCGGCTCTATTCGTGTAGAGGTCTGGTCTCTACTGCTTTTTTCAACCCCCTTTTTCTTTGCCGCCCTGCGTGGTGTGCCCGGGGTCGTTTGGCTGGTCTTTTTGGTCATCTCTTGGTGCATGCTTTGTAAAAGGGCAGTCTGTTCTCTGCTCGTGCAGACCTTTTGTGAAATATGTATTCTTACGCTAATATAATACGCTGATTTACACAAAAAAAATATGAAACAAATGTCCCATGTTGTTTGCTTTGTCCTTTTATATATTTACGCATTGCATCTCTTCATATGTTTTTCCAAAGATTGTAAAGTGAAAAAGTACATCTAATATATATATATATATTGTGTTTTAATAAATAAAACTGTTGGGCATTAGGATGTGTTTTCATGTAAATGTAAAATAAAAAAATAAATTGTTTTTTAGTCATTTAATTATTTATAAGTGGAGCTGGTTAAGCATAAATGTTGTTATCCATAAATGGAGTCAATTATTAGTAAGTGAGAAATTTTTTGCGTGTAAGAAGTTTGCATTAAAATATTATGGAGAGTGTAAGAAGTGGGCACATGGAGCGATTCTGAGAATCGCCCTCCCCCCGCCACCCTGCAAAAGCATGCAAGTTATGTGATTACAATGATTAATTTCGCAACACCAAATCACATAACTTGCATGCTTTTGCGGGGTGGTGGGGCTAGGGCGATTCTTAGAATCGCCCCATGTGCCTACTTATTACAAACTTCTCATATTCTCAGCAGAAAATTTCTCACTTACTAATAAGTGACTCCATTTATGGATAACAACATTTATGTTTAACCAACTCCACTTATAAATAATTAAATGACTAAAAAACAATTTATTTTTTGGTTTTACATTTACATGAAAACACATCCTAATGCCCAACTAGCCTTTCCCAAAAAAATATTATAAATATGTAGCCAACTCCATCATAATCCAAATCAAATTGAGGTAATCAATTTCTATTCTTTCTTTACGTTTCAAAGATGTAATTGTAACTGTTCTGATCTACCATATTCTTTTTTTCTGTTTCCAAAATGTAATTGTATTCATTTTTTTTGGGACAAAATTAGCTTCTCGAAGTGATCTAACGTACTTAAAGTAAAAAAAATCTTACCCTTTTAAAAGCTACACTTTTTTTTTCCTGGTCTTCTTTACCTTTTTAATCTTTATCTTTATTTTCTTGGGGTTAATTAAAAAAGAACACACAAAAACAAAACTTACAAACAAAAAACCTAGTTATATAGCCAAACTATTTGGCTTTATGGTTTATAAGTTTGTAACTTCCAAGTGACAGTTACATAGTACACACCCCTGGTCATATCACTGCGACAACTTGTATCGATGTTATTTCATGTGTTTTGTTAGTGTTATATGGTTTAGAGTTTTTGAAGTATATTTTGTTGGTTGAATTTATTTATAAGTTGGTAGGAATTTGTTAAAATCACAAATTTCAATTGTGAATTTTTAGTTAAAAGGTTTGAAATTTTTAGTTAAAAAGTTTTAAGACTTTTTTTAAGTGTTGAATCTATGTATAGTTAAAGATTATATTTTAAATAATAAATGATCATGATTTAACCAAAAATGATTTCTCTGACTACATAATAATTAACCAAAGTCCTTTATCCAACTTTTTTGTTGCCACCAATTTACTAACTTGCATGAACGTCTTAATGGAAAAAAAACATGCATGAATGTTCTACTTCATAATTACATTCCCATTGGAGATGCATAAAAGGAAATAGTTATGCTTGTATTCTCAAACATATTATCATAATTTATAGTCTTACATGTGTGTTATATATTGTGATCGTGAGTTATAATTGTGAGTTTCTAGATTACTATATTTAGCCAATCAAATCCACTTTCTTAGAGCATGAATAGGCCTAATGGTTAAGAGCATGTGTTTCCTCCTAAGAGGTCACACGTTCAAAAGCCAGAAGAGGTTAGAGTAGGTATGCCTTCGTAGACATAATAATCAAATCGTTGCGTGGAGGTGAGTCTCTTGTCCCACAAGCAAGGGGGTCTCATACACCAATTTGGTGTCTGGCTTAGCTATGACGATAGAGATTCTGAAAAGGTTGTTACCAGAATGAACAATGTTGAGATCGAAGTCTGCTGAAACCAGTCATAGATCTAGAAGAATTTTGAAACCTGAAATGGTGGGCATGCATGTGGACTTAGATGGGGCACTAGTTGATTAAAGAGAAGAATATGGAACACCTTCGTCTGCATCCAGTCATTCATTTGAAGATGTGAATTCTAATGGTGCGCAAGACAATATGAGTGATTTTGAATAGTTGTCTAAGACAATTTATATAAGTGATGTTTGCATCATATCTTAAAATAAAATTTTTGATTTCCATATGGTGTTAAATCAGAAGTTATGAGTCATTTTTATGTTGTTTGATTATATGTCTTAATTATGATAATTTTTATTGTTTATAATATCTACAATGAAACATTAAATTAGAGATATAATGTATGTTTCATTCAATATACAAATAATGACATTTTGATTCATTTAGTCATGTAATTTGTTCATAATGTCATGGTTTTTTAATTTTATCGTTGAAAAAAATCCAATTTCTTTTGTATCTAGCATGTTATAGTTGAAAACATGTTGAATTTATACTTAAGAAATAAAAATGTTATTCTACCAAAAACATTAGTGTGTTTTTTTCCTCATAAACAACTGTTTTTTTGCACATAAAAATTTGGTTTTACTAGCATTTTTAAAAAATGTTGAAAATTGACCCTAAAAAAAAATCGTTGTTCTAGTATCAACAGTTTTTCGTTTTCAAGGTTTTTTTTTGCACGAAAATTTCTTTTTCATTTCCATTTTTAAAACATGTTCAAAATTGACCCTAAAAAAAAATCGTTGTGCCAGTATACACACTTTTCATTTTTAACACTGTTTTTGATGTTTTTTTGGGCTTTTTTTACAAGAGTTCCCATTTTGAGTTTATAGTTCCCGTTTCAAAGTTTACATTATTATTACTAATTAAAACTTTACAAGAAGATGCAAAACCTCAAGCAAATGCCACTTCCAGTAAAAGAATATACCGAAGAATTTTACAAAGTTAACTTTAGAGCAGGTTATGTGGAAGACACCCCAAAAAAGGCAACAAGGTATATTAATGGCTTAAGAATGGATGTTCATGATGAAATTTGCATGCTTTCTCCAAGGACCATGGAAGAAGCATACCAATATGCCTTGAAGGCAAAAGAAAATACAGCAAGAAAGCGGAACTCAGGTAAAAGGCATGGTTTTGTTAGAGGAAAAGGATGGTCAACTAGAAGAGGAAAGATTTCTGCTCAAATTAATGATGCATACAACTCAAAAAAATAAGGGTAGTCGAAGAAAGAAGGTGGAATCAGAGGAGTAAGACCTTACTAGAGAGGTAGAGAAAGAGGCGGATAGACTGTTTACCGGTGCTACAGATGTGGCAAAATGGGTCACGGATATTTTGAGTGTCTAGAGAATGAGAATATGGGACAATGTGTGTTATAGAAATATTTGGGCACTTCAACCCCAATCTTATATGTCGATAAACTAGGGCTCTTTAAACCCTAAAAGTGTTGTTTCATACCCTAAAGGATCATGGTCAACTGATTACATCATTCCCAAAAAGTTCCACCTGAAAAACCATCCAGAACTGGCCAAAATAGGACCATACTAACTGCTCCACTGTCAGGGTGCGATGCATACTGACTCCTACACTAGCTAGGTGTGATGCATACTGAAGAGGCCTTCTGTAGGGTGCGATGAGCGAGGATGGACAAATGTCTGAGACAGTTTGCTAAGTGGATGCTCATGGAATCTTCTAGAAACTTCTCTTATGACACTTGCCTCTCTGAATTGGCCCAGGGATGATTAAGAGATCCAAGAAATCTTTAAGTGGAACCAAAAAAAACAAGTGGAATGACACTAATCAAAAACCCAGAGATGACTCACACCCTTGCACACATCTATAAATGGATCCCTCATCTGAGAGATCTAGAGGCTGGAATTTTGCAATTTGCAAGAAAGTGTTGATAGTTTGAGGTTGAGAGAGAGCATTATATTGTTGGTGTGATCTTGCTTTTCATGAGGTGAAGAGGGCTTAGATGTTGGGAGGATGATGCTGGATCAGGCAGCTAGGTTGTAATTCTCCCTTCTATTTTAATAAAGTTCTTTGAGTTTTCCTCCATACAATCGTGTATTTGTGAATGCCATTGTATGTTCATTGTATTTCTGATTCTGTAATGCTTATGATATAATAGATCGAGATGCTTTGATGGTGTTTTGTTACTTTGTCTCTACACGTATTCTCTAAGCGGGATAAGTAGGAGAGGAGTTGCAAGCTCTGTCGAGGGGGAGAGAGATCAAGCAAGGAGTCAAGCGGAAGATCCAGGTTGGTTCCTTTGCCTCTCTCTTATCTATCATACATAGAGGAAATCCAAAATTGCTTTGATTGTTTGTTTCTAAGATAGCTACCAATCCTAGAGGGATAGCAGATCGAAAAGACACTAGTTTTCCCGGAAACAAAATGGCGACTCTGCTGGGGAGCGAATAGATGTTTGTGTGTTGTTGTTGTTTGCTTCATAAACTATAGACGGAGCTTGAAGTTAGCCAGATAGCCTTCGAACTGCTCTTGCTCTGCAATTGCATAGTAGATGAATGTTGCTTCAGTCAATCTCCGATTTAGTTTATGAATTGAACATTTGACTTACAAGCATTCTAGATGCCCTTTTGGTAGCTCAGTAACCTCCCAAGATCATTCCTCTGTACTTTTCTCTTTACTGTCCATCATAGCTCAGCTTAACTCACTGAAATCAGCTGCAATTTTGAGCCAAAACCCACCTCAGTTGCGCTCCCTGGCCCATCGCACTGTCTATCACTGTCAACCAGTATGCATCACACTTCCTGAGTGTAGCAGGTGCGATTCATACTTGTTTCTGTGAAGCATAGGTGCGATGACTGACTGAGCCTATTTCCCTTCTTGAAATTTGGGTTTTTTTGTCCTTGTTTTCAGTTCTGTTTAATTGTTTTGCTGCTTATGAACAATACCTCATTACTGAAGCCTGCTTGCTTTACATATATCAGCCTCCATTGATTAGGATTAGTAAATGTTTTTATGTATTTGTCCATCATTTACAATCCTTTGTCGAAAAGTTGCCTAAATCGATCTGTCATTTTGGTACAAAAAGTGTCGTCACTGTCGTTTTGTGTCAAAAAGAGAAGTGTCGTAAAGTCTTCCTTCTCCGAATAGTCGATTGAACTTTTTGTCATGTATTTGATTTGATTTGTTGTTATTCGAAGTGTCGAAAGCATTTTCTATTCAAAATTGAAAAGTTTCGTTCAGTCTTCCTTTCTATTTTGAAAAAGAAATTGTCGAAATGTCGCTTTGAGTGAAATGTTTCAGATCTATACTTAGTTCTCTTTTTGGAATTCCTCACATTAAGGGAACAGAAAAAAAATACATGCATTTTCATTTGCATTTAGCTTATGTGCGAAAAATGATTTAGGAAAGTGCATTTAGAGTGTGCTCTTTGCTCTTTGTTTGAAAGAATCGTAATTTTCTTTCCTTAGTAGCTAGGATTTTCATTGATAAAAAAAAACAACGATTACTTATCATTGTAGATTGCATTTTTAGGAATTTTACATCTACATAACGGTGAACCATTGAAAGTCAAACTTCTAAACAAGATCAACTCTAAAATAAATTTCAATGAACTTAACAACGCTTTGGAACCTAACGCAACACATCTAGAGGTCTAGGCTAGAGACGTGTTCCGGTGTCGTAAAATCTAGTAACTATCGTTTTCATCGAAGGTTGGGTGATTCCTCCTCTTTGATACGACAAGTGCTAGCACAGACTTGTGCTCCCCGTACCGTCGAGTATATATTGGGAGACAATAATAGGCTTACATACTTTATCCATAGGAAGTCGTGTCTGCTGTCCTATCGATCGCAATGCACTAAACACAACATTCAGAAAGATTGACTGTTGTACATAAGTCCTCGGTAATTTCTCTTTAATTTATCACCAAGGTGTATATTGCAGTTTTGTGATTGGTTTGGTAATCCCTCTGTCTAGATTTCCAGAGTAGTCACTTTCGTTCATTTTCGACTCCTTAAAAAGAAAACTACCAATTGAGCAATGTTATCGCATGGTTCAAGCTCGTTAAAAAATAAACCTGCCTCTGAGAACTTGTCATTTCAGGCTCATTAAAAATTGAAGGGGACTAGAGTCATCTTTAGCTTTTTCTCGACTCTTAAAAATTGAGAAAGCAAAGTTGTGTCAAAGCGTCATTAAAATTATTTAATTCGGAATAACATCCCTGTTCCTTCATTGATCTTAGGTTGAGATAATGGAGTCCACCAATCAAGGAATCCCTTTTGAGGGGAATTCTAGTCCATTTTCTTCTTGGGGAAATATTGGTGCTCCATATATGGCCACATTGTCCCTCCCGGGAATCACAATTGGCCTGCCAGTCTGGCTTTTCTCAACCTCTGTCGTTCAAAATACCGTGATTCCTCAGCAATCAAATCAACAACCAGTTAATATTGAAGTTAACCCGTCGCCTTCTTCTTCGTTTGTTTCTCCTTCCCCTCCTTCCTCTTCACTTGGTGAAAGTAGCGATTCTAGTAACCTGGTAACTGAGAAGAAGAAGAAAGGGAAGGAGAAGAAGAAGAAGTCAGTTAAGCAAGGGGGCAACCATGTAGCATATGGTGAAAATCCACACACTGAACTTTCCAAACCCAGACATCCATGCATAATTTGCAAAGGATACCATTTTCATTGAGAATGTCCATGCATTCCTCGGATCTTGAGAGAATGGTCCCCTCGTTCGCACCAACAGGTGTCATCAACCTCTGGTGATCATGTTGACAACACACCATCAACTAGTAATAGTGGACAAAGAGGAAGAGTCAAAATTCCATGTAGCTTATGTGAAGGGGACCATACCCTTACCCGTTGTCCTTTTTTGGATGAAGCCAAAGAGTCTTGCATAACCGTCCTGCTTCACTGCAGCGACTTCCACCTGGATACAAGAAACTCTCCCCAAGTCCTTTACTAGTTGAAAATCTGACTGACTTGACTCAATCGTCGGTCAAAGCACCTATCGCTGAAAGTGAATCTTCTGAGTCCATACCGGACCAAAGTCAACAGGTCGAGATGGCAGTCGACCCAGTTTTACCTTCAGAAGATCCACCTTCAGATGATACCATTCCCAAAGAGAGTGAGAACGATACTGTTCAAATTCTTTTTGTTACTTCAGAGTCCGATGAACTTGGGGGAAATCCACCCGTTCCTTCACAACAGGAAATGAATCCACCAGTTCCCGCTACTTAAGGGATTAATTCAACCGTTTATTTGGTACCCCCTCCAAGCAGTCTAGTCACTTCCTTTGATTGGAATTGACTAGCAAGATCTCGCCTTCCATCTTACGTGCCTCTTCGGATCATAGTACAAGTTTACAAAATGATCGTGTCTGGCACTATCATAGATGAAGGGGAATCAATGAGTATCCTTTCCTCAATTGCTTGGAAAGCACTTGGTTTTCCATCGCTTATGCCTATTACTCAGAATTTGTCAGGCTTTAACAAAGGAACCAGTCGACTGTTAGGGATCCTTCCTAAGTTACCGATTACTTTGAGAAGAAAAACCATTCACTTGAATGTGATGGTAGTCCAAGGACCGTTAGATTACAATCTACTCCTTGGGCGTGACTATGTTTACAACATGGAAGCTATTGTCTCAACATTCTTTCGAGTGATGTGTTTCTCACATGAAGGCAAAATTGTCACTGTTGACCAGCTTTCATTTCCCGGTTCAAACACAGCGTCAAGTCAAACATCATCCCTAAATGGTCCTTTTGCGTCGAGAATGTATCTTCAACCTTCATTCCATCCACCTAATTACCGCGAGTGGTCTGGTGAATGTAACGAAGCTTAGAGGGCATGCACCCTTGTCTGCTTTGGCGGACGAACCTAGCTGAAAAGACAGGTTTCCCTGTAAGTTATGTGATTGGAAGTGTTATCTCACACCATTCACCTTTGTTTATTGGATGGACAAAGCCAAGGAAGTATTTTGTCTAATCGCTGACAAAAACAATCCTGCTTAACCGTAGTGATTTCCATATGGTTATTGGAGACTCTCCTTTTCTCGATGCCTAGGGGCATGCAAACCTTTTTATGCAAGCTAAAAACGACCAAATTCATTTTTTTTAGCTTTTTAACTTCTTAGGTTAGGTGATTGGTCTAACACACCATTCATCTTTGTCTGCACTGCGGACGAAGAAAAGGAAGTGTTTTGTCTGTTACGCGGACAAAACCATCCTACCTAACCTCAGTAGTTCCTTAGCTTTCTAGTTTTTCTATCTTTTTTAGCTTTTTAGTGTTGTCGTTTCTAGCTTACATAAAAAGAAAACTCAAAACTAAGCATAGTTATCGCATGGTTCAAGCTCGTTAAAAAATAAACCTACCACTGAGCATAGTTCCCCATGGTTCAAGCTCGTTAACAAATGAACCCGCCTTCAGTAAATAACCTTTGTGATTACTATGCTATCTGCCTTTTGAACCTTGGTTGTGTTCCTGCCATCACCTCCATCCTTTTGGCCGATCATACACTTCCACTTGATTGTTTACGTTTTTGAGGAACAACTGCGATGAGTGGTCCTGTTAGCCAGCCTCTTCACATCACCTTGTTTTGAGAAGTTCCAAGCTTACCCGGAACCAGTTGCTACCCTAAATGCCACTCGTTCCTCAAAAAATGAGTCTCCTTTAAACTCTTTTCAGACTCGTTAAATATGAAAATATTGTCAAGCTATTGGCCTTTCTAGCTCGTTAAAGTAATGGGAAGTGCCATCCCTCCTGTATATTTTAATCTTTTTCAGACCTGAGGGATTATCTCACGAAAAAGTTCGAGCACTTGTCTTTTCGGCTCGCTAAAGTGATCGAAAATTCATCCCTTTTGTATTATTTTATCCTTTTTCGGACTTAAAGGATTATGCTACGAAAAAGAACTGCTGGAGTTTAATTTTCGTCCATTTTCAAACTCTCAAAACATGAAAAGGACCGAGTTGTCTTTGTCTTTAAGCTCGTTAAAACGATAGTGACAAACTTGTCCCCTAGACAAGAGCGAGTTTCACTGTCGCTAGGCTCGCTAAAATATAGCGACAGGTTTTCCCGAAGGGCAAATTATAGCATATGTTATCCTCCTCAAGCTTGACCAAAATAAAGAGGTATTGGTCAGCAATGACAGGGGAAAAATGGAAGAAAACTTGAAGAATTTTATGGTAGCAGGTCACTCTTGAATATGACACTTTCACTCCATCACCATGATTGAGTCGGGTTGGGTTATTCCATTCACCGATCATATCACCACTGGTCTTCCACACCATCCATCTTTTGGGGTTAACGCTACCAATCCATCTCAGTGTCGTTGATATGTTCAAGAGAAGTCATTCAGTTGAAAAACCACAATCTAGTTAACGCCTCATCCACTGCATTACCTTCACCCTCCATTTTTCATGACTGCCATTCCTGAACCTTGTGTCGTCAGATCGTTTTCACCTCCAGAAAATCATTTGCTTCGTTTCATCTCGTTTATGTGGGATACATTAAAGCCCTCCTACGACGGGTCACTTCTTGTCGACATCAACTCATTATCCAAGAATTTGACTTAGAAACAACCCTTTTAGTACTTTGAAGCTTGCATGCCTCAATGGCAAGTTTCTCACTTTCGGCGACAGGTTGACATCATTGGCCTTCGACTGAAAGACTTTGCATGGTGTTCAATTCAGATCATATATTCACATCACGTGAATTGTACTGAAGCACCTTGAGGGTCATCATCATTATTGGTGATTCCTCTCGTGTCTGTTAACAGCTCACATTATTGGTTGGTAATCAAGCGATGTCTTTCCATGTTCGACTTCAGAACATCTCTTCACATGGATCGACTTGTACATCGGGCGAATATTGAACGAGTTTGAAGACCCCGAATCTAGTTTCATCCATCCGGGCTACGATATATTCAAGGACATAAAGACATCAAATGTACACAGAAGCTGCACAGATAGTCATCCGAGCCAGGGATGATGACTCCACATATAAAGAATCACCAGTCTGCAACTGCAGATGATTATCTGTCCTATGTACATGGAAATGAATTTATAAAGTTGAGCATGGGAATGCCCACCTCAACTAGATCATGAAAATTATATTATGATGATGATGTATTGTATTGTATCTTATACAGGTCACCTTCCAGTTTCGAAAACCTCGGATCCTCATGATAAAGCATTTCACCCGACATCAAAAGATTTACAACTTCATGCTTTAGGGGGAAAATGTTATAGACATATTTGGGCACTTCAACCCCAATCTTATATGTCAATAAACTAGGGCTCTTTAAACCCTAAAAGTTTTGTTTCATACCCTAAAGGATCATGGTCAGATGATTACATCATTCCCCAAAAGTTCCACCTGAAAAACCATCCAGAACTGGTCAAAATAGGACCATACTGTCTGCTCCACTGTCAGGGTGCGATGCATACTAACTCCTACACTAGCCAGGTGCGATGCATATTGAAGAGGCCTTCTGAAGGGTGTGATGAGCGAGGATGGACAAATGTTCGAGACAGTTTGCTAAGTGGATGCTCATGGAATCTTCTAGAAACTTCTCTTATGACACTTGCCTCTTTGAATTCGCCCAGGGATGAGTAAGAGATCCAAGAAATCTCCAAGTGGAACCAAAAACAACAAGTGGAATGACACTAATAAAAAACCCAGAGATGACTCACACCCTTGCACACATCTATAAATGGATCCCTCATTTGAGAGATCTAGAGGCTAGAATTTTGCAATTTACAAGGAAGTGCTGATAGTTTGAGGTTGAGAGAGAACATTATATTTTTGGTGTGATCTTGCTTTTCATGAGGTGAAGAGGGCTTTGATGCTGGGAGGATGATGCTGGATCAGACAGCTAGGTTGTAATTCTCCCTTCTATTTTAATAAATTTCTTTGAGTTTTCCTCCATACAATCGTGTATTTGTGAATGTTGTTATTTGTGAATGCCATTGTATGTTTATTGTATTTCTGATTCTGTAATGCTTATGATATAATAGATCGAGATGCTTTGATGGTGTTTTGTTACTTTGTCTCTACAGGTATTCTCTAAGTGGGATAAGTAGGAGAGGAATTGCAAGCCCTGTCGAAGGGGAGAGAGATCAAGCAAGGAGTCAAGCGAAAGATCCAGGTTGGTACCTTTGCCTCTCTCTTACCTATCATACATAGAGGAAATCCTAAATTTCTTTGATTGTTTGTTTCTAGGATAGCTTCCAATCCTAGAGGGCTAGCAGATTGAAAAGACACTAGTTTTCCTGGAAACAATATGGTGCACACATAGTTCAGCTAGAAGCAGCAAAAGTGCAAGCACTTGAGGCAAAAAATATGTTGGAAACTAGAGAGGCGTTGATTATGAATAAAGTCTTGTTGAATCCAGCCAAAGAAACTATTGAATTGGCTTAAAGAAGATCCTTGTTTAAGACTATGTGTAAAGAAAAAGGGAAGTGACATTGCAAGGTAGTGACTGACAACGAAAGCACTGACAATCTTGTTTCCTTAGAAATGGTGGAAAAACTGGGGTTGGAGAGGATTAAACATCCAACATCATTTAAACTATCATTTTTGCAAAAGGGACACCAATTGTTAGTGAATGAACAAAGTGAAGTTGAGTTCCAGATAGGAAAATACAAGGATAAGGTAATCTGTGATATAATGCCAATGGATGTCTACCACATCCTTTTGGGTTGAACATGGTAGTTCGACATGAAAGTGATACATGATGGAGAGGGAAATTGCTACAAGTTTGAAAATGATGGCATCAAACATACTCTTGTACCGTTGAAGGAAGAAAGTGCAACTGTGAAAATCATCCCCAAAGCAATGTTGTTAAGTGGTAAATAATTTCTGGAGCAAATGGAGAAAGAGGAGGTCATCTATATGATAATCTTCAAACTGAAGGTAATACTTTCACACACAAAAATTGCAGATTTACCTATTGAAATTTAGGAAATGTTGCATGAATTTAATGATATTGTAGTAGATGATTTTCCAAGCAAGTTTCCACCCAAAAGAAGCATCAATCACCATATAGATTTGATACCATGAGCAAGCCTTCCAAATAAGGTTACATATCGAATGCCACCCGAGGAAATGAAGAAATAAGAAAACGGGTTCAGGAGTTGTTGGACAAAGGGTTGATAAGAGAGAAATTGAGTCCATGTGTTATGCCTCTCGTATTAAGTCCAAAAAAGGATGGAGAGTGGAGGATGTGTACAGATTCCAGAGTAATCAACAATATCACAATTAGATATAGATTTCCATTTCCAGGATGGATGAGATGATGGATTGTTTTTAGTGGAGAAACTTACTGTTCAAAGATTGAATTGAAAAGTGGTTACCATCAAATATGGATTAGAGAAGGGGATGGGTGGTAGGCAACTTTCAAGACCAATGCCAAATTGTATGAATGGTTTGTCATGCCATTTTCACTGACAAATGCACCCAGTACATTCATGTGGTTGATGAAGTCTTGAAGGAGTTCATTGGTAAGTTTGTCATTGTTTACTTAGATGATATTTTAATTTTCAGTCAAACTAAAGAAGAGCACCTCAGACATGTGAGATATGTTCTAGAAAGATTGCAACAAGAAAAGTTGTTAATTAACCTGAAGAAATGTACTTTTATGAAACCTGAGTTAGTATACTTAGGTTTTGTCATTTCCAAAGATGGACTGAAAATGGATCCGGAGAAAATAGAGGCAATTGTGAATTGGCCTTCACCCAAGAGAATTTTCGAAGTTAGAAGCTTTCATGGCTTAGCCAGCTTCTATCAGAAGTTTATCAAGAAATTCAATGGTATTTTCACACCTATCATAGATATAATCAAGAAGGACAGACAACCATTTTGTTGGACAACAACAACAGAGAAAAGTTTCTAGCTATTGAAGAAGAAGATCATCGAGAAACCAATGTTGAAGTTGCCTGACTTCAATCAAATTTTCCAAGTAAGATGTGATGCCAATGGGACAAGTATTGAAGTTGTACTGAGCTAAGAAGATAAACATGTTGCATATTTTAGCAAGAAGTTAAGTGAATCAAAACAAAAATACTCTTCTTATGACAAAGAGTTCTATGTTGTGATTCAAGCTTTGAAGCATTGGAGGCACTATTTAATGCCCAAGGAGTTTATTTTGTTCTTTGATAATTTTGCATTACAATATATAATGCAGCAACACAAGTTGAACCATAAGCACGCCAAGTTAATTGAATTTTTGCAGAGTTTCACCTTTGTTCTGAAGCATATAAGTGGACAAGCAAACAAGGTAGTTGATGCTTTAAGCAGGAGAAGTTTGATCATGCAAGAGAGTCAAGTGAAAGTCTTAGGCTTTAACTATTTGAAGGATTTGTATGAAGTTGATTTTTATTTTCAAGAAGATTTTGATGCATGAAAAAATCTTGTAAACATAGATAGCAACCCATGGAAAGAGTTCATGTTGCTGGATGGTTTGCTATTCAAGAACAACATATTGTGTATTCCCAACTGTTCTATGAGAGAGAATGTGATATAGGAAAAGCACAATGGAGGGCTGGCAGGACATTTTAGTGTTGATAAGACACTTGGGCAGCTAGACCATTTTTATTTTTGGCCAAATATGAGAGAGGATGTGTAGAAATATGGGAGTAGGTGCAGGGTGTGTCAGCATGAAAAAGGAAGGAGCCAAAATGTTAGATTATATACTCCTTTACCCACTCCAAGTAGACCATGGGACTTAGTGAGTATGAATTTTATTTTGGGTTTACCAAAGACACAACGAGGTAATGACTCAATACTTGTAGTTTTGGACACATTTACAAATATGGCTCAGTTTATTCCATGTTACAAGACTAGTGACGCTACACATGTGGATAACTTGTTTTTCAATGAGATTGTTCAATTACATGGTTTGTCAAAGAGTATCATATCTGACAGGGACACAAGGTTTACAGGGAATGTTTGGAGAACCTTGTGGAAGAAACTTGGGACCAAGTTAAACTTCAACTCAACCTATCATCCACAGTCACATGGATAGACCAGAGTGGTGAATAGAAGTCCTGAGAACATATTGAGAATCTTTGTGGGTGATCATCCCAAGTAGTGGGATCGTGTATTAGCAAAACGGAGTTTCCATATAATGATTCGCCAAATAGGACCATAGGGAAAATTCCATTTCAGATTTTGTATGGAATACATATTAGGGGAGTTTGTGAACTATGAGATTTGGGCATATTGGAACAAATAGGTGTTGAAGGAGAAGATTGTCTAGCAGAAATGAGTGAGTTACATGAGCAAGTTAAGCAGAGGTTACAAGTTAGAAACTTCGAATACAAGCAAGAAAGTAGATTTAAAAAGAAGAGAAGTGAACTTTGAGGTAAGAGACATGGTCTTAGCTCACTTGAGAAAGGAGAGTTTTCCAAGATGGAAGTATAATAAGCTTAAGATGAAGAATATAGGTGCATGCAAGATACTTCACAAGTTTTCTACAAATGCTTATGAATTAGAGTTACCTACAGGCATAGGTATTTCATCAATTTTTAATGTGAGTAATTTGTATCCTTATCCAGCTGGTGATAAAGACTCATCTACAACAAACATAGGCAATGATGAAGTCAGTGAGAAACAATGGGTAAAACAAATTCCTATAGCAAAAAAATTTGAGTTTGAAATGAATTTGGACACAAACGTTGAAAAGAATACTAGAGGGCAAGAATATCTAGAATACTTGGTGAAGTGGAAAGGTCATCTGGTTGAAGATTCTACTTGGATGAATGTTGCATCTCTATAGAAAGCATGTTATTTTGTCGAATACCTTATGAGTAGGAGCTCATAAATCCGGGGAAGCCTGATGTAGGTGCATAGGCCGAGCACATGATATCAAGAGTTGGACAAGAGCTTTTAAATGTGATGGGATGGTCCATGATAGTGCCACATTATTTTTTTCAATGTTTTGCTAAGAAATTGTAAATATTTAATTTAGGAGCAAGTTTTGATTTTCTTAGAAATAAGTTGTAGAATTATTTTCTAATGTAAATATAGTTTTAGTTTCCCTTGTTTGTGGAGAAGGGGAAACAATTCACATTTTGTGACTCTTGGTTGTCATAGCCAGTTTTTTCTTTTTGGGAATAATGGGAAGAGAGTTTGGGAGTTCCAAAAAAAAGAGAAGAGAGGGGAAGAAAGGGACTCATTATTTCTTTGTGTATCTACAATTCATAAGTTGCATACCTTCCTGTATCTTCAATTTGTGTGAACTGGAAGGTATTTTAGTTTGAATGGCGTAAATGAACAAAAAATTTGGACTGTGTTTTTTGTTCTTGCTAAATGGTTGAGATTGAATCTAATTCATGTGATTAACCAACTTGATTTCTCCTTGTGAACTCATGGTTTCTATTCTTGTGCATTTTTTCATTTGAGTACTAGTCATTTTGAAAGTTTGTAGCTTGTTGAACATATTTATATATAAAAAAATTCAAACTCTGGTGGTTTTGGTTGTTATGTTTTGCCCACTTGCGTTTTGGTTCTTGTTGTGTCATATTTAAAGCTCGAGAAGGAAGGCGCCTTTACGTTCTAGTGTAGCGAGTGCATGTATTTATGTAATGTGAGTACCATCAACAAAAACAGATCACTATGTTTTTTTTAATACAATCCAAATGCCTTTGTGATTGGTTTATGTATGTGAAATTTGAAACAATATTGCAAACCCATTTAAGAGAGGCAATGTAAGTCGTTTACAGTGTTAAGAAGCAAGCTTGCGACGTGGGGATTTGGCAAAGAAAAATAGTTGAGGCATTTCATCTTCCCCAAAACCACAATAAAAAGTTTAATAGGCGCTACGAAATGATTTCGTAGCGATGGAATAGTAAATTGGAAAGTAGGCGCTACAAGATCATTTCATAGCGATTGCACACAAAAAAAAAAAATCAGGACTGTGTATTGGTTTTAAACTCCGTTTGGCCTACCCATTGCACCAGATATCATCTATCCTCCCAATGACCATGCTCACGTGATCTTCAAGGGTGGCCTTAAGAAATACATGGACTACAACCCCAGACCACCACTCAATGATAAAATCATTTCTCAATAGGTCATGCTCAAAGTTTTGATCCTCTTCCTTATCGATGTTATTATCCCACAACTCCATCAAGTTATGTAGTGAATTCCCTTTCCTAATAGCATATGCAAGACCATACTTCTAGTGTCCTCTAGATTGCATGGTTATGCAAAACTACTCATGCCTCATCTAAAGAATTTTAAAAAATGTCTTCAACAATTGCAATGATTGTTTCAATTCTGAAGGTCAAGAGAAAATCATGTGGTTAAACAACCATTGATGCATAGATTGCTCTATCAACAAGGTGTTAAATATGAAGAAGAATTACATTCATCTTGGGATGGATGTGAGAGGAAGGATTGGAATGTTTGTCGCAAGGACATGTGGAGTTGGATTTCTAAGTTTTTTTGTTGTTGTAAAAGTATTCGATGAAAACCATGAGTGTTAAGTGGCTTTTAGTACATGTAAATATAAAGTAATGTGTGGAATATATTTTTTCCACAAAAAAAAAAATCTCATAATTTTCTTATAAAAAACAAAATTACATTTATAGATGTTGATAAGCATTCCAATTGGTTGATGCTAAAGAATATTGGGTGTCCAAAAAAAGAAACATACAATGAAAATAAAATTACTAACTTAATGAGAACTATAAACTCAAAATGATAGCTCTAGCCTAGAAAACTCCTATTTTTGTACGAGAAAACATTAAAAAATGCCTCGAAATCAAAAAGTGATGATGTTGCATCACTATTTTTTTAGGGTTAAAATTTCAACATTTTTTAGCCATGGATTTAAAAACCAAATATGATGACCGTGAAAGACATGAAAAAACATCTCAAAACGCAAAATTGGTGATGCAACATCATCCCTTTTTAGGGTGAAAATTCAAACATTTTTCAAATTTGACATTAACGACCAAAAATCATGACTCTGAACCCTTAAAAATCATTACCTAATCAAGGAACAATTCTTTTTCTTTCCATGGTGAATCAGTAGCTTGTTGGAGTAATCTGGTTGAGGCCCAAGATCAAATCTAACGACTGCCACCATAACACCAAGAGTATATACAATAACCTGTAAGCCAAATATACTAGGAATTTATGACTAAGCGAGAGGCAAGACTCCACGAGTAAATCAGAGAGTAGTTCTACAAACAAAACTTTATTTTTTTAAGGTTAAAATTATAACTCATTTGAAATCTTGGCATAAGATAATTTGACCCCCTTTTAATGGGGTATTAAAAGTGAAAGATTTTTTAAACTATGGTCTAAAAAATCATCATTAGTGTGCATAAAATCATTAAAAACACCCTTTGAAAAAAAACAATGTAACACTTTTTTTT
Organism: Pinus tabuliformis; assembly: GCA_031772625.1. Classification (NCBI taxonomy): domain Eukaryota; kingdom Viridiplantae; phylum Streptophyta; class Pinopsida; order Pinales; family Pinaceae; genus Pinus; species Pinus tabuliformis. The sequence continues at coordinate 816,421,444 of CM062815.1, read as the reverse complement.
TTCCAATTAAAAAATGTTTTTTTTAAGAAAAAATAAATTAAATAATAATAAAAAATCATTTTTTTCAAACAATTTTTTTAAATCATTAAAAAATATTCAAAACCCAAATTTTAAGGCAATTTGATTTTTAAACACAATTAAAAAAAACTAAAATATATTAAATTTAAAAAAAATATTAAAAAAACAAACAAAGTTAAAATAATTATAAAAATTAGAAGATATAATAATAATAATAATAATAATAATAATAATTAAAAAATATTAAAACTTATATTATTTTTTTAATTAGGAAAAAATACCTCGATGGGGTGTCATGTGATGATTTAAATTGCACTAGGGCTTAAATCACCTCTCATTGCAATTCCCTACACATGTCACTAACTTGAGGCACATTTATGGAGCCTTGCCTCCCAAGGGAGGAGGGCGAGGCCCTTAGGCAAGCTCGTGATATACGTGTTCACAACATTTGTCGACTCTCCAACAAGTTCTTCATCCCTAGCCAGTGGCTCGAGCTTTGTGTTATCCTATGCCACTTCCTTTTTCTCTTGTATTCGCCCCCTATGTACCGAGGCTCTCGCCTAGTTGCTTGGGTGTGTTTCCTCCCATCCTTAAAGTTGAGTTTCCTCACTCTGTTGTCATATTTTCAGAGGGAGGGGGTATGGGCCCTAGCTCAACATCGATGCAACCTAGCTAGAAAGTTGTTATAGTTTCTCTTTCATGTCTGCCTCATGTAGCTCCCTTCTCATTTCAGTCCTAGTCCATGCAACGTATTGATGCCTTTGGAAACCATGATACACTAGATAACTCATTGTAGTTGTGGCAATGGCGGCCATGGGGTTTCAAGGGGTTCCAGGGCATGCCTTCGAGCGAAATCTTCAGCGTGTACCTTCCATTCCAACACACCCTCAATCATATATGAGGAAAATCTCCTTATGGAGGAAGAAATCTATCATGAATGCTAGGTCAATCTTAATTCAGACATCATGCCTACCGTTGTACCTTAGGTTCCAAATTCAAGGGGCCATAAAAATCATTATATGCATACTATTGATTTATATTGGCATGTCAAGCTACTACTAGGAAAAACTTTGGTTGATAGAAAAGTAACCTAGGTCAATCTTTTACATAGGTTAGATGAACTAAGAGACTTCATGCTTGATGTGGAAAGTCAGCTAACTAGGTTGGACATGGGTTCTCCAATTATCTCTCATATTCCTCCACCATCCAAGGTTGAGGAATAATCTATCAACATGGACACTAGTTTTCATATTGATGCTCCAGTTCCTTGTAGTTTCGTCTCAATGCTTACTTCTGTAGTTGACCCTTAGGGTTATAGTCATTTTTATATCTAACTCTCTGTTTAGTTATTTTCATGTTGATTTAGACTTTTAGTTTAATAAGATTTCTCGTTTTGTCTCTATCTGATGGTTTCTCCTTGGGCAGGGCATCAAATATTTTGGGTCTCTGCTACTCTTGGACTCTCAGTTATTTTTTCTAGTTCATAACTCTTTGATTATCTCTAGTATGGTTTCCAAGGTGGCAAGCCAAAAACAATAATTTCATATTATTTGATGTAAATATTTACTATTGCAATGCAAAGATAGCTTATGTAAATAAAAACAACAACAAGAAGGATAAAAAAAACACAATGAAAAAAAGTTAAAAGCACATAACAAAAGAAAAAAATATACAGATTAAAACAACTCAAAAAAGCATTAAAAAAAACAGAACAAAACAAAACTATACATATATAGGGTAAAAAGTATGTGACATCCTGTCATGCGCTCCAACAACTTGCATCTATCACACAACTCTAGCTTGAATTGTATGATGACCTCAAGCCATTAGAGTGAACATTTTATTTTTTAATTTTATTATTATTGTGAGGAGAGGTGCCCTCCAACCCAATATGGGAGAGATGTTGTCATATCCTATTATGTTATGTAAACATTTTGACTTGGTCAAATTACAAAAAAAATAAAAATAAAGATAACATAAAATTAAAAACATTTTTACTCGGTGAAAATAAATTAAAAAATAAATAAAAATAACTTCATAGTATTGACCCATGGTATGAAAACCCATGGTATTTATCTGTGGTATTCATGTGGAATATAGCATGTTTAAATGGGGAAATTAAACAAACCTAGATCCATCTTAACTCTGGATCTACCAAGCACCTGTAGGGATCACATCTCTTGAGATCCAAACCTCCTTTAGAGTGAAAAGAGATTTGATCCTAAATCTTGAATTAAGATGAATGTAGGTTGGTGTGTGTGTGTATATATATATTTCATTTTCTATTTAATTTTTCATATATATATATATATAATTTTTAATTATGTATTTTATTTTAAATTTTATGGTTTCTTTTGTTATTATTTTCTATTCTTCAATATTTTGTGAGTTCTTCTTGGGGTTTTAAAGGTAAAAGTTAGTTAGTTATTTTTATTTTTTCCCCTTAGATTAAAAAAAATGATGTTTTTCAGTTGTTGTTTTGAGAGATGCTCTTTAGTCTAGTATGGAAGAGATGTGTTATAATATCCTATCTTGTATTGTCTCGTCCTGTAAATAAAATTAATAAAATAATAAAAGTAAAAATAATTTTACGTTAAAATAAAAATTACTTCCAACTAATTAATTTGACTCGGTGTCTTGTCCTATCCCGTAAATAATATTAATAAAATAATAAAAGTAAAAATAACTTTACATTAAAATAAAAATTACTTGCAACTAGTTAATTTGACTCACTCAAGTTACTGATGGTTTTTGAGTTCAATGTTTATGAGAACTCATTTATTGAAGCATGGTATTCATGTTGAACATAGGCTATTTAAAGGGGTAAATTAAACCAACAAATTAATAATTATAATCTTAACTCTGGATCTACCAAACACTAAGAGGGATCAAATTGTAGGTTTTAACCTTGTACAAAAATTTCCTGCAAACTAATTCTTAAAAGAGAAAAAAATATATAATGACCAGAACATAAAACTAATATACATAGAGATTTTCTCCCGGATCTCAAAACCAGGACTACCAGATTTATTTTTCATTATTTTCCTTTCAATGTTACAATACATATATATACACGCCAAAACATTCATAAACCCCAATACATTGACCCTGGATTAGAACATAATTGTAGTTCCCTTGACCAACTCTACAAAATACCATGGGCAGAAAACTATCATGCCCAAAACCATATGCAAAACCCATACACAAAACCATGGTTAGGTTCGACCACCATCTTTGGGTCTGCCTCCCATGCTTGGCTCTGCATAAAAAAATTCCTTGGGCACTGCGACCCTACGAACCCCGGCTACGCCCCGCGGAATGTCCATCGTGATACTGGTCGTGGAAAGAATATAACACACACCCAACACAAATTTCTTGAGGTGCAAACCTTTTTTAGAGTGAAAAGAGTTTTGATCCCTCTTACGCTTGGTAGATTTGAAGTTAAGATGGATTTAGGCTGGTTTTAGAACAAAAAAGTAATTTTTTATTTATTTTTCTATTCGAAACATGTCGACTGAATATTTGTGAATGTGATTTTACCAAAAAAAAATCTTGAAACAATTAGAGTCAATTTTTTTTCTTGAGGGTACTGGTTATCAAGTCTATAATGAGAATTAATTATGATTTTAACTTCAAAAATAAAACACAATAAACATGAAACAAATTTGAAAAATATTAAAAAAAAACCTTTAGGTATTGATTTTCAGGTTTTTTCATAGTTATGATATTTGGTCTTTAATGCCATGGTTGAAAAATGTTGCAATTTTAATCCTAAAAACAAGGTGATGTTGCATCACCATTTTTTGTATTTTGTTGTGTTTTTAATGTCTGTTAGAGTCACCATACTTGGTTTTTAATGTCATGGTTGAAAAATGTTGATATTTGAACTCTAAATGGAATAAAGGGTGATGTTGCATCACCATTTTTGCATTGCAGTTGTCTATAATGAGACTTTTTGGAAGCCTTTCCGGTGGGTTCTTCCGGTCAAAATCCGGCAGCAATTTATTGGAATCGCAAGTTTAATAGCTAGTTTCTGCACAATCAAGGCGTCCCAGGGGGTTTTCAGGGTGCTGAATCCAAATATGTAGTTAAAAAACCATTTTAACTGCAACAAATAAAGATTTAACCTCAATTTCTTCCGCCGGATTCCGTCACCGGAATCTCCAAAAAGTCGCATTATAGACAACTCCTTTTTGCATTTAAACGTGTTTTTCCATGTTTTTCATAGTCATGATATTCAATTTTTAATACCATGGTTGAAAAATGTTCAAATTTTAATCCCGAAATGAAAAAAAAAAAACAAAAAATCATTCTTGCATCACCACTTTTCAAAACAAGCATAAAATCTGACATTAAATACAACCTCTAAAAAAACAATAACTCAAAGTTTGTAACTTTGTTGGAAGCTTAAACTATCCATTATACATGTATGATCATGAAGCCAAAAAGGTTACATAAAACAACGTCTCATAATATATTCAACTTGTAATAAATATGTTTATAATTATGCAAAAATGAACATGAAGTTGATCCTATAGCCACTACTATAGCTCAGAGAAGTAAAAAGAGAAACATGGGCCAGTCAAACTAGAGCCATGGGGCATGGAAATATTCTAAGTTGGAGCCTTGAATTTTATTTTCGTATCTTCCAACAACCTTTGTCCAATGCCAATTCAACTTTTGAGAGGCCATCTACTTCTTTGTTTTGAGTTGGATATTATATCCCAAAAAATACAATTTTCTTTTACATTAATGGCGAGGTATCCCATGCACCCAAAGGATGGTTCTAGTCCTTTTTGACACGACTAAAAAATATAAAAAACATTGAGTCTAATGATCATAACAATTCCAAACATGGTCACCATTGTCTTTAAGAAAGGTAACGATATATTGCCACTTCAAGATATCATGACAACATTGTCAATGCAACATAGAATTCGCAATATAATAATAGCTCATAAATGTTCATTAACATACGACATTTAAGTAAACACCATAGGTCCAATAGACAACGAGCACAAAATGGGCTGTCACAAAAATAATATTTTTAATTATAGTAGTTACATCAATTGCGTTTCTTGAAGGTGATGATATTCCTAAAAAATGAGTTCCACATTGGTACTAGTCTACATTTATTGTTTATTACTTCAAGTTTTGACATATATCTATGGAAAAAATAGATGGAGAGTTTTCATCTTTATAGCGCAAACCAATCCATTTGAATGGAAATTCGTTGTTGATTTAGCTACTCACAATTGGCACTAGAATTTTGACCCTAAAAATGCATTTGGCAAGGATCGCCCTACTCTATATGATTCAACCCTTTCTCTTATAGTGAATTTCAAGGTTCGGCTTCAATTTTACACCTCGTTGTGTATTCACTTTTCCCATAATGTAGCATTACCAGTAGGAGATCAAATATTTGTGTTTCAAATTGGTCATCCATGCAAGCACAAGAAGAGGATGGTGATATCAAAGGTATAACTATAAGATCATGCTTAAGTGGTGAATCTGTAATCCTCCTTACCATGATGTCAAATATAAAATGAACTCATTATCAACTTGTACTACCCATGCATGCCTTAATCCTGTCCCCTTTCACTTATTTTTGGGTGTATATTGGTTATAAGTATGCTAAAGGGATGTAATGGTATAAGGCCAAGGTGTATATTGTGTAACTATACCAATGTCCTCCAATCCACTATGGTACGTTGGGAAGTTATAGATTCAAAACTAAGTGCATTTGATCCCCACCTAGCATAGGAAGTTCTCACTTTATCTGTTAAATACAACTTCTCAACGTCGGTGTGAACATGTTGCATCAATATTTCTTATGCAATTTGGAAAGTACTAGATCCATCCTTCAAATGTGAAGGATACCATGTCATGATGTAAAAAAATTGCAATTAGGGATATAGTATCTTGAAAAATACAATAATATCCCATGTGATCCAAAGCCACTTATTTCACATGGATTTCATCGATAACACTGACAACTACATAGACATGTAGACATTCTAACTCCAACTCTACATGTCTTTGTAATGCGTGTTCCAATTCTTTCTGTGATATCCAACCCAACATGAGTGTTATTCTTCTACATATTCAACGTTTTCTTGAAGGAGTAATCCATGGATCCATAGTTGTTGAACCACACATTTTTTTCTCAACCTTCCAAACTAAAACGATATTTACAGTCATTGAAGATATTTGTGTATATTCTCTAAATAAAACAATAGTAGGTTTTACTTAACTATGCAATCTAAACAACACTAGAATCAAGTGGGAAACAACTTAGTGTAATTTGAATGAATTGTGGGATAATAACATTGATGATGAAGAGGTTCACAACCTCTAAGCATGACCAATTTAGCAAACATTCCATCCTCTAGCAATGGTGCCAAAGTTCATTATCCATGAATTTTTCAAGGTCATTGATAAAGATCACACGAGGATGGCCAAAGGGAGGATATATGGGGTTATATTTAAAGTTGGGATTGCAACCAAGCAAGAGATTTTTGATAGAGATGAAGTCCCGAAGCTCCTTGGGCATGGTGTATCAAACCAAGGATCTACACACTAATGTGACAAGCTATTTGTCTCTTCAAGGTGTCCACTACTCTAGGGAAAGAGTGTGTATGATTTCAACTGCTTTCTATATTATTCATTACATATAGTATCTAACACAACATAATTAAAAAACTTATCCATTTTAAGAACTTTTTAGAAAACATGCAATATTACATAGATGTTACACATTAAGAAGACTAATCAAAATAAAGATACGGGGAATAGTCACATATCCAAAAATGATATTGAAAATAACTTTTGAATAATGAATTTTATATGCAATATAAAACAAAGTAAAAGTGGATATAATGTTACCCAATACCGAATTTGAAGAAACTGGTGTGATTTTTCTAAAACCACCGTGTCTCGTTTCACAACTATGCCTCTCCTAATTTCATCTCAAAAGGCACCTCTAAGTTAGTATTTAGAGCTTTAAGTGATTCAAGCCTAAGGCTATCAAAGATTAAAGATGAAATCTCCAATCACAACTAACCCCTTGATTTGGTGTTTTGTTCCTACTTAGTCATGAATTGATAACCCCTTTCCTATGATGGTAAAAATAACAAAATATCTTAACCTCGTCCACATATACACTCTTAATTCACTTTGACATTCCATTGAAAAGTACAATAAATAACATTAAAATTGCCCCAATTCCAATTATCTCATTGAAATTCTATGAACGAAAATTTACTTAAATTTCAATGATCCATTACTCAAACGACAATTCATCAAATTAAAAATTAGCATAATACCATTTAATTGCAATTTACAATTAGTGTGCTAACGAATTTCAAAAGTTGATTATTCCATATGTAATCATATAACATGCTTGATGATATATAATATCATCAATTACATCATCTGATTACAAATGACACAATCAACCTTTGAAATTTTTTAATATAATGATTATTAATTTGATTTATATGTATGATTATATTCACATCATTAATTTTTGCATAATGAGTATATATGTATAATTAAATTTTGATATATATATATATATATATATATATATAAAAATAATTTATTTTATTTTATATTTTTCTTCTCGAAAATATAAAATAAGAAAGTATTATTATTTTTGATAAAGATAATATTATAATAAAATATAAAAAATAATATTAAATAAATATAATATTTTGATAAATTATATGTATGTTAATTAGAGTTATTTTAGGTTGTTGGCATAATAGTTGTTTTCTTACTCATCTAATTTCAAATTCTTGCTAGTGACATGATGGACTATACTTTTCTGATAAATATTGTGTAATAGATTCGTGCATATGAATATTGTTGTATTAGCTTCAAGATTTGTGATCTCTTAAGTGAGTATTGACTTTAAGCTTTGTGAACCCTTAAGTGAGTATACCTGTGGGTCGGTATGGTATTAACAACCTAAAACTAGTCATGTGTGTGTTCAGAGAAAAAAATTGTAATTTCATTCCTAAGATGATTGAAAGTTACATTATGCATATATACATCCTGTGTGTATTCTTTGTAAAAAACAAAATAATTAGCTGTACGAGATCATGGGAAGAAAAAACTCCTATAACTAGTTTTCCCAAACATTAAAAAGCACTTTAAAAACGTAACAAAAAACAAGTATTGTTAATCACAACCACAATGGGGAGCACAACTATTATGCCCAACATGAGAGGACAACTTTCAATACACATAGTAACAGAAAGAAACTGCTTTGCTTTGATGCTCGTGGGTTTATGCTACTTTTGTTCTGAGATGATTTTCCCAGTGTGGTTTGTGAAAGAACTCATAGGCTTGCCCATTGTTCTACTCTTTTACACTCCACAAGCCTTGGTCCATATCTAGGCCTTCTTTTGAAAGGTGGTCTTCTATGTTTATTTGATATTAATTGTTATATTTTTGTTATAGTATTATCTTTATCTAAGAATAAATATTATTTTGTTAAATTCCATGGGAGGGGTTGGGAGTGGAAGCTATTTGGGGGAATAATACTATTTCAAGGGGTATATAGGTTTGATCAAGCCTCACATAAACTTGGTGACATCATCCCACACATGGGCCCCATGGTGCGAAAACATAATGGGCATTGATTGACATCAAGAGAAAAATAACATGTGGGGTGGCTAACATTTTAAGATAGCCTCCATTTGGAAATTGATTGTTATAATGGCTAAGTGTGGCACCTTAGATCAACAAGATTGGTTTCAAAAAAGGTTGTGACATAGGTTGGACACATACGGTAGGTTGCAACGACATTGTGCCTCCTTCATGACATTTCATGGGAACAATACAAGAAGTGGATGTGCTAAAGGTTGGAGATATGTTGGAATTCCACTTGGATTTTGGGTAGTTGGATTTGTGAGAGTCTATTTTGGTGACTATGTTGGCTTAAGCAACATAATATTCTCCTTCTAGTTCCATATTACTATTTCCTCTCTATGTTCTCCGGAGAAAGCATTTGGGATTGGGCTTTCTTGGTGCAATTCTACTCATTGGTTAATCTCCTAGCGGGTTCTCAATATAGCCTAAGCACTTAGCTTGTGAGGTTAACCGATGGACAAATATAAGGCAGATTTGGTTTCAATGCATTGGTGAGTAGGTTCAATCTCCATCATTTCCTTCTTTTCATGTGTTTTTTCTCTATCTTTTCGCTTAATTTTAGTGGTCTCAACCTAGTTTATTGGGTTGGAGCACTTAACCTTTGCAAGTGTTTCTATATTATTTATCTCTACTCCATACTACCTCATTGTGTGAGGGTTTCTCAACTTTCCCTTCTATGTTTCCCTATTTTATTGTGGGGGGGGGGGGGGGGGGACCCTTATGATTTAGGTCAACAACATTTTTTTTTAGGAATCTCCTCTTCTGAATCTTCTAACACTTCTATTGTTGAGCATACTTGGTCCCACTATTATAATTCCCTTGATCCATGGTTTTGGATACTTTCTTTCTCCCCCTGATGAGCTGGCCCCTTCTTGTTCCATGTTGTGAGTTTCTTTTCCATTTCCCATTCCACAATTTCTCTGTCACCTCTCACCCTGTCCAAGCCAAGGCATCTTGATACTTTTAGGGAAGGGAAATCAAATTCTATCCCCTCCAACTTCAGGTTTTATTGTGCCACAAAGTGGTTGGCTGGCATATATGTCCACTCTGTTCTACTTGCCATCAAAGTTGAAATTCAAGAGCATGAACGAGAGGCTAGGTTGAAGTGTACATTCATTACTAATGTATACGAGGAGATTAAGATGGGTGGCTGGATCCCAAATACCAGAAGCACCACAACTTAGAACACTAGATACATGAAGACTAGCAACATTTGTTGGCAATTAAAAATGATAATGGGGAAAGTCTTGGTGGAGTGCTTAGAGACTTATCAAGAAATTATATTATGCATAGATGATCTGCAAAGATAGACTAGCAAGCTTAATTATAGACTATCCTCCTTAGCAAAGAAGATTACGGATTTGGAGTTCACTACTTTAGAAGAAGAGGAGGACCATCCAAATACAATTTAGGTTGACTTACCATCCAAATAGAGGAAATTTCATTTTATTTTTGTGTTGTTGTTTATTAGCAACAAGGATGCCAACTTAGATATGCAATTTATTGTTAATGTCATTACGAAAGTAGATATGCATATGCTATATTATCAGGACAACTTTATTTTTAAATTCAAACAATATATTACCCAAAAATTCTCTTACTATATTACCGTCTGGTTTCCCTTGTGATGGACCAATACCAACAATTAGTTTGACATGTAAAGCAATTTCTGAGTAATACAAATCCTGCCTAAAAAAATAATAAACAAAACAAATTAAAACAAAACCTCACACATGGGCAAATTGCTTTTCCATCCAACATTTATAACTAAACCCAATCTATTTATAAAAGTAAAAAATTATCATAAATTTGTGTATCATTAATTTAAAAATATTAAATATCATAAAATAATATAATTTTTTATTTTTATTTTTGTTTATCTATTATTTTTTTTCTCGAGAAAATTGGCAACTGAGCTGGTCTTGTACTCAATGCTTAGAGACTTATCAAGAAATTACATTATGCATAGATGATCTGCAAGGATAGTCTAACAAGCTTAATTATGGGTGAAGGATGGAGGATGGAGGTACTATCAAAGTTGGAGGTGCTTTTAAATTATATTTGGCTCATTTGAAAGTTATTTACTAATCTTTCTGCTGACACCTGCCAGATGGATGGGGTTGATTAGCAGCCGAGAGATAAGGTGGTGGTTTCCCTTTAACAGAAATCATTGAACTGCCGGATTGGATTCATTACAACCAGAAATCACTTCAGCTTATATCGTTGAACAACTGCCAGATGGCGGTCCATCAGAGAGCGAGCCTCGTTGATATTACTACTTAAGAAAAAGAGGATGACCATCCAAATACAATTTAGGTTGACTTACCATCCAAATAGATGAAATTTCATTTTATTTTTGTGTTGTTGTCTATTAGCAACAAGGATGACAACTTAGATATGCAAGTTATTGTTAATGTCATTAGGAAAATAGATAGGCATATGCTATATTAGCAAGACAACTTTATTTTTAAATTCAAACAATATATTATCCCAAAAATTCTCTTACTATATTACCGGTATGGTTTCCCTTGTGATGGACCAATACCAACAATTAGTTTGACATGTAAAGCAATTTCTGAGTAATACAAATCCTACCTTAAAAAAAAAAAACCTTTTTTTTTAAATGGGCGGGGCTAGTTCCCTACTGAAGCATCATGGGCCCTCTTTTTTTTTATAGATATATTACAAATACGTGTCAGAACTACGCTGACAACCGTCAAATCATTGATTAATCACCATGGACACACATGAACGCCAGCATCAGGGCAAATGGGTTGCGGCAGCAGCGCTGCAGGATTCGAAACGGGTCGGGGGTGTGCAAACCATCCGCCCCGATTGTCATAACATGCACATCACGTGCAAAAATTGCTTTTCCATCCAACATTTATAACTAAACCCAATCTAATTATAAAAGAAAAAAATTATCATAATTTTGTGTATCATTAATTTAAAAATATTGAATATCGTAAAATAATATATATATATATATATATATATATATATATATATATATATATATATATATATATATATTTTAACCTTTTTGTATTGAGAAAATTGGCAACTGCGCTGGTCTTGTACTCACATGATACAATCAATTTCAATCGCTACCACTCTAACTTCTAGATATATACATATACCCCTTCTGTAAACACATATAAATAAAGAAAATTGAATCTTAAACTTTCTCATACATAACGCTTCATTTTTAAAACCATCACTAATTAAACTATTCAAAACTAATATAATATTTTTAATAATTAAAAAATAATAATATTTTTTTGTTATTCAATTTGTAAACGCCAAAAAGATGATGGAAGATAAAACGAAAAGGGAAAATCTTTTCCAATTTTTAACATCATGACAAGGAGAATCATAGATTCATCACCATAATTATTCCATTGATATCACCATGTCCATCTCGTGATAACATGGAAGACCAATTTCAAACATAACTATTTGGAAAATAATAGATTCATCACTTAAGCAGGATCTCATAATTATTCCGTCGATATCATTATGTCCATCTCGTGGTAACATGGAAGACCAATTTCAAACATAACTATTTGGAGAATCATAGATTCATCACTTAATTAGGATCTCATAATTATTCCACTAATATCATCATGTCCATCTCGTGGTGACATGGAGGGCCAATTTCCAACCTAACTACTTACCCATTGCTCATGTTGTTTTGTGGGAAAAGCAAATACATGATTGTAGATGAAATTGAATCTTGAAATAAGATAATATTCATCATTTTCCATGATGGGAAGGATCAAGTTGCATAAAGTTGGCCAATGCTATCAAATATAGGTCTATCCTTATTGAATACAATTTCCGTTAAATAAATTTGTAATATTAATTATGAATAAATAAATTAAAAAATATATATATATATATATATATATTGAAAAGAGTATTTATATTGTATAATTATGTTTTTGGTTTATAATAAATACATCAACCATTTTAATTTATTAAATTTCTCCAATTGTTTTTTCTTTTTTCAATAGGAATATATGATTTTTCTGAGAAAAATATATATGAATAACAAACAGAGGGGTTTTGTAGGTGAATACCTTACAAAAATGCCCTAATAAAACACAAAATTTAAAACACACAACGCTACTAATTGATTATGAAATCTTTCATGACGGCTTGTCTGCATGCATGTGTTTCCTCAGGGTTGCCATGAAGTCATTTGGCCCCCTAATTTTTCATTTCTATATTTGATGGTATTAATCAATTTAACTAAAAAAAATTAAGGACTTCATCCGCCACTAGATAATTATAGGAGGCTTGATATGGCCATTAATCTTTAATTCACTTATTTTCAATTTACATCCCTCAACATACTTGTTTGCTTCTCTGTTAAAGCATCTTAGACATGACAATATGCTTTGGATGATATAACTTTCACAATTTTCCTTATTCTTTTCATGATGTTTTCCATATATTTCTCCTTTGGGAGGGAGCCTTTGACCAGATGATGTAGGATTAGGAGAGAATCTCCCATAACCATAAGTGTGTCCACCTAATGCTTTTTGGCTAACAAGACTCCCTGGTAGAAACCATATATCTTTGCTTGATTATTTATCATATGACCAAGACCCATAAATACTTGAACACTTTATCTTCATGGGAGCCATAGAGTACTCCTGGCCTCCATCGACTCCTTTAAATGATAGATAATATAAAATTATAAAAAAATATATAATTTTTATTATATATATGTAAAATAAAGTCTAATTTAAAATAAATATAGCTTTTGTGCAAAATGTAACCACTCTCTCTCTCTCTCTAACCCTTTTCTAAGAGTAGATTCCCTTAAAGGAACACCTTTTGTTATGACATGCCAAACATTTTTATTAATGAGAGATGAGATACTTACATTGTTGGTTTGTTAATAGGCAATAATGAATATATTAAAGGAAAATAAAATAATGAAAACTAAAAGATCATGTTCTTTTGCTCCAATTTCACTTGTTGAATAGAGAGATTCATTCTACAACCCAATATGATAAACAATAAGAATGAATATACGTGTTTGGTTTGTTTAATTAAAAGCATTATAAATCATTAATAATATCACTCTTAGTGGCCAACGGTAAAAATATTTCACTCAATCTCAACCATAAATAATATTTCACCTCAGATATAATAATAAAAAAATGAATATATATTGTTTAATTAAAAATATAATAAAACATTAATAATCTCACTCTTGGTGTCCATAGAAGTGGTAAAAATATTTTGCTCTCACTCTCAGCCATAAATAAATTATTTTTATCTCCATATGAAGCAACATAATCTTATATCAACTTTATAGAGATATAGTATATTTAAAAATTAAAAAAGAATAGTTATATATACATTATATAAAGCAATTAAAGAAATTACTTTTTTTATAACTAAAACATTTTAAGTAGTCTCACTATTTTATGCCCAAGTAAATTTTGCTCTATTTTATACATTCAAAATGCAACATAAACAATACAAGTGCTCTCTCTCTCTCTCTCTCTCTCTCTCTCTATATATATATATATATATATATATATATATATATATATATGCAAATGGTCTATTCATATTTTGCTAGATCTGTGCTTAAGATGGATCTATATTGGTATATAAAATTTAATGAAATGTATTAACTCATTACATATATATCACATATCAAGAGATCAAGAGAGTAAAGGTATATATTTAGGGAGATTAAGATGAGAAGAGTAGTAATTTTCAAATATATTGTTGATTTCTCAATTATATGTATATGTGTGTGTTTAGATTTTAATTTTAATTTAAAAATTATAGATCATAAAGATTTTAAAGATGCTTTAATACTTTAGCCAAAATAGTAAATATACAAATGATTTTAATAGCTTATGTTTAGATGAGAGAGGTATGAGTATACTTAACAAAGTGTTCCTCGACTCTTTCTTGAATGATCCAAATTCCTTTGTCCAAGAGTAGTCTAGCTTTTGAGAGGTCATCAACTTCCTTTTGCCATTATTTTTAACAAATTGAAAAGATAAAAGTTTAAAGAAAGTTAGACAAATTGAATCTCTTCAAATACTGGCTAAAGAATGTAGTTCCCTAAGGATGTTGTTCCATTCATCCAATTCACCAAAGATTGATAGTCTCCAAAAATTTGTAGCTTTTGTGTACCATTCTATACTATCAATGAAAATACCAACTTTAGTGTTAATAACTCAACCTAGTTATTAGTCCCTCCGCCTATTCTTACTTTATAACAAATTACATGGTGAACATTTGATTCGTAAATTGTCGTGGATATTTCACTGGATAGTTCGTCACAACATATTTGATAAAATTATACTTAAAAATCTAAAATCTATACTATTACAGTTTTATTTATTTTTAGATTTTGGCTTTGTAGGTTCATTAGAGAATTTTTGAGGTCTAAAATGGGTCTGCCAAGAAATATCATAAAATAATAGTGCAAATAATAAAATAAGATTAGATTACATCATCAACTTTTAGGGGGAAAAAAGAAAAAACTATTTTTTCAACTTATCTCTCTATGATTTTACTCAAATTTTGAGCGGGAACACTCGTTGGATGCAAAATTTAATTCCTCATCCAAGGAGTACCCATTTTGGATACTTTTGATGGACCCTACTACACGAAAAATGAGAAATACATGATAAAACATGATTGCAAACAATTTTTTCATGTATTTCTCATTTTCCATGTAGCAGGGTCCATCGAAAGTATGCAACATGGGTACTACTTGGATTAGGAATTAAATTTTTCATCCAACGAGTTCTCTCTGCTTGAAATTTGAGTAAAACCATAGGGAAATATGTTGAAAATACGAGTTGAAAAAATGGTTTTTTTTTTTTTTGTTAACTTTTTTTCTCCAAAAATGGTGAATCATCCCCCATGGTTGGCATCATCATCTTGAATGCTATTGGTTCTTATAAATTTGATTTTGGTTGTACATTTCTTTTAGACCCATTTTAGACCTCAAAATTTCTCTAGAAATAGAGGACAGTCAAATAAAATCTCATAAACACAATTGACACATGATATGACTTGGGAAAACCTTTCAGGAAAAAAAACCCAACTAGAAGGTAAGGTCATTTCATTCTCTTTCTCTGAATAGAAATATATTGTGAGTACAAACAAATATAGCTTGTGGCTCGTGGGGTACTACAATGCACAAATCCTCTCTATGTGCTCTATCTCCTATCCCTCTTAGCTATATTTTCCCATCTATGGAACAAATTCACTCAAAGAATGAAACCCCCTTTCCTCCTAGTAGCCCAGTTATCACACAACCTGATAGCCTACTAGTGGTTAGGTTTGAGTAGCTCAACTCTTAACAAAACTTACAATAAAGACTCTTATAGAGTCTTCTTCATCATAATCATGTGGCTAGCTCCTTTTTCATGAATAATGGGAGTTGACGTTGCATCCTCTCGTATTATTGTGGTGAAAACAGGAAGGTTAACTTTTGAGTGTTATAAGTTTCACATATGGATTTTGATTAATGTGATTCTTGTGTTATTGGAAAGGTTGCCATGTGTATAATAGGAAAAAAATATTTTTCATAAGAGTGACAATGTTTTACACCAAAAAATGTCGTTTGAAGCCTCAAAATGCTCCCGAAAGGTTTCAAACCTCATTTTGCCAAATTGAGTCTTGATGGTAAAATGGACATATGAGTTGATTCCTCCACTTTTTCCACTCTAAAAACATCAAAATGGATGACAAACAATACAATGATCCAATCCAGGTCATCCTTGAAAAATATCATGCCTCCATCAACATAATTTGGTAGATCACCTTGGAAAGTTCCATCAAAATAAGCCCAATCATAACTTTTATCAATCTTTTCTCTTGAGATATGTATAGGTGGGTTGACCCCAATGACTTGTATACAACCATCAAAGACAAAATTTCTCTTCACAACACATTGGATATGAGGAATCATTTTACCTTCAAATATTTGGATATTGCACGCTAGTTAGATTCCCCAAGATGCAAGTAAATTTAATTCCTTATACTTTTTCTCCAAGGTTTGAATGACATTTATGGAGTCCCTCAGTATGGAGATACCACCATAATACCTCCTTCAAATTTATCAAACTCTCCAACTCTTTCTATACCTATTATATATATAATTTGCTAGACTAAATTGTCAAATTTTTCATTGTTATCTTTATAAAGAATACACTAGCCTAGGCCATGCATGCCTCTTTCTTGTATCTTATCCCAAGTGAGAGTATTATTAATTAAGGCTAGATATGTAAATTTCGGACCTTAGAAGACATTTAAATTTCCATAAGTCCTTCCACCACTAGACCTTATCTGCATTTTCATCAATTGTGTAGCACACAAGGTTTTGATATCTAATATACACCCCACCTTTAGGGTTTCCCCCCAAATGATTTGATCATCTTCATCCCTAATCACGACATGGCTTGATTAAAGGGTGTGTGCATATCTTTCCCATTCTTCAACTTCTTTTCCATTCAATCCTAGAAACCTTTCCTATTTACACTCTTACCTCCAAATGATGAATGAATATGTATGTGCCAACCAATGTAGGAAAAGGAAACCCCTTCTTGTGTAGAATCTCAAGTAGTTTTTCTGGGAGTTTCAACATTTCTCCACAACCTACACAAGGATCAATACCTATCCTCATTCTCGTTCCATTCTATTTCTCCACATAAGCCATTGACTAATAATAGGAAAAGCTAAGATTACACCCTTCTAGATTATTGAAGAGTCATGTCATTTCTTACTTAGTGACCTTATCCATTATTCCACTATATGGATATATATTTTGAACTATAACTTGGCATCATGGACCTTTACATTCAATTAGTGTCTAAGTGCCTTTGATTTCCAATGTTATACTAAAGAAATGTACGTTCTTTAGCCCCTAACCTCTCATGCCCTTTCATAACATAATAACCTTCCATTTTTCTAATGCAAGTCCTTTTCCTCCCCTTGATAAAAAACAAAGAAATTTATAACTTATCTTCCTAAGTTCTTCTAGAAACCCCTTGTTATAGATCTATTTTCCACCCTCAAGGTTTAGTCAAGACCTATTAGACTGATCATGTTGAGCACTAACCTTCTCTTGGTTTCTCAATTTTCATAGTATTAGAGGATGGTCTTGCCTTGCAGCACTAACAAGGTGCGATCAATCACTCCTTGCAATAATGGAAAGGAGCAATCAAGAACATGCTATATCATTTGTAGTCTATGACCTCCTTAAAATCCTTTTACATTTTCTTATTTTTTAGGATGTCAATGGTGTATGAGTTGGTTATCTCACATTAGGAGCTTTGGACCTTTTATTAAATTCAGGTTTCCTTAATTTTGGTGATCTAGATCCATCCTCTAGCCTCCTCCATGAATATATTAAAGTAAGGCCTCTTAAGGAAGAGATGATAAAGAATCATCTGCAAAATTATGTTACTATTGTAGATTTTTTATTGTAGATTCAACTACTTATGTGACATGCTAAAACAAAAGACAAGAATCTACTCTACTCATCAGCGGAAACAAAAATTGATCGATGAAATCACTAAGCAGAAAATGAAGAATTTGAATAGCACATAACATAATATTTTTTTGGGGAAAGCAACTGCTCAAAACCTCGACTATCTATATTTCAGATTTCAAGCTACTGTGGAAGTTTTTTGTAGAGTCATGATCCGGATTACCCACAATTTCTAGTTCATTCTGCCGACGTTTCAAACCCCAAAGGGGGTCCATCATCAAGACAAATCAGATAGAAAATGAATGAAAGATTATTGAGAGAAGGGAGCCTTGCGACCTGGATATAAATAAACCAAGAAACCTAATTTTGTAAGGGCCGACACATGATTTCTTATTTATTAATTAATTTCCTTAATTTTTTTTTAAGTTTTATAAAAACTTTTTAATTAATTATTTAATTATTCATTATTAGTTCGGGATTAATTATTTTCACCATGAATTCTTAATTGATTCAATCTTATAAAATTATATAATTAAATCAATAATTTAATTTAATATAATTAATTATATAATTAAATCATTAATTTAATTTTATATAATTAATTAAATTAAATTAAATAATTAATTATATAATTAAATCATTAATTTAATTTAATATAATTAATTAAATTAATTTAAATTAATTAATTAATTAATTAATTAATTTGTTTCTAATTTAATATAATTAATTATATGATTAAATCATTAATTTAATTTAATTTAAAATAATTAATTAAATTAAATTAAATTAAATAATTAATTAATTAACTTAATATAATTAAGTTAAATTAATATAATTAATTAACTTAATATAATTAAATTAAATTAATTAATCAATTAATTTGTTTAAGTCAATTAATTAAGATTTAATTGGCAGGAATTACAAAACCTTTAGATCGAGATCTTGTATAGAAGATGAGGTATTTTAAGATGATGTAGAATAGTCATATTTTAACCAAACATAGAAATAAATCATTAAATATTAGGAACGATGGCGAGTGCTAGGGTTTGCTATCGCAGAGATCTGATGGTGGCCGCAGCCGGTCCAAAGACTGCTGCAAAGGCTGAAGGCGATCCAGGGTCTGGAGATACGGTGAGCGTCATTCTTCACGTTGCTGAAAGGGTCCTCTCCGTGGAATGGCGCAGACAAGGGCCCCAAACCCTTCCAGATCACTACGACAACGCATCTGTGGGGTTCTCTGCCTCAAGGAAGTATGTTTTTTTGATTTGGAAACGACAGGAAATGCTCAGGACCTTCGCAATTAGAGATCTGCTCAAAAAACCTGGTCAGATCCATGACTTGGGTTCTTCTTCTAATATTCCGAACCAATTGTTAGTTGAAGATGCCGAGGGTTTTGATCTGTGCGAACGCTCCTTCCGGCAAGAATTACAACGGGATCAAGCAGCGAGGCCCTCAATGGTAGACCACCTCCGTGCATGGTTAAACGAGGAGGTTTTCGGGGTGATGAGAAGCGTGGTGCTCATTTACGACTTTGAACAAAGTCACCACCATGCCGTATGGAACTTAGAGACCAGGACGCGCCATTCCCAGAACGCACAGAGTAATGGCAGGGGGGGTCTGCATGTTGCAGATCTGCTCCCTCTTTCAATGCAGTGGCCAAAACTTTGCAGATCCGGCCCAGATCTACCTGATCCAGCCAATATTCGAGACCCCAGGCAGCAGATCGGTGGCACCAAGCAAAGATCGAGCAGAGGGTTTGTAGATCTAGACATGCACAAAGAAAGACGACCCAAAACGAGGCCAGATCTGGAAGATTGTTTACAGTCAGAGCAGGTAAGATCAACTCGTTTTCAGATTTTTATTAAATCCCCTGAGGGGAAAACCCGATTAGTGTGGGTTCATGCAGGAGACACCATCTTGCAGCTGAAACAGTAGATATGGACAGAGATGGGATATCCAGTTTAGATCCAACATTTGGTCAGTGGTAGGTGGTCCCTCCAGGACTGTAGAACAATGAAAAGCTATGAGATCAGCCCAGGAACAATCATTGTTTTAAACCTGAGGCTGAGAGGAGGGGCACTGCCTCAGGGACAACCAAGCTCTTCTGGGGGTGTCAAGGGGAAAACAGCACCCCAGCACCAACCCAAGGGAGGCTTATCCTACAAAAACATTTTACAAGGCAACAGAAACTCAGGGCCCTCGCCAGACCACGACGGAAATAAGCCCAAGCCATATATTGTAGATCAATTGGGGCAAACCCCAGCTCTTAACTTTGACTCTGCAGGGCTTGATGATTTCGTTGAGTCCTATGAAACGCAGGTCCTAATATGCCGTTTTAACAGTTTTTGGCCTAAACCGATGGATCTATTCCACTGGATCTTCACCAATTGGACCATGGAATGTGACATACATCTATGCTCCAAGGGGTTTTTTATAGTAAGATTCACATCCAAGGAAGTCAGAGATACAGTCATCAGCGCTGGGCCGTGGTTTTGGGGAACAACAGGGCTGTTTATGACCCCATGGTTTCCAGATTTCGACCCAAACAAAATGACTGTATCCATAGTACCGGTTTGGGTGCGCCTATACAACCTTCCCCTTCACTTCTGGAGCGAACAAGTACTGGAAGGTATTGGGAACAACATAGGGAAATATATCAAAACAGATCTGGAAAGGATTGATGAAAGGATCTACACCTTCGCACGCATTTGTGTGGAAGTAGATCTAAGCAAAGGGCTGCCGGACAACATAAGGCTGATCTACAAACAACAAAACTGGTTACAGGCACTAGACTATGAAAACACAGCTTTCAGATGTAGGCTCTATAGGCAGACAGGACACCTGCAAAGCTCATGTCCAGAAGCCAAGAAAGTAAACAGTAAAAAGAAGCAGAAAGGGAAGCAGAGGAAAGGATGGCAATTCTTCACCCCAGACTCAGAGGATGAAGAATCAGAAGCAGAGGAGGAAGAGCCCACTGCATAGAATGCCGAGGGTATTCAAGAAACTGAGACTCAGAAGGGTACCACATCAGTCACAAAGGACTCACAGTTTCACTCAAACCAGGCAGAGAAGAATCAGGTAGAGATGACAAGTGCATACCAAAACATGGGAGGTATCAAACGGCATCACCAATCAGATACTTCAGACTCAGACAAAGAACCAGGCCCACAGAATGCAGAAACACAGTTGGTCATTGCTTCGATCGAGCCCACTCAAGGAGAGTGGCGCAAGGTCGAAAAGAAAAAGGGGAGAAAAACTTGAAGCGTGAGTTTACTCACTGCCGGAATTCAGTTTTTCTTTCTTTCTCTCTTCTCTCTTTCTCTTTTCTTATTCTCAGTGCACGTTAGTCTTCTAACGTTGTATGGGGTGTGTCAGCACTCGAGCCCATGTGGCTGCTTACGGAATGCTTAAATGCATTTGCTAGTGTAACTTTTCATTATTTCTTTAATAAAAGGTTACCGTTTTTTCCTTTGGAAAAAAAAATTAATTAAGATTTAATTAATTTAATATATTTAATTATATAATTAAATCATTAAATTAATTAATTAATTAATTAATTAATTTGTTTCTAATTTAATATAATTATTATATGATTAAATCATTAATTTAATTTAATATAATTAATTAAATTAATTAATTAATTAACTTAATAATTAATTAATTAAATTAAATTAATTACTTTGTTTTAATTAATTAATTAAACTTTCGAAATGAAAGACCCCTTTTTGTTTATGCTTCCAAGGGTCCGGAGGGGTTTATTTGTCTGATCAGAGGAAGCCAATTTCCATTGATTTCACTCCCATTGTCCCTGTTGAGGTTCTGAGGGAATTTCATAATTTCAGTGGCCTCTCTGATTTTTCTTTTATGATAGTTGTCCTCTCTAGCAATTACCTTGGCGTCTTCCAAACACACATGATGTTTGGTTTGGACGAGTGCTCAACAAGGGCTGATGTACGGGATCTTTCATTCTTTATGTCAGCATCGTGCTCTTTAAGTCTTATTTTCAGAGACTGACCTGTTTCCCCAATATAACTCTTGCCACATGAGCAATCAATCTTGTACACGCCCTTGAGTTGTTGAAGATCAATGTTATCCTTAACCGACCTCATCATTTGCCTTATCGTTCCACATGTTGTAAACTGAGTGTCTATGTTATTCTTAGATCCCTTTGAAATAATGATAAGATAGTTGTTCTTAAAACTGATAAAGGTGGAGCCACCGTTGTGTTAAATAAGGAAGATTACATTCATAAAATGAATGAGCATTTGAGTTGTGGAAGTTATAGAAGAGTCAACTCCAACCCTATTCCCAAGGTGATAAAGCAGGTCAAGAAAGCCATCATGGAAACCAACTTGGAGGATAAAATAAAAAAGAAGTTGATTCCCTCCTGTGAGGTTATTCCTAGAATCTATGAATTACCAAAAATCCATAAGGAAGGGGTCCCTCTTAGACCAATTGTTAATACCATTGGTTCCCCTACCTATGAATTAGCTAAGTATGTAGCTAAGATCCTAAAGCCTCTGGTTGGTAACACGGACTCTTTTATAAAAGACTCAAGTGATTTTGTAAAGCTTATTAAGAATAAAAGGGTCGATAAAGATGATATTCTAGTAAGCTTTGATGTCGTATCCTTGTTTACAAAGATTCCTCTTGATGAAGCTGTTCATGTTATAAAGATGGCCACCGACCCTGGAACAACGAAGCTTGCAGAAATCTGTTTGCGGTCCACTTTTTTCAGTTTTCAAGATCACTATTATGAACAAATTTCTGGAGTCGACATGGGTTCCCCGCTCTCACCTATTGTCGCCAACCTATACATGGAGCACTTTGAAAGAAAAGCCCTTGACTCATTCCACTTGAAGCCAGCATGGTGGAAAAGATTTGTCGATGACACTAACCTGAATTGGACTCATGGTAAGGCAGAGCTTGAGAAGTTCTTCAATCATCTTAACTTTATATCTTCCGAAATCAAATTTACTATGGAGCTTGAGGAGAATGGTAAGATCCCCTTTCTTGATGTTCTGATCAGTAGAAAATAGGATGGCACTTTGGGACACCAGGTCTACAGAAAGAAAACTCATACTGATAGCTATCTTCATGCTGACTCGTATCATCATCCATCCCAAAAATTTGGCGTCTTAAACACCCTAATTGTGAGGGCTTTCAGGATTTCTGACTTTGATCACCTAAAGGATGAGATTGATCACTTAACCAATGTCTTCAAAAACATTGGATACAAGGAGTGGAGTATCAAGAGAGTTATAAGAAGGAAGCAGGATAGGGCCCTCTCTAAGCATCCCCCTAAAGACAAGAAAGAAAATCATGGGAAAGTTTACCTTCCATTCATCCAAGGGGTTACAGATAAGATTGCAAAATTTTTAAGGAAGAATAACATAGACACTCAGTTTACAACATGTGGAACGATAAGGCAAATGATGAGGTCGGTTAAGGATAACATTGATCGTCAACAACTCAAGGGCGTGTACAAGATTGATTGCTCATGTGGCAAGAGTTATATTGGGGAAACAGGTCGGTCTCTGAAAATAAGACTTAAAGAGCACGCTGCTGACATAAAGAATGAAAGATCCCGTACATCAGCCCTTGCTGAGCACTCGTCCAAGACCAAACATCATGTGTGTTTGGAAGACGCCAAGGTAATTGCTAGAGAGGACAACTATCATAAAAGAAAAATCAGAGAGGCCATTGAAATTATGAAATTCCCTCAGAACCTCAACAGGGACAATGGGAGTGAAATCAGTGGAAATTGGCTTCCTCTGATCAGACAAATAAACCCCTCCGGACCCTTGGAAGCATAAAGAAAAAGGGGTCTTTCATTTCGAAAGTTTAATTAATTAATTAAAACAAAGTAATTAATTTAATTTAATTAATTATATTAAGTTAATTAATTAATTAATTTAATTTAATTTAATTAATTATATTAAATTAAATTAATGATTTAATCATATAATTAATTATATTAAATTAGAAACAAATTAATTAATTAATTAATGATTTAATTATATAATTAATTATATTAAATTAATTAAATATTAATTAATTGACTTAAACAAATTAATTGATTAATTAATTTAATTTAATTATATTAAGTTATTAATTAATTAATTAGTTTAATTTAATTAATTATATTAAGTTAATTAATTATATTAATTTAACTTTAAGTTAATTAATTAATTAATTTAATTTAATTAATTATATTAAATTTAATTAATGATTCAATCATATAATTAATTATATTAAATTATAAACAAATTAATTAATTAATTAAATTTAAATTAAATTAATGATTTAATTATATTAAATTAATTAAATCTTAATTAATTAACTTAAACAAATTAATTTAATTTATTTAATTAATTAAATTAAATTAAATTAATGATTTAATTATATAATTAATTATATTATTTATTAATTATTTAATTTAATTTAATTAATTATATTAAATTTAATTAAATTAATGATTTAATTATATAATTAATTATATTATATTAAATTATTGATTTAATTATATAATTTTATAAGATTGAATCAATTAAGGATTCATGATGAAAATAATTAATGCTGAACTAATAATGAATAATTAAATAATTAATTAAAAAGTTTTTATAAAACTTTAAAAAAAAGGGAAATTAATTAATAAATAAGAAATCATGTGTCGGCCTTTACAAAATTAGGGTTCTTGGTTTATATATATCCAGGTCGCAAGGCTCCCTTCTCTCATTAATCTTTCATTCATTTTCTATCTGATTTGTCCTGATGATGGACCCCCTTTGGGGTTTGAAACGTCGGCAGAATATCTATATTTCATTAACCATAAGATTTGAGAAGAAAATACAATGCTTGTTCAACCCAAACAATTCATGCATAAGTACAATCTATCTCTTTGCTTCACAGACCAACTCAAGCCAACACTTATACAAATTTGTTGCTTGTCAAGCGCCTATTTCATTGTGCAATTCATGAGAGAATTAGTCCATATTTAATTGGAAAATTCCCCACTCATAATTGTGCAATCCATCCATAGTCCTTCTACTGATTGCATGCACCATCTGTACAACTCAGAAAATTATACAACTGATAGTACACTGTCCCTGAAATCTATTCTCAACTAGGTCTTCCTTTGAACTGACATGCATGAGTTTTTTATGAATGAATCTTTAGTTAACTGGGGAAGCAGTGAAGTTGCACTAAAGTTGATCCCCACTATATACTAGATCCTCCATTTTTTTGAACTAGTTTAACTGACTATAACTCAATTAGACTGAGTTAATTAATTACAACTCAAAAGAACTCAACCTAGACCCCTAAAGTTTAGGAATCACTCTACATGCCTCTAGATAGACTTCCAACTCAAATTTATTGAGCCAACTAAGTCAAATTAACTTAGTTAACTATTGCAAGTTATTATGAGAATAAAATTTCGATTTAATTCCTAATTTAATTCAAGGACAAATTAAATTAGGATTTCTTGTTGCTATTTTTAACACTCCCTCTCAACAAGAAAGGGATTATTTGCTACCTCAATCCTTCCTCTATGAAACTCGAATTTGCATCTTGACAAGACCTTTGTCAAAATATCTGCATCCTTCTCCTTTGTGGGAATGTACTCCAACAACATGATTCTCGTTTTCACACAATCTCAAAGGTGATGATACCAAATATCAATATGCTTGGATCGATCATGAAAAAACGGATTTTCAGAGAGTTTGATATGACTCTGATTGTCACAGTAAATCACTTTTGGGGTCCATCCATTGACCAAATCTTCCTCATCCAAATAGCCTCACAAGCTTCTTGACTAGCAGCCATGTACTCTACTTCTGCTGAACTGAGTGCAACTGATCTCTATTTCCTACTGTACCAAGAAACAACATATGAACCAATACTAAATATCCCACCTGATGTTCTCTTCCTATTAGATGGACTCCCTGCCCAATTTTCATCAATGAAGCCTTGAAGCTTCACTCCCTCTATTCGTTTGTACCAAAGACCAAACTGAGTGGTGCCTCTAAGGTATCTCAACACATGTTTGGTTGCCTTCCAATGCAATTTGTTCGGCTTAACCATAGCTTGACTAAGTTGGTTAACTGCATAACACATGTCCGGTCGTGTGTTCACCAAATACATGAGTGAACCCACAAGTTGTTTATAAATAGTAGCCTCCACGAATTCACCAGAAGTAGCATCCTCCTTCCTCCACTTACCAGTTAGAGGAGTCTCCATGGGTTTATTGCTCTCCATGTGGAACTTCTTCAATATCTCGTTGGCATACTTTCCCTGAGATACAAATTGTTCCTCATCTCCTTACCATACTTCCATACCAAGAAAGTAGTGCATGAGCCCCAAGTCCTTCATTTAGAACTCTCTTGCAAGATCCTCTTTGTAAGACTTGATCATCTTATCATCACATGTCATAATCAAATCGTCGACATATAAAACAATAATCAACAATTTACCTTCAACCACAATATGGTAAAGGTTTGCATCTACTTCACTTTTGATTAAGACCAGCCTGATGAAATAACTATCAATCCTGGTGTACCAACCACGTGGTGCTTGCTTTAGTCCATACAACGCTCTCTTGAGTCTGCACACATGCGACTCTCTATTGAAGGTCTCAAATCCTTCAGGTTGCTCAATATACACCTCTTCCTCAATCATGCAGTTAAGGAATGTTGTCTTTACTTCCATCTTATGTATCTTCCATCCCATCTACGTTGATAGCGCTAGAATAGATATGATTGATGAGTACCTTGCTATAGGAACAAAAGTCTCATCGTAATCAATCCCCTCTACCTAAGAGAACACTTTGGCCACAAACCTGGTCTTGTGTTTCTCCACACTACCATCAGCTGCTTGATTTACCTTGTAAAGCCATATGGAACTTACCACTCAATTGTCTGCTAGTCTTGGGACCAGTTCCCAAAAACTGTTCCTAATAATGGAGTCATACTCCTCAACCATGGCATCAACCCAAACTAGTTGTTGCACTTGTTCCTCAAAAGAGGATGGCTCAATCTCTACACTCTCACCCATTAGAGCCATGTAGCCATTGTACCTCTCTAGTGACCTCCTCGGCCTACGTTATGATGTGGGTGCTCCCACATTCTCTCTAGCATCATGCAATAACCTGTCAGCCTCTCTGGTGTACTTTCTCCCATCTCTGGAAGACTCTGCATGAGTGGGTGTTTCCAATCCCTGCTCCTTTACATGTGGTTTCCCTACATCATCCCGAGGTTCCTCCTTTAGAGCTAAAATCTCCTCAACCGCATGTAGTTGAAGCTCCCTCTCAAGGGAACATCTCATGGCCTTTTATTCATCGAACTTGACATCTTTGCGAACCACTTTCAACCTATTGGTTGGCAGGTACAACCGATAGTTGTGAGGTGTGTCATTGTACCCCACAAATATGCCCAACTAAGTTGTTGGCTCTAGCTTTTTCCATGCATATTTGGTAGCATGGTAGTAAACTGATGAACCAAAGATCACGAAGTGTGCCACATCTGGTTTCTTTCTTGAAAAATCTTCTTCCGGTGTACTCATCCTGAGAATTCGATGAGGGATTCTGTTCTGCAAATAAATAATTGTGTTTCGTGCTTCAACCCACAAGTGTAATGGTAGGCCCTGATCATGCAACATCACCTGTGCTACTCCCATAATACTTATGTTCTTCCTTTAAGCCACCCCCATTATGCTATGGGTTATGAGGTGCTATCAACTCTCGTCGTATGCCTTCTGATGCACATCATTTTTTGAACTCATTCACACATACTCTCCACCGTTGTTGCTTCTGAGATATTTAAATTTCCTGCTAGTATCTTTCTCAACAAGTGCTTTAAACTCATAAAACTTAATGAACATATCATATTTCTTCTACATGAATAAAATCCAACACTTACGAGAAAAATCATCAATAAATATTACATAATACATGTGATTGGTCGTGGATGTTGTCGAGAACGATCCACACGCATCTGAGTGAACTCGATTAAGGATCGTCTGTGCCCGACTGTCTTTGTCATGAAAGGAAGATTTGGTGTACTTCCCTAGTGTACTCCCTTTGCATGTGTCTCTCTACTCTAGTGTACCCTTTGGAATACCTATAGAAATTTTGCTGCAAGATCTTCAAAGCACCATGGTTTAAGTGACCCTACCTCCTATGCCACAACTCGTTGATGTCTCGTTTCTACACCTTCTCTACTTTAGTGCTCAAAGAAGCGTAATCTTCTACCTCCAATCACCTGCACCTGTCCTATGGCTATGTGACTAAGGAACACCTTTCCCGTACTAAATATCACATCATAGCCTCTATCCTCCAACATGGTAACATAAACCAAGTTCTTCTTCAAACCCGAAACATACATAACATCTTGAAAAGTGAGGGGAGAACCAGACTCCCTCTTAAAGGTAATTGTACCAATCTCGGTTGAAATATACCTCCCATCATCACCCATATCGATATGTATCTAGATATCCTTCTCCTCTAAGTTACTGAAGATATATTTATTACCAGTCATATGGAATGAAGCTCCATTGTCCAGGTACCACACACTACCCATCATCGATGACATCATACAAGCGATGGGGGTAAAATCCAATTCGAAATGTGAAGCAAGAGCTTCACCTTCCATTCCTCTTGAGGGTTTCTTATCGACCTTCTTGTGCAAACACTTTGTGGAAAAGTGTCCCAGCTCGTGACAGTGAAAACACTTGATTTTCGACATGTCCTTCTTCTTGCCACCCTGACAAGAATCCAATTTGGAATGGGATGAAATCCCCTTCCATTTCTTTGCCTTACCAGCTAAGGCACAATTCTCCTCATCATCATGCTTTGATGAGGATCCGTCTCTGGTGTTCCGCCAAATCTATTCTTGTACCAAGTCGGACCACAATCGCTCCCACTCTGGTAGATTCTCCCTCCCATTAACTCAGTCCTAGTAACTGTGTCATCTTGTGGGAAGTCCTAGAAGTTTTAGGCTCACCAGATCGTCTTATGCAACAATAATCCTGACACTTCCAAGCTCATACCGACATTGGGTGAACTTGGTCAAGTACTTCAGAATTGAGTCGCCCTTCTCCATCTTGATCTTTCTGAGGTTGTCCTTCAGTGCCAGCTTCCTATGGTCACTTCATCAATTCCTTCCACATTACAAATGGAGTTTCCTTGCCATGGATATTCAAGACAATATGATATCGAACTCCTTCTAGGATAATCCTTCTCACCTTTGCCACACACTTTCTCCATTCAACCAGATCTTTAGAATCAGATGCTTGAGGCTTCCAAATATCATGATTTATGAATTCCTTCATCCCACTGTCTTCCAACACTGCATCCATCATGTATTTCCAAGTTATGTACTTTGAGCTACCCTCCATGGCATACTCAAGTCTCAAACCATAGAATGACATCCTGCTAAATCTGAAGTATCAAACTGCAAATTCAATTTCCCGTGCACAACAAACTCGTATTCTCCTATTATATAATGCCTTCAACTCTGATACCATGTAGTTTTTTACTATAGATTGAACTAATTATGTGATATTATAAAACAAAAGATAAGAATCTACTCTACTCATTAGCGGAAACAAAAATTGACTGATGAAAACACTAAGCCGAAAAGGAAGAATTTAAATCTCACATAACACAATATTTTTTTTTTTAGACAAATTTCGGTTGCTATATTATGAGCTGAAAAAGGGAGTCAGTTCTCCATACATACAATACTTTCTGGATATCATGGATCAGAGGAATTACAAAAAGGTTCCCTTCCTTGATCCTTGTTCTAGTAGTTCTGCCTCTAAAATTTCCTAAACTACTATAAATCCTAACAAACTGCAAAGACCAAAATTTACAGCTACACATCATAATTAGTCTATTTCAATATGACTGATCTGCCTGGCCGTGGACTCTTCTGGATTTGGGTCTGGATCCACCTGTTTTGCGCTGGAGGAGCTGGGGGCAGCCTTGTTCTTTTTATCCATCATGTACTGAAGGATTGAAATCGACTCTTCTGCATGACTACAACGATTTGCCAAGTTTCTGAACTGTTCATAGAGAGAAGACACTCTATGCAGAAAGAGATTGATTTCTGCCCTGTATTTCTCATTAAGAATCCTATACTGGTCCTCCATTCTTGTCTCCAGACTCTTGACCTGGTCCTCCATGATGCGCTGCTGCGCTCTCAGCTCCTCAAATTCTGCTTGGAGGTCTGCGCAATGAAGACAATCCTCTGTTCGATTCATATTTGTCTCCGGCAACGTCCTGTTTGATATACCAGCCACTAAAACTCGAATCTCTAATGCACGAATGTAGCTGGGCGAGGCTGCTACTGTGATTCGAGCAGGCTTGATGAATTGAGCACTTTGCCAAATACTGTTGTGCCAATGCTCACCCAAACCACTATGCTTAATGCGTTGTGGTGCTCTGTTCTCTATTGCATTTATAGAATCGGACTGCTTGCTCCGAAGGCGGGAAGATGTCGACCTGGATGTCTTGGGATTATTGCTGACCCGCTGTGTGATCAGATGCAGATCTTGCTTAGTATGGAGGTTCGATCTGAAAGGACGATCCTCGCTTGAGAGCCTGTGCCATTTCGCGTTTCTAGACGAGTTCCTGTTTGCATATCCGGGCAAAATCCTCCCCACATGCCTGATTCTGTCGCCGGCACGGATTACCTGATCAATCCCACTATTTCTGTCAGCTGGGAACCGCGTGCTGTTGACTTGTTTTGAAACGGTCATGGTAATGGTTGGAACGACACGTTGTAGTTACAGCACAGACTGCCAACGGGTCTTTCACATGCCCTGTTGGCATGCTTATCCGCTTCCTTGTTCAAACTGCGAAGAATGTGATAATAGCTTACCTCTTCCATTGTTTCGTGTAGGAGTTGATTTCGCTGATTTATCTACTGGAGAAGTATGTTTGGAGTGCTCTGCCGGTGTGCCATAAGTCAGATGATTATTGAGGAATCCCCGAACACCGCTGCCTTCTTTATCCTGAGCTTAATTAATTGGGTGAGCCCCTGATATAGGGCTAGTCCTTCTGCTCTGTTGTTGGAGTTCTCCCCTAGCCCCCATTCATAATGAAGGATACAGTCCCCGTTTGCATTGCAAATAAGGCCCCCTGCACTTGCTAAACCTGGGTTCGACTTTGATGCGCCATCGAAGAATAGGCAAAATTTATTACAGTTGCTCATCCACTTAGAGAGTTCCTCTTCTTTCAATCGCAGTTTCCATGCACTGTTTACTTCCTTCACCTTGGTCCCCTTCCTGCTGGTTTCCTGAGCGCTGGATATATTCTCCAGAACGTAGCTGAGGAAATTTCTCTCCTCTGCACTGTAGTTTGTTGCATTAACTTTGCCATTGGTGTGATTTGTTATTGATTCTAGAGCCAACATTTTGGCCTTATGGCAAATTTTCCTGGTGCTGAATCCTTTTTCTTGGAAGACCTTGCCATTTCGCGCTAGCCAAATGCGCCATAAAAGAGTGAGGGGTATGGTGTTCCATACTCTTTGAGCCAGTTGGCTTCTTTTCTCCTTCCAAGGGCAGTTCTTCCTCCATTTGTAGATCGTTTCTGCAATTGTGTTCTGGGGTTCCCATGGTGATTCTCCAATTGAGGCCATTTCCTTCCAGCATTCACCGGCAACCGGGCAATCAATAAATAAGTGCTGCATTGTTTCCTCTGATCTGCAACAATTTGGGCACCTGGAGGGGCCCATTATGCCTCTCTTTCTTAGATTCTCCGCTGTTAATGTTTTCCCTTTCAGTAGAAGCCCAAAGAAGAACTTAACCTTGGGGGGAGCCTCGACTCTCCATACTATTTTCCAGTGGTTCCGGGATTCTTGTTGATAGGTGTTGTCACAAAGATATTGATGTCCCGCTTTAACCGTGTATTGTGTTCCAGATGGATCCCATCGATACCCATCCAGTGCTCCTTCTTGAACCAGAGCTTTGCTTTGGAGGAGCGTTTTTAGGGCAGTGAGACTGTTATCCAAGATATTGGGAGGATCCGGAAAGCTCCAACCTATCCAGGCATGAGTATGGGTATCCCATTTTGATATTTGGGACAGGTGGAAGAGTCCTTTTTCATTGAGCCAAGTTATGATTGGCATTGCCTCTGCTTTTGATCCAATAGGCTGCTGCCCGAGGATTTTGTCTAAGGAGAAATTAATACTGTTTCCCCCACCTGGAACCTTAGATATGTTTTGATTCATGAATGGTATTGCCTTCTTGCAAAGATGCCAAATCTTTGTACAATATCTGTTAGGAATATTAGACTCCAGAAGCTGCTGCCTTGTACAATTTAGGTATTTAGCCTCCAAAACCTTCTTCCACCACACTGTAGGCCCTGTGATCAGTCTCCATACAATTTTTGCTCCTAGGGCCAGGTTGAGAAGCTTTGGGGACCTGATGCCCAATCCTCCTTTCTCCTGGGATTGGATTATGTTCTTCCAGCTGACTAGATTAAATTTGCTTTTATCCGTTTTCCCTCCTTGCCAAAGAAAGTGCCTGAGTAATTTTTCCATTTTCTGATGGAAAACAGCTGGAGCATGATATAAAGAGAAATGATATATGGGGAGAGAAGCAATACCTGATTTTAGAAGAATTAACCTTCCTGCTGGGTTTAGCCACATTGTGCCCCATTGCTGCACTTTCCTCTTTATTTTGTCCAATATCTCATTCCAGGTGTCGGCTTTCAGGGGGCCCAAACTCACTGGCATTCCTAAATAGGAGAAGTGATTCCATATTAGATTGCAAGTAACTCCAAATATACTTGCTATGTTGTGGATGGTGTGATTTGCAGTATTCCATCCGTAAATGCAACTTTTTGTCTGGTTGACTTTTCCTCCTGAGTAATCCATGAATTGGTCCAAGAGCTTTTTAAATCTCATTGCTATTGTTGTGGATGCTCCTCCTATCAGCAGAGTGTCGTCCGCAAACTGAGAATGATTGATATTCTTTGCTCCATGTTCGATCTTGATGCTAGTGATTAATCCTACTCTCTTGTTATAGTCCAAGGCTTGACTGAATGATTCAGCCATAAGGATGAACAAATAGGGAGACAGCAGGCAACCTTGTCTGAGGCCACGGGATGATTGGAAGGCCGCACATGGCCTCCCATTTATTAAGGGGGAGATCCAAGGTCCAGATATACATGCTGCAATCATCGTGATGAAGGAAGAGTCGAACCCAATTTTATGAAGAACAACATACAGATAGGAGTGCCTTACCCTATCAAAGGCATTTGCAAGATCCAACTTTAGAACAAAACCTTTTTCCTTCCTGGTTAAACTTGAGTGGATGGCCTCTTGAACAAGGAGTATAGAATTAGTAATGTGCCTGTTGGGGAGAAAGCCCCCTTGGTTTTCAGAGATCAAGGAGGGAAGGAGAGGTTTTAGTCTGGTTGCAACATTTTCGAAATTATTTTGTAGGCTGAGTTGCATAATGAGATTGGTCGGAATCTCGAGAATGAGGAAGGGCGGTTTTCTTTTGGTATTAAGGCAAGGTAAGTGGAGTTGGTGTATCCCCCCATTTTACCTTTTCTCATCACCCATCGAATCATCTTTAAGAGATCTTTTTTGATTATTGACCAGTATTCCCTATAGAAGCAAATAGGGAATCCATCCAGTCCTGGTGCCTTATCCAGATGTAAACTCCAAATAGCTGCTTTTATTTCCTCTTCTTCCACTTCTTTCATAAGCTTATAGTTCATTTCTTGAGTGACCCCTTTCGATAAGTATTGGAGCATGTCTGAGTAGTCTTCAGAACCTTTTTCTTCAGTCAGGAGTTGACAAAAATGCCTGGTGGCTTCTTCCTTTATTGAATCCTGAGTACTATATCTGTTTCCCTCATTTTCCATTATTGTGCTCACTGTGTTTCTAAGTTTTCGCACAGTGGCTTGCTTATGAAAATAAGCTGTGTTTTTATCCCCTTCCTGCAACCAAAGTTTCCTTGATTTCAATCTCCACTTTATTTCTTCATCCCTAAGAATTTGGCTCAGCTGTGAATATAATCTACCTTCCTGTTCTTTATTCTGCTGAGATAGCCCCTGCCTTTCGATGCTCTGTTGTATCTTCTCTAATTCTTGTTTGATTTTCTGTTTATTTAGTTCGGGCTCTTGATAACTGTTCTTTGCCCAGCTCTTTAAGGCCTGCCTTAC
Source organism: Pinus tabuliformis (assembly GCA_031772625.1). NCBI lineage: Eukaryota > Viridiplantae > Streptophyta > Pinopsida > Pinales > Pinaceae > Pinus > Pinus tabuliformis. Next base: position 816,387,107 of record CM062815.1, on the reverse strand, counting down.
TCGTTTAAGTTTTGTCTCCCAGATATAACTTGGAGATCCCTCAACATGATGGAGCCATGTTGCCTGCACCACTTCTTTTGCAGCTAGTATCCGGTTCCATATTGAGCTATATTTGAAGGGTATGGGCCCTAGAGGGCAGTGGCTTTGAAGAGTTAGTGTTATCAGATAGTGGTCAGAGGCTGACCCATTGAGGATATTTGAGTAGCCTGTTGAAAAAAAGGAAAGGTATGTTATACTAATAAGGAATCTATTCAGCCGTTCCATGATGTTGTTGGCTCCAATTCTTCTGTTACTCCAGGTGTACTTACGGTTTTTGGGTCTAACATCGACCAGATCATGATCCTGAATTATAGCCTCTAACCGATTTCTGGAAGGGTCATGAGTAAAATTGCCTCCTCTTTTTTCATTAGCATGCAGCACTAGATTGAAGTCTCCTGCTACAATGAGATTGGTATTCTGGTCCAGATCTATGTTTGCTTTCAGAGTGTCCCAGCATATCTCCTTTTCTCTATACTGATTTGGTGCATACACGTTGTACACTGTCACTGACTGGCCTCTGGTACTGCTGTCCAGAGCTGTTCGGATCCAATTTTGATGAACATTAGAAGAGCTGCACATCCATTTGTTGCTATCCCATAGTGTTGCTATACCGCCTGAGGCTCCTCTTGCCTCACTTATGATTCCACAAAAGTGTTTTTGCTGACTAATGACTCTGTTCATTTCACATTGCTCTTGCTTTGTTTCTTGTATAAGTATGATTTCAGGGTTCTCACTGTATATCAGATCCTTGAGGGCAACTAACTTGGAGGGGTGCCCTAATCCCCTGCTATTACAAGATAGTATTTTCATCATGAGATACTTGATGTGTGGAGAGGTGCTCGCCTCTCATGTCCTTTGCTACTGTTCTCTTTTTCCAGATGCCCAAGTATAAAGGACTCTATTGGTGTTTGAGTGCCCAGTGCTATATATTTTTGTGCACTTTCATCCCTTTGTTGTTTAGCTGATTTTCTTCCGGGGCCTTGCTTTTTTGGAACATCACTGGGCGCTCCATGGTCCTTTGAAGAGTTCCTGGTAATTCTCGAAACGAGAGGTTCAGGAGGGGGCTGCATGGAGGGAGGATTCAATTGCAGGGGCGGGGGCTGCATGGAGGGAGGAGTCGATTGCTGGGGCGGGGGCTCAATGGAGGGTATGTCAGGTCCCGATTCAGCCTCAGAAAGGATTGAGAAGGGATTGGAAGAGGGAGGGAGTGGAGGATCGGGAATCAGAGAGGGAGATGAAGGAGGTTGCTGATTGGAGGTTCCAGGGGCATCAGAATCCGAAGGTGGTTTGAGGGGAGGAGAGGATTTTTTCTTTTTGACAGGTTCCCAGTGACCTTCTTGCTCATCATTGTCAACATTCACAATTTTTGTACATCTATTTGCAAAGTGTCCATACTCGTGACATACCTTGCATTTAAATGGTATCTGCTCGTAGTCCAGTTGCTGAATGTGGCTCCAATCATCCACTTTCAGCTTGATCGCCTCCGGCAGTCCTCGACCTAGATCGACTTCAACACATATCCGTGCGCATGCCTGCATGTTGTCTTTGGGTTCGCTGCGATCTATGTATTTTCCCACCGCATTTCCTATAGCTTTGACTGATTCGTCCCCCCAGCAGTGAAGGGGCAGATGAGGCAGCCTTACCCAAACTGGAACAACATTCGGTATGTCAAGTTCTGGGTCGAAATCCGGAGTCCATTTATTGAGGTAGAGGCCCCTGGAGTCCATAAAATATGGTACGTTCCTGAATATTAGATCTTTATCTTCCTTGGTCTCAAAATGAAATGTAAAATATCCTCTGCCACAGAATCTGATAGCTATTTTGCCTTGAATCTTATCCGACCAGTTCCTTTCGACCCATATTTGTACTGTTCTGGGCGACGGTCAAAGCCCTGTGAACTGTCCAATTAATCCTTTCTCTGCTAGAGAAAGGGCTGCCATGCGTGGAGTAGCAGGCGGCAGTTGAACTTCCTGTAATACATCAAGCTTCTTTACAAACTTTGTTGCTGCTGGCTGGGGTCGCTGCGGGGGGAGGGATTTAACCAGGTTAGAGAAGGCTCTTTGCAGATCCGGATCCCCACTGGGTGGATCCAGAGGATCCATTCTGAGGCGCAGTCGCAGGCTCAGGGTCGCGTTCTCAGGCTCGCGCGCAGCGTTGTTTGGACAGACCTTCGGATTTGCCGACTCTTCAACAATTATTGCTAAAGAGAAATTTTAACATGTAATTTCTCACATAACAAAATATTTTTATGGGGAAAGAAACTTATCAAAACCTTGACTATCTATATTGCGTTAACCAAAAGATATGAGAAGAAAATACAATGTCTGTTCAACCAAACAATTCCTACACAAGTGAAATCTATCTCTCTGCTTCACAAACCAGCTCAAGTCAACAGTTAGGCAATTTTGCTGCTTGTCAAGCCCCTTCTTACTTGCACAATTCCTGAGAGAATTAGCCCATATTTAATTGGGAAATTCCCCACTCATAACTGTGGAATCCATCAATAGGAATTCTATTGATTGCATGCACCATTTGTGCAACTCGAAAAATTATACAATTGATATTACATTGTCTCTGAAATCTAATCTCAACTCGGTCTTCCTATGAACTGACATGCATGAGTTATTTATGAGTGAATCTTCTATTAACTGGTGGATCAGTGAAGTTGATCCCCACTACTAGACCTCGTACTTGTTGGTTGTGTGTTATATTATTTCCATGACTACCCCACGTGCGTGGGGAGGAAACCCCCTTGTACGTTGCGCCAGGCGCAGCACGGGGGGCGATTGCCCCCATGTCTAGGGGTTTGTAGGGGGCAGTAGTCCCCCTGCATGGGGTCCAGGGTAGCACCTCAGGGAATTTTTTTGGACCCTATATTAGGTGGGTGAACCTACCTATGGTTTTGTGCATTGATTTTGCACATGGTTTTGGGCATGATGGTTTTCTGTCCATGGTATTTTATAGATCTGATAAAGGGAACTATGATTATGTTCTAATCTAGGGTTTATGGATTCTTCGACATGAAAGGAATATAATGAAAAATAAATCTAGTAGTCCCGATTTTGGGATCTAGAAGAAAATCTTTGTTTATATCTGCTTTATGTTTTATGCTCTTGCCATTGTTTATTTTTTGTTTTTAGAATTCGTATGCAAGAAATTTCTATATAGGGTTAAAATCTACATTTTGTATCAGATATTTTTCAACTTCAAGGGGACGACTTTTCTACTGAGGGGCTTTTCTCGGGCCTGTGGTAGACCTTATTCACTGGGAGATCTGTGGGATCGATTCTTGTGGGGAAAGAAGATGGCGAGCAGTGGAAAGATAGAGATCGAGAAATTTAATGGTCAGAGTTTTAAGTTGTGGAAACTCAAGATGGAGGATCTGCTGGTGGATCGCGGTAGATCCAGACACTAAACCAACTACAATGTTAGCTGAAGACTGGGTAAAGTTGAATCGGAAGGAAAAGAGCAAAATACGATTGTGTGTCTCAGATTTAGTATTGTTGAATGTATCAATGGAAGCTTCGGTGAAGGCTTTGTGGGACAAGTTAGGGACATTGTACTAGTCTAAGTCACTGGTGAATAAACTGTTCCTACGGAAAAAGTTGTATAACCTGAGGATGAAAGATGGAGACTCGGTGACAGAGCATCTGAACGCCTTTAATATTGTAGTAAGCCAACTATTATCAGTTGATATTAAAATTTCAGATGAAGATAAGTGTATCAGTTTGTTGTGTTCTCTACCAGATTTATGGGATAATCTGGTTGTTACAATAGGTAGCAATGCAACTGCCTTGCAGTTTGATGAAATAGTCTCATCCTTGTTGTTGGAGGCGACGAGACAGAAAAATATGGAGGGCCAAAATGGTGATGCCTTGTCTGTATGAGAACGGTCCTAGAACATAAATAAAATTAAGTCCTCGAGTGGGAGATCTAAATCTAGAGGGAGATCTAAATCTCCAGGGAAACCTATAAAGTTGTACTAGAAATGCGGAAAGGAAGGGCACTTCAAAAGGGATTGTAAATCTAAAGATCCTAAGAAAGGAAAGGAATCTGATGATTCTCATTCTGCATAGGTGAAAACCACTTTAGATGAAGGCGGGGATGTGTACTTGGCTTGTTCTTCAAGTACACATGTAGATCATGAGACATGGTTGATTGACTTAGGTGCATCCTTTCACTTCACTCCCCATAGGGAGTGGTTCTGCGAGTATGAGAAATATGATGGTGGTGATGTTTTCTTAGGGAATGATAGGAAGGATAGAATCGTCAGTTGCAGAAAAGTCAAGTTGAAGTTGCAAGGTAGAAGGATTAGAACACTTCTGAGTGTTTTTCATATTCCTGCATTGGCTAGAAATCTGATTTTTGTAAGCAAGATGGATGCTACAGGTGTAAAATTAGTGTTCTAAAAAGATACCCTCAAGACGGTTCGGTGAGCAATGGTATTGATGTGGGGAATTCAGATTGGAACTATATACAAGCTTCAGGGTAGAATTGTTATTGATAGGTGCAATAGTTCTGTGGTTCCTAAAAGTGGAGAAGAAAATCTAGTGGTCTCTAGAGAAAAGCCCATGCTATTGCATCAAAGGCTTGGAAATATTGGAGAGAAGGGCCTTCGAATACTTCATGGTAATGGTATGGTAGAAGGTATGTCTAATTTCTCTCTGGATGTTGATTTATGTAAAAATTGTGTAAATGGGAAGCATAATCGGGTGAGTTTCCCCTCTGGTGCTAAGAGGGCAAAACAGATATTAGAGCTTCTACACAGTGATGTGTTTGGACCTGTGTCTATTCCATCACTGGGTAAGTCTATGTACTATGTATCATTTATAGATGACTTCTCAAGGAATACATGGATATATTTCCTCAAGAAGAAATCTAAAGTCTTTGACAATTTTAAAGAATTTAAAGCTCTGATGGAAAGCTAGACAGACAAGAAGATAAAAGTGCTAAGGATAGATAACGGTGGAGAGTTTTGCAAGAAGGAATTTGAAGAGTTCTGTAAGAAGTGTGGTATAGAACGACAAAAGACTACTCCATACACACATAAGCAAAATGGAGTTGCAGAAAGAATGAACATGATGTTGATGGAAAAGGAAAGACGCATGCTCAATGGTGTCGGGTTAGGACATGAATTATGGGGAAAGGCAGTGGAGACTACATATTACCTGGTCAACAGATCACCTTCATCAACGTTGGAGGATAATACTCCACAAAGGTATGGACTGGTAAGAAACCTTATCTTTCACATATGAGGGTATTTGGATGTGATGCATATGTACATGTTCTGAAGGAGAAAAGAACAAAGTTGGTAGTAAATATGAAAGGTGCATCTTTATTGGGTATAAGGATGGTTTAAAAGGTTATAAGCTTTGGAACCTAGAAACAAGGAAGGTTGTGTACAACAGAGATGTGTTTAGAGAGGTTAAAGATGTTATTAAACATGAAGTCCTACCAAAGGAACCTAAGAAGATAGAGTTTGAGCTAAAGGTGGAATAATCAGACTCTACAACATAAGAGGAATCAAAAGATGAAGAGCCACAAACTCCATCTATGAGAAGATCGGTTTGAGAAAGATGGCAACCAGAAAGGTATATTCCATCTGCATTCTATTCAAATTTTTCTTTATCTATTACTGATGATGATGCCAAAACTGTGAGGGAAGCAGTAGATTCAGAGGATTGCAAACTCTGGAAAGAGGCCATGGTTGATGAAATGACATCTTTACACAAAAATGAGGCTTGGGATCTGGTGGAGTTTTCGGCTGGAAGGAAACCCATTGGCAACAAATGGGTGTTTAAGAGAAGATGGATGCAGAAGGCAAGGTGGAGAAATACAATGCTCGGTTTGTAGCAAAAGGTTATTCCCAGGTGCCGGGAATTGATTTTGGTGGTATTTTTCTCTTGTTGCAAAGGTAGCTTCTATTAAATTACTTTTATCTGTTGTTGCTGCTTCTAATTTTGAGGTAGAATAGATGGATGTGAAGACACCATTTCTTCATGGGGATATGGAAGAAGAGATCTACATGAAGCAACCTGAAGGCTTTGTGGTGAAGGGTAAGAAAGAACTGGCGTGCAAGTTAAAAAATTCTCTGTATGGGTTAAAATAGTCACCAAGGATGTGGTATCAGAATTTTTATACATTTATACGTGGACTTGGATTTACCAAAAGAAAAGAAGATCTGTGTGTGTATTTTAAATTAATTGGTGATCGTGTTATTTATTTGGTCTTGTATGTGGATGACATGTTGCTGGTTGGAAATGACAAAGAAATTATCTAGGATTTGAAGACCCAATTGTCTTCCAAATTCGACATGAAAGATATTGGTGCTGCAAACTATATTTTGAGCATCAAAATTAAACGAGATCGGGCAAAGAGGAAGCTCTAGTTAAACCAGAGGAAGTATGTCGAGGCAATACTCCAGAGGTTTAATATGTAGGATAGTAAACCAGTGAAGGCTCCTATTCTTGTAGGTGTAAAGTTATCTACTGAACAGTGTCCCAAGACATAAGAAGAGGAAGAGAACATGTCATGTGTTCCATATGCAAGTGCAGTTGAGAGCCTGACGTATGCAATGGTCTGTACTAGACTAGACATTGCACATGCAGTGGGAGTATTAAGCAAGTTTATGTCAAAACTAGGGAAGGAGCATTGGATAGTAGTGAAGCGAGTTTTCAAGTATTTTTGTGGCACAAGTGATTATGGTTTGTGCTACCAAGGAAGACCAATATTGGAAATATTTTTGGACATCCGTGGCTTTGTTGACGTAGACTGGGCTAGAGATTTGGATCAAAGAAGATGTACAAGTGGGTATGTGTTTAATATTTTTGGAGGTATATTCAGTTGGATGAGTAAGAGATAGTCTGTAGTGGCACTTTCAACTACAAAGGCAAAATACATGGCACCCACTCATGCAAGCAAGGAGGCAGTTTGGTTGCAGAGATCGTGTTCAAGTATGGGGTTAGTACAACGAGCTACAAGGATAGAGTGTGATAGCCAAAGTGCAATTTTCTTGGCAAAGAACCCTTCTTATCATTCAAAGACAAAACACAGAGATGTTCAGTATCACTTTGTGAGGGATATGGTTGAGGACAAAAAGGTGTTGCTGGTAAAGGTGGACACTTTGAAGACTACTGCAAATGCATTGACAAAGTCTGTGAGCACTGAAACTATAACAATGTCATCAAATTCTACATGAAAATACAACTATAATAATGACCATCACCATGCATACCTAACAAGCACATATACATCCTTCATGCATGCATGAAAAATAGATTCCACCCATCTAGTGCAAGCGTTGAACCATGCTATGATACCACTCTGTAACACCCTCCTACCACATTTACAAAAGCTAACTAGTCCACTAGGGTAAACATGTGACAAGAGGCTATGATGTGATTCAACTCCCCATTTACAGTTAAGGAAGTGGAACCGATAAAACAAAACCATTCTGACCTTCCACACATGCTACAAAATCTTCAGGAGCCAACCAACCCTTCCAGGTGACCAACCCCTGAGACAACTTGACATTTTACTGATATGGACCCTCAACCTGATCCAGACCTAAACAGGAACGCAATAAAATACAGAGATAATCATAGCAACAGATATGCAGCGGAAATAATACTTCATTTCATTACTATAAAATACTGAAATATGCTTACAAACATAAATGGAAATAAACCAGCTAGGGCGATGGTAACTTATCTCTGAGAAGAGATGTGGTGGCTACACGCCTCTGAATTGTTCTGAACTGTGTTACAATGAGGCTCGAAGGCCTATTTATTGTTGAGAAACAATGGAAAACCCTTCACATTCCAAAACCTAACCCTAGAAGATGAAACACCAAATTTTGGGTCCTGTTTTTGGGTAAGTTGGTACATCAACTTCCCGGGGTTGTGAATTGGTCCTATTATCTCCGTTTGGCGTGCATGATAGCCCGTTGGAAATATCTCTCCGAGGACTACGACGAAAAAGACGATTTTTTGAAAGAAAAATCATTGGCGGTAGATTTCCAAAAAAACGTTGTTTAGGGCCTCAAAATAGCTCCGGAAGTTTAGGACCCGAAAAACTGCTAAAAATAGTAAACTTCGCTATAATTAAGGAAACTGAAAAACTGAAAGGGACAGTTGTGGGGGTCCAGATGGGATAGGTGGGTGGCCACCAACATCCACCTGGATCATTCCTCCCCCTTTAGGAAGCAATGGTCCCCATTCCGTTGAGTGTCTCCCTGAGATGAGGAAGCTTCTGCTGAGCTGGGTCTCTAGTGAGCTGTTCTACAATCTCTGATGTGTCCAGAAATGGTGGGAAGCATTGTCGACGATAGTCCACATTGAACACTTGGTGCAAGCGAAGGAATGGAGGAATGTTGTGCTTCCAAGCATTATTTCCCGTAGCCTTGGTACTAGTGTAAGAACCATGTCGGAGTGGTCTGAGAGTCTGATGGGTTCTGGTAAGGCGTTCTTTCTGCAGATGTAACCAAACTTTGTTGCCCACCTGAAACTTGTGTGGTACCCCTATGGGTGAGGAGAAGTTGTTCCTGTGTTCTGTCATGACCGTATCTCTTTGATGCTGCCGCTGTGTGGAGGAATCCTTTGCGGGGGTCATGGATGTAGCAACGATCTTCCCCTTACTTTGGGAGCGAACCAGACAGAAAATGAATTTCCTAGTTTGGGAGATGAGCTTGCTTCCTTTCTTGGCAGTGATCAAAGAGGTGGCGGTAGGTGGGTTCTGGTAAGGCGGTAGGCCTTGACTCATACATAGAATGTCGCCTCCACAAGTATGGCTGGCCTAATAGTACATCGCAAACATCCAGAGGTGTAACATCACACAATACCTCGTCTGTGAAGGGCTTGATGCTGTAGGGAAGGCGACACTATTGGCGAACTTTGAGATCTCATCCTTCATGAAGCCACCTGATACTGTATAGTTGTGGGTGTGGTGCAGTCGGTAGGCCCAACCGCTTCACGACCTCTGCTGAAATGAGGTTCTTTTGGCTGCCACTGTCGACAATGAATTGCAGCGGCGAACCCTTCACCCGCATCTGTGAGTGGAAAAGACATTCCCCCTCCTCTGGATCTTCGGGCTCATTTTTCTAGATCTTGGTGGTGGCAATAGTGGCGCTGGGCTCCGCATCAATGATCTGCTTCCCTTTGCCATTCCCCTTGTCAGGTTCTGGCTCAGGGTCGGACCATGCATCTGATTCGGAAGCCTTCAACTCGGCCACTAGTGGCTGCTTGGTCCGACACTCACTTGTGTTATGATTGGGACTCTTGTAAAACTCACACCACTTTCCTGTGTCCTTCTCTAGCTTCGTGGTGGTGTTATTTTCTTGCGGCTTCAAGGGGTTGTCTTGGGTCACCCCGCCTTGGCTTTGTCCTTTGGGCTTCGGTTTTGCAGATCCAAAGTCTCGCTTCTTCTGTTTGAACTTTTGCTCGATTTTGACAGTGTATCGGTATGTTGTGCCGAGTGAAGAGATGTTCAAGAACTCCATCTCTTCCTGGATGTATCTGTGTAGGCAGTCGCGGTATTTGAGTACTAGATGCAGCTCAGAATCTTTGATACCCAACTGTGTGCGAAGGGTATGGAAAATGTTTGTGAACTCCGACACATCTTGGTCTCGTCCCCGCTGCAGTGTGGTCCATTTGATGTATTTGTCCTCATAGCTTTTGACAGGGTAGTACTGCTCCTTGATGGCATCCCGGAAGTCATTCCATGTGGGTGCGGCTGAAAATAGTGAGCCTGTACTTTCATCCTTCTGCTCGCAGTAGGTTTCCCACCAGTCCTTGACGTGGGGGGCTGCTTTGAGAAGAGCGAAAACAATCTTTTCCCGACTTGAAAATTGATGAACAGAAAAATACCCATCTAGCAGATTTAACCATTTATCTACAGCATCTGCGTCTATTTGACCCTCGAAGATGGAGATTTCAAAATTAACTTGTACCTTAAATGCTGTGGTGTTTCTAGAGTAGCTGTTGGAAGCCGATGCGTCGCCTCTGGGTAGCCGTCGAAGGATCTGCGCAAATCTATCCATCATCGCGTTCCTTTGCTGCTCGAGGGCTTCTTCGAGCAAGATTTTGATAGGATCTCCTGCCCCCTCGTCTTTCTTCTCATCCGCCATGGGAGGTCGTCGAGATTTGCAAGGCTGGTCTTGCAAAGGTTCAACCAGTTCAAGCCCTAACTCCTTAAGAAAAACAGAGAAAAAGCAGACCGCTCTGATACCACTGATCCAGACTTAAACAGGAATGCAATAAAATACGGAGATAATCATAACGACATATATGCAGCGGGAATAATACTTCATTTCATTATTGTAAAATACTGAAATATGCTTATAAACAGAAATGGAAATAAACCAGCTAGGGCGATGGTAGTTTATCTCTGATAAGAGATGTGGTGGCTACATGCCTCTGAACTGTGTTACAATGAGGCTCGAAGGCCTATTTATTGTTGAGAAACAATGGAAAACCCTTCACATTCCAAAACCTAACCCTAGAAGATGAAAGGCCAAATTGTGGGCCCCGTTTTTGGGTAAGTTGGTACATCAACTTCCCGGGGTAGCGAATTGGTCGTATTATCTCCGTTTGATGTGCATGATAGCCTGTTGGAAAGATCTCTCCAAGGAATACGACGAAAAAGATGATTTTTTGAAAGAAAAATCGCTGGCGTAGATTTCCAAAAAACGTCGTTTAGGGCCTCAAAATTGCTCCAGAAGTTTAGGACCCGAAAAACTGCTAAAAATAGTAAATTGCGCTATAATTAAGGAAACTGAAAAACTAAAAGGGACAGTTGTGGGGGTTCAGATGGGATAGGTGGGTGGCCACCAACATCCACCTGGATCACAACACTCCCATAACAATCTAGCATGCAACTAAGGCCTTCCATTCGCTACCATAGCAAGGCATGCTAGTGACTGTGGAATTTGTCAGATAGTTCTGTGCCAACAACGCGAGATTTTGAGCCACTTTTTCAGGGCTAGGTCTCAAGACATTGCCCATAACTTCATGAAACTTTCAAAAATGATAAATAATAATGGAATAATGCTACTAATATAATCACTGGTACAATTACTTGATCTGACCCTACTAGCCATGACAAGAATTTCGTCAAACATGTAAGAAATATGTAATCTACAGGTCATAACAACAAATCTGAGCATAGGGATGTCATACTTATTTGAGATTCATAAAGAAGCATTGTTTCCTTATCACAATAACTAAATTATCATCTATCAGGTCATATATTCATTGTACATTCATTTTTTAATAAAATCATGATGAGAGCCATACATAAAGTCTTTCATAAAACATACTCATAACCAGCATAGAACCAACATAAATAACAAGGATAAAACAACAATAAAAATCACATATGAACCAGTACATTTACACATGAAATGCAAAGGAGAAAGAGCCCTTATTAATGAATGCATAAGCCAACCAGGTCTGGGACTTCCATGAAACACTCAACCATACATTAGGTTGAACCAATTTTTTCGTTCATCCAATCACCCCTGTGCCATATTCCAAGCATGAATGTGGGACTCACAATAAAACCAATTCAGATTTCCTGAGGCTTTACCACAATCCCCACCAGATCACTAGGCCCTAAACAAGCATGGATTCCTCCAAATCTCTCAACCTACACCATGAGTAATTTTCTTGTCTCCTTGTCTCTAAGCTTTGTCGTATATCCCACCATTCACCAGTCAAGGATTCCTAGGCCTAATCGAGACTCCACCCTCCAGGATTCACCATATATTCTGCCATTCACCGATCGAGGATTCCTAGGCCTGATTGAGGGCACACACCTCTAGGCTTTACCATATATCCCACCATTCATCGATCGAGGATTCCTAGCCCCGTCGAGGTACATAAAATATGGCTTTACCACAATCCCACCTTCTCCGATCCGAGGATTCCTAGGCCTTGTGTTATTCTTTAGAGACCACCTTACTCGGTTTCGAAATCATCCAACAATCCTACTTAACCAAATAAAAGAGAACCCATCACACCATGGCTATCCAAAAATAGCAAGGCAAGGTTGAAAATCACTGTCACAACTAGAAAAACCCATGCCCATGGTAACAAGAGAACCAAATACACACATGCATGCCAAATCTAGCAAGGAAATCACACATGCAAATCGATACTTGCAAGTAATCCTGATGTAGTCGCTTGATATTACTCTTCCTTGCTTGATATTTTCTTCCCTTTGTCTTCTTTTTCCTTCATTTGCTTTTTTTTATCCAATGCTAGAGTGCTCCAAGAATGCTCTAAGTGTCCAAGAGTGTGAGAGAGAAAATAGAGAGAGCTCCACCTAAAAACTGTCAAAAATATTGTGAATTGATCCTCAAAATCATTTTTATTAATGAGGCTTCTATTTTCTTCATTTTCCATTATTTTGCTTCAATTTCCTCCTCACATGCAACCTATGGCCTCTCACCCTTGTTTTCTCCTAATTTATTTTATTTTCATAAATAAAATACCAATTAATGTCTTATGCCTTTCCAAAACCTTTGCCTTTGCCTTTACCTTTGCCAATTTCCTTAGCCATAATAAACCAAATGAACACCCACTTTTTCCCAACATTCAGTTTGGAATACGTGTCCCATGACCTTGGTCTTATTTTACCTTTATGAAGTTTATTACATGGAATTTTGACCAGGGTTGTTACAGTTTCCATTGCTTCTTATCACCCTCATTTAATCTTGTTTAGGCCTTCCTGCCTCTAGGGTCTAGTTTTGACCTTTGTAGTACATTGGTTATTGTTGAATCATTGTGCTACAACTGTAGCTTGATTGACATAACTTTTCATTTTCACCTTTGGCCTTCTTATTTGATTGCTTGAATGTTTTGGTTTTTGGGCATTGATTTCCTAGCTAAGACGCTTTTGGAGTGCTTTGAGTTCTTACTTGGGGACTTCTTTGGCCTCTTTTTTGGATTTTCCTTCTTTCTTTTGGTTTATTTCTTGGGTCAATTTTTTTTTATAAATTTTGGAACTTTGCATTTAGTGAGAGGTGCATCTTCATAGGAATTTGTGTGTTGTGAAAAGATCTTACCCTCCTGTAGTTAACATTCATCAAATTCAAAAGAATACATTGGCATATAACTGCATCAGGGTTACAAACAAGAGTCTTTCACACCATCAAAGTTTCATTCCACATCCCAACTGTGTAAACAAAAACCCACTAAAATTAACATGATAATGCAATTAACTAGACTCCTCTTTTATTTTTGCTGGTAGCACACCAACATTAGCTTAGGCTAGGGTCTTGGAGACAGGATTATGAGTTAGTTGTTCCAAGAGTACAAAAAAAACTTAGAAAACCTGAGTTAAGGAGTTAAAACCCTCCTTCATCACAGGAAAAAACCAAAGCGTGTCAGAAATCCGATTCAAAGGGGGTTAGGATAGGTCAAAGTGTGTATATTTTACTGTAGATTCAATTGCTTATGTGATATTCTAAAACATAAGACATGAATCTACTCTACTTATCAGCAGAGACCAAAATTGATCGATGAAAACATGAAGTAGAAAAGGAAGAATTTCAATCGCACATAAAACAATAATTTTCTAGGGAAAGAAACTATTCAAAATCTCGACTATCCATATTGCATTAAGTAGAAGATCTGAGAAGAAAATATAATGCTTGTCCAACCCAAACAATGTATGCACTACAATTTATCTCACTGCTTCACAAACTAGCTCAAGGAAACACTTGGGCAAATATGATGCCTTCCAAGCCCATACTTCCTTGCACAATTCCCAAGGGAATTAACCCATATTTAATTGGGAAAATCCCTCACCACAACTGTGCAATCCATCCATAGGTATTCAACTGATTTCATGCACCATCTGTACAACTAGGAAAATTATACAACTAATAGTACATTGTCCCTAAACTCTAATCTCATCTAGGTCTTCCTTTGAACTAACCTGCACGAGTTATTAATGAGTGAATTATCAATTGATTGGTTGAGCACTGATGCTGCACTGAAGTTGCTCCCCACTACTAGACCTCGTACTAGTTCCTTCAACAATTGGAACTAGTTTAACTGAATTTAACTCAATTAGACTGAATTAATTAATTACAACTCAAAAGAACTCAACTTGGACCCCTAAAATTTAGGAATCACTCTACATGACTCTAGATAGACTTCCAACTCGAATTTACCAAGCCAACAAAGTCAACTTAACTTAGTTAACTATTACAAGTTTCTATGAGAATATAATTTCGATTTAATTCAAGGATAAATTAAATTAGGGTTTCTTGTTGCTATTTTTAACACAATGTGCGTGGTTCTCCTTGGGGCCATCCACCTCATGGTAGGGAATCCCATGTTGTGGCTAATCACCAAGAAGCTAAATATTCGTGCACCCCCATTTGGATGGAGGTACCATAGTGGCCATTCCTAAGAAAACTACCCTATAGGTGGTGGTTGTGGGAGGCAACCATACCTCTTCCTTACCTTCTGCTAGATTACTTTGCTTGTGGAATTGAGACCATGCAAGTAAGAAGTCTCTTGGAAGACCATATGAAACATAGTACTAGGATTGGTTTTCATGTGTGATTACCTTGTAGGACATTTCTACTATGTTTTGTTTGGTTTGAGTTAGTAGTCTTGACCTGAGGATGTCTGTACTGACATAAATTTTGTTAATTTACGATTATTCACCTTGGATGAATATAATTGCCGTCAGTCACATCATATTCACATTTTACCTCCTGAATGAGGTGAAATTTCTAATCTTGCACAAAGAGTGCTTGTCAATACTCAAGACCCTGATCAACCAATAGTTATGGAATCTATACGTGGTCCTTCTGGTAGTGACCTGATTTCTATTGAAACTTTGGCAGACGATTCTACTGCTCCTACCAATACACATTTGACTGATTCTCTAGGACCTGAGTTGTTGCAACTGAACCTTGATGGTTCCTTAACGGCTTATAATTTTCACTGTTATTAGTTGGCTATCCTATGGTGGAATCTAAGACATATTTACCTTCTACATCGGCAATGTGAGCTACCGTGTCATCATTACTGCATCTTAATATGGCCATACCTACTCTTCCATCAACACCTCTCACGTCTTCTTGGGGCATTCCACTAATCTCTTCATTGGCTACCACAAGTTTCCCTAGTGTCTCTATGCCCAGTTCTTCTATGTCGATAATGGGTGTAAACCTTAGTCAACCTATAGGATCGGGAATCTATAACCCTTACTTTGTTCAACTTATGATTCATGTTCCTCAATCAGGCATGGCCACTTCTGGAAATTTGTGGGGGGGATCATCTGTTGTTCCAAGTCATCCTAGGGGGGAATTTGCTTCTAGCATATAACAAAACTGATATAGTTCACTATTTAGAGGGACACCACCTGCAAAATCTTTTCTTGGAGGGGTTACTTTACCTGGGGGCAACCCCGTTGCTAATGTTTTCATTCCTATGAGTTCTCCTCACGTCAATGCTATTGCACAAGATGGTAGATCTTTTCCTAGATGAGTACCACCCTGTGAGAAGTATGCTCTAGGGGGTCCTTTTCTCTCTGGGGGGGTTGGTAGAATCCTTTTACTAGTCATCTTGGCCTGGAATAGAAATACGTTATGGAGAACCCTTACCTTAACCAACAAATCATGCATCATAATCCTTATATAGGGGACCACAAGGTTGGTCCAAGGCTTCTCCTGCCTATGATCCGTTTAGCCAACTTCAAAATCCATTTTTATCTTCTCTAGATTTACCAGATTTGGCTAAGTCGACTAACGACCCCATTACACACAATCCCTGGTAGCCACCTATGCCTAACAAATCGTCATTTGATATTCATAAGTTTGAGGGAAAGCCTGGAGAAAAACCATCCACTCATATCACCACGTATCACCCGTGGTGTTCATCTAATTCTCTCATGGATGATTCCATTAAGTTATTCCTATTACAACATACATTAACTAGGGATGCTCCAAATGGTACATCAAATTGGATAGCACATCCTGTAGTGATTTCTCATCTTTAGCTTAGACATTTTTGATACACTTCCAAATGCCTACGAGATATGATATCGATTCCGACCTCTTTTTAAACTTCAAATAAGATGATTCCGCCTTAATCTATGACCATGTTCACGAATGACATCATCACAAGAGGTTGGTTAGGACCAAGCTTCCTGACGAGATTTTACACAAATGGTTCATTTGATCTCTGAGAGCTCAAATTTCCAAGGATGTGTCTATGTTCCGAGCCATTACTGAGTAGCAAGCTATTTTAGCTACCCAACAATTGGATATGATTTATTTGTAGTCAAGCACATTATATGAAGTTCTCCCTAGCGTTCTCAGGCCTTCCATTGACCCACTAAACCATATTCCCAACCCACATGTTGATGGCGTGATTGGGTCTGTTTCTGATTCTGTGAGCCAATTTTCTACCCAACTTGGGCAATTGATCATTGCATTACAAGGCCCAACAAGTGCGTCTAGGTTTACTAAAGCACCCTCTCCTGAGCAGCCCACTGACGTTCTTGTGGTGAATTCCACAAAACCTAAGAACAACCAACAATATGGTGGTAAAAAGAAAAATAGAAAAACCAACCTACTCAGGAATCACAACCAAACCCTCAGAATCGGAGAGGAGGCACCAGTGAGCATCACCAAAAGATTAAGTTCCCTTGTAAAATCTGCCAAGGAGAACACCTTACTCGAAAATGCCCTCAAATGGAAGATGTTCATAGGCTTCTCTCATTACCACAATCTACCCAAAAATGTCTAGTGACCTGACTGTAGTGCACCTCCCAAATAATCTTAGCACACTCGCTTGAAGGAACATAGAGGTGTCCTAGGTGGCATAACAATGCATCTTGGAGGTGAAAATTTGGAACTTTCTTGCCTTCCAGGAGCGTCTAGAATATGTTGGCTAATTCAGGATCGCTCTTGTAAAGATGCAACCACCCCGTAGTCTCATTCCCACAAGAGTCAAGCATAGTGGTCAGCGCCATGACCGATAGTTGACTGAGGCAGTGTTCAACATTTTTAGTGTTTCCCTTCTTATACTTAATGTTCAAATGGAACTTTTGTAGGTATATGGAACATTTCTGATGGCGATCGTTCTACAACTTCCCTTATGTTTGTATGAACTGCAAGGGTCGGTGGTTTGTGTGGATGACTGTTTCCTTCCCTATAATGTAATTCTTCCATTACTGACAGGCTTGCACAATGGAATACATATTTTTTGCATTGGTGGGATATTTTCAGACTATGTATGAAAGTGTCTCACTATGATATGCCACTAGATGCCCCTAGTGAGTAATAACTGAACCAATAACATAGTTAGACACATCTATATTGATCTCAAATGATTGTTGTAGGTCTGGTAATGTGAGCACT
Source organism: Pinus tabuliformis (assembly GCA_031772625.1). Lineage (NCBI taxonomy): Eukaryota > Viridiplantae > Streptophyta > Pinopsida > Pinales > Pinaceae > Pinus > Pinus tabuliformis. Next base: position 816,369,685 of record CM062815.1, on the reverse strand, counting down.
GGTGCAAAACAGAGGCGATGCTTCAACTCGGCAAATGCACTTTATTGGGATTCAAACCAAAATAAATTTTCTTTCACTCCTCCCTTGGTTACTTGACTCAAAGGCCAAGTGATATGAGAGAACCCCAACACGAACCTGCGGTAAAATTTGGCAAGAGCCAGAAATTTGTGGAGCTCTATTAGAGTGGTTGGAGTTGGCTAATCCCAAATGACTAGTATCTTCACAGGGTCCACATGCACACCCCACTCATTAATGATGTACCCCAGATATTGAACCTGGGCCATATCAAAAGTGCATTTCTCCAAATTTGCACACAACTTGTGTTGCCGCAGGGTCTCGAGGACCTGTCGAATATGGTGGAGTTGCTCTTCCCAACTTTGGCTGAAGATCATAACATCATCCAAATACACCACCATGAATGAGAACATAGTTACCAATCAAATGGGAACTATTACCTTAAAATGGGTACTCTAGCCCAAAAACCTCCAAAAAACATGAAAAGACAGGCTGAAAACGAAAATTGTTGATGCTAGAATAACATTTTTTTGGGGTACATTTTCAACATTTTTTAAAAATGACGATAAGAACAAAAAAATTTGGCAAAAATAGCATGACTTTGAAAAACTTTAAATCTCCAACGATTTTCAAGCATGGAATTAAAGACGAAATATCACGTCTTTGAAAAGCCTTAAAATCCCAATGATTTTTAGGCATGACATTAAATTTAAAATATCACGTATTTGAAAACCTTAAAATTCCAACAATTTTCAAGTATGGTGCTAAGAAAAAATGCTTATCACTGTTTACAACCATAACATTAAAGATAAAATATCACAACTTAGAAAAACGTTAAAGACCAACTATGAAATTGACACATTGTGAGGGTAGACTCGATTCATTATAACGAAAAATTTAAAATCAACTATCAAATTTCACATAATGGGATCGGGTTGCTAGAAGAGCATCGACACAAACCCTACATATATATATATATATATATATATATATATATATATATATATATATATATGAAAAATACAAAAGGAAACAAAAATTCAAATATTGAAAAAAAAACACAAAAAATAATACAAAATAAAATAAAAATTAAAATATTGAAAAAAATAAAAACAATAAAAAAACTCAAAAATTAAAAAATAATAACAAATAATGAAACATAAAAAACATGACAAAAAAAACAAATATAAAAAATATATAGAAAGGGCAACAAAGAACTATAAAATATAAAAACAAATCAAAATTAACTTGTAAAATTTAAAAATCTAAACAAAAATGAAATAAAATAAATAATTAAAAGAGGGAAAATATTCAAAAATAGACATAATTTAAGAAAAATAGAGTTAAATATTAACGAAAAAAATGATTTTTTCTTTTCTAAAGTATATTTTCAACATTTTTTAATAATGACATTAAAAACAAAATATCATGACTCTGAAAAACTTTAATTTTCAATGATTTTCAAACATGACATTAAAGATAAAATATAACATTTTTGAAAAGCCTTAAAATTCCAATGATTTTTAGGCATGGCATTAAATTTAAAATATCACGTATTTGAAATACCTTAAAATTCAAACAATTTTCAAGCATGGTGCTAAGAAAAAATACTTATAACTGTTTTCAACCATAGCATTAAAGATAAAATATCACGCTTTGAAAAACATTAAAATCTTGACAACTTTTTAACCATGGAATTAAAACTAAAATTATGACTACAAAAGAATCTTAAGTTTTCAAAATATTTCAAGCATGACATTATGGAAAAATTTATGACTGAAAAACTTTTAAAATGAACCGGAGAATGAAAGAATTATTATATGAAGAGTAATTTTTATTTTTAAACGCTAAATGTATAGAAATTTTAAAATCTTACCTAAGACAACTTATTACATTGCAAAAAAAAAAAAAACAACCATCAAATTTACATGTAGTGTAGGTGAACTCGATCAATTGTAATGAAAACTTAAAGACCAACCATGAAATTGACACATTGTAGGGCATACTCGATTCATTATAACAAAAAATTTAAGGTTGCTAGATGAGCATCGACATAGACCCTGCAAAAATAAATAAATATATAAATAAATAAATATGTAAAACAATGTCACATGGTTCAGGTTCGAATTCGAGTTCAACAATGATTAAGTTCGATTCGAATTCGAATTTTCTAATAAAGTTCAAATGGGGTTCGCCATTAAATTCGAATATATATAAATAATATTTTTAATATAATCCAATATAATATTTATATATTAAATTTGTAATCTTTTATATTAAATTTATTATTTTAACCTAAAAAAATAGTTTTAGAATTTTTTTTTGGTTTAAATTTTTTCTTCTTTAAATTATAGTTTTTTTTTTTTATTTTTTGATTTATTTATTAATTTTTTATTTTAAAAGTTAATTTTGGTCTTTTTAACATTTTTATGGGTTTTTTTTTTATTTGATTTTTCTTTTGTCGTGTTTTTTATTTTTATTTTTATGTTTTATTACCAACATGAAAATCACCAACATTTTAAAAAAGTTATCCAACCTTAATACATTAGAAAATTTAAAGTGTAAAAAATAAGCCCTATAAACAAAAAGGGTTGATGTTGATCAACACTTTTCAAAATCAAGATGATAATTACTAATTAAAAAAAATGTTCATACTTAGATACATATAAATATTTAAAGTGTAAAAAATAAGCCCTCTAAAAAAATGTGTTGATGCTCCATCAACACTTTTCAAAATCAGTATGAAAATCACTAACATCTAAAAAAAATGTTCATACTTGATACATAAAAAAAAATTAAAGTGCCAAAATTATGCTCCCAAAAAAAGGTGTATTTTGAATCATCATTTTTCAAAATTGAGTGATTTTTTGCTACCTAAAAAAAACGGGTACTAGGTAATTTTCTCATTTGATCGGTAACTATGTTTGAGTTGTTGAAGGGTCGCAAGATGTCTTCATCAACCTCATGAAGGTTGCGGGGGTATTCGTCAACCCAAAAGCCATGACCAACTATTCGAAAAGGCCCTCCTTGGATTTGAAGGTAGTCTTCCACACATCGGAGGGTTCGATCGGTACCTGGTGATAACCAGACTTCAAGTCAATCTTGTTGAAATATTTGAGCCCCTTGAGTTGGTCCAGAAGGTCATCAATCTATGGGATTGGATACCTATTTCGTACAATGATCTTGTTCAATGCCCAATAGTCAATACAAAGTCTCCAGGGCCCGTCCTTCTTCTATACCAAAACGATTGGGCTCCCACACGATGATGAACATGGATTGATGTGTTGTTTCTGCAACAGTTCCTGAATCTGCCTCTTGATTTCATTGTTCTTCAAAACAAAGCATCGATAGATCGGTCCATTGGGTAGCGACGTGCCCGGGGTAAGATCGAGGGAATGCTTGAATTGATGGTGTAGAGGTACCCCTATGAGTGAGGTGAAGATGTCCCTACACTCCTCTATAACCTTGTCCATATGATGTTGTTGTGCGGAGGAGCCCTGTCTGGAGGTTGTGGCCAAAATATTTTTCGTTTCTTGAGGGCGAATCATAAGGAAAAAAAATTTCCTGGTCTGGGAAATGATCTTACCGCATTGCTTCACAGTGATCAAATAAATGTCGGTAGGTGGCGCTACCTTAGGTATCTTGTACAACTTATTTCCCAAAGTAATAATAACAGTGTGAGGCTTAGACTCATACACAGCATGTCGCTTCCACAAGTATGGTTAACCTAATAAAACATCACAAACTTCAAGAGGAGAAACATCACACAATACCTCATATGTTAAGGGCTTGATGTTGTAGGGAATCCAACATCGTTGGTTGACACGGAGATCTCACCCTTTATGAAGCCACCTGATGGTGTGTGACTGCAGGTGTGGTGTGATTGATAGGCCCAACCGCTTCACAACCTCTGCTGAAATGAGGTTCTCTTAGCTCCCACTGTCAACAATAAAATGTAGTGGCAAACTGGAAGAGCCTCTGCCCCTCCTCTGGATCTTCGGGCTCATCCTTCTGGATCTTGGTGGTCGCAACGATGGCACTAGGCTCCACATTGATAATATACTTACCTTTATCATTCCCCTCGTCAGTTTCTGACTCAGAGTCGGAACATGCATCTGATTTGGAGACCTTAAGCTCAGCCACCGGTGACTGCTTGGCTTAGTACTCACTTTTGTTGTGAGTGGGGCTCTTATGGAATTCACACCATTTCCTTATGTCCTTATTTTTCTTCGTGGTGTTGTTCTTTTCTTGCGGCTTTGGCGGGTTGTCCTAGGTCACCTCGCCTTGGCTTTGTCCTTTGTTTTGTGGTTTGGGGTGCCTTTCCCTTGCTTCAGATTCACAGATTCAAAGTCTTGCTTCTTCTATTTAAACTTTTGCTTGATCTTGATAGCGTATTGATAGGTGACACCAAGCGAGGAGATGTCCAGGAACTCCATCTCGTCCTAGATGTACTTGTGTAGAAATTTGCAGTACTTGAGTACCAAATGCCACTCAGAATCCTTGATATCCAGCTTCGTGCTAAGGGTATGGAAAACATTTTTGAACTCCGACACATTTGGTTCCTTCACTGCAGCAACATGGTCCACTTTATGTATTTATTTTCATAGCTCTCGACGGGGTAATATTGCTCCTTGATGGCGTCTCAGAAAGAATTCTAAGTTGGTGCAGCTGAAAACAATGAGGATTCCCTCTCGTATTTTTGTTCACAGTAGGTTTCCCACCAATCCTTGACATGTTGGGTGGCTTTGAGGAGTGAAAGATTAATATTTTCCCGATTGGAAAAGTCATGAACTGAAAAAATATTCTTCAACTAGATTTAACCATCTATATACGACATTTGCATCTATTTGGCCTTCAAATATGGTAATGTCAAAGTCAACTTGTAGCTTAAAAAGAGTGGCGCCTCCAGAGTTGCTACTGGATGAAGATGCGTTGCTTGTGGGTAGTTGCTGAAGGATCTGGGAAAATTTGTCCATCATCACATTCCTTTTTCAGTCTAGGGATTACTCGAGAAATATTTTGAAAGAATCTCCTAGCTCCTTGTATTTTTTTTCTTTCACCATGGGAGGTCGTCGAGGTTTGTGAGGCTAGTCTTGCAAAGGTTCAACTAGTTCGAGCCCTAACTCCTTATACCCTGACCTCGTTGGGGACATGCAAAGAAAAATAGAGAAATTGCATACCTCTCTGATACCATTAATCTGAACTTATGCAAGAATGCAACAAAATATATATACACACATAAACACAGAAATGCAACATAAATAAAACTTCATTTCATTAATATCAAATAACTGAAATATGCTTTCATACAGAAATGGAAATAAACTAGCTCAGACGATGGTAGCTTATCTCTAAGAAGAGATGTGGTGGATACATGCCTCTTCACTATGTTACAATGAGGCTTAAGTGCCTTTTTATTATTAGACAATAAGGGAAAACCCTAACCCCAGGAGATGGAACACCAAGAGTTTGTGGGTCCCTTTGGGGTTAGTTGGGCAGCCAATTTCTCGGGGTCGTAAATTGGTCATATTATCTCCATTTGGTGTGTATGATACCTCATTGGAAATATTTCTCTGAGTACTATAGGATTTTCTATATGCACTACGGACCTAAAAAAAAGTCATTTAGGGGGTCAAAACTGCTCTGGAAGTTCAGGGCCCGAAAAAACTACTAAAAATAGTAAATGCTGCTATAAACAAGGAAACCGATGAAACCGAATGGAGGTCTATGTGGAATAGGAGGGTGGCCACCAATATCTAAATGGATCACTTTGTTGGAGTCGACCTAAGCAATCAAATGTTTTCCATCAAACTAACATATTAACAGGAGGCTTAGAACACTTCAAAAAATCAAATTTTGTTTGTCATAGAATCTCACCAATATTTAAATGGATCACTTTGTTGGAGTCGACCTAAGCAACCAAATGTTTTCCATCAAGCTAACATATTAACAAGAGGCTTAGAACACTTCAAAAAATCAAATTTTGTTTGTCATAGAATCTCCTTTTGAGGCTGATTAGGACAAATTAATTTAGGTTAGTTAAATAAAAAAAATTGACCTCCTTTTAGGGGAAACAATAAATATTAGGGTCATTAATTTTGGGGAAAGATGTTGTTACTAAACCCATCCAATGGGGCATGAATATTCAAACAACAATATCTCTCCAGCCAAGAGGATTCACAAGGCGTGCCACCTATCAAATAAAATGGCGTGACAAGGGCTACCAAACTAGAGGGTCCTTGCATCCAAATTCACTGATTTGTGCACAAAAAACACCATTCGAATGTTGTCCCATTCACCCTTTGACATCAATGATAATTTCTTCCAACAAAAAGAACACTTTTTCATTGATGTCAACACTCATGCTCGCTCTATCATCATGCTCCCCTTGTCATCATGCTCCTCATGTCTCCATGCTTCACTTCCTTCATCTCTCCATGCTACACTTCCTTTTCTCTCCCTCTTTGACATCAATGGAAAAGGGTGATTTACTTTTTTGGGGCTGATCCCCCTGAACATACGGCACTCAACAATACCTTTGTCTTCTTATCCTTCCATTGTTTGTTTCCCTTACGACTATATTTTTTGGCTGCAATTTTCTTCTGCTCTACTTGATCTAGAAAGTATATGTTATTTGGTCTTCTTGTGGTTGTTGCAACCAATATTCCTAAGTCTTCTACTTTGATTTCATACTTCCAGGATTCAAACAAGATATTATAACTTTGATCACACATTTTTCTGACACTGAGAAGATTGTTCTTCAAACCCTTAACCAACAAAACATTATGTGCTTTCATATGTTCGCTTCCAAGACTTACTACACATTTTCCTAATAACTTGACATTGGATTTATCTCCAAATTAAATAGAGGAATTATCTCCAAGTGTGATGATGGAGACCACTGTCATTTCCTGTCTCAATCTCTATAGTGAGACTAGTGGTGTTCGGGATTAAGGAATCCACCTTGATGCGTGCTTCCCAGTGAATCCTCACGAACAACCCAAAATAGGTTTTTCCCTCATGGCATCATGCGCTTCAAGGTGAAGGTATCTCAACACCTTCTATCCTAAGTCAAACTGACGGTTTCATAATTTACCAGTCAGGCATTGAACCTTCAACATTTTCGGAACTGGTATGTAGCTCAGAGGACAGTAAAATGGCAAGCAAGTGTTGCAATATTAGTTTGGTTTCTACCAATAGCGATCAAGTGCTGAATTTTTAAATTGAGCTGTAATTTTTATCTCGAGTGTAGAACGAGAAAGCGATGGAAAGGATCTAAGGTCTAAGAATCTTGGAATGACAATTGCATTCAAACATGAAAACGAAACAAGAAATTTCAGAACTTGTGGAGACAAATGATTTAGGGCAAGTGAAAATTTCCTCATTCGCTAAAGCTAGGAAGTGGGTTTGGGTTAATGCCAAACAATATCGGGGCATTTTAAAACGAAGGCTAACCTGTCTAAAATGGGAGCAGACAAGGAAAAAATGGTCTCAAAGGGGAAGTACTCGGGCCCTTCAAAATAAGCACTCAAAGAAGTCCCCTCTACAATCATGTGGAAATAAGAAGTCTAGAGGAAAATTCATTGATGATTCTGCCTTCTATAGTGAACCCACATCCACACCTCTCACCTGGTCATATGATCTTTATATGAAATAATTGTTAAATGCAAAACTGAAAGGTTGGAGGTTTTAGAAGCTAAAGAGCAAGAAAGAGATCATAAAATTCATTTAATAATAGTTGAGAACAAGACTTTAGTAGAAAGTAATAAATTTTTGAAATAACGAGTGGCATTGCTACATGAAGCTCTCCTAATAGGGAAGATAGAATGTCAACACATGAAGGCGGATGTGTAAAACATAAAGAAAATTGTAGTGGAAAGTACAAAGGTGGTGAATGCGAAATCATCCCAGGATAAAGGGAAAATTATTTCCCACATAGACAACCATGAAGAGAAAGAAAGAGAAGAAATGAAAGCAGATTCCACCAAAGTTTCCAAAACTTGGGCTTAAGTTATTAGCAATTCTGCTAATAAGTAAGGAGAAATAAACATTCAGGTTAACAACATGCAAGATAGAGAAGGCAAGGAAAGACAAAATAGAGTAGCAAACATAATTATTAAAGGGGCGAAAGACTATGGTAAAAATGAATGTACTCTTGACATTGCAAGATACTTCTTGAAAGGCAAGTTGTTATGGCAAGGAAAAATATGTCAAGCATGGAGGGTGGGTAGGTTTAATGGTGAGAGAGCCAGGCCCATAAAAGTCATCATGCCTAGCTTGCGTGATAAATATATCATTCTAAGCAAGAAGAATTTCTTGAGGGGTTCTCGCTTTTTCTAGAAGAATATTTAATTGTAAGACAACAAGAGGAAAGGATGGAGGAAATGTTAAAGGTTATGGAAGCAAGAGATGAAGGCAAGAGAGCATGGATTTATAAAGGTAAAGTTGTGATAGTGTGATTTGGATCTCCTTACAAAGTAGAGCAACAAGATGGTAATTAAAAAGATGAAACAAATTCTTCTATTTGAAATTAGGAATCAAGGTTAGTATGGGAAAGCAGGGATAAAGACTCAAATGTGAGTCTTGCATGTCAAAATAAATAGCAATCAAGTCATACCCAGGTGTAGAATTCATATCTCAAAAAAACAAAAAATAAAATTATTGGGTAACATAACTATGCAATTTCTTCGGTTGGGAACCAACTCATTAATATATGGATCCATACAAAGTTTTTAATATTGTTTTAACGCTTATTTGCATGACTGAGTGAAGTTTAGAGTTTAATTTTTCTTTTGTCCCATTGGGTCTCCACGTAGACTGCCACGCTGTGACTTGAATTAAATCGCCTCGAGCTGATCATCCTTGGGCCTGCCTCTCCTCAATAAGAAGGGAGAGCCTAGAGGGCCTCTCCTTCCATACCCGTTCCTCTACGTGCTGGTCATTAGGTTTGGCATTAATGTTCTTAACTATAGCTTCTTGGGAAGGTCTCAAGGTATCACACTTGGCTTTCCATCTGCTGTTGGATCTGCTTGGATCTATGATCACGATGCTTCTGGCTCGACAGGGACGTATAATGGTATTCTCGGTAGTGAGCGAGGTTCATTTTCTCATGACCTGACTTGGGTCTCGGCTTTGCGATTACAACCTAGTGCATCATTCTGTTATGCTTCTATTTGAAACTCCAGGTGCTTGCAAGCCTCTTGTCACGATTTCTTCAACATTTCCTCAATAAGTTTCTTATGTTGCTGTTAAATACACTGAGGTGGTTCATAACGGTATCTGATGGGTTTTTTGGCACCTCTAGAGTAGATGTAAAGATTACGACATGGAATTCAATATCCTGGTGGAGAAGGTCAATTCCGCGGCAGAAGGAGGTGAGCAATGTTTCATATTCATGGTATTGACATTTGAGTTCATGCTTCACTATCATTTGTTGAGCTGTCTGGTGTATTGGAAGGTTCTACCGTCGCTTTGAGGGATGGCCAACTCTCATTCAGGTAAGCCATTTTTGTTTATCTTCGGTTTTTCATATTGCATTTAAGATCCTTATAAGGTTTTAGGTTTTGATTAACGACCTTTACTGTGCAGGTAAGCCTGTTGAAGATGCTTCAAACCCTTCGTTCGACATGTGACTTTTGGAAGGAATCCTTCATATTAAACCATGCTTCTTTCTTTGCTTTATAGGTGGGTTTGGATTCTGAATTTGTTTGTGCCTTGAGTTCTTTGAGCCGAGTTTCCTATGACGGTGGTTTCAAGGAATAGTGCTAGATAGGGTTTATGGCTACGACTGGAATATATGCCTTTTGATCAAGAATGTATTTATATCCTTTTTGAACTATCAGCCTATGAAAGTGCCAATACAGTACTGGGACTAGTTAATTCTTTCCATGCATTATTTTTGTGGAAACTTACAGGACTTTTCATGGCCTGAAATTTGCATTTTTTTTTTGGTTAATATATTATCTCTAGCCCGTCGCGGTATTTCGGCTTCTATAAATTTTTCTGGTTATGATATACGGTTTTTATATCGTGTCCATTCCAGTGAATTTGATTTTTAAGTCTCTATTTGCAACAACTCAACTCTGTTGTTAATTTATGGCTATTGATGCGGAATTATTAAACTAAGTTTTTCTATAGCATTATTTATTGGTTTAGAAGCTCATAGATTAAGCAGTACCGGGACATTTGGCTCTTGGTGAGTTCCTTCTCGAACTCATCCGAGAGCTGATAAACCCTAGACTGACAACCATGAGCAATGTACGCTGTAGGGTATTTGTTGTTCATGTTTATAAAATTTCCTTTAAAGTTTCCTTCTGCCATTTGATAAAAATATTACTAGAATATAATATAAGAATTGGGTTTATATATATATATATATATATATATATATATATATATATATATATATATATATATATATATTGTGTGGACGTGTGCTTTCTCTACAGACTGTGCAAAACTAGTATTATAGAGAATACAAAAGACATAAAGGAATAATGTGTTATGGTTCGTGCTTAACCTGTCCTTCTGAATTAAATCATAAATTTGTTTATTGAAATTATCCCTCCCAGTCAGCTAGCATATTTCGCTACTTTTGCATACTTCAGGTATAAATGTATATCTGCTAATAATGCATGGTATTAAGACAGTGCAACCTACTCTACTCAGAGATCAATAAACGCTAATTACTATTGTTAGTCCATTCATGTGCTTTCATTCATGTACTTCCTCCTATAATAGTAAACAGACTATCCCCTCCTAATAATACTGATTGATATGGTAATATCACTTATATGGTTTCTTGTTATGCATGTAACTATTAGTTTGGAAGGTCTCACCACCCAGCCTCGGAATTGGAAATTACATCCAGATTCCCCCTTCAAGCTCTTCCACTTCTGACAGTGATGAACAGTTGGGTACCTTAGGCATCAGGACTCTGTCCATCCTTAAGTCTTATACCCCACAACAGTTATCATAGTTTTCTTTCCCACTGGTTAAGTTTTTTTCCAGCTCTAGGAAGAATTCAACACAGTTCAGTTCCTTCAACCCCTCCCCTAGGTTTCTGTCCTTTTTCCTCTTAAGGAAAGAAAATGAAGGAACATTTGTAACTATTTTCAGAAGTTAATTCAACTGTTTCACTAGTCTTTTAAGAAACCGCAACCATGATTGAGTCATGTTGCTTTTTAGTACAGGGTAATCTAGTGATAAATTCTAAAGTGATTGTCTCCCATATCCATTCCGGAATGGGTAATGGTTGCAGCAAACCCACAGGATGTTGATGTTCCACCTTCACCAATTGGCACTCCAAGCATTTGGATAAATATTTAGCCACATATTTTCTTAACCCTGGCCAGAAATAACTTTTCTTGATAGCCAAAAGTAGTTTTTGATATCCTGGGTGGGCAGCGTAAGGATTCCTATGAAACTCATCTAATAACATCTGCTTCACAGAGTTTTGGCTAGGAATATAAATTCTATTTCTAAACGTTAACAATTTGTTAGGGTTAATTGCATACTCACACTGTTCCCCTTTTGCATGAGCTTCTGAAGCTTTCTGCCATAGGAATGCATATTGTGGATCTTTGAGGGATGCCTCTCGGATAACCTTTGGCAGGTTAGATTGTTCTTGACTGAAATGTACTTCATAGATGTAATGTATTTTTCTGCTTAAAGCATCTGCTACCCGGTTTTCTTTTCTTTTGAGGTGCTTCATGTCAAAGTCAAATTTGCTCAAGAATGCGGTCCATCTGGCATGCCGTGCATTTAAACTAGATTGATTAAGATATTTGTCAGATTGTTGTGATCAGTTAGTAACATAAATTTATTCCCCAAAAGGTAGTGTCGTCACATTTTTAATGCATGAACCACCACGATCAACTCCAAATTGTAAGCAAAGTAGCGTTGTTCATAATCCTTCAGTTTACGTGACTCATAGGTAATGAATTTTCCTTCCTGAGTTAATACTCCACCAAAACCCTCTTTACTTGCATTTGTACACACTACAAAGGATTTTTCCGGATTTTCTACTTTTAGCACCGGAGATGTTGTAAGCAGTTGTTTTAGCTGCTCAAAACTCTGTTGGCATTCTTTTGTCGAATGGAAAGCACGCCCATTTTTCTGAAGGGAATTCATTAGAAATGCTATTTTTGAAAAGCCTTTAATAAGTTGACGGTAATACCCTGCCAAGCCCAAGAAAGGTCTTATGTTCGCAACGTTTTTCGGTGTGGTCCATTCCATAACTGTTTTGATTTTCTCCAGATCCACTGCTATTCCATCCACTGATATAACATGGCCTAGGTACTGGATTTGATATTTATAAAAATCACACTTGCTAAACTTTGTGTAAAGCTGGTTATCCCACAAAATCTACAATACTCTTCTCAAGTGCTGCTCATGTTCCTCCTGATTTTTGAATAGATTAGTATATCGTCGATAAAAATCAGTAAAAATTTATCTAGAAATGGCTGGAAAATGTCGTACATTAGGCTCATGAAAGTGGTTAGAGCATTGGTAAGGCTGAAAGGCAGTACCACGAACACTGAATTTCCATAACGAGTTCGGAATGTGGTTTTGCAAATGTCTTTGTCCTTTATTTTGATCTGGTGGTAACCAAACCTTAAATCAATTTTTGTAAACACGCTAGATCCCTGCACTTGATCAAATAAATCATCGATACGAGGTAAAGGGAACTTATTCTTAGGGAAAATGTACCCTTTATCTAATAGCTCCTGAAGCTGCATTTTAAGTTATGTTAATTCAGGAATGATCATGTGGTAGGGGGATTTCAAAACAGGGGATGCTCCAAGCATTAGCTCAATGGTAAAATCGATATCTCGTCTTGCTGGAAACCCAGGGATGGATTCAGGGAATACGTCTATGAAATCTTGAATTAGAGGAATATTCTCTAAGGAGGTCATCTTATTCCTATCATTGTTGTACCCTACCTGGACAACATAGATTTGGCAGCCTTTTCTTATGCATCTTCCAAGATGGTTAGCCGGAATAGGGAGTAATTTGATATTTTTCTTGATTCCTTGCATTTCTTTTCACTGTCCTAACTTGGTAAGATAACTTACAATTTTTTCTTTACAATCCACTAGGGACCAGTGACCTTCCAGCCAGTCCATCCATATTAATACATCATAGGAACCTAGGGGAAGGATATTCCGATCAACCTGGATGGGTTGTCATGAAATTGTTATAGGGCAGTTTGTTGTTTTTGCACATACCTTCCTTTTTGTTCTGGTGGCTAATTGAACTAGCCAAGGCTTCTTACATTTTTTGCTTTACAGTTGACACTTTTCTACCACTTTAGGACTAACGTAGCTTAGGCTAGCACCTGGATCAAACAAAATAGAAATAGGTTGATTAGTAATAATACCTTCACATTCGATCATGGTGGGTTGATATTCTGCCTGATGATCGTCCAAGGCAACATTAATCCTGGGCAGGCTTCTTGCGATATCTCCTACCATAGAGGCTTCTTGCATGTTCGAGAGTTATTCAGTTCGAGTTTTTCGTGGAAAGTTTTTGTAATAATTTGCTTCCCCACATCCCCAACATTTCAGTGGTGGCTTTGGTGTCTGTTCCATAACAGTTCTACTAATTCCTTCAGGTTGTCTATTCTCGGTGTATGTCTGAGCTCTGGGCGGATTTCTTGCAAATTTTCTGAAGGTCCTTTGTTGATTATTTCTGCCATTTATGACTTTCTGATGCCTATTTGGTGGTAAGTTCCTCATTTTATTGTCATTAGCTCCTTTAGAGCCTTCATTTTTCTGCTTCATCTGTTGATAATAGATGTGGGCCTTTCGCACTATGTTGTCCATTATCCTAGGATAATCGAATTACAATTTTTCCTTCATGAAGTTGGGCAAACTTTGAATAAACCACTGAGTCTTAGCTTTTTCCTCTTGCATATATGGGACGTATCACAATAGGGAAGTAAACTGTTTTACATACTCATCCATGGTCAAGGCTCCCAGTCTTACTCATGGAATTTTTTTGCCTTTTCATCGTAGTAACGTTTCGTTAGATATTTTTCTTTAAAGTGTTTATGGAATTCTTGCCATGTTACGTGTTCCTCATTAATATTTCTCACAGTTTTAATTTCTCCCCACTGGAGGATGGCCTTTCCATGTATTTGGTAAACTGCCAGTCGTGCTTTAAGCTTGTCAGTATATTCATAAATCTGAAAGTATTTATCCATGTCTATCAACCAAGCTTCTGCTACTTCTTCTGACTCTCCTTCAAACAACGATGGTTTTATTTTCTTGAACTCACCTTATAACTCTGTCCTTTGTATTTTAGTCTTCCTTTGATCAGAAACTTTATCCGAACGCCCTTCTTCTTCCTTTTTATGGCCTTTAGCGGATTCTGCATTATCTTCCTCATTGTGGGCAGTTGGGGTATTTTCCCTATTCTCTATACTAGGTTCTGGTCCCTGTTCATTTTGTCGATTGGACAAACTTTTAAGTATCTTCTCCTGTTCTTGCCTTAACCGTTCGTTTTCCGTCCTCAAGTTCATCATCTCTGCATGTAATTATTTCACTGTTTCAAGCAAGACAAAATCAGCATGTCGCTATTCTTCTCCTAGTTGTACCCATAGTTCTGGATTGGTCTCCACATAAGGCACCTCCGGCTGGCTCGACGATCTGGGGCTTCTCCGCATATTATCCTTGGTACTGACCTCAATCTCTGTGTGTGTGTGTGTGTGTGTGTGTGTGTTCATATTCAACCATACTCAGTTTATTTTTCTTTTATCAATATTAAAGTATCATAACTTAATTGATTGTTAAATAACCCAGAGGTCTTAGTATGTGAGCCTGGGCTCTGATACCATTTGTAACATTCATATCTCAAAAAAATAAAAATAAAAATTATTAGGTAACGTAACCATGCAATTGCATCGGTTGGGAACCAACTCATTAATATATGAATCCATACAAAGTTGTTAATATTGTTTTAATGCTTATTTACATGACTAAGTGAAGTTTAGAGTTTAATGTTGCTTTGTGTCTTGCTGGGTCTCCACGTAGGCCGCCACATTATGACTTGCATTAACTTGCCTCGAGTTGATTGTCCTCGGGTCGGCCTCTCCTCATTAAGGTGGGAGAGCCCCGGGGGCCTCTCCTGCCATACCCGTTCCTCTACGTGCTGGTCATTAGGTTTGGAGTTAATGTTCTTAACTACAACTGCTTAGGAAGGTCTCTAGGTATCACACTTGGCTTTCCATCCATCGTTGGATCTACTTGGATTTATGGTCACGATGGTTTCGGCTGGGGAGGGATGTGTTATCACTCCAGGAAACTCTCCTAGGTTGCAGCTCGGAGATGCCTGGTAACATATAATCTTCAATATTGTTCTCAGAACTATTGGAATGGATGATGGTTTGGATCAAGTTAGATAAACATTTCAGCTCTATTCTCACTCAGGACATGCATGAACACTCTCACCAATACAAGGCTTTAGACCACTGATGCTCAATAATTTATAGATTCAATGGATAGATGGAGAATACTAATTGTACCAACAGATTGCATACATAAACACATATGAATGGCCAGCTACAGTAAGTAAATCAGACTTGCAAATCTAATTTATCAATGCAGAGATAAGATGATAGTTATCTGGCATTAGACACAACAGAAAACCTGAATAATCTATTCAAGTGCAAGCATAGAATAACAAAGAGAATGGAAATTGAACATATAATAGCAAAAGAAGCTTATATTGCTAGAATGAAGATGAGAAGCTTGAAGGAATAGAGGAGGAACAATCTCCAGAATTTGAACCTGTATTACATCTTACTTTCATTTATTTATAGCCTATTTACAATGCTCCTAAGCTCTGAAAGGCTCAGAGTCTTAATCTATCTGATCTATCTTGTTAACTAATTGATTCCCTCAATATGAAAGCATGGCTCAGAGGTTTTCTCCTTCTGACAGAGGAATAACCACCTTCAGGTAGTTTGATGCGCTGTTTGGGAGCTCTCCCGTGCCAGAGATGCCCCATGATGCTTGTTTTGATGAGCTGAGTTGTGGCCTTTGATATTTCTGTTTGTTTTGGACAGTTATGCATGTTTTGTTGTGCTATGCTGCTCCTCGGCCTCTTTGTCGTTTTGGGGATGAACTGCGCATGTTGTGGCCCTTTCAAAGGTTTAACAATGCATTCTTTCTGTTAAAACAGAATAGCGTTGCCATATTGTGGACTTCTGCCTTAAACAATGATTGTTTCTGTTTTAAACGTAAAACACAACAACACTGGGAAATATCGCCCCTCTGTGTCCTTTTAGAACTTAAAATGTCCTCAAAAATGGTTTATATCCATCAGGTCCGCCTTTGGGGTGATATCCCATCTCCACCGTTGATCTGAGAGTTCTAGATCCAACGGTGGTGATCCATTTCGGGCGCCTCTTTTGTACTGGAGTTAACCGCCCGATGAAGGTGGTTTTCTCTCTCCTCATCCTGGACACATGGCGGCCACTGTATGGCATTGGGCGGAGCTTGGCCTAAACCACTTATCGCCTTTGGCCCTCCCGTAATCCTGTCGGTTTTGTAATTTTCCCTTTATATTGGAAATATGTCGAAACATTGGAAATTATGAAAAAACGGCCTTGGCGGACCTGAAATATTTATATATTTCATTCCCGAACCCTTTTGGGTCTGGGACCTATCACTATCGTCACCGTCAAAGGCTTCCTTTGTATTTCTTAAAATACAAAAAACATTGAAAATGCATTAAAATTGGCCTTCTTGTAGACCTCAAATTTTATACATTTCACTTCTCGGACCCTTTCAGGTCTGAGCTTCATCACTATCGGCGCTGCACAATTCCACTTTGTATTTCGTTATATAACGAAATACATTAAAATGCATTGAAATTGGCCTACCCGCGGACCTGAAATATTATCGAATATGTTGTATATAACCGTCGGGTCTAGTTATCAGGTCGCCCATGTGTATATGCCTGCTCCCTTTGTATATTTGATGCGATATAGCGATGCGATCAATCACAATCGCATGTCACTGATGCCCGAGGCCTTTTACTTTAATTGTCAATGCCTCACCGACGCGACTCGCCAATCCGATCATCGGAGATCGTTGATCGGCGGGTCTTGCACCCATACTTAAATCATCCTCTTTGCTCGGTTGATTGCGATTAGCTGTTGATCGGCCAGATCTAATGGTTGGTATTCTGTTTAAAGCCTGCGATTTTGGTTTTTCATGTTTTTTCAAGCGTTTTTGCCTCTCGATAATGTATTTCCGCCCTTCCAAGGGCTCTCCTCTTGCATTGATTTTGACCTTTGGATGATTTTGAGCAAATGCTGAAGATTTCAAGAGCATTTTTGGATCCCTTGGGATGATTTTTAAGCAAATTTGGAGACTTCAAGAGCATATATGGATCCAATTTTGGGCCTTTTTTCAGCGAGGCTAACAATGGCTCCTTCTGGGGATGAAATCCTCCCTATGAGGTTTCAAGAACTACAGAAAAATGCCTTTCCTGTAAAAAATAAGATCAAATCTTCCTCCTAGTGTTGCATTCGGCATTGAGTCTATTTAGCATGAAATAAAAACTTGAAAACAACATATTTACAATACCAAGGCTTGAAAGCCTTAACTGAAAATAAAAATAAAAATTGAAGAACAACCCATTGATTGGGCCATCAAAAACATATCCTTCCTTTGATGCATCCCTTTTGTCAAAACAGTCACCAAACTGAAAATTGACCCTTTTTACCTTTCTATCAAAAGTTTCTTTCTCTTGGTCATTATGAAGGCAATTATGAAGGATTGACCAAGAGAAAGAAACCTTTGATAGAAAGATTAAAGGATTGACAAGGCTCCAGTGCCTGGAAGGCAATTATGAAGGATTGACTTGCAAACTATCCAAAATCATCAAAGACTTGAAAAAGCCTATTGATTTGATCCTCTACTTCAAAAACTTTCCAGCATTTGACATTATCAGGCAAAGATGGTCTATATTTCACCTCATGTCTGTATGCTTTCAGCCTTGGATGTTTTGCTTGGAAGGTTTTCTCACCTACTGAATGATAAGGTTTGCTTCATACTCTGTTGTGTCATTTGTGACTTGAAAAGTTAATATAAAAGATGAATCAATGCATTCTTGTGTGGGGGACACAAGGACTTCACCTATTCCTGCAGCTTCCTTAGAGAAAGCCCCATAAAAAAACATGTCCCAAATTTGTGGGCCTTCTTCCTCTATGATCTGGAAAACTAATTTTTTAAGTTGCGTAGAGGCCAACTGATAAGGCTTGGTAATGTCAAGACCAAGCTTATCCATGACAACCTTGGGCATTGGATTATGGCTAGCTCCAGTGTCCAGAATGAAATTATGAAGGATTTTATCATGAATAGTCAGAGAGACATAGAATGATGGGGAGCTGTCTTCACAATTTTCAATCATTGGGATGAGAATAACAGGTGGTTGGTCATCTTGAAGATTTACATAGTTAGTGGAAGCTTGGATGGCATTAGGCTCAAAAGCCTCAAGGATAGATTTCTTGAAAGACTCATTCTTCACTGGTTCAATCAGAGGCATAGGTATTCTTGGCTTCTGAATTTTTGATTGAAAACTGAAAGAAGAAGGGGACTTGTCAAGGCCTCTTACCTCTATGGCTAGAGCTTTGAGGATGATAGGATCTACTGTTGGTTGCTTTTGCTTATTAGCTTGTTGTTCTGTAGGGACAACAGCTTTATGAACATGAGTCTCCTTGGCATTATTCATCTTTGACCTCGAATTATATCTTTGCTGATCTACAGTTTGTAGAATAGCTTCACTATCCCATTCTTGGTTGATCTGGTCATTGCATAATGACTTTTCATAGGCAGCTGAGGTAAAAAGGAAACATTTCCGTTGTCTTCTAGACAATGGATCTCATCATCTTCTTCAAACTGCTCTTCTTCCATGACTGCATTTTGAAAAGGATCCTTCACCCTTTGGTCTTCATTGGCATCTTTGTTTCTTTGCAAAATCTGCAATTGCTCATTAGTTCTTCTATATGGATTTGGATTTGGATTTCTAGGAGCAAAGGTATTATGCACTCTTCCTTTCCTCAGGTGCTACTCAACCTTCAATTTGGAGATTTCAGAGGCTAATGACTCGATCATTTTGGTCATTTTATCTATCTTAGGATCAGAGCAGGATGAAGACTCGCCCCTCTGTCTTCTTCTATCAACATTTCCCTTGAGCTTCTCTGTAGCCATGATGTTTGATTCCACTTCGAAGGTTGCATCCTACATGTCAGCCAAAGTAGCACATCACCTCTCTCTCAACAGTAGGCATAAGTCAGAATCAAAAGCGCTGGCATAGGTGAGTTTAGCAGAGGTAGTAGTGGTTTTTACTTTAGTTGGTACCTTGTTGTACATACGGTTAAACCTCTTATTAAAATCAGACAACAACTCACCATTTTCCCTCTTTAAGTTCCCAAACTCAGTGTGGTAATAGAGGAGATCCTTCTTATCCCCCCAATGCTTTAGGAATGCATCATCTAAAGCTTCAATATCTACTATAGATCTTGGGATTGGTTCTCTGAACCATTTTCTAGCCTCTCCATCTAGGCTTTGGACAAAGACTCTCATCCACACATCATCTTCACTAATGTCCAGATTATCAGCATAGCTATAGAATGACTCAAGATGTTCTTTAGCAGTAACACCTTCAGTCCTAGTGAAATTAGGCATATATTTCTAATATTCTCCAGTAGGAATGGCATTCAAAGGAGTGGGCAGTATTAGAGGTCCATAACTAGCAGCTATGATTCTTTCCATTTTGGTAGGTGCTTGTGGGCCTGCCATAGCTGTGGTGGCTAAAAGAGTACTGGCAGTCTAAATGATAGAGGGTTGAGGAGTGACTGATAATACTAAAGGAGTATGATGGATAGGAGGTAAGGTTTCCTTTGGGCTTACAACAAAAGGAGAACCTAAAGAGTAAGGAGCTTTATGAATCTCTGAGACTTTTTCTTCACTGCTAGTATTAGATTCTATACTCTCAACATGTATTTGTTTTATTACAAGCCTTTCTTGAATAGATATAAAAGATTGTTTAGTTTTACCTGAACCTAATGCTCCTTTCTGCAATACCTTCCTCTCTTTGATGATTTTTTCAGGGTCTGGTACTAGGTCAGCTTGTAGCTTCTAAGGATTTCTCCGAGTATGCCTCACAAAATGAGCCAGAACTATGAAGTGTAGTCGCCAAGAGGTTTGACCTCCAGTAGAGTCGCCAGATAGATGATTAAAACCAAAAAAGTGCCCAGAATTTGTCTATCATCAGAGCTAGATCTATGTCGTTTCCCAGGGAAGCTGAGCTTCAGTTTCCTCTCCCTGGCAACAGCGCCAATTATGTTATCACTCCAGGAAACTTTCCTAGGTTACAGCTCGGAGATTCCTGATAACATATAATCTTCAATTTTGTTCTCAAAATTATTGGAATGGATGATGGTTCGGATCAAGTTAGATAACCATTTCAACTCTATTCTCACTCAGGACATGCATGAACACTCTCACCAATACAAGGCTTTAGACCACTAATGCTCAATAATTTATAGATTCAATGTATAGATGGAGAATATTGGCTGTACCAGTAGATTGCATACATAAACACATATGGATGGCCAGCTACAGGAAGTAAATGAAACTTGCAAATCTAATTTATCAATGTAGAGATAAGATGACAATTATCTAGCATTAGACACAGTAGAAAACCTGAATAACCTATTCAAGTGCAAGTATAGAACAACAAAGAGAATGGACATTGAACATATAATAGAAAAAGAAGCTTATATTGCTAGAATGAAGATGAGAAGCTTGAAGGAACAAAGGAGGAACAATCTCCAGAAGTTGAACCTGTATTGCATCTTACTTTTAGCTATTTATATCCTGTTTACAATGCTCCTTAGCTCTAAGAGGCTCAAATTCTTAATCTGTCTGATCTGTCTTGTTAACTAATTGATTCCTTCAATAGGTAAGCATGGCTCAGAGGTTTCTCCTTCTGACAAAGGAATAACCACCTTCAGGTAGTTTGATGTGTTGTTTGGGAGCTCTCCTGTGCCAGAGATGCCCCATGATGCTTGTTTTTATGAGTTGTGTTGTGGCCTTTGATATTTCTGTTTGTTTTGGACAGTTGCACGTGTTGTGTTGCGTTGTGCTGCTCCTTGGCCTCTTTGTCAGTTTGGGGATGAACTGCACATGCTGTGGCCCTTTCAAAGGTTTAACATGCATGCTTTTTGTTAAAACAGAATAGAACTACCATATTGTGGACTTCTACCTTAAACAATGACTTTTTGTTTTAAACAGAAAACACAGCAACATTGGGAAATCTCACCCCTCCATGTCCTTTTCGGACTTCAAAAGTCCTAAAAAATGGTTTATATCCATCGGGTCCGCCTTTGGGGTGATATCCCATCTCCACCGTTGATCTAGGAGTTCTAGATCCAACGGTGGTGATCCATTTCGGGCGCCTCTTTTGTACTGGAGTTAACCACCCGATGAGGGTGGTTTTCTCTCTCCTCGTCCTGGACATGTGGCGGCCGTTGTATGGCATCGGGTGAAGCTTGGCCTAAACCACTTATCGCCTTTGGCCCTCCCGAAATCCTACCGGTTTTGTAATTTTCCCTTTATATTGGAAATATGTCGAAACATTGGAAATTATGAAAAAACGGCCTTGGCGGACCTGAAATATTTATATATTTCATTCCTGAACCCTTTTGGGTCTAGGACCTATCGCTATCGTTGCTGCCAAAGGCTTCCTTTATATTTCTTAAAATACGAAAAAACATTGAAAATGCATTAATATTGGCCTTCTTGCGGACCTCAAATTTTATACATTTCACTTCCCAGACCCTTTCGGATCCGAGCTTCATCGCTATCGGTGTTGTGCAATTCCCCTTTGTATTTCGTTATATAACGAAATACATTGAAACTGGCGGACCTGAAAGATTATCGAATATGTTGTATATAACCGTCAGGTCTGGTTATCGGGTCACCCATGTGTATATGCCTGCTCCCTTTGTATAGCCGATGTGATATAGCGATGCGATCAATTGCAATTTCATGTTGTTGATGCTCGGGGCCTTTTACTTTAATCGCTGATGCCTCGCCGATGCGACCTGCCGATTCGATCATCAGAGATCACTGGTCGGCGGGTCTTGCGCCCATACTTAAATCATCCTCTCTACTCGGCCAATTGCAATTAGCCGCTTAGATCTGGGCCGTTGATTGGCCAGATCTAACGGTTGGTATTCTTTCACTGTTTAAATCCTGCGATTTTGGTTTTTCATGGTTTTTCAAATGTTTTTGCCTCCTGATAGTGTATTTCTGTGCTTCCAAGGGCTCTCCTCTTGTGCCGATTTTGACCTTTGGATGATTTTGAGCAAATGATGAAGATTTCAAGAGCATTTTTGGATCCCTTGGGATGATTTTTAAGCAAATTTGGAGACTTTAAGAGCATATATGGATCCAATTTTGGGCCTTTTGTCAGCGAGGCTAATAGTATGTATAATGGTCTTCTCGGCGGTGAGGGAGGTTCATTTGCTCATGACCTGACTTGGCTCCCAGCTCTGTGATTAGGACCTTGTGCATCGTTCTATTATTCTTCTATTCTAAACTCTAGGTGCTTGCAGGCCCCTTATCACGATTTCTTCATCATTTCCTCAATAAGTTTCTTATGACGTTGTTAAATGCACTAAGGTGGTTCATAACAATATCTGATGGGTTTTTGGGTTGCTCTGGAGAAGATGTAAAGGTTACGGCATGGACTCCAACATCCTAGTGGAGAAGGTCGATTCCGCGGCAGCAAGAGGTAAACAATGTTTCATATTCATGGTATTGACATTTGAGTTCATTCTTCACTGTCATTTTCTAATTTGTTTGGTGTATTGGCTAGTTATACTGTCACTTCAAGGGATGGCCAATTCTCATTCAGGTAAGCCATTTTTGTTTATCATTGGTTTTTTATATTGCATTTAAGATCCTTACAAGGTTTTAGGTTCTGATTAACGACCTTTACTGTGCAGGTAAGCCTGTTGAAGATGCTTGAAACCATTCGTTTGTCATGTGGCTTTTGGAAGGCATCCTTCATATTAAACCCTGCTTCTTTCTTCGTTTTCCAGGTGGGTTTGGATTATGAATTTGTTTGTGCCTTGAGTTCTTCGAACAGAGTTTCCTATGACGGAGGGTTCAAGGAATAGTGCTAGATAGGGTTTATGGCTACGACTGGAATATATGCCTTTTAATTAAGAATGTATTTAAATCCTTTTTGAATTGTTGGCCTGTGAAAATTCCAATACAGTACCAAGACAAGTTAATTCTTTCCATGCATTATTTTTGTGGAAATTTACAGGACTTTTCATGGCCTGAAATTTGTATTTTTTTTTGTTAATCTATTATCTCCATCTGCCACAGTATTTTGACTTCTATAATTTTTTCTGGTTATGATATATAGTTTTATTATCGTGTCCATTCCAATGAATTTGATTTTTAAGTCTTTGTTTGCAAAAACTTGACTCTGTTGTTAATTTATGGCTATTGATGTGGAATTCTTAAACCAAGTTTTTCTATAGTTGATATTTATTGGTTCAAAAGCTCATAGATTAAGTAGTACCGAGACATTTGGCTCTTGGTGAGTTCCTTCTCGAACTCATCTGAGAGCTGATAAACCCTAGACCGACAACCATGAGCAATGTGAGCTATAGGGTATTTGTTGTTCATGTTTATAAAATTTCCTTTAAAGTTTCCTTCTGCCATTTGATAAAAATATTACTAGAATATAATCTAAGAATTGGGTATATATATATATATATATATATATATATATATATATATATATATATATATATTGTGTGAGCGTGTGCTTTTTCTACAGACTGTGCAAAACCAGTATTATAGAGAATACAAAAGACAGAAAGGAATAATGTGTTATGGTTCGTGCTTAGCCTGTTGAATTAAATCATAAATCTGTTTATTGAAATTATCTTGCCCAGTCAGCTAGCATATTTCGCTACTTTTTCATACTTCAGTTATAAATATATATCTGCTAATAATGCATGGTATTAATACAGTGCAACCTACTCTACTCAGAAATCAATAAACGCTAATTACTACTGTTAGTCCATTCATGTGCTTTCATTCATGTACTTCCTACTATAATAGTAAACAGTCTATCCCTTCCTAATAATAATGATTGATGTGGTAATATCACTTATTTGTTTTCTTGTTATGCATGTAACTGTTATTTTGGAAGGTCTCACCACCGAGCTTTGGAACTGGGAACTACGTCCATATTCCCCCTTCGAGCTCTTCCACTTATGACAATGATGAACAGTTGGGTACCTTGGGCATCAGGACTTTGTCCAGCCTCAAGTCTTATACCCCACAACTGTTATCACAGTTTTCTTTCCCACTGGTTAAGTTTTTTGCTAGCTCTAGGAAGAATTCAACACAGTCCAGTTCCTTCGACCCCCCCAGGGTTCTGTCCTTTTTCCTCATAAGGAAAAAAATTAAGGAATATTTGTAACTGTTTTCATAAGTTAATTCAACTGTTTCTCGTGTCTTTTAACAAACTGCACCAAAATATTTTAATTAATACTTAATAACATTGTTCTGGCTTTTTATCCTAATAGTTTTAATCATTCGGATTAAGACGAAATTAAATTAACAGTGATAATTAACCTTGGTAAAAGCAATAGAGGACGTACCACTGTATGTTACACCAAGTTTCCTTAAGATTAGTTTGTTGGAACTGCAAATTTTACCCATGGAGACGAGGATCTGGGTTAGGGCCTATTGCGGAAGATAGAGACATAATTTGCCTTATAGAAACACATGAACATGAAGGGTGCAAGATGTTAGTGTCGGTCTTGAAATCCCTCCATCAGTGATCAAAGCTCTTTGCATTTGCATTAGTAGGTGTCTCATCAGTGTCAAATTTTGCATCCCGTTAGGCATGCCATAACCCTAATGGAGGAGCTAGTTTATTTATACCCCTCTTGGTTTTGCTGAATCAGGTCAATATCAGTCATTAAGCTCTTTCAAGCTTGTCCTGTTTTGTCTTGAGGTCAAAGGTCCTAGGTCTAGGGTTTTGGTCATTTATCTCTGCAAGGTCATGTCTTTGAAAGTCCTTGAGTGCCCAGCAAGCCAGAGGGAGGATTGTAAACATGTTTCTTTGAATATTTTCATCATGTACAGTTCATTTTTAACCTTGGATTTAAAAACTCTGTTTTTAAAGCCAAGGTCATGTTAAATTTTTGTAAAAAGAATGAAATTCCAAAAAATCTTCAAAAGGGCAGCAGTAACCCTGGTCTCCTTGCCAAAGTCCCTCAGATGATCTACCTGTAAAAAGAATCAAGTCAAAGCACTCAATGAGTCAAATTCAGGATAAAGGAAACCAAAAAATCTATGTGTTTTAAAAGTGTCAAAAATAAACATTAGAAAGTGGGTTTGTAAATGAAATTTTTTCAAATGAGACTTATAAAGGTTCAACTTCCCTCCTTTTACTCTCATTGTGCATCCCAACGCTTGAAAGATAGGTTTGAGAGAGTGATTGGAGAAAGGAGCAAAATTACAGTGATTTCGGGCAGCAGAGTGGTGCGCGACCCGTCAAAGGAGGTGCGCGACCTGTTGGGCGGTGCGCGACCCGTCCAGAACTCCTCCGCAGTTCAGAATTACTACGGGCGCGACCCGTTGGGAGGTGCGCAAACCGTTGGGAGGCCTGCGCGACCCGTTGAACCGCTTGCCTGCAAACTTCAACAAAATTCCTCAATCTCCCTTCAAATCATCTAAATTGGTCGAGGTAGGCTCTTTACACATGGTTTTTGAGGATGGTGATGAATATAAGGCTTTATGCTATGATTTTAATCTCAAATCATGCAAATGAAAAGACTTATATGGCTGCAATATTCATGTGCAAACTGTGCTAGGGTTTATGGTGTTTCAAGCTGTTTTTCCTTTGGTTTGTTTCCCTCCCTTCCCTCTTGCTCACATTCATATGTACATCTCATTTTCCCCCATGTCATTTTATAAATGAAATGCAAATTTTTCCCCATCCCTAGCCATTAAAAATGAAAACCCTACCCCTCTCCCAAAGAATCAAAAAACAAAAATTCAAAACCCTAATTCCCTTCTACCATATGCATGTGCAAAATAACAGAAACTATTAGTAAATATGTCAGCATATTTTGTGCATGGTTTCCCTTTTTTTCCCTATTAAACATCTATACATATATTCCCATGTTCACTTTTATGCATGTTTTTCCCATATGCAATAATCTTTGTAAATGATTTCCCTATTACAAATATGTCTTCCAAAATGCATAATGATTTGCAAACTTTCCCTTGAAATTCCCTGTTATTTTTATATATTCCCATTCCTGGTTAAAAAGTTCCCTCCCCTAACATTCCCCTCATGTCTTTTTCCCCTTGAAACAGCATAGAGTTCAGCACTTTTTGCAGGCAGAGACAGCAGTTCAGTTTGTCCACTTTGCTCCAAAACCATGTCAGAAACCGAAACTTATGAGCAAAGTGATGACCATTCATCATCTACAGAGGCTGAGGTACAGAGGAGGCCTCGTAGAGGGGGTAAGGGAGGACATCATAAGCGGGAGGAGCCTACTTCTTTGGCAGAATTACAGGCCTGTCCTATGGCAGTGACTTGCTTTCAGTACATGTCTTGCTATCAGTTTTGTGAGAGGATCTCTCAGATTCAGCATCATAGAGAGTTGGCCCGCTTGTTTGTCTTACACCTCCATGATGGACATGTCACTCTGGCAGGGGTGAACTTCACATTGACACCGGAGGTGATCTCACAGGCTACAGGGATACCAAATGTGGGTGAGGTATGGCCTAAGCGCAGATTGCTAGATTTTGTTCACTTTGAGCCCTATGTCCGGCCACCATTCGTGAGACTTTTGACAGGTGTTTTTCCATTCAGATTTCTCCGGAGCGAGTATGCTCCCATCATGAGGCTTATTATGCATTATTTTACCTGTGAGGGCAGATTTTCACAGGTGTACTCATATCACATTCGCCTTTTGATGCATTTCACCCGAGTGAGGATGATGAACATCCCGGTCTTCTTGTTTCATAACATTCAGAGGATGGTGCCCATGTTGCAGAAGAAGACCCCAGCCCAGCAGTACAGGAGTTTGTGTCATTATGGTTTGATTCAGCTCATAGTCTCACATCAGTTAACTCAGCAGGGCATCTCATGGGAGGAGTTCATCTCCCGTGAGTTTTTCACAGTACCACCTCAGCCACACCATGAGGTCATTCATGAGGAGGGAGGACCATCTCAGCAGCCTGATGCTCCCGTCACCCGACATGTCAGCTCCACTCCTTTGGTCACTTATCAGAAAGGCCCAAGGGCCTTATTTGCAGCAGCTAGGTGAGTACTATCTCCACAGCAGGTGGAAGGGGTCTCGCCTTCATCTTCAGCTCAGCGAGTGTTATCTTCACATCAGGTGGAAGGGGCCTCGCTTTCTTCACCAGCACAGGTACTACAGAGGGGCAAAGAGCCCATGATTCATGAGGATCCGGTGATTGATCTTGAGGCCAGTTCTCCTAGCCAAGAGGCAAAGGAGATCATTCAGCATCTCAGGGCCGAAAATGATGTTTTACATAGGAGACTTGAGGGTGCCCAATGGACTATTACTTACCTGGAGCAGCGGAACAAACAATTGGAGGAGGAGAAAGCACTTGATGAGCTATGGAGGATTCGTAGCGACCGAGTCTTGAATCGTAGAAGACTCGGTGATCCATTGCCTGCTGACCGAGAGTCAATGCTCATTCAGGAGAATGCCCACTTGGAGAGGCTGTTGGCTAAGGCCAACCAAGAGAAACAGCTGCTAAGAAACATGAATAATCACTATTGGGCAAGGATGCATGTCTGCAAGGCTAAAATGAAAGTTTTTCAAAGGAGGTTGACCGAGGCACTAAAACGGAGAAGAAGGCCAAATCCCCTTCGTATCTTGGCTGAGGCTTCACTCAAGGATCATGGCACCCACTAGCCTAGCTACAACTCAAATCCAAAAAAATTCTGAGAATTTTGGGTAATTTTGGCAATTTTTGGAAATTTACAGGTTTTGGCTCCTCAACGGGTCTCACCCCCGGTGAGACCCTTTGTCAGGGCAGCTCCTTTTTGCAAAAACTCAGCATTTCTAGATTTTTTATGCAAAGTTACATATGCCTATGGATGGACTTGAGTTTTTATGGGGTTTTGGGCCTCCAGAAGGTCAAAATACATGCAAAATTTGACTTTCTACCCCTTTTTTGAGTTGCAGAAATCAGTCTTGGGAGAATTGATTTTTGACTAGGCAAATGACCTCCAAATTCAAAAATTCTAGTTGTGTTGGAAAGTAGACTCGTAGACCTTTCCAACGAGCTATCCTGCACCCAATTCTAACACCTGAAAGTGCCTCAAACAGAGCTCCCAATGTGCGCGACCCGTTGAGAAGATGTGCGCGACCCGTTGAGCAGACTTTGCCAGATTTCACTGTACAGCTCGGAAAAGCACAGTTTGACTTGGTTTGACTTTTTGGGGTTGAAGATGATTATCTTTGATGTAATTTTTGTAACTCTAAGACACTTTTACCCTTTTGTAACTCTTCTAGAAGATTCATTCATGTAATGGGTAAATATTAAATGAATGAATTGGTTTCCTAGCTTATAGAGCCAAGTTGTTTTGACTGCCTAGATTTTAGTGCTCAGTTTAGAATTAGTTGAAACAGCTCCTAGAAGGATGAGCTCGACCCCTAGAGGCAAGGGAAGAGGTTGGCTTGCCTATATTATGTATTTTCTTAATCATTTTCAAGGGTTGGAAGGTTGGACTCTTGAGGGAGAAGCTATCATTGTATATTTTCACTGTATCTCTGCAATTTTTGGCTAAGGAAGACCAGGGTTTTGCAGTCATCTTTGGGATTCTTGTGGAATCATGTGTTGATGGTGTGTTTTCTCAATGTTCTTGTAAGCTTTGTTATGTGATTCATTTCCTTTCTTTACTGTTGCACATTAAACAAATGAAGTGTTAAAGTATGAATTCATGCTAGCCATGCTCTGCTTTTAAATTTGTTTAATTTCAATGTTTTCTTCTGTCTAAAGAGAATTCAAAGTGATTGTTTGCTTTCTTTAGCTCCTCATCTTTCATTTCTGACCATTCATTTCAGTTAAAGGCATCAACGCTGTCTCCTACCTCGCCCCAAGGAACCCCCTGCAGAAACTGTGTCCAATCCCCGCACCCAAAATTGCAATTCCTCAATTTGCCACCAAAAACCCAAAAAACTCCAAATCAACCTTTTAAATCAGTTTACTAGCCTAATATCAGTGTTACCTTGTTGGTCATCTCATCCCATTGAAGATCTGCCGAGATTGACCGGAGAGAGCCTTCTCCTGCCCCGTAGGGCTAGCTACGAGGCTAAATGGTTTGATGTAGCCTTGAGGTTTACCTTTCTCAGCCTGAGGTGAAATTTCAAGCGCTAACACAAGACACCTTTGTTTGAAGGATAATGGAAGATGGAATTGTGGAACAAGGCAACAGGGAATGGAAAAGGACACGGGGGTATCATGGTTTTATTGAGGGAGAAAGAAGGTTATCTCATTCAGTTAGAAAAAGAAGACTCAAATAAACAATTCATTTGGTTTAAAATACCAGAAAATGGAAACCACATCAGAATTGTAGCATGTTATTTTGCGCCATAAGTTTCAAAAATCTACAAAGGTAGAGGGATTAACCACAAAAATCCCTTGCAGCCTTAAAAGCATATGTTTCTACATATTCTCAGCTAGGTGAAGTCCTTATAGTGGTTGATTTCAATGCTAGGACTGCGAGTGAGCAAGCTAGCATTCTTTGTTGTAAAGAAGACTGTGACCCTATTTGGCTTACAAAAGAGAGTAATTATCAGTGGGAAAGAATTTTAGAGGAGAAGGGCTGCAATCTCCTTGGTGAACAATTGCTTACTGTATGTGGGGCCTTTGATTTAGTCATTTGTAATGGCTTGACTAGATGGGCAAAGTCTGGTAATTTCACTTGCAATACTTACAATGGAGCAAGTGTAGTAAATTATGTAATTTTCTCACATGGTTTGTGTGAGAAAATGGAGAAAGTTTTGATTGGAGATCAACTTTGGGACTTCAAATCGGATCTCAAGCCAATTTATTTAAGTTTCTCTTGGACTGGAAATAAACAATTAGAGTAAAAAAATCAACATGTCCAACAAAATCTCCCAAAGGGCAGAATTCTTTTGACTCCAGAAAATTGCAATACCTTTAAAATGACGCTAGAGAGATTATTCAAGAAGGAGAAAATCACAATTCACAACCTTCATAATCATGAATTAACACACTTAATTCAATGCATGCTTGCAGAGTGCAAAAGAGAAAAAATTAAGAAGTCTGAAACAAATTTCTTTGCAGTTAATGCTTGGTTTGACGAGGAATGCAAAAAGGCAAGGAGAATGTGGAAAGAGTCAACCAAGGATAACATAAATCTCAAAGCTTACAAGAAGTTATTAAGCAATAAAAAGGCTGATTTCATGGTTTCAGGGAGGGAAGAACTAATCTTCCTTGGGAAAAGTAATCCCAAATTATTTTGGAAGGAGCTCCAACCGAGAAAGATACAATTTGGAAACAATATTGTAGCTTCTAAATGGTTTGACTATGCAAGAAAACTCTATGAACAAGATCCCAAGGTTGACCCTCCCCCCTTGGTCAACACGGATACCGAACTCTTCACGGTGCAAGAGGTAGAGATGGGTATCAAGAAGTTGGGTGTTGGAAAAGAAAAATAATTAGCTGAACTCTAAGCAGAATATCTAAAGTGGGGCTCAAAGATTCTTGCACCTCACATTACAAAAAATTTCAACAACATCATACAAAAGGGGCTCCCCACAGATTTGACAAATAGTCTGGCAATACCTCTTTTCAAGAGCGGTGACATCAGTAATACCTCCAATTATAGGACCACAATGATAAACCCTTGGTTTGCAAAGCTATTTGGAAGCATGCTAGAAAATAAAATTAGCAAGTGGGAAAAAGAGAGAGATAAACGTGCTAAAGGGCAAGCAAGTTTTAGACCTAAACATTCCATAGTTGATCATTGTATAACTTTAAGGTACATCATTGAAAAACTTTGGGAGAAAAGGGAAGAAGTCTTTTGTTGCTTTTTTGATTTCAGAAAATCATTTGACATGGTTCCTAGGGATAAGCTTTGGCACAAAATGGAGGAACTTGGGGTTCCTAAACATTTGAGAGTAGTTGTGCACAGGCTGTATGAATAGGTGAAAGTCAAAATTATAACTTCAACTGCCATTTCTGAAAGTTTTAGAAGAGATATCTGGGTCAAGCAAGGTTGCCCATTGTCTCCTACCCTTTTTGGTTTATATATCGACAAGCTTGAGGTGTGGTTAAATTCACAAGGGGGTGATGGTATCTATTTGGGCAAGTTTGTTATAAGGCTTTTTTTGTATGCAGATGACCTTATTCTGATTGTTAAATTGACTCTTGGTTTGCAAAAGCACATACTATCCCTTGAGGATTTTTGTAGAAGTGTGGGGATGCAAGTCAATATCAATAAAACGGAAGTAGTGGTTTTCTCTAAAAAAAGAAAACATAACCGACATAAGTTCTACTTTGAAGGCAACATTCTGGAAGATGTTGCGGATTACAAATACCTCGGAATTGACTTCAGCAAAAATCTAAGTTGGGATGCTTGCAGAAAGAAAAGAACTTTGGGGGGCTGGAAATAATTTTATGCTTTTCAAAATAGGCGTAGAGAGGCAAAGTTAAGGGACTAGAAAACCACTTAAACTCTCTTTGGGCTTTTATTGATTCCAGTGATTCTCTATGGTTGTGAACTATGGGCCAACAATACATTCGACATGCAGTGGAAACAAATTGAGAAAATTCAGAAGCGTTTGATTACAAACAAATTCAAGATTAAAAGTGCAGTTCCTTATGCTATCTTGTTAAGTGAAACAGGGGTTGCTCCTATTGAAGCAATTGCTATGGTGCGAGTCATAAGGTATTTAAAAAAAATTGAGCAAATGCAAAAGGGAAGATGGCCTAAGGTTGTCTTTAATGACATATTATGCAATAGAAAAAAGACTTGGATGCAACAAAATAACAAATGGTTTAGTAAATGGGGTATTTGCTTGAACACGTGTCCCATAAACAACAAAGAGATAAAAGCTTTTGTTATGGATAAGTTCCACAAACGTACTTGGGATAAAGAGCTAGGAAGAAAGAAAAAGTACTATATTGAAGTCTTTAATCCCACTCATAGTCATCAACCAAAAGCATACATAGAGGCCAATATCTCTTGGAGAGCCCAAATTCTTATTACTCAGTTAAGAACTAATTCTCATCAATTCAATTGTGAAACAGGGTACTAGAAAAGGCCAAAAGAAGTGTGGGAGGAAAGAGTATGCATTTTTTATTCTTTCGGAAAAGTGGAAACAAAAAAACATTTCATTTTAGAATGTGAAGCCTTCAAAGACCACAGAGAAAATTATGCAAATATGTTGGTAGCGAGCTCTTGGGATAATCTATTTAGCGAGGGATTTGTCGAGAAGCTAAGAGCATTTTTTATGAGGCTTCATAAAAAAAAAGGTCAAATACACCAAGCAGATGAAGAAGCGATATGTCCCATAAACTATCTTTAATCTTATAGACGTTAAAAGAATTTTCTTTCTTTCTTTCTTATCATTCTATCGCTTAAACTTATTTGATAAAGAAAGTTAAAAAATGAATCTTGTTATTTATAATTTACAGTTCTCTTTTTCTGGTCGAACTCTTCCTATTCCATTAAACGTCATCATTATAATAGCTATAACTATTTATACAGATATACATATAATGATATTTCCGGATACACCCACACAACTAACAACATGGAATGGATGTAATATCATATAAATTTTAATTCTCCATGGTACAAATCCAATTTCTTGTTTTCTTACTTGGGAAAAAAAAAATCCAACTTTTCGTTTGCTACATTCACACTGAGTGCATGTGAGTTAATAATTTCTAGTTTTCCATATGCATTTGTACCTAATTACCATTTAAGGCAAATACAATGCACATATTCTTAAATTAAACAATGATACAGTTTTTTGTAATATGAAAGGATTGAACCAAATTTGTGTTGGTAATCTTTTGAATTCAAAAGTAAATCTTATTTATGTTAGTAAATTTATGATGAATTAGTTATAATGATTATATGGAAGATTATATTATACTTTTGTTTTGAGAATGAATTATATTAAATAATTAGTCAACCAAAAACTCATGACATGATTAATCCAAAAAAAATATCAAAATTAGTATGGATCACAAAAATCTAAAATCATACATTATACTTTATTATGCCCCTTGTCATGTAAAGATTACTTAGACTTTCCAGTTAAAAATTCAAAAATTTGATGAATCAATTTAACGTTTATGATGAACTAGTTCATAGAACAATTTTATTTAATGTTATAAATAGAAATACGTGTTATATAGTAACTAGTGCTTGAAGTTTAATTTAAATATAACTACATTAAAAACAAAAAACAAAATAATATTTTTTAAATACACGCGGAAACCAAAAATCAAATTTAAAAAAATATAATGGAAAAAAAATAAAATTACAAAACAATATATTAAAAAAACAAACTATAAATCATATATTTTTATGATTTATAAAAAATACTTCTACTTGAACTATGAGAGTGGGGGTAAAGATGATGACAGTAAACCAATATGAACCTATATTTTTTAATCGTGGAAGTTATGCAACTAATTGGATTTGTTACAATAAAACTTCAGTTATACAATAAACGTAGCAACATGGCAAGCAGTGTAGCTAGGCAACATGTTGAGTGATTAGAAGTTACAGTGGATGCAACCAATAATTTTGTAATTTCATAACCAAAGTCCCAATTAAAAATAATATAGTCAGAGTACGGATGGGCTGTATAAGTTTACTAATTTACACTATATTTTTTGCTATAAATATATATAGCTAGATATGGTATGAATATTGGTCACTATTAACTAGTTTATTATATTATTCATTATCAATAATATTTTTATATATTATAAAAATAATATAACTTCAACCAGTTCAAATAATTGATTTAGAATAATCCAATAATTTGAACTTGGTGAAGCATTATATTATTTTTATGGTTTGATATATATTATTATTTTATATTAATAAATAATCAAATATAAAATATTAATATTTTATACTAATTAATTGTAAATTTGTCCAAAGTAATTTTGATTTGAAATTCATGTTAAACAGGTTCAACAATGCACTTATTTTCTATGGTCCTTAAACTTAGATGTGTATTCTTCGCATAGCACCATAACGGAGGATGCACTGAAAGCAACACATGTAACACGTTAATGAGATATGTTTGTGCTCCACCATATATTAAATGTCGAAGTTGCAGATGGAGTCGCATGAGTCATAGGTTACGTGACACTATAGCCGAAAAAGGTTGAGCATAAAACATATTTTATATTTAGCAAGACTTATCTAGCCCGTTGCATGACAGTGAATGTGTCCAGTTGTATATGTCCACTGTTGGAATTAAGCAAGTAGATTATTTAAGAGTGGGTATATATAATCTCCACGCATTAATTGTCGTGCAATAGGCTGGATAATTCTTGCCCTCTATATTTAGCTAGTACACATTTAAGACATTTTAAAAACCATTTGTGTCCATGTCCAGAGCGGAGGCAGAGGGGCCCGACATAGTGCCGACGTTGACTATTGCAATTCTTTTTTCAGCATGACGGATTTGATTTTGTTTGTTTTTTGATGGATGAGAAACATTTTCTCGCTTCAATGGCGTGCACGCCGAGCTATCATTTTTGAATTACTAAGTTCCATCCTACCATAATTGATTTATTTGAAGCAAACTCCAAAATGTTGACAACTATGATAGTACAATTATGACAATAAGAACATTGTCGTTGTAGATGTGCTAGGAGCACCCAATATAATGATTACATAATAAGACATGAACCAATCATATTACAGATAAATAAATTTAAATAATAATAAAATTCAATCCATAATGTTAAACTATGGAGAAACTACAATTGTTTTTGGTAAAAAACAAAGTATTACCTGGTCAAAGGAAAAATCCAATGTGTAATACCATGCATGTGGCAAGTATAATGAAAATTATTGTCGATGAGTGTTTCGATTAGTCTGCTAGTTGATCAAGAGATATTCTAACTATTTATTTATTTTTATTTCCAGTATGTTTATGTCCTACTCAGACTCATGAAAGATGATCCAACAGATAAAAGGAATTAAATTATGGGATTATTTTTGATGCTCGAGCTCAGACCAACCAATTTGAAACATAGTAACTCCTAGTTGAGTATAGTTACATTTGCACAATCAACCAATTAGTATCATTTTATTAAGTGTTACTTGATGTGCACGAAGAATATGATTAGATCTCCCTTTTGCATTGCAATTAAAATGGAAAGATGACATGTTAGGAACATCTAGTTGGGATTGCCTAACGTTCGCTCCATATTAACCAATTAAGTTCACTCTTTGTTGCAAGGGTGTAACACTCCCTTCCACCCCCTTGTATTGTCTCGACTATGGGAGGTCTTACTTTGAAATTAACCCAATCTTCAAGGTCTATTATGAAGATGAGGTTAAAAATCCTCATTTTCCAATTTCATCGAAACTCATAACCATTACCACCATCACGTTTGGCCCATGAAGAGATTTCTGGTGATATAAATTTTATTTCTGTTTGACTCTCGGTTTGAAGGTTACACCCATTTGAAGTTTATCCCATTAAGCCTTGCCACATCTGCAAGGCACTACAACATGGCACCCATGCGTGACCTACATGGCTCTGCCACGTATTCAATGGTCCAGTATTGTGACCACATGGTCACATCAAGTTTCCATGACACCTGCCACCTCATCTCACACCAATGAGACCAACAATTCCTACCTCGTTAGGTATTTCCACAATTCCTCGTTATATCCAAGCTAAGGGGAAATGTTTGTTCTCACTAAAAATAATAATGGCACAACCCCCGGTCCCCCGGATACAATTCCACTTCCATGGATTATCCAGCCTTGCGCCTATAATCCTCTAAGTGGGCCGCACCCAAAATGTAATTCCACTTCCATGGGTTATCTAACCTTGTGCCTATAATCCTCCAAGCAAATCCCACCTCAGATGTAATTCCATTTCCATGGGTTATCCTTCCTCGCACTTATAATCCTCTAAGCGGACCCCACCACGGATGCAATTCCACCACGTCGGGCCCACCCCGAATACTTTATACAAAATCTGGCACCATTCGACTCTCTGGATACATTTTCCAAGCCCAAAGTGCATATGGTCCGGATACATGGCTCTATCAAAAATCCGCCTGGACCCAAATAGAAATATGATGTCCTTAACTTTCAACTTGACTAAAAGATCATTATGCTCAAAATCAAGAAAATACGAGTTGAAAAAGTATTTTTTTTTTTAATTTTAATTTTTTTTTTTGTAATTCTCTTTTTTTTTTTTTATAATCTTTTTAACTTTTTACTCTAAAAATGGTGAATAATCCCCCATGGTTGACAACATCATACTGAATCCTATTGGTTCTTATAAAGTTTATTTTTGTTGTACATTTTTGTTTTGAGGTCCATTTTTTACCTCAAAATGTGTTTAATGTCTTTTTTGGCTTTCCATTACTCTTCTTTTCTTGCAACTTGGGATGATTATCTTGAGGTTGGATCTCCTTGCTTTGTCCCTTGCTCTGTAAGTTAGGGACACCTTTTCAAGGATTTTGTTGTGGGAAATTTGTAGACCTTAATTCCTACTTATTTTGTTGCTTCAATTTTTACTCAATGTTGATAGCATATTGATAAGCAACGCACACTGAGGAGATGTCCAAGAAATCCAACTATATTTGGATGTACCTATGTAGGCTAGTACGGCACTTCAAGACCAGGTGTTGCTCAGAGTCTCTAATACCAAGATTTGAGAACGGGGTATAGAAATTATTAGTGTACTTCAACATCGTCTGGTCTCTCTCCTGTTGCAAGGTTGTCTATTTTGTGTACATGTCATCATATTTCTTTATAGGGTAGAATTTTTCCATAAGGGCATCAATAAAAACAACCCAATTTGGGCTTTCATTGAACATTGCAGACCCATCTTCATTGTGTCTCTCCCAGTAACCTTTCCACCAATATTTGACATGGGGAATAACCTTCAATAGTGTAAAGTTGATCTTCTCATTGTCAATTTTTTTTGGACGAAGTAATAGCTCTGTAACAGATTTAACTATTTCTCCAAAGCATTTGCATATATTTGGTTGTCGAATAAGGGAATATCAAAATTAACTTGTACCTTGAAGGGTGTCACACCTCTGAAATTGTCGCTTGTTGAAGGTGCCTCGACTATTGTTGGTAATCGTTGAAGGATCTGCGTGAAATTGTCCATCATCTCATTCCTTTGTCTCGTGAATGCTTTCTCAAGCAACAACTTGATGGGATTTTGTTAAAATTGGAAACTAGGGCTAAACTCCATGTGGGTCATCTTATTTATGGCAGTTGATATTTGTCTTGGATCCCTCTCATCGAGAGGTGTAGGATTTATCTAAAGATCATCCGATTCTGATAAGTATTCATGGAATTATGAATTTATTTGCATTATAAGATAATTCGTCAAGGTGGGCCAGCAACCAAGCAACCAAATAAACCCCACTTGTGTTCAACGTTTTAGTATAAATAGAGGGGGCCTTCAAGTCATTTCAACACACATGGGATCTCTTCCTCTCTCTACTTGTCTTTGGGTTTTAGTAGGAGGAGAGATCGTAAGGAATAACATTGCAATGACCCAGAGGGCAGAAAGCTGGAACAGCTGGAAAAGGCAGAATTGCCGGAAAAACCGAAACTGTGGGAAAAGCTGAAACTACTGGAAAAGTCAAAATTGTCAGAAAAGACGGAACTACCAGAAAAGCTGAAAAAGGCGGAAATGTTGGAAATGCCGGAAAAGTCGTCACTGCCAGAAAAGCTGGAAAAGCCAGAAAAGCCGGAAAGTCCGAAAATGCCGGAACTGTCGGGAACAACCAGAACTACCGGAAACAACCGGAACTACCAAAACTGCGAGGAACTGCCAAAACAACTGGAGCATCTGTCTCCAAAGGAGAGCAATATGCAAGGGAAACTAACTAACATTGGAACAGTTGTATGGTACTTAGCAGCAATTACACCAAGCATGTAATGTTACAATTAGCATGCAAAGGACAACTAGCATGCAACAACAAGCATGCTAAGGACAACAAGTATGCTAGGGACAACAAGAAAGCAAGGGACAACAAGCAAGCAAGGTGCAGCCAACACATAGGTCAAGATGGCAACATGGTGCAACAATGGCACATAATGATGTATAGTGATGGGTACAGTCATGATTAATGAAGCGTGATGAGATGCAACATAGTGATGATGGGTGTCGCATGGTGCAACATGGTGAGGTGCAGCATGATGATGAAATGCAGCACAACGATAGGTGAAGGAGTCACCTTGGAGAATTAGTTGAAGAAGCATGTCTTCAACTGATCTCATGTATCATCTTCTTAGAGATGATCTATGCTCTTATCTAGATAAGCCAAAGTGTTGACTTCTGTTGTAAACATACTATCTCTCTCTTTCTACTGAACTATTGAAGAACATATAAGAAGAATTGATCAAGGGTTTCTCCACAATGGGGTTTGTCCCTGGCTAGCGCCACATCTTATGTCCTCTTGTCTTGGCTTGTCTTCTGGGATTTATGTTTATGTTCTATCTGCAGTTTACTTTAATGCTGATGTGGTTGCTAATATGGAAAAGATATGGAGCTAACTATGAAAATTGAAATAAATTGCTCTAAACATAGAACATACCTAAAATTAACAGATTTCCTACTCCATCATCTCTCTTTTCTTCCACCATGGGAGGCTTCTTGGGCTTATGAGAGTAATTGTTCCTAAGTGAAACTAGCTCGAAAACCAACTCTTTATACCTTGACCTCGTGGGTACATGCACTGAGAAACAATGAGAAAATTGCTTGGATACCATTGATCCAGGTTGTAGAAGGAATGAAATGAAATGCAAGAAAGTAAATGGAACACACAAAGAGAAATATAATAGATATTATAATAATGTGGTGAAAACTTAACTTATATTAACCAACCTAGATCCATCTTAACTCTGGATCTACTAAGCACTGAGAGAGATCAAATCTCTTGAAATGCAAACATCTTTTAGAGTGAAAAGAGATTTGATCTCCCATTAGAGGAAATTTTACCTTCAAACTGCCCATGAAATTTTCATGTAATTTCCATGTCACAATATGTAAACCAATCAAAATCCTTTAAATTTAAAAAGAGGTATATGTAAATATTTTGGAGGGAAAAGAAGAAAAACTACATTTTTAGTTGTGTTTTTGGCTAATCTCCTTATAGAATTATTCAAATTTCTAGTGTAGACACTCATTGAATGTGGAATTAAATTTCACATCCAACAAGTACTCATTATGCATACTTTTTCGAAGACCCACATTGATAAAAGTTGAAGATACATTAAAAAAAAAGTGTTAAACACGTTTTTTAATATATTTTTATTTTTTATCAATGTGGGTCTTAGCAAAAGTACAAATAATGGGTACTTGTTGGAAGTGGAATTTAATTATGCATCCAACGAGTTTCTACACTTGAAATTTGAGTAAACCTATAAGAAGATAAGCTTAAATTATATATATATATATATATATATATATATATATATATAGTTTTCCCTCCAAAATTCACAACTCTTATTTTATTATTTTTCCTTACGAGGCCATTTTTAGCTTAAAATTTCTTCTAATTTCGGCGCTTGGTAGATCTGGAGTTAAGATGGATCTAAGTTAGTATAAAATATATGTAGTTCGCATTGAAATATTTTATTTATAATTCAAGTTCTCCACATTACATTTAATTGCTTTTATTATTAAAATTTTCTAAATATTACACATCAAATCCATATCAAGCATTGAAAGAATTAGAAATATCCCTCATACATTGAATTAGAAAGAAACTATTAATAAAATAAGAATTTTCTCAATCTCTCTCTCTATATATTAAAATCTTTTACTCAACATGGGTATTGAAATATTTTACTTAAAACCTACGTTAAACTTTTCATTGTTATTGATATTTTTAAAAACTTATATATCAACTTCATATTAGAAATAAAATAAATTACACCTCTCTAGTTATAAGAAGTAAAAATATAAGATTTTATTTTATTTTATTTTATTTATTTTTATTTTTTAATTTAAATTACTTTATTTTAGATATAAAATTATGTTATTTAAATATCACTTGTAAACTGAATGTAGAATGAATTACACATCATCTCCATATTAAGTACTAAAGAAATTACATTTCTTCCTCATAGTAAAAAGTAAATTAATTTTTTTTACTCATCTCCATATTAAATAGTGAAGAAATTACATTTCTTCTTCATACTAAAAGGTAAATTATTTTTTTTACTTTCAATTTTTTTATATCTCTATATAAAGTTTTGTAAAATTAAGGCGCAACTTGATGTATTTTAATTAAGGCCAACATTAATTTCTCTTGTTATTACTAGTTTTAATTTGTTATTTTAAATTATTATTTTAATATTATTAAATGTAATGTTACATGACAACATCTCTCCCATACTCGTCTTTAGAGCATTTCTTGGCGCAATAAATGAAATAACATAATTGTGTAGACCACAAACCTACTAAAATGGTGGTAGTTATCTCTGAACAAAGAGAGATGGTGGCTATGCGCATTCGCAAAAGCTATTAAAAGAGGCTAAAAGAATGGATTTTAAACATAAATAAAGAACCCTAGAGGTCAAACAACCTAACCCTAGGAGATGACATCAAAAGGTTTGTGTGTCCCGAGGTGGTTAGTTGGTATATCAACTTCTTGGTGACACAAATTTTGCATACAATATCCATTTGGGGTGCACGATAGCTCGTTGGAAAGAACTATCGAAGGACTAAAACATTTTACTAGGGACATGACATGCCATGACAACCATTTCTCCCACAAAATGTCCAAAAAACATCATTTAGGGGCTCGAAACGACCCTGAAATTTTGGGATACAAAAATAATAAAAACTACCAAGAAGATAGAGAACCATTGAGATAGTGGAAGAGGTGGGTGGCCACTGATATCCATTTGGATCACTGGCTTTGAAATAACAAAATGTTAAAGTTAACTTGCATCTTGAAGGGCATCACACCTCCAAAATGGCTACTAGTTGAAGGGGTCCCTGTTTCCATTAACATAGATTGAAGGATTTGGAAAACATGATCTATTATCTAGTTCTTCAATCATGTGTGTGCTCCTTAAGCAGCGACTTTATAGGACTCTCTACTCATCTCATTTTTATTATACTGTGGGTGGAGCTTGGGCCATGAGAATCATTATTTCCTAAGCTTAGTTGGCTTAAGACCCAACCCCCTAAAACTTGACTTTGTTGGGGACATGGATGGAGAAACAACAAAAACAAATTGTTTTGATAGCATTGGTCTAGATTATGTAGAGAATGAAATGAAGGTACAAAAATAAATAAAAGTACATAGAGATATTACAAAGATCATAGTGATATAATAAAAATCCAACTTCTATCAATGAATAAAATGGAAAGACTATAAGATGTACAACAATATAAACTAAGTAGAATGATGGTCGTTTATCTCTAAAGAGAGATTTGTCTACTACACACAATGGTAAAAAGCCATTACAAAAGGCCAAATGTTTTTTTTAATAAAGTATGATGCACTATAATGAAAAAACACTAAATATCCAAAACCCTAACCTTGGGGAACGATATGGCAAATGAAATGTGGGGTTAAAGAAACTAGTTGATATGGTCAACTTCCTTGAGGTACAACTTTTGCATGCAAATTCCATTTAAGGTTTTTTTTGGACTATTAGAAAGTTTGATGTATGTTATATGAGTTTGATAGGGCATGCAATCAATGATTAAATGACTTACACATATTACAAAAAATGCGAGGGAAATGCCCAAAAAACACACCAAAGATTCCAAAGTTGAAAAAATGTAGTAAAATTGCCAAGATGTGAAACCATATTAATTCAGTGAATAGGTTGATAGCCACCAATATCCATTTGGATCATCTAGACTCAAAAATTTCTTTAATAAACAATTCTATTATGAATCAAGGGTTCTACCATTGATGTCATAGGATAACGGTTGACTTGAGATTTCCTCATCCATTTTATACACAGTTATGCGAATTGGTATTTCTTTTCAAGCCATGTGGGTTTCTTAGATGGGAAATTATTTTACAATTGTCTATGGGGGTAAAGAAGTCAACTCTGGTTTCTCTCTTTGATGGTATGCATGAACAACATAGAGTTGGTTTCCATTGTGCATTTTAGTTCATAAAATATTCTTTCAATCATGCCTCACACTTTTAATCGAGTATGTTGGACCTTTAGCTATCATTCTTAGTGCATAGTCTCCTTTACATATGTACACTTGTCCTTCCAATTTGTGGTCACTCACCTCGATGGAAAATATTTTTATGTGTAATTTGGTTCTCTTCCTTGTGGCCCGACATTTATGCATAAGAGATCTACTTAGATTCCAACAACATAGGCATTTTTGAAAGATATTTGTTTTGATTTTTCTAACATCTTTCTCATAATGTGAGTTGGTGGATGCTCTGTAGGATGGTGGAGACTTGGCAATCACTCTTATGGGCATGCTTTGGATACGATGGTGGAGAGAATATTAGTTTTTTTTACCAATTTATTGTATTCTAAAGGCTATGTGAGGGGAGCCTCTATTTTCCATCCCATCACCCATCATAGTGATTTGTCTCTTTGAGATCCTTGTATTTCACGTGCAAATATATATTGTTTTAGATGGTATTTCAATGATTATTGTGGTGTTAATTTCTCTTTTTTGAAGCACTTTATTTAGATTATTATGCTAGCACCACTTATTGCTTGAAGTACAATCATTTTTACATTTGTGTCAATGTTTTTTCGATTTTAGCACACTAATTAAAGTCCTTTGTTGATTCATGACACTTTTTTTTGATCAAATCATGCTCTGCTTGCATTGACTTGTCAATTTAGGAGATTGAGTACTACCTACATTGTGGGACTTCTCCCACCTTTCATGATCATCTGTTTTTATTTTGTCATAAAATGAATATGTGATGATTCCTCAATTGTACAT
This sequence comes from Pinus tabuliformis, assembly GCA_031772625.1. NCBI lineage: Eukaryota > Viridiplantae > Streptophyta > Pinopsida > Pinales > Pinaceae > Pinus > Pinus tabuliformis. The sequence continues at coordinate 816,326,400 of CM062815.1, read as the reverse complement.
AGGTACCTACCATGGCCTTGTTTGTCAGGACTCATATTTAGGATTGTTGTGCTTGATGGCCTTATTTTGTTGCATCTCTTTTTGTACCTTTGGACATGTTCTCCAAGTAGTGTAATCTAGGCCACTCATGTAGAGATTCTTAAAGTGTCACCAGGGGTTTGTCTCGATGTCTTGTACGTTGTCTTTTAATCTCTTGGAGCTAGCCTCTTTGCAGGGGTTTTCTTAGGTTTCTTGACATTGCTGTCACCTTTAGCTCATACCTCTGCCTTTCGCCATCATCTATGTCCAACCAATTCAACATTATGTGGGGTACAGTGTGCAATGCTTCATTGGGTCATTCTTTATGCTTTACCATTTTGTTCAAGACCAACTTTTATTTAAAGTGAGCCTCTTTACGAAGAATTGATTCTAATTTTGACTCAATAATTGTAGCAGTTGACTCATGCAGTGTAATGAGATAGATTGATATCCATAAGCACACTCATTTTATTTATTTATTCCCAATTGTGCATGGGTACTTACTCAGGAATTTGTGACAAGACTACTTTTAGAGGATTAATATATTTTTAATTCTTCCTAAGTTGTACTTTTGGGGACGACAAGGTGGGGGGAGGGCTCTTTGAGGGCATTTGATTCTCTCTACCTAAGGAGTCTGAAATTTCATGCTTGAAAAGTTCGTATGTGGACCTTTGATGGCATTGTTAATTTAGGATTACTTGGCCTTCTTTAAATTTTTGGTCATACTACATGTTTAGAGTTTTCAAAGTCCACAAAGTTCATTGCTCTTTTGATGGTTGATGGTGTTTACCTATGTTTAAAGCCTTGGCAAAGTTCCTAACTAATGCCTTTTTTTTTGGAGCATTTATGTGGTAGTTAGTGTTTTCCATTATTGCCCTTGTACAATGAATTCTTGTCTTCTTTAGAATTCAACCATGTTATTTGAGGTTACTTGCCCCTCCTCTTTACAACATTGTTCAAACTTCTCATTTGCAGCTTTCAACCTCTACAAGCCTCATGCTCTGACCTTCAATCCATCATTGCGAGATCTTCAATTTCAATTCCAAGGCCTTTATAGACTTAATGGTGTTACTCCTTTTTAGAAGCCTTGTTATGGTTTCTAACCAACATTAATCCCTTGAATATTTTGTGCATGGGTTCCTTGGAAGGTCTTATTGTTGGGACCCATTTGTTGTCCTTTTATGTTTTCTCCCTACGTTTCACTTAAGGGGGATTGTTAGTGTATATAGATAATGGTTAACCTTACATAGGTTAATAATTATTTGTTATGATTGTATACTTGATCTGCCAAGTTGTACACCTAGTTTGCTTGATGGAAATACCAACTAATTATGTATTGGGCCTTGTTACCTCTCAAACTATCATCTAGAAAGTGTAAAAGCCGCAAGCAACGAGATGATAAATTTCGATAACTACGAGGTTGGCCAATATCATCTTGTCAACCCTCTTGTGCTCTTTAGGTTGGCTCTTCTTTGGCTCAAGGGAGACTTCCCTAATTAAGGTTGTTTGTGTGTTAAGGCAATGGAGCACGATGACAATGTACAAAGTAAATTCTAACAAAACAAATTTAAAAATTGCAAAAATGAAAGTGAATAATAAAGACTTAAACAACAATAAGAAATATACATACATCCTTACCCACAAGAAATCACTGGTTCCCTAAGCACATCTAGGAATTTTCCATTAAGCTCCAAAGGAGGGAGTTCCCTCAAATCCAACCATCACCCTTATATAACACCTTGCATGAACATGTGTGCCCTTTTTTACACATATGATAAAATAAAGCTTACGTCTTAATGAGAAGATGACATTACTAGGCTTAGGATAACCTTTTCACTTTTCATGAACATAATTTACTTTATCAAGGTATAGAGTGAGGGGCTTTTAAAAAGGGGTTTACATGATTTTTTTGTACCATGGTCATATAAGTTGTTTCTCCTAGTAAACCCCACCAAAACCGAAGTCATAGTAAGAAAAGGAACTAAGGCCAACCACAAAGAACATAATCATCTACCAATAGCATCAAGAAGCACTTCACAACCATCACCAATGTATCAAGTAATACCACAAAATCTAACCCCCAAGACTTCATAAATCAAGGTACACCATTGTGAAGAACAAGAACCTAAACATGATAAACCACCGCACAAGTAGCAAGCACGACACCATCCAAACAAAGGAGATTTGAAACTCTCCCAACCAAAGATCTCTACCATTTGCAAGACCAATGTAGCCATCTACCAACATCCCGTGCTATAAGCTACCTGCACCAAAATCTCAACCTTTGGAAGGCCAGAATTGTGATACCAACCTACAAAATTCTGAAACCACTTGTGCAATCCTCGTGCAATATGGTGGGTAACAAGCCTCGCCCAGTTTGTTATAATTACAGGTGATCTCCTCTCGTATTTTAATAAAAAACAATAAATAGATTCAATATTTCTTGTTTTTCTACGATCTATGTATGGAGAGTAAGCTCATTTACAATCTAGGTTAATCCTAGATTTCTACAATACTTAGATTCTAAACCCTACAATTCCTCTTCATACAACAAAATAAAATTCTCAGCTGAATAATGTGCATAACATTCTCAACTGAAGGTTGCGTTTGGACCTTCAAAGATTAAGTTCATGAATTTTTTCGGATGACTGAAAATTAATACATGGTGGGGCACACCTTCATGGGTACATCAAGCAATACCATTGACCTCTCACCAATCACTTGCCACAACTTCACTTCCTTTTCTCTCAACCTCTCAAAAATATTTCACACTCCTTAAATTTAAAAATTCTACTGAATATAGAGTGATGGTAACTTTAACACAAACATACATAGATATCAAAGAGATGCATGTGAGGCCTCCTTTGTTGCTTCTATAGGGCTCATCTCTATCTGCACCGTGGTAGCCCATTCAAGAAACCAAACAATCAGTAGTTCACTCTGTTGTGGATTAATTGGTAGTGAAGGTCTGAGAAACAACTCACCTCCATGCACCACCAATTTTTCCTGCAAACTTAAGCTCTTAATCTGTAGCCTTGTTTTCAAGCTATAGATCTTCGAGTCATTAGCAATAGTAAGGAAGTGATTACTAATCCTCATGTTATATAAACTCAATTGAAGTCATCTAGATTTATTCCTCAAATCTTAATTGATTCACAAACCCCTACATTGTTCAGATTGAATGCCCTTGTCTTCTCATAATTAATTGCATAAGTTTCCTCAGCATTACCTTGCCTTGCTTATTTGAATTATACTAATGTGACCGTTGATTCCTATAGGAATGACCAATAACTATATCCTTCCCAAATTTGCTAAAGTTATGCTTTTGTAATAAATAGCTTAGTGGAATTCCTGTAACCCATGTGTACAAATAACCTTCAACTTGACTAAAAGATCATTATGCTCAAAATCAAGAAAAAGGTAAAGCACCTATTCAGCTGTTATGACTATTCAGCTGTTATGATGAAATATATAGACAAGAAATAATAGAATTTTGCCCAAAAGCATCAAAAACCAGCTCAGAATCAGCATCTTCCTTTGTATTCATGTTGAGACATGCCTACTGGTTTTTAGATTGATTTGCCATGTTGGGAGTTGATTGCAATGGTTGCTTCTTGTCTCCCTCTTCTCTTAGTTTTAAATCTATCAAAGAAAATTGCAAAAATTACTGTATCCCATGTGTGGCTCAAAAATTATTTACATATTTCAAATAGAAAGCACCTTGCAATATTTCATTATCATGCAGCACAGAGGAGTGCCTGGGATAGATATTGTTTCAGTAAGAAAGAACATGAGCGTTAGATTAATTGTCTTCAAGGATATCTCAGAAATCCAATTGAAGTGGAAAACTGCAGCTTACAAAATGACTAATAATTCTCAAATAAAAAATTAGTGATGTCAAATTAATCCTGTTCAGAATCCAATCCCAAAATAAGAAAATGAGAATAAGAAAACTCCTAGTCATGTTTCCTTTGTGAAACATTGAATGACATTTGAATATTTCTGGTTGGAGTTTGAAAGAACCAAAAGATGCGCTAGAAAGAAAACGTCATTTTTCACAAATACAAAGTACAGCAGTAACATTGCAGCGAGAAGATCACATATCCCCATTATACAGGGAATGTCAATTCGTCCTCAGCTACCTGTGATTGGCAATATGGCAAGAGAAAGGATAGACTGATTCTAGATTGATATATACATGCGGGATCCACTTCAAAGGAAATGCAGGGCCAAACATTTCAATCAGTGTCAAATTTCAATTCTTTACATCCAAGCACCAACCCAAAATGCATTTCTTTGCTTAACCTGCTCCATCTCAATATGTTGTATCAAACAGAACCCTTAGTTAGCTGGCATATGCAACAAAGCCAATTCAAAATTCTGCTTTTTTCGGAAAATTCATATAAAGAAGAATATATCTTGCCAATTTGAGATAGTTCATTTCGGGTAACATTGTTCTTATGGCAACAAATCAAGAGTTGGAAATTTCATTATAACATGAAAATAAGAGTTAGATTTTCTGCAACAAATTTTCAAATGGCATATATGGTTTTCCTATGAAAGTATAGTGCTGAGATAAATGAATCAGCAGTAGTGTTGGTCATAAAAAAAATTCCACTCATTTAGGGTTCACAAAGTAAAAAGATTTGGCATTAATACAGTCATTCAAACCTGCTATCTTAAAATCAGGCAAATGAACCTGGCCAAAGTCATAACATGTGGACCTGAAGCAAGAGACTTTGACAGGCATGGCCAAGCATGAGAAAGAATTAGAACAGTGAACTGAACCAGAGTAGGACTCACTTTCCTGTTCACCCAAATACCTCATAAAACTTTTCTACAACTAGCAAACCAGAATCAATGGATTCCAAAGGATCCTTTCTAAGTCGGTGTCTCAAGCAATTTGGGATGACTGTCATCACATCTTCTGTAGCTACTTCTTCTCTTCCCTTCAAAGCAGCTAAAGCCTTGGCAGCCCTGTTTGACACAATGTCACCCCTCAGGCCATCCACATTCAGCTCTGAACATACTTGTGAGATCTTAACACGAATACCATGGTCAATTTGAACTTTAGGAAGCAGTTTCCTAGCTTCAAAAATCTGTTTCTGAAGCTTCAACTGCTCTTGCATGTAGGACTCTCGAAAAGCCTTTGGATCTCTGTCAAATTTTGCTCTCTCCTCCACAATCTTTACCCTCAATTCTGCATCTCTTACTGTCCCAACCTGAGCATGCATACCAAACCTGTCCAAAAGTTGAGGACGAAGCTCACCTTCCTCTGGATTTCCTGAACCAATGAGAATAAAACGAGCTGGATGAGAGATAGAAATCCCTTCTCTCTCCACAGTATTCCAACCAGAAGCAGCAGCATCTAGCAGCACATCTACCAAATGATCATCAAGAAGATTAACCTCGTCAACATACAGAATTCCCCTGTTTGCTTTGGCGAGAAGACCAGGCTCAAATGCCTTGACACCTTCTGTGAGTGCCTTCTCTATGTCAATTGTTCCACAAACTCTGTCTTCAGTTGCACCCAACGGCAAGTCCACCATAGTGATTTTTGTCATGACAGAAGGCAGCTGCTCTTCTCTTTCCACTCTCTGCCGAATATCCTCACTCATAGCCTCTGGATCATCAGGGTCAGAATTGAAGGGATCAGCAGCAACCACCCGGATTTCAGGCAGCAAGTCCACAAGAGACCTTACTGTGGTTGATTTTCCTGTGCCCCGGTCACCCATGATCATGACTCCTCCAATTTTTGGGTCAATTACATTCAACAAAAGACACAGTTTCATCTCATCCTGACCCACAATTGCTGCAAAAGGATATACAGGTCTCTGGGTATCCTTGGATACGCCTTTCTTCACCTTTGATTAAAATAACAAGTACACGATCAAATTAATTCCAGAATACGCGTGCTTAGAAACAAATCAAATCATATATATAGAATTAGAGATAAATTGGTGAGGCTGAGCCTTGGGAAAGAAAATATGATTATAGCAATATTCTCATTAATCCATGAAAGCCATGCAATGCAGCAAGTAAGAACAGAAATTTTCATTGAATTATAGATTAAATGAAAGATTTCCAATATCGTCAAGCAAAATTGTCAAAAGCATATGGTCTGGAGCTCAGACAAGGTCTTGAAAAGCCAATTCATTAAGGCCCTGACCAACCCTTGTAACAAAGGATTGGTTCTGAGTACAATGATCAACCCTTCTCATATAAGGCCCTGAAAGGTTTTACCTTTCTAAACAGAGCTTAAAGCAAAAGAGAATTTTTTAACAGAAATAAAACCTACTTGGTCAGTTGATATAACTTCACTAGCCACGCTGTTCACGGCTACCGTGCCCTGAAATCTTCTCTTGGGCAGCCGCATTCTGCATCCCAGCATACGTCTGCTTCCAAGGAAATAGTCTGTACCAATGTACGATACAACCAAAAAGGCATTAGAATTTTCAACAGTAAACATAAATGAGCTTGTGGTCTAAATTGACTGATCTGCTCAAGTTCCATTCTTGCTAGTGACCAGCAACACTCTTGTGATAACCCTAAATCGAGACAGCTACAGCTTGGATCTGGTTTGCAGATAGGGGCAGTTATTATCCAGGCTAGTATGTACAGAACTTAGATACTTAACCCCCAGCTGACATTTTCATTGGCTAGAACACTACAAATTTATCACAGAAATCTGAGAATTTTACAAAGGGCATTTGAAAAGTGATTGCCCACTTCATAATTAAAGCGCCCACATGCAAAAGTGGATAAAAGAAGGAACAATCGCTACTACTACTTGCATAGTTCGCTCAGAAATTGACATGGCCTGAAGAAGAACTGCAAAATTTCTTCTGCCTTTCAAACAGACATATATACAATGAATATGCGTGAAAGAAGGAATCACAGCAAACACAAACTTACCGGAACGGAAGGCAAGGGGGGGAATGTGGACGGGGCGGTCAGGGGATGAAACGTTGAAGCTCCCCATGGATAATGCAGCAGAAGCTCCCAGCATGGCTGACATTGTTGTGGACATGGCTCGGTTTCTCGGTGAACCGAACGAAGGTTTACAGTGTAAAGAATTACATAGATAGAGAACCGATGACGTTTTGTCCATTCATTCACGATCCTTCCATCTCAAATTTTGAGTGAAGACGTGTGTATAAAGAGTTCATAAAAATTACTCGATGTATGAAATATACAAACTAGTCATTTAAGTCATCACTTGTTTTTTAATTAATTATTTAGGATTATAAATTTGGTTTAAATTGTATGGAAAAAGGGTTGATGGTGTCATTATTAATGGAGATACAAATCATCTGGATTTTTTAATTTTGAAATAGACTTTCTTATGATATAGGAGATCAATATCATGATTTATCATTATTATTAAAAAAAAATCATTAAATTTTTAATTATATATATATAGATATATATATATATATTTTAAATTAAATGGTAAAGAAAAATAATTTAATTTATTCCATGAATATCTTTTAATTACATATCCAAAAGTTTATAAGATCAAAATTTGTTATATATATATTTTTATTTAATTTAATTTTATAATATTTTTAAAATTAAATTGAAAAACGTTTATGGGTTCTTGGTTAGATAGTGATAGGTTTATGGGTTTTTGGATAAATGGTGATAGGGTGCTCTGTTAAAACACTTATTGATGTGAAGTCACCTGTTCAATTCTTTGTCCCAATCTGATGATATAATGGACATAATGATGATGTAGTCTTACCCAAAATTACAACAACCAAAAAAAATGAAAAACAAAAAGACTACTTTTGAGGTAGTGATTAAGATTAAAAATATTTCATGCATATTTCATAAAGCTTAAATTCTTAGATCCACTTGTTTGTTAACTAAATTATAAGTTTATTTAACTAAAAAAACAAATCATAAAATTTAACTAAATTATAACTTTATTTTAAATTATTATTATTATTTGTTAAAAAAAAAAATTAATATATGAGTTTAACATATAAAAAAATGTAACAAAATTCTTAACTGTGAAGATTCACCTCACTTTGCTATGGAGATTCTTAACCTATTCTAAAATTAAATTAAAACTCTAGAAACCCTGCTTTTAAGAAATAAGCATGCCTTTAATTAACTAAATTAGCATAGTCATATAAATTAAATGGTTTGTAAATGTTGATAGGCATCAATCATAATTAACATCTAAACACTTATTTCATAATATATCTCACATTAACAAGATTAAAAAAACTATAAATTTTAACTAAATTATAATTTTATTTTGATTATTATTATTATTAATTTTATATATGTGTGTGAGAGAGAGAATTAAACATACATACATTAAGAAAAAAAAACATGTAATAAGATTTTAAAGATTTACCCCCACTTAATCATAAAGATTTTTAATTTGTAAAAAGTTTTATTATAATATCATAGGTCAATATCATAAAAATCATAACTCATTTCATGTTATACTTGTTCATATGATATTGTTTTTTAATTAATCAATTTAATTAAAAATTAGAAAGAACATAACTACTTTTAAAATAAATCTCAATCATGTGACTACTATTAAGAATATTCTAAAATATTTCACGGAAATTAAATCCCTACCATCCATCCAATAATTATTAATAATTAAATTAAAATTCTAGAAGTAGAGAGACTTATCAGGGAATTATAATTTTATTTTAATATATATATATATATATATATAGTTAAACATATATACATTTTAAAGCACTAAACATGATTCTTAACATTAACCTTTACCTTATTATGAAAACCTTTTTATAAAGATTTTGTAAAGGTTAAATTTTTACCATTCACCTATTAATTATTAATAATTAAACTAAAAATTCCTATTTCAAAATAAACAATAAATTTTACATTCTATATTATTAAATTTCAACAACAAAAAACCTAATTTGTAAAAACATAATATATTTAATATCTTCATATTTATAATTTCTTTAAAATTATCTATCTAATTGATAAATAATATATAATTATTAAATATTTAAAATAAAACATAATCGTTTTTATATTTTCAAATCACTTTTTTTTTGTTTAACTGTTTTATAATCAATAACATTGTTATAAACATATCACTTTACTTTCCATGTGCAACCCTTAACACTTAGAATAATGGATCCTTGGATCCAAAAGCTTCTCATTCCCCTTAACCCCCTCCCCTTGAATCTATGGTCAACCTAAATTCCACAAAAAAAATACCCATAGACCTATAATCAGCGCTATTGGTGGTCCCACCCACATCCTTTCCCGATTCCTTGCCAAAAATATTCATCCCTTCTTCGGCCAAACCTCTTCCTTCATTAGAGATTCCTTTGATTTCATTGGGCAAACCAAACACCTCACTCTTGATGAAAATGACATCTTAGTTAATTTTAATGGTGTTCTCCTCTTTACTAAAATTCCTATCCTGAAAGCCATTGACCTTATTTGCAAGTTTGTAGACTCTGAAACCCTCAATCTTATCAAGATATGTCTTTCCACCACCTTCTTTACTTACAATGGAGTTTTCTATGAGCAAATTGAGGGCACATTTATGGGGTCCTCTCTCTCCCCCGTTGTTGCCAACATTTTCATGGAGCACTTTGATACCTTAGCCCTAGACAACTACCACTTAAAACCTAAACTCTAGTAGCAATTTGTCAATGATACCTTTATTATTTGGTCCCATGGCATACTTGAACTCCAAGCCTTCCTTAACCATCTCAATCAAATTTCTCCCCACATCCAACTCACAATGGAAATTGGGAATAACCATTCCTTCCCCTTTCTTGACATTCTTGTTTCTCACCTCCCATGGCGTTCTAGCAAGTCTATCATAAGAAAACCCATACCGGGAGGTACCTTCATGCCACCTCTCACCATCATCCTTAACAAAAGGCGATTGTTCTAAAAACCTTTGTTACTCCCGCTATTCAGATTTATTCCTCTCAATCTTTTCCCATTGAAAAATCCCATCTTGCTAAGGCCCTCAAGGCTAATGGTTACACCTCCTCCTAGATTAAAAAGGCTTTCCATTTCGCCCTCCACCCTCACCCTAATCCTAAAAATTCGACCATTAATCCTCCCTTAGCCAAAGTCAACTTTCCCTATGTTCAAGGAATTATTGATCATATTTTCAAAATCCTTTATAAAAAAGAACATCAAAACCTTATTCAAAACCCATACTACCCTTAGTTAGTCCTTTCAATCTCCCAAAGACAAGAGTGACCCTATGTTGGGCCCTAGAGTCTATGAGATCCCTTGCTCCAATGGGGTGTCTTATATTGGACAAACTAGGAGATCCTTCAAAGCTCGCCTTAAAGAACTCGTCGCTAATGCCTTCCATAATCGAACCACTAAATATACCATCACTAAACACTCCCACAATACCCTTCATTTAATTTGATTTGACAATACCGAGATCTTTTCCTTCATCCCTTTCCACTCAAAGCGGGTCATTAGGGAGGCTCTAGAAATCAAAAATCAATCTAACAACTTCAATCAAGAAGATGATTATAAATTGAGTCAATCTTGGAAACCTACTATCTATTTTCTATCTTCAAAATATAACTTTGATGTCAGTAAACCTCACCTTCCTCTAATTCTTTTCACCTGGCCCTCTTCTTTTTGTTCCCTTGGTTTCATCCAACCTCCTTTTTCCTAAGCTAAATTTAACCTTCTTCATATATATTAATTTCCTAGTTTATCCTAATAAGTTAATTTATTAATCATAACATCTCCATAATTTGATCACCCCTTTTACATCTCCATAATTTGATCACCCCTTTTCTCTTTGGTAGATATTTCCAATTGACCTAGATTTTATTCCTTTTGACCATCTTTTTATTTAATTCCATCCTAATTATTTATTTTCTTTATTAATATCAATTTTAGTTATTTTTTACTAATCAATATTAATCTCATTCATTTTATTTTATTTTTTTTCCGTGGAGAAAATCCGTAATTTCCATTAATTTCATAAAATTACATGTTGTAGATGCTTAACGCATATGCAGAAGTGGGCAAAGCCACATACAATAACAATACTTCAACAGAAGTATCCAGAAAAGCCCACAAACTGGGCAGCAAGTAAAGGGTATGTAAACCCCAAACCAGTCTGTAGAAAACAGAACTGTGGAGGATACCCATACCCGTCACAACAAAACAGCAAATAAAGCAAAAAAACATAGCTTCTGTGGAAGAAAATGAAACAGAAAAACATCTAAATCTGACTGCCCAAGCAAGTAGGAGAGGCACGAAATGAGGAAAGTGCAGCCATGGTAGCCACACCTCCCTCGTCCCCTCAAAACTCTCCTCTTGAAGCCGACGAAACCAGAGGTAGAGACCAAACTGCCCAAAACTCCACAGTCGCTTGCAGAAACCCCAGCAACAACGACAATGATGATGCGGCTCTAAACAATGCAGAGAAATACACCTCCACACCCCTGTTCCCTCAATGCATCAAAATACCGCAAAGGAATACTAACTAGCCATCAAAAAAGCACCAACTGCCATAGCAGAGGAACCCATCCGGTCCCAGTTAGAGCAGAGGCAGGTCTGGGGGCAGAGGCGGCTAGGGCATCCACCTCGCCCCCACGAAGAGTGATCTGTAGACCAAAAAAAAATCTCACTCTCGCTCCAACACGCAGTCAAAAACACCAAAGGAATGCACTCCTTTGCTAGACCACCAAGCAGAGCCACATGGAAGGTTGAGCAGGGGCCGTCGAAGTCTTTAAGGCACTGAGTCGCCTCAACCACTCGACATAAACAAAGCAAGGAGCCCCGGACCTCTTCCATTCAGAGCCCAAGACGAGCGAGCCACCAAATCGGAATCAAAGAGCCGAAGCCGAGGGAGGATGCAGGTCAGCAGGAAAGGGGAGGCAGGGGCCAAAAGATGAAGCTATGCCTCAGGCTGAGCACGAACCGATAGTCGTCAAATCCCCAACTGAAAACTGTGAAAACCGTTTAGATCTCCAGCAGCACGGCAATGGCGACAATGTTCAAGCAAGAGTGTCAAGAAGGGCCGCCATAACTAGGGGTGACCCTGCTGCCACTTCCCAACGGCGGCAGCAGGGGCAGAAGTAAAAACATTTTATTTTATTATATGGTTAGCTTTATCTATATTAAATAAATATTATTTCTTTGACCAAATCTTCTAATTTTAATAATCTTCTCTTATTTATACTTAATTATTCTAATTTGACCTCATGTTGCTACTACTATTATTGTTGTTCACATTCCCCTTAGCCCTTTTTTTTGGCTTCAATTCAACCAATCTTTTGATACTAGTTTTAACTTATTTTAACCCTTTTGTTTTAATTTAATCTTAATCTAATTATTTATTAATTTAATTATTTTATTCTTATAATTGATTTTATTTATTCTTAGCTCACTTCTCCCCTATAGTTATTTGTTTTTAATTTCCCCTTACTTCTTATTATTTACTTCAATTTTAATAATCTTCTTATAATTATTCTTTATCACTCTAATTTGACCTCCCACTAATAATATCAATATTAATAATTATTATTGATTATTTTTTACCAAATATTTTAATTTTAATTTAATGATTTGACAATTTTTTTCTTCATTTGACTTCCTCCTAATTATTAATAAATTATATTATTTAATTATCAATAATGTTCACAAATTTTCCCTTACATCTCTTAATGGCCAGATCCTTTATCTATTTATTTATGGTCTAGCACTCTTCATATCAATAACATAGGTTTTTGTCCCTGAAGATGGGTGACGTGTTCACCCGAAACGTTAGGCACCTCACTAGTACTATACATTTTTCCATAAGAAACTCTCAACATCAACATAATTATGACTGTGAAAACCTACATACTAAAATTTGTAATATTATAAATGTATGAGTTTTCTAGCTTAATGAAGCAAGTTGTGAGTTCAGGCAGTCTCCAGATTGAGATTTGTCTCACTGGAGAGTTGCATCTCTCTTCTTCAATACTTTGTCTTCCATTTTCTGAGTTGGTATAAGCTCAAAGCTGGAGTTGAGTTTGTTTGTGGTGTGGTTGAGTTTGTTGTGTGATAAATCGTTGTTGCATGGAAGTTATTGATGTGATTGAGGAGGACCTCTATCGTGTGATTCATCAATTGGTTTCGTGTATTTTCTATCCTTTCCTTCATTAGTCCATGTGATATCTGTAGACTTTCATTTGTCTACAAACCTTCAAATCCACAACCTGTGACAACTCTGTCTAGAAAAAACCCACTCCACTCTCGCCTCTACAATTCAAATCTCATTGATTCATTGTATCTCATTTTATCAGCACAAGGGTCGTTGTGAATCTCTAATAGAGGGATGTTGTTAATCTCTTATGGAGGTTTGCTACCGCTGCCTATGAATTTATAGTGTTATCGGTGAAGTTCCATGCGTGAGTGGAAAATTGTTGGTCGAAACCAGAAGTGGTGAGCATAGATTTGTTGGTAAATGTCGAATAGTATAGTAAGTGATGTAATGCAAGTGATAGACATGTCATTTAACCTAAAAATGAACGTCAATCCCCTCCCCCTTTTCCTCCTCTTTTAGTTTTTTCGTTTCCACCCCCTTGAATATAAATATAAACAAAATTTAACCCAAAGTCATGGTTCATATGCCACACAAGGTTCTCTGCCCAAACCAATAGTGGTCGAGGGTCATGGCACTTCCCATCTTGACTACGCAATTGAATCCATGACCTGGCCAATGAATATTTTGGGGGTCGGGATGTTCATGATATTTTTCCATGAGCGTCGAGTGTCAAAGTCACAACTATGGGTCCCATAGACCCTGGTTTCCACAATATTATGGATTTTTCTTTACTTCTTAGGTCTAGTTTGGATTTGTCAATCATTGACTTTCTCTTATTAAATAAATTTTTGCTAAGAAGGGCTCGAGTACTAGTTATTGAATTAGCCTTTTCAGGAATAATAAATCCCATTTATAAATTTAGACTCACCATGATTCCTTCAATCCACAAATTGTGTGAGGGGAGTGTAGGTGATTTGGAACTGATCAATGATTGGGGTTAGAGAATTGGTGTTCCACCATAGATTGATATCACCCAATTCAAAGCTCATTCGGGGTGTAGTACTTTGGAAAATAAAATTTACACATATGCAATTTTTTTTGCATTGAGAAGGGGATAGTAACATCTCATAAGGAGCACTCCAAAGGTCACCGCAAACTCATCTTATTTCTCTAACTCTCACATACTCTTTGATTTAACAATGTTCTTCACTCCTTGAATTGGTTAGGGGGATTTGTTTGATATTTCCAATACTAAGTTGTCACTGGGTAAATGATTTACGCTTCACCCTAAATTCAATTCATCAACTCAAGGAATCTGGGGATAGAGATTTATCAACCTCGTCGGGCTCACTTGCAAGACCCATGAATAGAATAAAGCACCAATCTATTACAAGGACACATCTCAAAATTTAAATAATAGATCCAAAGAGTGTCCCCCTCGCTTCCTGCTCTCACCCACTTTCTGACAAGACACGTTATGTATATATACAAAGAGAAATAAGACAAAAAGAATTTAATATTTAGGTCCTATTACTCATAATAGTAATATGTACAAAGAAATTCACAGTGGGTTCACTGCTCAACTCCACCTCCTGGACTCTAAACCTTGGACTCCTAATTCATTGGAGAGTTGTCTCGTATTAATATACACACACTCTCATATACAATACTATTGGATCAAAAAATGTCTCAATAAAATAGCCAAGAATGGGACATTTGTCCATCAGCTCAAATTGCCTACACCTTAGTTGGGTACTTGTCATTTTATAGAAATCCCACTAAAATTGTAGCAACCCCTGGTTGTTTTTCCATGTAAATAAAAATAAGACCAAGGTCATGGGACACATATTCCAAGTTGAATGGTGAATAAAACATTATAGTGGACATCACTTGTGGTTTATTTATGGCTATGGAAATTGACAATGATGATTGGCAAAGGCAAAGTGGAAATAAATGTCATTTAATTATGAAAATAAAGGAAAATAGGAGAAAATGAAGATGAAGAGACACAAATTACATGAAAGGGAAAATAGAGGGAAAATGAAGAAAAAAGAGACATCAATACTAAACATGCATCAAAGAAATAGTGCACAACTTTTGTTGGTTCAGTTTTGGCTCTCTCCTTTCATTCTCTCATTCTCTCATACTCTTGAACACTTAGAGTATTATTAGAGCATCCTTGAAGCACTCTATCATTCACTTGGATTGGAGAAAGAAAGCAAAGGAAAGCAAGGGAGCGCAAGGAGATAGTTGGATCTACAACTACAGTTCGATTGCTTTGCAAGTAACATGTTGCATGTGTGATTTCCTTACTAGTTTTTGGATGCATGGTATATGCATGTGGTTCCTTTGTTATGTGTCGTCATTTGCATGGATATTTTCCTGGATTGACAGTGGTTTCAACCTTGCCTTGCCATTTTTTGCATAGCCATAATGTTGTGGGTTTCCCACTTCTTCTTTTCTTTTTCCTAGTTTGTGCTTAGGTTCCCTTTAGTTGTGGGTTGGAACAAACGCTTTGGATCCTTGCAAGAACTTGGGTTGAGTAATTAGTTCCTGGAGCCTGCAGGTTGGGAAAAATTCTCTAGAGCCTTACGGGTTGAGTTACTAGTCCCTAGAGCTGCGGGCTGCACTAAACACTCTGGAGCCCTGTTTTAGTTGTGGCTTGAGATACTAGTTTATGGAGCCCTGGAAAGCTTGGGTAGAGGTCGATATGGTTGATGTTAGTGATTTGTGGACCTCATAGATTAGATCACTGTGGTTCAATGTTGAGGTGGTTTGGCTTCTAGAAACCCTGGTTGGTTTTGTTTTGGTTTAACCCTTATGATCCCACATTCATGCTTGGAATATGGCACATGGGTGATTGGATGAAATAGAGATTTGGTTCAGTCCAATTTATGGTCGGTTGGTACGTGGAAGTTCCTCACTTGGTTGTAATTTTCATATGTTAATATGAGATATTTTCCTATTGTGATCTATGAGCGTTTGTGGTGATTATGTTAGTGATTTTATGGCTAATGTTCCATGGTTTCCATTATGTAGATTTTCCTGTAAATTCATAGCTGATGTAATGTGCTAAAACGCAAGACAATAATCTACTCTACTCTTTAAACAGTTAAAACCAATAGATCGATGAAAACAATAATCAACAAGAGGAAGATAATCAAAGACACATAACACATTTTTTCTCTAGGGAAAGCCACTGCTCCAAACCTCGAATATCTATTGCATTAATCAGAAATCTGAGTGATAATACAAATCTTTTTCTAACTAGAACAATTCCTGCACAAGTATGATCAACTCTCTACCTCACAAGCCCGCTTTGGCCTACACTTAGCCAATTTTGTTGCTTTCCAAGCCCCTATTTCTTTGCACAATTCATGTGAGGATCAACCCATATTTAATTGGGAAATCCTTCCTCCATAACTGCACAATCCAAAACTAGGTCCTTCTTTGATTGCATGCATGACCTATACAACTCGGATCATCATACAACTCATAGTACACTGTCCCTGCACTCTAGTCTCAATTGGGTCTTTCTTTGAACTGACATGCATTGTTTTCTCATGAGGGAATATTCAGTTAACTGGAGTAGCACTAAGGATGCACCAGTGTACCAACTCACTACTAGACCTCTAATAGTTCCACAAACAGTTAGAACTAATTTAACTGTCTATAACTCAGTCAAACTGAGTTATCTAATTACAACTCAAATAAACTCATCCTGGACCCCTAAAACTTAGGGAGAACATAAACATGACTACAGAAAGACTTCCAACTCAAAATTCCAAAGCTAATTAAGTTAATTAAGTTTAATTAACTATGTACAAGTTGCTATGAGAATAGAATTCGATTTTAATTCACAGTTTAATTCAAGGACAAATTAGACTGGAATTTCTTGTTGTCATTTCTCAACATTCCCTCTCAAAAAGAAAGGGATTATCATCTACCCCTATCCTGTCTCTGTGAAACTCGAATTTACATCTTGACAATGTCTTTGTAAAAATGTCAGCATCTTTCTCCTTCGTGGGAATTCACCCAACAACATAATTCACCTCAATACAAAATCTCGAAGATGATGATATCAGATATCTATATGCTTGGACCGATCATGAAAAACTGGATTTTTAGAGAGTTTGATACAACTCTTATTATCGTAGTAAATCATGGTTGGATCCATCTGTTGACCAAATAAACCAACCAGAATCTTCCTCATCTAGATGGCCTCACATGTTTCCTGAATTGCATCCATATACTCTGACTCTGTCGAACAGAGTGCAACTGATCTTTGTTTCTTGCTGTACCAAGAAATTGTGGTTGACCCAATACTGAAGATCCATCCTGATATGATGTTCATGTTGGATGGATTCTCTGCCCAATTTGCATCAGTCAAGCCTTGAAACTTTACTCCCTCTGTCCGTCTGTACCACAATCCACACTGAGTAGTGCCTCTGAGGTACCTCGACACATGCTTTTCCACCTTCCAATACAGCTTGGTATGCCTAACCATCGCTTGAATAAGCTGGTTAAGTTCATAACACATATCCGATCATGTGTTCACAAAATACATGAGTGAACCCACAAGATGCCTGTAGAGAGTAGCTTCCACTACTTCTCCCGAAGTAGCATCCTCCTTCCTCCAGTTACCTACTAGAGGAGTCTCCATGGGTTTGCTACTCTCCATGCAGAACCTCCTGAGTATCTTGTTGGCATACTTTCCTTGAGACACAAATAGTTCCCCATCACCCTACCATACTTCCATGCCTATAAAGTAATGCATGAGCCACATGTCCTTCATCTAAAACTCTCTTGCAAGATCCTCCTTGCAATACTTGATTAGCTGATCATCACCGGTCAAAAGAAAATCGTCGACATATAACACAATGATCAACAATTTACCTTCCACCACTATGTGGTATAGACTTGCATCCACTTCACTCTTGGTGAAGCACAACCTGATGAAGTAGTTATTGATCTTGGTGTACCAAGCACGAGGTACTTGCTTTAGCCCATACAATTCTTTCTTGAGCTGACACACATGCGACTCATGGTCGAAGGTCTCAAAACCTTAAGGTTGCTCTATGTACACCTCTACCTCAATCATTCCATTAATTAAGGTTGTATTTACATCTATCTGATGTATCTTCCAACCCATCTGCTCTGATAGTGCCGATATAGATCTAATCGATGAGTACCTTGCAATAGGAACAAAGGTTTCATCATAGTCAATCCCCTCTACCTGTGAAAAGACTCGGGCCACAAACATGGCCTTCTGCTTCTCCACACTACCATCTGTAGCTTTGTTTACCTTGTAATTCCATATGGAGCTCACAATTGACTTGTCCTCCGGTCTCGGGACCACATCCCAAACACTGTTACGAACTATGGAGTCATACTTCTCCACCATGGCATCAACCCAAACTAGTTGTTGCACTTCCTCCTCAAAGGAAGATGACTTTGTCTCAACACATCCGATCACAAGAGCCATGTATCCAATGTATCTCTCAAGTGACCTCCTCTTCCTGCGATGAGATGTGGGATCTCCCACATTCTCCCATGCATCTGCAATAACCTGTCAGCCTCTCTGGTGTGATTTCTCCCATCTCTAGAAGAATTTTCCTGAGTGGATGTCTCCACTACTGGATCCTCTGCATGTGGCTACTCCACATCAATATGAGGCTCCTCAACCTTAGGAGCTAAGAGCTGCTCAACCACATGCATTTGAATCTCCCTCTCAAGGGAAACTCGCATGGCCTTCTCCTCATCGAACCTGACATTCCTGCGAACCATTGTCATCCTACTGGTTGACGAGTACACCCGATAGTTGTGAGGTGTATTAGTTTACCCCACAAATATCCCCAACTCTATTGTCAACTAAAGCTTCTTCTGTGCATCTTGGTCACATCGAAATATTCTGATGACCCAAAAATCCTGAAGTGACCAACATCTGGTCTCTTACAGGAGAAAGGATCCTCTAGTGTTTTCATCCCAAGTATGCGATGCGGGCTTTTGTTCTGCAAAAAAATAGTTGTGTTACATGCCTCAACCCATAAGTGTAGTGGTAGGCTCTGATCATGCAATATTACTCATGTTTCCCCTACAATGCTTCTTTTCTTCCTTTCGGGCACCCCATTTTGCTTCGGGTTATGGGGTGTCGTCAACTCCTATTTAATCCCTTCCGCCGCACAAAAATGATTAAACTCATTTGAGAAATACTCACAACCATTATCACTCCTCAGAGCTTTAACCTTCTTTCCAGAATCTTTCTCAACCAATTCTTTAAATTCACAAAAATTCATGAAAGTTTGATCCTTCTTTTGCATGAAAAATATCCAGCATTCACGAGAAAAGTCGTCAACAAATATAACATAGTACCTGTGTTGGGTTATGGATGTTGTCAAGAATGGTCCACAAAAATTTGAATGGGCTCACTCTAAAATCGCCTCTGCTCAACTGTCTCTGTCGTGAAAGGAATCCTTGGTGTATTTTCCCAAAGTACACCCCTTTCATGTATCAACTTTCTCTAGCATACCTTTGTGAAGACCAGTAGAGATATGTTGCATGATTTTCAAAGCCCCATGATGCAGTGACCCAATCGCCTGTGCCACAACTCACCAACGTCTCGGATCTACACCTTCTCTGATTTCGTGCTCAAAGCAGCACAATCCTCTACCTCCAACTTATAGATATTATTAACTTGAATCACTATCTTCTTTACCTAACCCGTGGCTATATGTTGAAGGAACGCCTTTCCTTTGCTAAAGACCACATCATAGCTCTATCCTCTAACATGGTGATTGATACTAAATTATTCTTCAACCCGAGAACATACATAACATCTCTCAAGGTGAGAGGAGAACCCTTCTCCCTCTGAAAAGTAACAGTGCCCAATCCAGTAGCACTATACCTCCTTTCGTCACCCATCTCGATATGCATGTGGAGATCCTTCTCCTCCAGGTCAGTGAACAACTCCTTGTCACCTATCGTGTGGAATGAAGCTCCAATGTCAATGTACCATATACTACCCATCATTGATGACACCATGCATGCAATGAGAGTAAATTCCAATTCGAATTGAGAGGCCAAAACCTCACCCGCCGCTCCTTCGGAGGACTTCTTGAGCGGAAATTTTGCAGCAAAATGTCCCAACTCATGACAATGAAAGTACTTAACTTTTGACATGTCTTTCTTCTTGCCTCCATGACAATAATCTGATTTGGAATGGACACCTTCCCTTGCCTCTTCCTCGTCTTACCCACTAAGGCACAATTTACATCATCATCAATATTTGATGAGGAACCATCTCTGGTGTTCTATCTGATCTCCTTCTGCAACAAATCTGTAGAAAATCCTATAGATTCACAAGCTCATGCAATGTACTAGAACATAGGACAAGAAACTGCTTCTACTTTCAACTAGTGGAAGCCAATAGATCGAAAGGAAGAAAAGGATTATGAACAATATGAACAATGGAATTTCGCAAAACCACTGCTCAAAACCTCGCTATTTGTATTGCAGGTATCAGAAATATGAGTGAAGATACAAATCTTGTTCTCACTAGAACAATTCGCACAAGCAATTATGAACAATACAAATAGCGGGGTTTTGTATTGCATGTATGGAATTTCTGATAAATGCAATACAAATATGAAGATTGAGGATGAAAACAATATGAACAATATGAATAATGGAATTTCTTGTTGCCATTTCTCAACACTCCTTCTCAACAAGAAATGGATTATCAGCTACCCTGATCCTGTCTTTGTGAAACTCGAATTTACGTATTGACAATTCCTTTGTCAAAATGTCAGCATCTTGATCCTTCGTGGGAATGTACTCTAACAACATAATATGCCTCAATACACAATCACTGAGATGATTATATCGGATATCAATATGCTTGGACCAATCATGAAAAACTAGATTTTCAGAGAGTTTGATACAACTCTGATTATCGTAGTAAATCAAAGTTGGATTCATCTACCGACCAAACAAACCAACTGTAATCTTCCTCATCTAGATGGCTTCACATGTTTCTCGACTTGCATCCATGTACTCTGCCTCTGCCAAACTAAGTGCAACCGATATTTGTTTCCTATTGTACCAAGAAAATCTTGCTAACCGAATATCGAAGATCCCTCTTGATGTGCTCTTCCTGTCGGATTGACTCCCTACCCAATCTGCATTGGTGAAACCTTGAAGTTTCACTCCCTCTGTTTGTTTGTACCATAATCCATACTAAGTAGTGGCCCTGAGGTATCTCAACACATGCTTTTCCACCTTCAAATACAACTTGGTAGGCCTAACTATCGCTTGACTAAGTTGGTTAACTACATAGCACATATTCCGTCGTTATTCACCAAGTACATGAGTGACCCCACAAGCTGCCTATAAACAGTAGCTTCCACTACTTCCCTTGAAGTAGCATCCTCCTTGCTCTAGATACCTGCTAAAGGAGTCTCCATGTGTTTTCTGCCTCCATGTGTTTTCTACTCTCCATGCAGAATCTCTTGAGTATCTCATTGGCATACTTGCTTTGAGACACAAAAAACTCCCCATCTCCCTACCATACCTCCATTCCAAGGAAGTAACGCATGAGCCCCATGTCCTTCATCTCAAACTCTCTTGCAAGGTCCTCCTTGCAAGACTTGATCAACTAATCATCACCTTTCAGTATGAGATCATTAACATAAAGTACAATGATCAACAATTTACCTTCCACCACTATGTGGTATACGTTCACATCTACTTCACTCTTCGTGAAGCCCAACTCAGTGAAGTAGATATTTATCTAGGTGTCCCAAGCACGGGTTTCCTGCTTTAGCCCATACAACACTCTCTTGAGCCAGCACACATGTGACTCACGGTCAAAGGTCTCAAAACCTTCATGATGCTCTATGTACACCTCTTCCTCAATCATGCCATTAAGGAAGGATGTCTTCACATCCATATGATGTATCTTCCAACCCACCTGTCCTGATAGTGAAAATATAGATCTGATTGACGAGAACCTTGCAACAGAAGCAAAGGTCTCATCATAGTCGATCCCCTCTACTTGTGAAAATCCACGGGCCACAAATCTAGCCTTATGCTTCTCCACATTACCATTTACAACTTTCTTTACCCTATAAATCCAACCAGAGATCACCACTGACTTGTCCTCTGGTCTCGGAACCACATCCCAAACACTATTATGGACTATGGAGTCATACTCCACCATGGCATCAACCCAAAACGGTTGTTGCACTGCTTCCTTAAAGGAATATGGCTCTGTCATAACACATTCGCCCATAAGAGCCATGTATCCAGTGTATGTCTTAGGTGACATAATCTTCCTACGCTGAGGAGTGGGTGCTCCCACATTCTCCCGTGCATCATCCAACAATCTGTCAGCCTCTCTGGTACAATTTCTTCCCTCTTTGGAAGACTCTACCTAAGTGGATGTCTCCACTCCTAGATCCTCTGCATGTGGTTGTTCCACATCAATCTAAGGCTTCTCAACCTTAAGAGCTAAAATCTCCTCATCCACATGTAGCTCATGCTCCCTCTCAAGGGAAACTCGCATGGAATTCTTCTCTTTGAATTTGACATCCCTGCGAACCATTATCATCCTGCTAGTCGGCAAGTACACCTGATAGTTGTGAGGTGTATCAATATACCCCACAAATATCCCTAACTTTGTTATTAGCTCAAGCTTCTTCTGTGCATCTTTGGTGACATGGAAATATACCAATGACCCAAAAATCCTTAAGTGACCAACATCTGGCCTCTTACCAGAATAAGCCTCCTCTGGTATATTCATCTCAAGTATCTGATGTGGGCTACAGTTATGAACATAAACAATGGTGTTGCATGCCTTAGCCCACAAGTGAAGTGGTAGGCCCTGATAATGCAACATCACCCTCGTTTCCCTTACTATGCTTTTGTTCTTCCTCTCAGCCACCCCATTCTGTTGAGGGTTATAGGGTGTCGTTAACTCCTATTTAATCCCTTTCATTGCACATAAGTTCTTAAAATCATTTCAGAGATACTCACCATTGTTATCACTCCGTAGAGATTTAACCTTCTTTCCCGAATCTTTCTCCACCAATGCTTTAAACTCACAAAACTTTGTGAAATTTTGATCCTTTTTTGGCATGAAAAATATCCAGCATTTACGAGAGTAGTCATAATTTTTTTTTACATAATACCTGTGTTTGGCCATGGATGCTGTTGAGAATGGTCCACACACATCTCAATGGACTCTCTCTAGAATAGCCTCTGCTCGATTTTCCCTGTCATGAAAGGAAGACTTGGTGTATTTTCCCAAAGTATACCCCTTGCATGTATCAACTTGCTCAAGTGTACCTTTGGGAAGACCAGTAGAGATTTGTTGCAATATCTTCAAATCCCCATGATGCAAGTGGCCCAATCGCCTGTGCTACAAATCACCAACATCTCGGATCTGAACCCTTTCTGCTTTTGTGCTTAATGCATCACACTCCTCTACCTCCAACTTATAGAGATTCTTCACCCGAATCCCTGTCTTCTTTACTTGACTCGTGGCTATGTGTTGAAGGAACACCTTTCCTTTGGAGAAGATCACATCATAGCCTCTATCCTCAAGCATGGCAACGAATACCAAGTTCTTCTTCAGCCTGAGCACATACATAACATTCTTCAAGGTTAGTGGAGTCTCATGCTCCCTTTCAAAATTAATCGTGCCCAATCCAATAACACTATACTTCCTGTTGTCACCCATCTTTATATGCATATGGAGATCTTTCTCCTCTAGGTCACGGAATAACTCTTGGTTGCCAGTCATGTGGAATGAAGCTCCATTGTATAAGTATAATACACTTCCCATCATTTATGACACCATGCATGCAATGAGGGAAAATTCCAATTCAAATTAAGAGGCCAAAGCCTCACCCGCCGCTCCTCTTGAGGACTTCTTCTTGGACTTCTTGAGTGGACCATTTGTAGCAAAATGACCTAGCTCATGACAATGAAAGCACTTAAATTTTGTCATGTATTTCTTCTTACCCCCATGATAAGAATCTGATTTAGACTGGGAAGCTTTCCCTTTCCCCTTCTTCACCTTAATCGCTAAGGCATAGTTCTCTTCATCATCACTCTTTGATGAAGATCCATCCCTAGTGTTCCTCTTGATCTCCTCCTGCATCAAATCCAACCACAGTCATTCCTAATCTGGTAGCTTCTCCCAACTATTGACAAAGTATTGATAACTATGCCAACTGTTTATGAGTCCTAAGAAATCAAGACTCACCATATCATCCTCGACAACCGTGATTCCAACACTTCCAAGTTCACCACGACACTGAGTGAACTTGGTCAGGTATTTTGGAATTGTCTTGCCTTTCTCCATTTTATTTTTTCGAAGTTTGTCCTTCAGTGCCAATTTCCTTTGGTCACTGTTGTTCTGATACAAGTTCGTCAATGTTTTCCACATAGCATATAGAGTTTCCTTACCATGGAGACTCGAGACAATGTGGTCTCGAACTCCCTCAAGGATTATCTGCCTTGCCTTCACCACATACTTCTTCCATTCGACCAAATTTTGTGCATCTGATGTTGTTGGCTTAGGAATTTCTTGATCAATGAATTCCTTCAAGTCATTATCCTCTAGCAAAACCTCCATCTTGTCCCTCCAGGCTATAAAAATTGAGCTTCCTTCCAACGCATATGTGAGCTGCAAACCATAGAACGCCATCTGCTGATACTGAAGTATGTATTGCAAATTTGAATTTCACTTGCAAACCAAAACTCAAAACTTTGAAATATCCTCTAGTATAATGTTCTCAGCTTCAATACCATGTAGAAAATCATGTAGATTCACGAGCTCATGCAATGTAATAAAGCACAAGACAAGAATCTACTTCTAGTTTCAACCAGTGGAAGCCAATAGATTGATGAAAACATATGAGCAAGAAGAAGATAAATCAAAGGCACATAAAAAAAGATGTATCTGGGGAAAGCCACTACTCAAAACCCCACTATATGTATTGCATATATAATAAATATGGGTGAAGATACAAAGCTTGTTCTCACTAGAACAATTTCGCACAAGTATGCTCAACTCTTTCAACTCACAAGCTAGCTTTTGGCCAACACTTAGCCAATACTATAGCTCTCCAAGCCCATAATATATTGCGTAATTCCTAGGATGAATAGCCCATATTTAAAGGGAATTCATGCTTCCAAAATTTCACAATCCAAACATAGGATCAATCTTTGATGCATACATGATATTTACACTCCAGTAAATAGTACAACTGATAGTACATTGTCCCTGCACTCTAGTCTCAACTGGGTCTTTCTCATAATTGACATGCATGAGTTTCTGATGAGGGAATCTTCAATTAACTAGAGTGACACTTGTGGATGCACTAGTGCACCAACTGACTGTTAAATCTCTATAAGCTCCTCAAATAGTTTGTAACTAATTTAACTGAACTTAACTTAGTAAACTAAGTGATCTAATTTCCAACTCAATTTAAACTCATACACGGCCCTTAAAACTTAGGGAGAACATATACATGACTACAAAAAGAATTCCAACTAAAAATTCCTAAGTTAATTAAACTTAATTATCTATTTACAAGTTTCTATGAGAATAGAATTCAATTTTAATTCACAATTTAATTCAAGGACAAATTAAACTGGAATTTCTCGTTGCCATTTCTCAACAAAATCTGACCACAGTCGTTCCCAATTTGATAACTTCTTCCTCCCATTGACAAAGTCTTGATAGCTATTCCAACTCTTGGGAAGGCCTAGGAGAGCTAGGCTCACCATATCATCCTCCGCAACGGTTATTCCAAAACTTCCAAGCTCATTACGACAATGAGTGAACTTGGTCAAGTATTTTGGAATGGTCTCGCCTTTCTCCAACTTAATTTTTCGAAGTTTGTCCTTCAGTGCCAACTTCCTATGGTCACTATTATTCTAGAATAGTTTCATCAATGATTTCCACATAGCATACGGAGTTTCCTTCCCATGGAGACTCGAGACAATGTGGTCTCGAACTCCCTCAAGGATTATGTGCCTTGCCTTCGCCACACACTTCTTCCATTCGGCCAGATTCCGTGCATCCGATGTTGTTGGCTTAGGAATGTCTTGATCTATGAGTTCCTTGAGGCCATTATCCTCCAACACTTCCTCCATCCTGTATTTCCAGGCTATATAATTCGAGCTACCTTCCAAGGAATACTCGAGCTTCAAACCATGGAAATCCATTTGCCGATCCTAAAGTATGCATTTCAAATTCGAAGTTCACCTGTAATCCCAAACACAGAACTTCGAAATCTCCTCTAGTGTATTGTCTTCAGCTCCGATACCATGTAAATTTTCTTGTAGATTCACAATTGATATAATGCACTAAAATTCAAGACAAGAATCTACTCTAATATTTAAACAACGAAAACCAATAGATCGATGAAAACAATAATTGAAAAGAGGAAGATAATCAAAGAAACATAACACAATTTTTCTCTGGGAAAAACCATTGCTCAAAACCCTAACTATCTATTGCATTAATCAGAAATCTGAGTGATAATTCAAAGCTTGTTCTCACTAGAACAATTCCTGCACAAGTATGATCAACTCCCTACCTCACAAGCTTGCTCTGGCCAACACTTAGCCAATTTTTTTGCCTGCCAAGGCCCTATTTCCTTGCGCAATTCTTGTGAGGATCAACCCATATTTAATTGGTGAACCCTTCCTCCATAACTGTGTAATCCAAAACTAGGTCCTTCTCTGATTGCATGCATGACCTGTACAACTCGGATCATCATACCACTGAAAGTACATTGTCCATGCACTCTAGTCTCAACTGGGTCTTTCTCTGAAATGACATGCATGAGTTTCTCATGAGGGAATCTTGAGTTAGATGGAGTAGAACTGAGGATGCACTAGTGCACCAACTCACTACTAGACCTCTACTCATTCCACAAACAGTTAGAACTAGTTTAACTGTCTATAACTTAGTCAAATTGAGTTATCTAATTAGAAATCAAATAAACTCATCCTGGACCCCTAAAATTTAGGGAGAATATATACATGACTACATAAATACTTCTAACTCGAAATTCCTAAGGTAATCAAGTTAATTAAACTTAATTAACTATTTACAAGTTGTTATGAGAATAGAATTTGATTTTAATTCAAGGACAAATTAAACTGGAATTTTTTGTTGCCATTTCTCAACACATTATGTTTGTATGTTGGTTATATGATGTATTCTATCTATGGCTCTTGACATGTTTTGATAATTTATTGAATAGTTGGTGAATGCATGATCTAACAAGTGTTATTGCAACTATATTGAGAGGGCATTAAACCTTCTTGGTGATTCACAAATGAAGTGCAAACTCCTATGATCATATATGCATTCATGACCTATAGATTTCACGTTTACCATATGTTTGATGAAATGCCTATCTTGGATTAGGAATGTCTAGGTCAAGTTCTTTCTTGAGTTTTGATTGGTTAGCCTTGCCATCGTCTTATTTATGTTTCTAGAAAGTTACAGACAATTATGGGCAGTTGTCTTGAGGTTAGTTTGAAAAAGTGTATTAGATCTGAGAACCATTAGCATACAATTGGAGTTTTTGGGTCATAATCGCATTGCGATTGGAACCACATAACCACATTGATGTTGTGTTGTACGTGCAATTGGGAAGTTTCCCTTGTGAAAAGAACTCCATCTCAGGGATTAATCACCTGGGGTGGTTTGTAGGCTCCTGAGTGGTCTGCATCCCTTGAGTTATGTCTGTAAGTTTCCGGTGTGTCGAACCCACTTCCATAACTATAACTTGAAGGTTTGGTCATATCATAATGAAACTCATCTCATGTTTACCCTAGTGAGATCGTAAAAGTGGGTAGATGTGGGAGGAGACATTTACAGATTGATATCAAAGCTTCCAAGTTCAAACACTTAGACTGGATGTGCTAGATGTGGTTGTTGTGCATGCATTCTGATTGTTATGGTTATCATGTATAGTAGGTCATACATGCGTCATGGTGTTTATTATTGCAGTTTGTGTCATCATGATGATGTTGGTGTCATTATGTACATATATTGTGCTAATTTGGATTTATTGTGCATACGAGATAGTCTCCCCTAAACTTCACTGAGGTATGATTTTGATTATGTATATATTTGGTTTATCTAGAATGACATGTTTGCAGGAGATAGAATATCAGAGATGATGAGTAGAATGGTGGATTAAAGTTCACGTGATTCTCCTCATAGATCAATTGAGAAGCAAGGATATGAGTATTCTCGTGATATAGAAGATACATTGAGAAGTTTGAAGGTAGAGATCATAAGTTGCAAGGTAGACAATAACATGTTGATTGAGTCATAGGAAATACTTTCCAAAGCTCAAGAATAGAAGAAGTTCATACAGTGATCCTTCAGAGTCTTTCATATTTGCATAAGCAGGGACAAATGAGGATTAGTCATCGATAAGAAGAAAGGACTAATGGGGCAAATGGTAGTAGGTCTCAATCAGGATGCGGGTTGGAAAAGGATGATACAGTCAGAGGTGGAAAATGGTTGGATACACCTGACATGAGAGGTAGCATTCATGGATTCTATTCTAGTTATGGTTTTCAGAGACATCATCATCATTACCGCCAACATCCTTAGAGGAGAAGTAATAAGAATTATTTTCTAGAAGAGTTCAAGAAAGTTAAGCCTCCTACTTTTGATGGGGATGTGAAGAAACTAGAAGATGCATAATAGTGAATACTTGTGATGAAGAAGTTCTTCGAATTGCATGATTATTCATAGAAAACGAAAGACAAGATAACAATCTGTCGACAGTGCTGGACTTGCCAACATGTCAACGGATCTCCCCAGTAAGAAGTCCCAACTAGACCTCAGACCATTTGGTGTAGGAGTCCTAGTAGTGGGTCATATGGTATCGCCTTGACCGCGGTTGCACGCAGAGGTAAGTAATATGTCCTTGTTGGTAGCAAGGGTGTGACATGCGCAACAAGCCAAGGAAGGTGCATGAATGGTTCTAACACATGGGAGGTGGAATGAGTGCGCCCCTTGGAAACCTGTGTAAACACGCAACGTGGAAGGGAACACATGAGCAAAGATGCATCACGAACTGGAAGGCAGGCGAACCAACAATCCAAAGTTATGGTTAAACCAACAACACATCTCAATAAGATTCATACATATACATAAAGATTCTATACATACATGCGTAAGAAAACATATACATATATCACTAGAGTAACCAAGTTAAATGAAATACAATAACAACATATGCATGAAACGTGTTGGCTCTGTTATATTAAGAAGTGAAAGTTCCAATCATACAATAAAAGCATGACCAACCACTAGTCCCGATAACGGAACATTGCAGTCACTTCTACTTGCTCCTCGAAAGAGATGTACTAGCTCTGCATTGTGGAGAAGGCAAGGCTCATTACAATACTCTCCAAGCTTTCTCTAAGATACTCCTATAGAAATATTGGCTTCCCAAAAGTCCCGTACAATGAGTTATGAGGTACTATAAATAGAAAACAGTGGGGTGTCCCTTGAAATTCCCCTTTGTGACTGTTCACCTACCCTCATGACTCTTTAACTACTCTATGATTGTTACATTCAACTATCGACACTTGGACTTTCACTTTACAAGATGTTACGTACAATCTACAAATGTACCCATGTGAGACAAAATGGGCTTGAGTAAGCCATGCAAGACATCACTAAGACTTAGACAACTGTGGGAAGACCAACTCTTCGACATCCTCATGATGGTTGACGGTGGCGAACTGATGCCATGCTTGGTAGTCCGTGATGGTGTCCGTGTACTCTACGGTGACATATTTATGGAAATAAACTCTTGCCTCTATTGCATCCAGGTACACTAGTTTGGCTCCTCTGTTGAACTCATTTGATAACATGTGCATCATTGTCTTGAGTGTGGCAAGATGAATGACATACTGATGCATAGTGTTTGTGTTGATCGCCAAGTTTGCGCTGGTGGCTATGCGCATCAACTCGTCAAAGTACGTGTCCAGCTCCAGTCGGATTTGATTATTTGTCTTTGCTTTGTTGAGTGTCCAAATAGATGGAATCGCATTCGCGCGCACAACAACATCTATGCTTCTGAACACCCATGCATGGGAAGCCTGCAAACTGGTGATGAGCTGCGGATTTCCTCATAGTTCCGGATATGACTCCAGATGCGTGCCTTCAACTCAACCACCTTGGGCTTCATCAACTTGGGCAAGTGTAATGGGGCTCCCTTGTATCTCATTGTTTATGTTTGCATGCGGCCAACAACAGTATGGAGATTTGAAAAGATACGTGCTCTCCTAGCATAGCGTTGCTGCCAACGTTGAGATGGACAACTGCCTTATGCACGGTACCGAATCTAGAATACAACATCCACATGAATGTCTCAAGGGATGATACTTCATCCAGTATCGCCTTCTTCAACTTTGCTCTGGCGGATGCTGTAACCTGTTCTCCTCCTTGCTTGGCCGTCTGTAACTCCTTAGCCATTCGCTCGTTCTCCACTATCAAGAAGAGAACACTCGAGCTGGTGGCTTCGGCATATGCTTTGGTAGCATCAGCCAATGCTATTGGATTCTTGCGCACATCATATATGATCAATCATTCTTCAAACTGTGTAGGAAATGTGTGGAATCCGGAGTAGTCACTCTGCGCGATTGCACAACTCTATGTTGCAACTCGTCGAATGATATGTTGTACATATCTTCTTTCGGATTGTCTTCAAGGATCTCAGTGTCTCCTTGATCACTCAGAACTTGCTCTTCTTCCAGATCTGGTGAAGTCGATGGGTCGACCTCTTGGTTGTAAGGCATGAGGATGATGTCTTGTTCTAACTTTGGTTGCTCCATCTCTGCATCCATCTGCTCAAGTATCTGTTCGATCTCTTGAGCGAAGTCTTGATCCTGCGATTGCTCAGCCTGTATGCTTTGTGCTAGCTACACGAATGAGTCTACATGTTGTATGGGAACAATTTCATCAATTTGTGCATGCTACGCCCCCTGATGTGTTTGTCCTTGTTGCGCTTCCTTCTCCCATCTGTGCAACTCTTGTTCTTCCCGGAGTTGCTACTTCAACTCTTGCAACTCCTTCACTATTTCCTCCATCCTCTTTTTATCTTTCTGCCTTTGTGCGTTCCTCTTATCGTGTCATCGCCTCTTCGCCACTATCTCCAAAGATTCTTTCTCCACAACTGGATCTGCCTTGAACTTGCAGCTTTGTTCTGCCTCTTTGATGTCAACAATCTTTCTCTTGCCTTTGTCACATGCAGGTATGTTACCCTCTTATGCTGCTAATGATGGTGCTCTCCTATTTTCTGCTTCGTTAACCATTCCATAGCTATGTCGTCAATTCATTAGGCCTGGAGAAGCTGTGACAATATCTCCATGCATCTTCCTCAGACCAATGACACGCCCCATGGATCCAAGGAAATTTCACTCTCGCACAATGATCCTTTACAAAGAAATGTGGGTCGTACGAATTGAAGCTTATAGTGTTGAAAGTAAATCTTTTAAACTCTTTTGTCTCGACATCAACATGATTGAGATTACGTATCTCATACAACCCGATCCGAAATGGAAGAGTGGGCCAGGGTGCCTTCTTCTTCCGATGCAGTCTAGCTGATAGTCCTACCAAGATGTGGTACGACACTTCTTGCATGATGAGCTTGTTCATGGCAAACTTCGGTAAAACATGCGGAGGCTTCTCTGTGCTGTACATCCATATGAAGGTGCCAAAAGGTGAGGCATACCAATCCGTTGTGTCGATCAGTGCCTCCATTGCTGCCTTCGACATGCAAGGTGGATCCTGCTCAAATATCATCTTGTACACTGGGGTGACAAAATTGTCTCAAAATTGTGTGATGACTCCGCAGAAGCTGCATTCAGAAAGAAATTTGCAATAAGTGTGTAAAGAAGTTTCCATTGATGTCCATGCCCACTTCAAACCTGAGAATTGATGACGGGCATAGATTGCATCCAGAATGTATGCGAACATGTAGATTTTTGCTTGCTAACCTTTGGGTAGTTTTCGCACTCTTCTCACCTGTTCCTTCAGCCTATGAGCCAACATATCAGACTAGTTACATGGTTTTCCTTCACTGGCCAGTTGGTCCAATGTGATCACCCAACTTTGCGAGAAGGTCTCCGTGATCTCTTGGCCGTATAAGCGGCATGCAAAGATGACCTAATACTGATATGCCTTCTGCAGTATCTTCATCTTGCAAATCTGGTTGGGTGTCATCTTGAACTTGGTTGGCTCCTTCACCTAGCTCCCCAAGATATCCCTAGAGTTTACACTGTTGTTGGGTCTGCTGAAGGGTGTCTCCATTATGATCACTGGCTTTGACAAGTAGTACATCTGTTGATAGTATTGTGCCCCGAAGGTAGCAATCTCTATTCCGCTGATATTTCTTAACACCATTGTCTTGGGATTAACGTACGAGATGATCCAATGTATCATGTCCGCGCATGGAAACATGAGATACCTGCATGCAATTTGGTACAAGCCAGACTTTTGGATATTCACATAGACCCTGCGGTCTTCCAGATCTTCCCCAAATGTGCCTGAGAATGTAGCATTGATATCCTACCATTTTAGCTTGATGTCTTTGTTTATGAGAATCTTGGTGTCTTTGTAAATCATGTTAGCACTCCTTCAGATCTCCAAGGCTAAGGAAGAGTCTAGTTGAGGTAACCACATGCCAACCTTTTGACTTGGTAGCTAGCCCTACCAAGCCAGAGAGGGCTCTCTCCATAAAATCACAGACAAGAGGGCTGGATGAATTATGGTTTTAGGCTAGTTATGATTGCATAGGTTGTTTTGATTTGATTTGATTGGGTTTTTGCTGGATGATGATATTAGGTCAAAAAGCTAGGTCAGGGAAAATAAGATATGATTGAAGACATTTAAAGGGGCAAGATAGGTAGGTGGGCTAGCACATTAGGGTTTCTTGGGATGAGATGATTCAGACAGGTGAGGTGCTAGGAAAAGCATGAAATATGTATTATTCCTAAACTGAAGAAAGATGAACAAATTATGAAAACTTCCCCAAAACAAAGCATGTGAGATGATTTATGTTTGTCAACTTGAAAGAGATCATACAATAGAAATGAAATGGAATATGGAGCAATAATACATTCATAGAAATGAAACTGAAGAAAAAACAATGCTAGACAACCATACCATAGGTATCCCAAGGAAATAGTTGCAACTAATCTATTAAAACTAGCCAAATTATGATACAATAGTGTCTCTGATCAATCTAACAACATCCAACCTTTGAAAAGACTGAAAAATACAAGATATAGGCCTCAAACAAACCCCTCCAAACCTTAGGGGTCGAATCCATGAGAGGAGGAGCAGTTCCACCAAAATTTGAACTGATAGCTAGAGTGTAGGGTGGTCAAAGTGACTCATCCCTAATTACAATGACACTAATTCATTACACCTCATAGAGTCTATTTACCTAATGTATTTACCCTAGGTAATAGTAAAAATACCATAATTACATTTACATCATCAATTACATCAGTAAAAACTTGATTTCCCAAGATGAAAATCAAATCTGGAGAAAAACAATGAAAAATCAGACAACTTGTCAAATGCGCCATCTCTTTGTCAAATGCAACATCTCTATGTCAAACGCACCATCCATCTTGCAGGTTGATTTTAATTGCCTTCCCGGTGTCCAAATTGAGGCCAGGATAGCTCATTGGAAAGCTTGTCTAGTCTAGTTTCCATACCTTTCTTCAGTTTCCAAAATGGTCAAGTTTTGACCCTCCGAAAGTTGATTCTACCAAGACTGGTCAAACGCACAACACCAAGGTGAAAAAGGAGGTAGAACATTGATTTTTTGTGTGTTTTTTCACCTTTTCACCTTCCATTTGTGAAACCAAGCCTAGAAAAGTTGTTTCCTGCATGTCTTCATCATTATGCATCCGTTGGTGGTCTTCATTTGGCCAAAAAATGCCTCAAACAAAAGCATAGCGCCCTTGGCATTCTAGTTATCACAAAACTGTGTATGATTCCTTGAAAAACACAAAAACTTCAAAATTACCCCAAAGCTTCTCAAAATTGTTGAAATGATTGTTGATCATGTGTTTTGTGCATGGATTGAGGCTTCAACAAGGATTTCAAGTCTTCCTTGCTCTTCTTGCTTGTTTAGGGCTTCAATCTTTGCACTAGATCTTCTAAGCTTTTCCCTTGCAATTATGTTCCGGATGGCATAATGCTTTTCCATCTTTCTATGAATGTCATTTTCTTTGTTGGCCTTGTCCAAGAGCTTCTCCAAATGTTGGTTTACCTTGTGAAGCCAATGCTTCTGCTTCTCATTAATCATGATGGCAAACTGTTCATTCCATGTGAGTTGATTTGCAAGCTCGACTTCTCTTTTCTTCTCTAGTTCTAGAGCTCTTTTCATCCCTCTAGTCCTAGGCCTTTGTCTTTGTGCTTGTTCTTCTATTTCATCTATCACACCATATGTTTCTAGTGTTTCTTCAAGTAAGACTTTAGCTTTTTCTACCTCTCTTTGAGATTTGATGAATTTCACTTCATCAATGAAGTGTTTTGTCTTCAGCTCCTGATTCTCCTTCTCAAGAAAGCTAATGACAAATTTAGACCTATCAAGATTAGTTTGTAGCTCCCTGAAGTATGCATCTTTTTCCTTGATGACTATGCTAATGTTCTCATTGTCATTATGCTCATCTAGGTCGACAAGGTCAAAATCCTGTTCTGTCTCATGGAGGTACTTCTCCTCATGCATGATCTCTGCCTCTGTCATCTTTTCTTTGCCTTTATGTACCTGCTTTGTTGGTGAATAAGGCAGGGGCCCTCCCACAATATGTGGGGCAAAAACCTGCCTATGACCTCTCTGATAAGTATGTGCCAATATACCCAAATCAACCCTCTTAGGCTTGATGAGCTAACCCTGCTTTATTTTCTTAGGCTCACTGATCTCAACTCTGCTAGGCGACTCAATGTGCTCATGAAATGGTGATGGTGAAGGAGACTAATTTGATGATGATGCATGATCTGTGGGTTGATATGGAGGAAGGGATGTGGAAGGATGTGACGATGAAGGCACATCTTGAACATGTTGAATATATGGATAGATGAATATGTCATTGGCTACGAAGGTACTCCATGCAATGTTAAATTGTTTGAGGTGACGGAGGACAATGATTTTCATGAGGGAGTGGTGGAAAATACTTTTGATTTTATGCTCATATTCCCTCTTTTGGACAATATATGCCATCTTGTCAATGCTCTGGAAGAGAAAATAAGGTGTGTTGAGCATCTTGACCCTTGTGAAGTGCATGAGTAGCCGGATATGATAGGTATAAAGTCTAGATAACCTTCCTTCACAAGTAAATTATCTCATGATGATTTTCATCATGGAAACATATCTATCTAGAAGGTAAGATAAAGGAAAAAACATCTTTCTTTCATTCTTGTATCTAGATTTGATATATGGCTCATAGTAATGCTCCTCCAAGTCTGTTTGCTTAAACCATTTTTCCCCAACATCTAGGATTCCAATAGCAGTTGATATGATGGAAGTGGACACAGTGAAAGTGACACCGGCAGGGGTTACCTGGTTGTCATGGAGATTGGAGATGAATAGTCTACTCAATATAGGATGATGTTGGACCTTTTTTACTTTCTCATAGAATTAAAAACATCCTAGATGCTTAAAGCATGTCACATTCATGGGAGATGCTTAAAACATCCTTTTTTTTGGCTTCCTCTCCTTTCTTTCTTTCTCCTCATTGGAACTTTTGTTTTCTTCTTCTGACATGGTGTCTTGCTATTTAAAACCCTAGGGAGATAAAATAGTAGTGGAATATAGGTATAGGGAGTTAGGAATGATGTGAGGGAATTGAGAGAGATGAGGGAAGCGTTTGGTGGTTTAAGGGAAGTGATGGGGAGTGGGAATGTGATGGGATTTGGGATAGGGAATTTTACTACAAGTTAGGGTTTTGTGAGCCTAGGTAAATAGAACACCTAGGTCTTAGGGTTTTGGGAATAAAGGGATTTGGGAAGTAGTGAAATGATATGAGGGTTGGGAAAGGGTTTAATAATGATATGGGAAGGGAATATAAGTATTAGGGAGTGAAATTGGAGGTGTGGGAATGAAACTAGGGTTTGCAGGTTTGAAAACTCCAAATTTCACACAAGAAACTTAATACCATGAATTTATGACTTGTGAAATGTAAGGAGGGTATATTTTAGTGCTACTTACTTGCTGGAGGAAGAAAACAACTAAACTTGAAGTTTCTGAGGCAATGGCACTTTGTTTGGAGCTAGTGAGAAATTTGGTGAAACACGCAGCGTAATACTAAAACGTGCCCTCCACTACACAAACGTGCAGTGTAATACACAAATGTGCCCTCCACTACACAAACGTGCAGAGTAATACACAAATGCACCCTCCACTACAAAAACGCACAATGTAACACTAAAAAGCACAACATAATACACAAATGCGCCCTCCAGAGCACAAACGCACAGCGAAAACTCTGTTTTGCTAATTTCACCTGTCAAACTCGAAAATTTCTCCTTTGTTGAGGTTGGTCGACCATGACAAGAGAAAATGAGGGATAAATGGATGTCTTGAGGGTTTAAATACTTGGTGGAATTTGATTTTGTTGATTTAAAACCCATTTTCTAATGTTTGAAATTGCTTTTGAAACATTGCATTAATACCCCTTTACCTTGTCTTTTTGCTTTGCAGATTGATCAATTGCTGGAGTAGACACTTTTTTATTTGACATTTATTGTCTAGTTGGCATGGTGGAACTGAGTTGGAAGATTGAGAAAAAGTTTCTTACTACATATAATTGACATAAAATTACATAAATAAAATAAAATTACATCTCTGTTTTTGGAATAAAATTACAATCTAGAATGAAACTCATACTTGAAATCAAAATTAGAGCTTTGGCAACCATCTTCACATGTTTGCAAATCCTCTTTAAATGAAAAATGGATATTATTGGTGTTAACTCTCATACTTTTGTTGGCCTTATGCAGTGAAATGGTGTTTTATTGGACCTTGAAAAAATGAAACCTAGAGACCTAATGAAAACCTTGAGTGAGCAGACTTCATGGTGACTTGACTGACATAAAGACATGATGAAATGAGCTTTTATGATTGATGTATGCTCAGTAAGACATGAAGGTGGGCTAGCAAGTATAGATTTTTGAGGGAGAGTGAGTTTTTTGACTAGGGCTACCATCAGTGAGTAAATTTTTGAATGAGGACCTAGGTGGAATGACAAAAATTTCTGAGCGAGACCCTAATATGAATATGAAAAGAGGATTTTTGATCACTGATGGTAGTATGAAAATACTGACTCTAACATCGGCCTTATTGGGGATGGAAACTCCTTGGAGGTGTCAAGAACACCGTAGACCAAGTGCCTAACCATGTGGGCCAATACGGTCAAAAATTTAAACTGAAATGCATGACTGAATGCTGACAACTCAAATAACACAAACTGACTTGAAACTGACTTGAAATTGACTGAAAATGACTCAATACTGACTTACTTAACTGACAACTAAACTTTGAAAATGGAAGAAAATTAGTGAAGCTCCATGGCCTTCACTTCGGGCTCCGAACTCCAGTGATTCTCTACTTCACACTTGCAAAAAGTTAAACTGTTATTTACAATGAAATCGGGAAATTTATGAGAAGTATGCTTAAGAAAAGATAGTGCTTAAGGAGCCTACCATTGATTGGTCTTCCTAAGCATGGTTATCCACTCATCTCATCTAGCATAAAAGCATTTTTCCCTTGCAAAGTTGAAATCCTATAAGGCCCTTTCCACAAATTTTCAAATTTACGGTGCTTACCCTTGTCCTCATTTCTGGCATCCCAACGGAGTACTACATATCCAATTTTTAAGTCATCCTCCTTTGTTTTCCAGTCATATATTTTCTTTATCTTGTCATGGAGCTTGGAGGTGTTATGAAATACCTCGTATCATGTTTTTTGAAGGTGAACCATTTGACTGATCTAGCGTTGTATATCATTCTCTTCACTTCCTGCTTCTTGTAATAACTTCATGACCGGGACTGCTAATGATGAAGGAAACATAGTATCTACTCCATACACTATTTGAAAAGGAGAGAGTCCAATAGATTTATTACTACTCAGCCGACCTGCCCACAATGCATTGATCATCTTTTTGTGCCAATTCTTTTTGTTGGCCTCCAACATTTTCTTGATGATACTGATCAAGCATTTATTGGAGGACTCCGCCAAACCATTTCCTTGTGGATAGTAAGCTGTTGAATGTCCAAACTTGATGTTATATCTGTCACAAAACTTAGTCATCTTCTTAGACTTGAATGCTGCCACGTTTTCTGTGATGATCTTATTACGACAACCAAAATAGGACAATATATTAGTTTCTAAAATTTGGATGATAACAAAATATGTTGCTTTCCTGGTTTGAATCGCTTCGATCCACTTAGTAAAATAGTATGTAGCTGTCAATATCCACTTGTGTTGTGTGGATGATGATGGGTGAATCTTGCCTATGAAGTATAGGCCCCACTGCTGAAAAGGTGCATGAATTAATATAGGTTGTAGAGGCAAAGGAAGAATGTTTCTTTTACTTTGGAAAACTTGGCACTTGTGACAACTCGTCACTGCCTTGTAGATATCTGCAAAAAGTGTAGGCCAATAGTAACCTGCTCTCAGTACTTTTTTGGCTGTGGTCTTCTAGTACAAGTGCCCCCCACAATCTCCTTTATGGAAGCCATTTATTACCTCTTTAGACTCATCTTCGGTCAAACAGTTCAACAACACACCTCCAGGATCCTTCCAATAAAATGCGTTGTCAATAATGAAATATTTAGAAGCCTTTAGTTTCAATGAACTTCTCTTAGCCTTAGACATACATGGAGGGGGTTTAGATGTTTCAAAACATAGATAATATCAGAATATCATGGAGATGACAAAAAGATATCGGATACCTGAATGAGATCTACTTCTTCTTGGTTGTGGGACAATGCTGATACAAGGTTGATATCTAGAGCATGGAGATTTGACTCATCCATGAGCTTGGTTAAGCCCTGACCCTTGATCAACTTGGTGGGCTTGATCTCAAGGTCATATTCTAATAATGTTGCTATCCATCTACCTCTTCTACCTTCTGGGTCATTCTGCACGAGAAATTCTTTTACCGTTGCATTAGGCACACAAGTGAGAGTATGCGAATGTAAAATGTAAACTCTAAAGTATTTCATTTTTTTTACCAAAGCCAAAGCTTGTTTCTCTATGATGTTGTACCTAAGGGTTGCATCTCTGATATTATGACTCAAAAATTCTATTGGTAGCTCAAACTTATCCCTTTTCACCGCTGCCATGGTATGCTCAGAACCAAAAGAGAATATTATGAAATCAATGGAGTTATTGAGACTGATTAAAACAGGGGCAGTGGTCAAGGAAAAATTTACTGCATGAAAGGACTTGCGAGCTTCTTCTAACCACTTAACATCATTATCCCTTTTCAACATATTTTTCAACTCTCTAAGATGTTCGACCAAATTAGGGATAGATCTGCGTAAGAAATTCATCTTACCATTGAATGCTTGGATTTCTTTCTTGCTGCGAGGAAAATCAATTTGCTGAATGGCTTCTACACGTGAAGGGTCAATCCGGATGCCATCCTTTGAGATGACGTGGCTGAGAAGTTTGCCTTCCTCCATGGAAAATAAGCTCTTCTTCGGGGGGAGAGAGATTTCAAACTTTCTGCATCTTTGGAAAATAACTCTTAAATGATGCAAATGTTCATCATTTGAATGTGGAAATACTTTCACATCATCTAAATACACAACCAAGAAGATATCTTTTTCATTGGCAAAGGATATGTCCATGGCACACTAAAAAGTGGCCCCTGCATTTTTGAGACCAAATGACATTTTTTCATATTTGAATGTGCCCCAAGGTGTGGTAAACGTTTTCTTTTCCTGATCATCCTCGTGCACTAAAATATGATTGTAACCGGAGTAGCCATCTAGCAGTGACATTCGGGAAGTGCCAACAACTCTTTGAAGGATATGATCCATTTTCGGAAGTGGATAATTGTCTTTCAAAGATACTTTGTTTAAGTTTCTGAAGTCTATGCAGAGCCTTATTTCTCCCATCTTCTTTCTCACCGGAACTAGATTTGATATCTAATCCGAGAATTTGATAGGAACAATGATGCCCGCCTTGAAGAGTTTGTTAACTTCTTTCTCTATGGACGACAACAACCTAGGGTTGATCCTTCTTAAATTTTATCTAAAGGGCTTTTGATCGGGTTTAATTGGGATAGCATGCTGAATTATTTTCTTGTCATACTCCTTTAAGTCTGCATAACCCCACGCGAAAACATCAGAAAATTCATATAGTAAATGAATATACTTTTCTTTTACCTCTGGAGATAATGATTTGGACAGACTGATCATTTTTGGCTTATCTGTTGTTCTGATGTTCACGTCTTTGACACCTTTCTCCATAGGAACCAAAGTAGGCTTCCTTGCTACATCATCTCGATCAAACAAATCTTCCAAAGGTATAAGACCTTTTGGAATATTGTTGTCCTTTAGCTGTAGTATATCAACTTGAGCTGCCTCGATGACTTGATCATCCTTGTCGTAAACTTCATCCATGGAACAATTCTCAAACTCTCCTTCACTCTGAAGAAAGTTATTTACCTGCTTATCATCCCAGAATACTTGCCAATATCGCAAGTTATCGGGAACAGAGGGCCGATGCTTTACATGAATCTCAAATTTCCTGTTTGAAAAGATGGGGATTTTGAAATTGCTTGCAGCTGTAGCCAATGAATCTACCATAAGATTCTGACTCCTTGGCACAAATGAAAGTGTATACTCAGGAAACATTCTCAAAATATCTAAAACAACATTCCTATATTGTCTCATTCGCAGATGGTTAGCTTGATATTCACCTTTAACTTGCTTGATCACAAGTTCTGAATCACCATACATAGAAATTATTTGTGCTCCCAATTATTTCAAGATCTTTAAGCCCGTGATTAGTGCTTCATATTCTGCCTCATCGTTGGTGCAATCAGAATCTAACTTATATGATCATAATCTAACATTTTGAGGGACCTCACTTGGCTGATGGTGTGGAATTCGGATCCAAATGCCAATGCCTACACCATCTTTCCCAAGAGCCCCATCAAAGTCCATGGTCCAAAGACCATCCTCCTCTTCCAAGTGTTGGAAATCTGATTTCTGATTTAGATCAACTTTCTGAACTTTTTCTTCATGCTTTTCTGAATTTTCCACTACCTTTTCTGATGGTTGTTCTAAGCTTTTCTCTACCTTGTCCAATGGTTGTTCTAATGAACTTGGCAGATTCTCCTTTTCCTTATCTAAAACTGCTCTTATACAATCTGAAATCTATGGTACATCTTCTATTTCTACAAGCTGATTGTCTACATCATTCAATCCACTATCATTATATAAAATAAATGATTCTAAATCTATATGTACAACATTTATAGGATGATTATTCGGCCTCTCCTTGCTAGTTATCATGAATTTCATTTTGGTCTCTTGGTACAATTTCCTCAATTGCCTGAAAACCGGGATGGTGGCATAGGAGAAGTCTAATTGTAGTGTGCCTCTTAGCTTTTCTCCCCATGACCTTGATAATAACATACAAAATCGTGGTTGTATATCAGCTACCACCACATCCGTTAAAACATTCTCCATCATGGTTTTCTCTAGGGATACTACCAAATCCTTGATTAGACCAAGATAATGGAACTTACCAGAATCACAAGAGTACAAGTCATGGTATGGATGAGTTATATCTAGACCCAACTTTTCCATGATGGCTTTGGGCATTAGATTATGGGAGGCTCCGGAGTCAAGCATGGAATTATGAAGGATGCACTGGTGCATTCTTAGACTCAGGTAAAATGGAGGAACCTCGCTATCTCCTGATTGACCATCTATGGCTAGACCAATAATCAATTCAAGATGGTAATCCTAAACATTAACCATGTCAGACAAAGGATCAAATTTCAACATTTTAATTATATCAGACTTGTAATGACTATTTTTGACTAGTTCAGTAAGAGGGACTAACACTTTTAATTTTGAAATTTCAGTTTTCAGACTGAATGAGCTAGATTTATCTACCTCTTTTTGGATGATGTCTCTCTTCTCGTGCTGATCTTTTGATGTATGATCCTTCTTCTGGCTGTCATGTTCCTTGTTTAGATTGCTTGTAGATAACTGATTGACTTTGTTTTGATTAGCTGCTACAAGCTCTTTACCTTTATTTTGATTACCTTGAGGATTTAACTTATGTTGGGTATCCTTCTGCCGCGAGGCCCTTTTCTGAATGGGAGTGATTGGGACATCCCTATTTCTCAAGGAATACCGTTTCTATTGAGAGCTG
The DNA here is from genome assembly GCA_031772625.1 of Pinus tabuliformis. Lineage (NCBI taxonomy): Eukaryota > Viridiplantae > Streptophyta > Pinopsida > Pinales > Pinaceae > Pinus > Pinus tabuliformis. The sequence goes on along the minus strand of CM062815.1, from coordinate 816,283,875 downwards.
AGTGCATTCAAGTATCCTCTTTGATAATAATCTTATTGGGTTTCCAATGCATAGTCATTTTCCAGTATGTAGTCTTCATATTTGGGCTCTTATGTTTTGTCGATGTACTCCTCATTTTCAGTCAAGAAAATGGGATGGTAATCTTTCCTGAAGAAGTGGTTCTCCTCGACAATCGGGTCTGTTTCATCCTCTAATTCTCCTTGAGCATAATTTTTCTGCAAGGGTGTCTGAATTTGCTACTGAGATGTTGATGCCTCAGGAGCTCTCTACTCTCTTTGTTTTATCCTGTACTGAGGCTACTGTTGGTTTCTGAAATTTGGATTTCTGACTTGTGGCTCCAGCTATCTATCTAAATTTATCATTCGGTTCGCCATCCTCTCCATGGTTCTGATCAGTGTGTCTAGTTTAAGATTGGTGGAAGAAGAAGGTTCCTCCTTAATTGTTACTTTCTTCTTTGGTTTCTCATGTTTTAATTGAGACTTTTTAATCATTAAATTTGCTTCCACGCTTACTGCATTATGCTACATTTCTTCCAAAGTTGTAGTATCTCTTTCCCTTATTTGATAAGCCATCTCCGGATCAAAGGAATCCGAATAGTGTTGAAGTGCCAAATCAGGTGGAGGTTTCATGTTATTCGGAATGGAATTGTAGATCAAATTGAACCTTATAGTAAAATCTTGAACCGTCTTATTTGGACCCCTTTTCAATGTATTGTACTCCGCCAAAATTTGTAATGGATTTTTATCTTCCTGCCATTGGGCTAAGAACAACTCATTTAGCCTCTGAGAAGTATCAATGGAGCTAGCTGCCAAACCACGGAACCATTTTTTCACATCTCCAAAAAAACTCTGAGCTATTAGTCTCATTTTGGCATCATCAGCATCAACCTCCTCTAGATCAATGAAATCATCCATTTTGTCAATATGTTGCTATGTTATGACTACCAGGATGCCATAAAAAAGAGGAAGTCTCTGGCCATAGGTCTGAGGTAAATCTGCCAACTGAGTAGGCAATACCAAAGGAGAAAATCTTGCCATGATTACTGGGGGTGGGTGTACAGGAACTATAATGGGTTGGTTTGGCTAGGATGAAGATGAAGGTAAGGATGTGGATGTTTTCAAAGGTGCAGTAGGAGATTTAGCAGAAGACAAACTTTCAACCTGATACAAAATATAGGCTTTTTCTGCAGTAATTTGAAGATGGTCAGCTAGGCTTTGAAGTTTATCAAAATTAGACAAAAGCTTGTGCTCAAGTTTTGAAAATTGGGATTTCGCAGAAGGTTGAGTAAACAAATATTTCGAGGCAAGTAAGTAAGAATCAAACTTTATGGGATCAAACACTATCTCTATAAGGCAAGACTTAGACTTTGAACAAAATAGGGATATCTCGAATTGAATATCAAAACGAATATCCTCAACACTTAGTATCTGATCTGGCTAGGAAGTGGTATTTCCTAATCTTTTACTTCTAGTCTCGGGGAGATGGATTTTAGGTTTTCTTAACAATCTTTCAGTATCATCAATAGGAGAAGGTGGGTTTGGGTCAGGGTTTGACCTGGTATATCTTTTAGGAGCTAGAGTCTTAACAGGGTCAAAGACTATGTGAGGTAATGATGAAGACCTTACTAATGGAATGAGGTCTAATTGAAATTGTGATTTTTTGAATCCTTTTCTTTCGAACAAGATTTCTAAATCTTCGACAGGATCAGCTGGATCAAGATCTGGATTTTTCTCTTGTGTGTCTCCTTGAAGCCAACTCTACAATATTGACACTGCAATTATGAAATTAGCCTTTCTGAAACTTAGTCTTATCATCCAGAGGACCAAATCTCAATGAAATCTTGTCGTACACCCAAGGAAAATGAATCTTTCATTCCCCGGCAACGACGCTAGTATGTTAGCACTCCTCCAGATCTCCAAGACTGAGGAAGAGTCCAGTTGAGGTAACCACAAACCATCCTTTTGACTTGGTATCTAGCCCTACTAAGTCGGAGAGGGTTCTCTCCACAAAATCACAGCCAAAAGGGCTGGATGAATTAGGGGTTTCTGCTAGTTATGAGTGCAGAGGTTGTTTTGATTTGATTTGATTAGGTTTTTGCTAGATGATGATATTAGGTAAAAAATCTAGGTTAGGGAAAATAAGATATGATGTAGACATTCAAAGGGGAAAGATAGGTAGGTAGGCTAGCACATTAGGGTTTCTTGGGATGATATGATTCAGACTGGTGAGGAGCTAGGAAGAGCATGAAAGATGAAACTGAAGAAAGATGAACAAACTATGAAAACTTACCCAATACAGAGCATGTGAGATGATTTCTGTTTATCAACTTGAAAGAGATCATAGAATAGACATGAAATGGAATATGGAGAAACAATACATTCATACAAATGAAACTAAATAAAAAATAATGCTAGACAACCATACCACAGGTATCCCAAGGAAATAACTGCAACTGATCTATTAAAACTGGACAAATTCTGATACAATAGTGTCTTTGATCAATCTAACAGCATCCAACTGAGTCCAACCTTTGAAAAGACAAAAAAATACAAGATATAGGCCTCAAACAAGCTCCTCCCAACCTCAGGGGTTGAATCCATGAGAGGAGGAGAAATTCGACCAAAATATGAACTGATAGCAGTAGAGTGTAGAGTGTTCAAAGTGATTCATGCCTAATTACAATGAAACTAATTCATTACATCTCATAGAGTCTATTTAGCTAATGTATTTACCCTAGGTAATAGTAAAAACACCGCAATTACATTTACATCAGTAAAAAATTGATTTCCCAAGATGAAAATCAAATCTAGAGAAAAACAATGAAAAATTAGACAACTGGTCAAACGCGCCATCTTTGTATCAAACACACCATCCATCTTGTAAGCTAATTATGACTACCTTCTCGGTGTCCAAATGGAGCCCAGGATAGCTCATTGGAAATCTTGTCCAGTATAGTTTCCATAACTTCCTTCAATTTCCAAAATGGTCAAGTTTTGACCCCTAAAAAGTTGATTCTCCCAAGACTACCAAACGCGCAGCGCCAAGGTGAAAAAGGAGGTTGAACATTGATTTTTTGTGTGTTTTTTCACATTTTCACCTTCCAGTTGTGCAAACCAAGCCTAGAAAAGTTGTTTTCCTCCATGTCTTGATCATTATGCATCCACTGGTGGTCTTCATTTGGCCAAAAAGTGCCTCAAACAAAAGCGGCCCTTAGTATTCTAGCTATCACAAAACTATGTATGATTCCTTGGAAAACACAAAAACTTCAAAATTACCCCAAAGCTTCTCAAAATTGTTGAAATGATTGCTGATAATGTGGTTTGTGCATGGAGTGAGGTTGTAGCAAGGATGTCAAGTCTTCCTTCCTCTTCTTTCTTGTTTAGGGCTTCGATCTTTGCATTAGCTCTTCTAAGCTCTGCCATTGCAATCCTGTTCCTCATGGCATAATGTTTTTCCATCTTTCTCTGAATGTCATTTTCTTTGTTGGCCTTTTACAGGAGCTTCTCCAAATGCTAGTTTATGTTGTCAAGCCAATGCTCCCGATTCTCATTAATCATGATGGCAAACTGTTCATTCCATGTGAGTTTATTTGTAAGCTCAACTTCTCTTTTCTTCTCTAGTTCTAGAGCTCTTTTCAGCCCTCTAGTCCTAGGCCTTTGTCTTGGTGCCTACTCTTTTGTTTCATCAGTCACACCATATGTTTCTAGCGTTTCTTCAAGTAATACTTTAGCTTTTTCTACCTCTCTTTGAGCTTTGACGAATTTCACTTCATCAATGAAGTGCTTTGTCTTCAACTGCTGATTCTCCTGCTCAATAAAGTTAATGACAAAGTTAGACCTATCAAGATTAGTTTGTAGCTCCCTGATGTATGCATATTTTTCCTTGATTACTATGCTAATGTTCTCATTGTCATTATGCTCATCTAGGTCAACAAGGTCAAAATCATGTTTTGTCTCATGGAGGTCCTTCTCCTCATGCCTGATCTCTGCCTCTTTCATCTTTTCTTTGCCTTTTTGTACCTTCTTTGTTGGTGAAGAAGGCAGGGCCCCTCCCACAATCTGTGGGGTAAACACTTGCCTATAACCTCTCTGATAAGTAATTGCTAATATACCCAAATCAGACCTCTTAGGCTTGATGACCTCAACCTGCTTTATTTTCTTAGGCTCACTGATCTCAGCTATGCTAGGTAACTCAATGTGCTCATGAAATGGTGATGGTGAAGGAGAATGATTTGATGATGATGCATGATCTGTGGGCTGAGATGGAGGAATGGATGTGGAAGGATGAGATGATGAAGGCACATCTTGAACATGTTGAATAGATGGATCGATGAATATGTCATTGGCTATGAAGGTACTCCATGGAATGTTCAATTGTTTGAGGTGATGGAGGACAATGATTTTCATGAGGGAGTGGTGGAAATAATTTTCATTTGATGCTCATATTCTCTATTTTGGACAATATATGCCATCTTGTCAATGCTCTGGAAGAGAAAATAAGGTTTGTTGAGCATCTTGACCCTTGTTAAGTGCATGAGTAGCCAGATATGATAGGTATAAAGTCTATAAAACCTTCCTTAACAAGTAAAGTATCTCATGATGATTTTCATCATGGGAACATATCTATCCAGGAGGTAAGAGAAAGGAAAAAGCATCTTTCTTTCATTCTTGTATCTAGGTTTGATATAGGGCTCATACTAATGCTCCTCCAAGTCTGTTTGCTTAAACCATTTTTCCCCAACATCTGGGATTCCAATAGCAGCTGATATGATGGAAGTGGACACAGTGAAAGTGACACCAGCAAGGGTTACCTGGTTGTCATGGACATTGGAGATGAATAGTCTACTCAACATAGGATGATGTTGGACCTTTTGTACATTTCTCAAAAAATTCAAAACATCCTAGATGCTTAAAACATGTCATATTCATGGGAGATGCCATGAGTTCCTTGGTATTTCTTGGCTCTAGCCTAAGGATTCTCCCTCCTTTGTTTGGCTTCCTCTCCTTTCTTTCTTTCTCTTCACTGGAACTTATGTTTTCTTCTTCTGACATGGCATCTTGCTATTTAAAACCATAGGGAGATAAAATAGTAGTGGAATATAGGTATAGGGAGTTAGGAATGATGTGAGGGAATTGAGAGAGATGAGGGAAGGGTTTTGTGGTTTAAGGGAAGTGACAGGGAGTGGGAATGTGATGGGATTTGGGATAGGGAATTTTATTACAGTTAGGGGTTTTGGGAGCCTAGGTAAATAGAACACCTAGGTATTAGGGTTTTGGGAATAAAGGAATTTGGGAATTAGTGAAATGATAGGAAGGTTGGGAAAGGGTTTAATAATGATATGGGAAGGAAATAGAAGTACTAGGGAGTGAAATTAGAGGTATGGGAATGAAACTAGGGTTTGCAAGTTTGAAAAGTCCATATTTCACACAAGAAACTTAATACCATGAATTTATGACTTGTGAAATGTAAGGAGGGTATATTTTAGTGCTACTTGCTGGAGGAATAAAACAACCAAACTTGAAGTTTTGAGGCAATGGCAGTTTGTTTGGTGCTGGTGAGCAATTTGGTCAAATGCGCAACGTAACACTGAAACGGACCCTCCACTACACAAACATGCAACGTAACATTGAAACTCACAACATAATACACAAATGCACCCTCCACTACACAAACATGTAGCGTAACATTGAAACGCGCAACGTAATACACAAACGTACCTTGCAGAACACAAATGCGCAACGAAAACTCTGTTTTGCTAATTTTACTTGTCGAACTCAAAAATTTCTCCTTTGTTGAGGTTGGTCGACCATGACAAGATAAAATTAGGTGTAAATGGATATCTTGAGGGTTTAAATACTTGGTGGAATTTGATTTTGTTGATTTAAAACCCATTTGCTAATGTTTGAAATTGCTTTTGAAACATTGCACTAATACCCCTTTACCTTGTCTTTTTGCTTTGCAAATTGATCAATTGCTCGAGTAGACATTTTTTGATTTGACATTTATTATCTTGTTGGCATGGTGGAACTGAGTTGGCGGCTTGAGAAAAAGTTTCTTATTACATATAATTGACATAAAATTTCATAAATAAATAAAAAAAATTACATCTCTGTTTTTGGAATAAAATTACAATTTGGAATTAAACTCATACTTGAAATCAAAATTAGAACTTTGGAAACCATCTTTACATGTTTGCAAATCCTCTTTAAATGAAAAAGGGATATTATTGGTGTTCACTCTCATACTTTTTCTGGCCTTATGCAGTGAAATGGTGTTTTAATGGACCTTGAAAAAATGAAACCTAGAGACCTAATGAAAACCTTGAGTAAGTAGACTTCATGGTGACTTGACTGACATAAAGACGTGATGAAATGAGATTTTATGATTGATGTATGCTCAATAAGACATGAAGGTGGGCCAACAAGTATATATTTTTGAGGGAGAGTGAGGTTTTTGACTGGGGCTACCATTAGTGAGTAAATTTTTGAATGAGGACCTAGGTGGAATGACAAAAATTTCAGAGCGAGACCCTAATATGAATATGAAAAGAGGAGTTTTGATCACTGATGGAAGTATGCAAATACTGACTCTAAGAAATCATAAAACTCATAAACACTTTCTCAACTTCATCTCCATTTGTGCTTCCATCAGTGTCCTTTGACCCTGCTCTCTTTGAGATCATTGAACTTGAACTGCTGAGAGACGGTCGAACACCTGCTATACCTGGAGACATGGTGACATGCATGGAAAGAAATTTGTCAGTTGAAAACCAAAGAAAACTTGAGGACTGACATGCAACATACCCGGTAGACTGATGGCAAGGATTGTGTAATTTTCACTGGGAGGTCGAAAGACTGACTGCCGGAACTATGCAAAAGGAAGTCCAGACTATCAGGAGGCTGGATGACTGTTGGAATTGCGCAATGTGCAATCTAGGCTAACCTGTTGGGTGTTAAGATTGTGAATGCGTAATTTCAGTCAGCAAGGCATGTAGGCCCAGGGACTGCATTGCGCAATTTTCTGGGCCAGCAGAGGACTGCCTCTTAGAATTGTGCAAATAAAGCATGGAGGACAATGTCTGGCCAATTTTGCACATTTTTTGGGAGAAAGGCAGAGCCTTCCCTCTCAGAAATGCGCAATGTTGTCCGAATAAGGCAAGGCTTGTGCCAAGGTTTCTCAGACCTGCTGATCGACGACTAAAACATATGAATATCTGAACCCATGGTGAAACTGAGTGTAAGCAAGAGTGAATGATCATGCATGCAAACATCAAATGCAATATTCAAAAAACAAGAAAACACGCATGTGTGTGAAACGGGTCACCACATCGACGACCGTTAGTGAAAAAACAGTGTCATGCATGCGACCGTTAGTTTCATCTCTGGTGTTGCTCCGCTGGCAGCAGGCTTGAATAATACCCTGGTGGACTCACGCAAGAACAAAAGCATCGCTCTGCTGCCAGCGAGCCTAGTAAGTACCCCAGAGGAGTTACTTGCAACACCTCTCTGTGCAGGAAGCCTTTCTCTTCTTTCGCTTTATTCATTTTTCATTTTTTTCAAAATTTTCAAATTTCCATTTTTTTATTTTCATATTTTGTAACTGTGCATATCACTTATTCATTTCAGAGGCATAAGAGGGATCCCGACTTATTGACTAAGTTGACAAGGATTAACCCTACTCTACCTTACTCTACCTCACCTTACTCTACTCTACCCTACTCTACTTATTGACTAAGCTGACAAGGATTAACCCAAAACAACCAACTAGACTAGGTGATACTAGTTAGCGTGCAAGCGTTGTGTTTTCACCAAGCTTCACTGTGAACAACACGTAATTTCCATTGATGTATCATGGACTGAAGACAACAAGTTCTTCATATAGAGGCAAGACGACAAATAACCAAGTATTGATAACTGCACAAGTTCTCTTGTACTTTACCCATCTTGTTTCAAGAGTTGCACACAGTCCATGCGAAACTATCCTACGAACATGAACATAAACAAGCAAACAAACCTGGAAACAAAGAAAAAGCAGAAGTAAATGCGTAAGCAAAGTGAGTAAGAAAAAAAACAAGCAAGCAAGGAAATGGACAAGGTAAGAAGCAAACATGCATGCAAGAAAACAAACCAAATGCAAACACTACTCCTACTCTTAAGCTAATGGTGCATGGGTCTGCTCATGCGAAGTGATACTTCCAATGCAACCACCGACACATTGGTTGACCCATGTTGGTGAAGGCATGGTTCGCGAACAACACATCTGTTTGAACCAATAAACATGAAAGATATAACAATGAAGACAAACACACTCCGAGTTTAAACGCGTCCACAGAACATAAGTGAGTGCAAGTGCATGACATGAAATCCATGGACTTACCATGATGTTGTGTGACATTGCATGCAGATGTTAAGCATACAAAAACTCTTGACTGTGACATGCAAGCAAATGAAAGAAACAAAGACAATTTGCGTCGTGGATGCGTTCTTGATGTGTAAGATTCCTCCAGTGCATTAGCGATGGGATCATGTAGTTCGAGTGGAGGGAACATAATTTGTGTGTGAGATTGATATTCAATGCATATAGATGAGTGATGAGGAGCCTCGGGTGTTTCAACAATTTCCTGATCAAAAGTGAAACCAACCTCAGGACAGCGAGGACCTGATATAACCATCAGCTTGGGATAAAGTGCCTTGATAGTCTGTGGTGTTTTGACTTCGTCAATAGATAGATAATCATAAACAAGTGGCTTTGAAAAATCAACCGTGATAGAATCATCGTCGCGATTGAATATGGGGGTAAATAGATCATGACAGCTATGATCACAAAAATAAATGATGTCATAAGCATCCTCATGATCGAATGAATCAAACAGAGGGGTGGATGAGAAGCAGAAAAATTCACCCTCTACGTTTCCGAAAAAGGTAGATGAAAAATCAAGTGGATTTTCAAAGAATGATTTTTCCTCTCCATTGTTGGAGGATAGACTGACATCTGGTGTGTTCTGCGAATGATCAACAATGGGTGCATCCGTAGATGGAGATACACATGCGAAGTCAGGGATGGCAGAATCACCGAATATGTTAAGGAAAAATGGAGGAGGCGCAGATAGAAGCTAATCATCCTTCGCCGCGACCTGATTCTCAGGCTCCCAGTCATACTCTTCATGAATAACAACGCAAGTCAGTTGTGCAACACTAACTCCATTGATAGCTTGATCATTGTTCACAATAGATGTAGAGTCTGGAATGGAAGAACAAAAGATAGTGCAATCTAGAGGATCAACAAAACACAAAGACGGAGGTTGAGGTAAGACATGCAAGTGACAATCCATGGGCTTCGCAACCAAGTCTGCGTGAAAATTGAGAGAAGTGATGTTGGGAGGATGTGACAATTGAAAAGATGTGTGTTCATGTTCTCCTACATCACTCTGCGGTGGTGCAACTGTTTGATGAGGGGAAAACGGAAAATCACTTGTGATGGTGACCGTGTCCATCTGTCATTACGCAGATCCATCACTGAAGTATGTTGAGTGGGGTTTGTGCTTGAACTTCTTCTTGAGATTGACATATTTGGTAAGACCATATTCAAATCTATCCATGAGATACTGGAATTTCATCTAACTTTTCGGAGCTTGAAACTGCAACACACAGAAGTAGTCCCAAAAATCTATATGCCATTCTTGCGGAGTCTTCAGTTGTTTTAATAGTTTTTTGTCAAGAGGTTCTGGACCAAAATGATGGAAAATAGATTCAATGAGATAACATAAGTTCTCAAGTGAGTGCACGTTACTGGGTGGTAGACTGCAACACCATCATTGTGGGGATTTGTGAAGTGTGTATGCAAGTAGTAGGCTGGCCTCTTCGTCAGAGAAGTCATCTACATCATCAAGAAATGCATAGAACTCTTATACGTACATAGGTCAGGCCACTTCGCCTTCACCATCATACGTGAAATTAGACAAGAGATCAAAAAACTCCCTCGTGATGTCGAGAGGTTCGGCATGCGAAAAACGTCGGGGAGGGATGAGTTTGATAGTATCCATGATAGATGTGCAAAGATTCAAAACAGGATGAGAGGACACAGATTCTCATCTGGCCATCCTTCTAGCGCCAGAAATGTTGACAGTGTCGGACCTACCAACATGTCAAGAAGTCCCAACTAGACCTTAGACCGTTTGGTGTAGGAGTCCTAACAGTGGGTAGTATGGTATCGCCTTGACCACAGTTGGGCTCAAAGGTAAGTAATATGTCCTTATTGGTAGCAAGGGTGTGACATGTGCAATAACCCAAGGAAGGTGCATGAATGCTTCTAACACACGGGAGGTGGAATGAGTGCGCCCCTTGGAAACCTGTGTAAAAACGGAGCTTGGAAGGGAACACATGAGCAAAGATTCATCACGAATTGGAAGGCAGGTGAACCAACAATCAAAAGTGATGGTTAAACCAACAACATGTCTTAGTAAGATTCATACATAAATATATAGAAAGAGTCTATACATACATGCGTAAGCAAACATATACATATATAATTAGAGTAACCAAGTTAACTAAAATACAATAACAACATATGCATGCAACGTGTTGGCTATGTTATATTAAGAAGTGAAAGCTCCAATCATATAGTACAACCACGACCAACCACTAGTCCCGATAACAAAATGTTACAGTCACTACCGCTTCCTCCTCCAAAGAGATCTACTAGCTCTACATCGTGGAGAAGCCAAGGCTCATTACAATACTCTCCAAGCTTTCTCTAAGATACTCCTATCAAAATCTTGGCTGCCCAAAAGCCATGTACAATGAATTATGAGGTACTATAAATAGCAAAGCGTGGGGTGACCCTTGACAGTCCCGTTTGTGACTGTTCACCTACCCTCATGACTCTTCAACTACTCTATGACTGTTACATTCAACTATCGACACTTAGAATTTCACTTTACAAGATGTTACATACAATTTGCACATGTACCCATGTGAGAGAAAATAGGCTTGAACAAGCCATGCAAGACATCACTAAGACTCAGAAAACTGTGGGAAGACCAACTCTTTGACATCCTCATGATGGTTGACGGTGGTGAACTGATGCCAAGCTTGGTAGTCCGCGATGGCGTCCATGTGCTCTGTGGTGACATATTTCTAGAAATGAAATCTTGCCTCTGTTGCATCCGGGTACACTGATTTGGATCATCTTTCCAACTCATATAATAACATCCGCATCATTGTTTTGAGTGTGGCTGGACCTGTGACATACTGATGTATAGTGTTTGTGTTGATCGCCAAGTCTGTGCTAGTGGCTATGCGCATCAACTCGTCAAAGTACGTGTCTAGAACAAATCAGACTTGATTCTTTGTCTTTTCCTCACTGAGTGTCCCAATAGATGGGATCACATGCACGCGCACAACAACATCCATGCTTCTAAACACCTATGCATGGGAAACCTACAAACTGGTGATGAGCTGCGGGAGTTCCTCATAATTCCAGATCTGACTCTGGATGCATGCCTTCAACTCAACCGCCTTGGACTTGATCAACTTGAGCAAGTGTAACGAGGATCCCTTGTATGTCATTGTCCATGTTTGCATGCAGTTGAAAACAGTATATAGATTTGACAAGATACATGCTCTCCTCACACAACATTGCTGCCAACCCTTGAGATGGACAACTGCCTTATGCACAGTACCGAATCTGGAATACAACATCCGCATGACTGTCTCAAGGGAGGATACTTCATCCAGTATAACTTTCTTCCACTCTGCTCTGGCTCATGCTGTAACCTATTCTCCTCTCTACTTGTCCGTCTGTAACTCTTAGCCATTTGCTCATTCTCTGCTATCAAGAAGAGAACACTCAAGTTGTTGGCTTTAGCATATGCTTTGGTAGCATTGACCAATGCTGTTGGATTCTTGCACACATCAGATACGATCACTCGTTTTTCAAATTATTCAGGAGATGTGTGGACATTTGGAGTAGTCACTCTACGCGATTGCACAACTCTATGCTGCAACTTGTCGAATGATATGTTGTGCATATCTGCTTCCAGACTTTCTTCAAGGATCTTAGTATCTCCTTGATTGCTTAGAACTTGCTCTGCTTCTAGATCTGGTGGAGATGGTGGGTCAAACTCTTGGTTTTAAGGCATGAGGTCGATGTCTTGTTCTAACTCTGGTTGCTCCATCTCCACATCCATCTGCTCAAGTATCTGTTCAATCTCTTGAGCGAAGTCCTGATCCTGCGACTGCTCACCCTGTATGCTTTGCGCTAGCTGCTCGGATGAGTCTAAAACCTATATGGGTGCAATTTCATCAATATATTCATGCTGTGACCCTTGATTTGTCTGTCCCTACTGCGCTTCCTTCTCCTTTCTTCACAACTCTTGTTCTTCCTGGAGTTGTTGCTTCAACTCTTGCAACTCCTTCACTATTTCCTCCATCCTCTATTTATCTCTCTGCCTTTGCGCATTCCTCTTGTCACGCTTTCACCTCTTCACCTCTATCTCCAAAGATGATTTCTCCACAAGTGGGTCTGCTTTGAACTTGCAGCTTTGTTTTGCCTCTGCACTGTCAACAATATTTCTCTTACCTTTGTCACACGCAGGTATGTTACCCTTTGCTGCTGCTGATGATGGTGCTCCCCTATTTGATTCTTCACTAACCATTCCACAACTATGCCAACTAGTTCATTGGGCCTGGAGAAGCTATGAAAATATCTCCATGGGTCTTCCTCAGCCCAATAACACGCTCTATGGATCCAAGGAAATTTCACTCTCACACAGTGATCCTTTACAAAGTAATGCGGGTCGTACGGATTGAAGCTTCTGGTACCGAAAGTAAATCTTTTGAGCTCTTCTGTCTTGGCATCAGCATGCTTGAGATTCCATATCTCTTACAACCCGATCTTTAATGGAAGAGTGGGCCAGGGTGCCTTCTACTTCCGACGCAGTCTAGGCGATAGTCCTCTCGAGATGTAGTATGACACTTCTTGCATGACGACCTTGTCCATGGAAAACTTCGGTAAAACGTGCAGATGCTTCTCTACACTGTACATTCGTATGAAGGTGCCACAAGGTGAGGCATACCAATCCTCTATGTCGATCAGTGTGTCCATTGCTACCTTCGACATGCAAGGTGGATCCTACTCAAATATCATCTTGTACACCGAGGTATAAAAATGGCTTAACAACTGTGTGATGACTCCGCGGAAGTTGCATTCGAAAAACAGTTTGCAATAACTGCGTACAGAGGTTTCTTCTGATGTCCATGCCCACTTCAAGCCTGGGAACTGCTTATGGGTAAATATTGCATCGAGAATGTATGCGAATATGTAGATTTCTTCTTACTGACCTTTGGGCGACTACCAGGCTCCTGTCACATGTTCCTTTAGCCTATGAGCCAACATATCAGACCAATTGCAGGATTTACCTTCACTGGCCATTTGGTCCAATGTGACCACCCAACTCTACGGGAAGGTCTCCGTGCTCTCTTGGCTGTATAAGTGGCATGCAGAGATGACCAAGTATTGATATGCCTTCTGCAGTATCTTCGTATTGTAAATATGGTTGGGTGTCATCCTGAAGTTGGCTGGCTCCTTCACCCAACTCTTTAAGATATCCCTGGAGTTTGCACTGCTGTTGGGTCTGCTAAATGGTGTCTCCATTATGACCACTTGCTTCGGAAAGTGATACATATGCTGATAGTCCTGTGCCCTGAAGGTAGCAATCTCTGTCCCGCTGACACTTCTTAACATCATCATCTCAGGATCAGCGTGCGGACGATCTAATGTATCATGTCTGCGCATGGAAATGCGAGATACCTGCATGCAATCCGGTACAAGCCAGACTTATGGATATTCACATAGACCCTGCGGTCTTCCATATCTTCCCCAAATGTCCCTGAGAACGTATCGTTGATATCCTTCCATTTTAGCGTGATGTTTTTTTCTACGATCACTTGGTGTCTTCGTAAATCGGAAAACTCATAGACACTTTCTCAGCTGCATCTATAGTTGCGCTTCCATCGGTGTCCTTTGACCTTACTCTCTTTGAGATGATTGAACCTAAACTGCTGAGAGACGGTTGAACAATTGCTATACCTGGAGACATGGTAACATGCATGGAAAGAAATCTGTTAGTTGAAAACCAAAGCAAACCCGAGGACTGACATGCAACATACACGAGATACTAATGCAAGGGATTGCGTAATTTTCACCGAGAGGTCGAGATACTGACTGTCGAAACCATGCAAAAGGTAGTCTGGATTTTCGGGAGGTTGCTTGACTACTGGAATTGCACAATGTACAATCTAGGCTGACCTGCTGGGTGCTGAGATTGTGCAATGCACAATTTCAGTCAGCAAGTCATGCAGGCCTAGGGACTGCATTGCACAATTTTTTGGGCCAGCAGAGCACTGCCTCTCAGAATTGTGCAAATAAATCCTGGAGGACATTGTCTGGCCAATTTTGTGCATTTTCTAGGAGAAAGATAGAGCCTTCCCTCTCATAAATGCGTAATGTTGTCTGGGCAAGGCAAGGCCCGTGCTAAGGTTGCCCAGACTTGTTGATGGGCGACTAAAGCATATGAAGATATGAATGCATGGCGAAACTGAGTGTAAGCAAGAGTGAATGATCATGCATGAAAACATCGAATGCAAGATTCAAAAAATAAGAAAACATGCATGTGTGTGAAATAGGTCGACGCATCGATGACCATTTGTGAAAAAACAATGTCATGCATGCGACAACAGTGAGATGTAAACGAAAACTGAAACAATGCTTGTACAGGCTAACATGCACACAGATGACAACAAGAATTCACAGAAATAGGGTAGACAACTCTCACACAAGCCAAAATGCAAAAAGCGACAAAAATGCTACAAAAGATAAGTAAAATAGACTTACCCAAAAATAGTTGAGCTGAATATGCCGAAGACTCCTAGATGTGCTGTGGGATAGAGCTCCAAGATCGATGTGAATAATGAGCTCTGCAACGTTGAATAAATAAGTTTGAGGCTTATGACGTGTATGCCACACATCTAGGAAAGAGTGGCATTTGGAGGGCACTTTCTAAAACGATATTTGCATGTAACTTCCAGCTGCTAAAAATAGATCCCTAAAATCTAGGGATTCTTTTTGCATATTTCTTTTTTCTATTTCAAAACCAGCCCATGCATGCAAATCAAGTTTGTTTGGTCCTGGAGGGAACCGATCAACCTGAAAGCACATGCAACAACCTGCAATTCTGGGAGAGGGATTTGCACAATTTTTGGCCTGAGTTGGGCTGGCTATCCCTGAGGGATTGCACAATTTCTGGGGTCAGCAGGTGACTACTTCCTAGAATTGCGCAATTTCTGGGCTGAGCTACAGTGTTAGGCCATATGGCACATTTTTCTCTGGGAAGCTTGTCTGACTTCCCTGCACAATTCTGGAGCTCAGCAGGCTGCCCAACAGATTTGCGCAATTTTTGAAGGGAAGGCTGGTTTCCCTCCAGAACTGCACAATTTTTTGGGGGAGCTGCTCATACAGCAAATAGCTTAAGTCCGGAATGGAAGCCTGTGAAGGGAGTGAAGCAAACTGACATGCACAGGCTGGCATGCCACTAAAAATCAAATGAATCCTATGTACTTGACAGTGCAAGACATGCTGCTAAGGATGGTTGGTAAGGAGGCTCCAAAACAAAGCTAAAATATTTGGAGGGTGGTTGTAGCCGCTAGAACACAATCTTTAGTTTGAAGGGAAGAGAAGATATTTGGTGGGAAGATGTGAAGCTTGTCAGAGGCATCATGTTAGAGAAGTGTAATTGGCATGACCTTAAAATATTCTTCAGGAAGAAGTACCTACCTGAGAGGTATTATGATGGAAAGGCAAAGGAATTCTATGAGTTAAAGATGGGTTCCATGACAGATGAGGAGTACATGACTAAGTTTCTATATCTATTGAGGCATGTGCCATATCTTAAGGATGAGAAGGCAAAGGTCCAAAGGTTCATCAATGGATTACCTTTAGCATTTAAATATCATATTGAGTATGATGAACATTGGTCATTGGAGGAATTCATTGGGAAGCTGAAGCATTTCTATAAGCAGTCTAATCCTAAGTAGGATTGGAAAGGTAATGCCAAGACTAAAGGGAAGTGGGCGAAGAAGCGAGGAAGACCTCAAGATGCAGGTGATAAGGAGGATGTGACACCTTATAAGAAGTTCAATGGAGTTGACATAGGACATGGATTACATTTTGAGGAGAAGAATAAGGGTGTTGGAAGAAAGCCTTTGCAATGTTGGACTTATGGTGGAGAGCATTGTAGGAGACATTTTATGCTGCACCAAGGTGGCAAACCTCATATTTATAGTTCTCGGGAGGCTCAGATAGTTGGATATGTTGAGCAGAGTATTCCTCGGATTTATGTAGCAGTGGATAATAGGAAGGTTGATCATCATGCATCCATTATTAAGATGGAAGGTCATCTTTGTGATCAAGTTATTTCCATTTTAATTGACCCTATATCTAATTATAGTTATATCAATCTTGACTTGGTGGATAAGTGTTACTTGAATAAAGAAGTGTATGCAAAATCTTGGTTTGTGCAGTTGGCTACAGAACCAAGAGAAGAGTTCATCATTGGGTGAGATCTTGTGCATTTGAGTTGAATGGTATGCCTACAAATGTGCTTCCTTTGGGTTCATACAATTCGCTTTTGAACATGGATTGATTGTTCATTCATAGGACTAAAGTGGACTGCTATGATAAGGCTATTGAGTTTATGGATGATGAGTGGGAAAGAAGAGTCTTGTAGGGAAAGAAGAAGCCTACATTAATGAGAATGGTTACATCTATGCAGGCAAAGCACAGTTGCAGGAAAGGATGTGTATTTTTTGTAGTTCATATTTCCAGTGAAGAAGGAAAGGATGTTGAGGATGAGGAAGTCTTGAAGAAGTATCATATTTTGCTACAGTTTGAGTATGTGTTTCCTGCAAATATTTCAGAGTTTCCTCCTCATAGAGAGGTGGAATTTTCTATTGAGTTGATGTTGGGAGAAACACCAACATCTAAGGCACCTTATAGGATGAGTACTCCAGAGTTGGTGGAATTGAAATTGTAGCATAAGGAAATGCTTGATAAGGGATACATTAGACCAAGTGTATCGCCTTGGGGTGCACCAATTTTTTTATAAAGAAGAAGGATGGTACTTTCAGATTATGCATTGATTACAGGTAGTTGAACAAGGTGACTATCAATAAAAGTTATCCATTGCCATGGATTGATGCTTTGTTCAATTAGCTGAAGGAGTAGCAGTGTTTTCGAAGGTTGATTTAACAACAAGATATCATTTGTTGCGCATAAGAGAAGAATACATTTACAAGACTGGATTCTATACCGGGTATGGACATTATGAGTTTGTGGTGGTTCCATTTGGTATTACTAATGCTCTAGCTACTTTCATGTGCTTGATGAACAATGTGTTGTGTCCTTATTTGGACAAGTTTGTGATAATGTTTATTGATGATATATATTGATACATTCTAAGAATGAGGAAGATCATGCAGAGCACCTGGCAACAATATTGAGATTGTTGAGAGAGCATTAATTGTATGTCAAGCTCAACAAGTGCAATTTATTTCAGTCTCAGATTCATTACTTAGAACATGTTGTTTCCAAGTATGGGATAGTAGTGGATCCGGAAAATATTAGAGCTATCATGGAGTGGCCAACTCCTAGGAATGTGGATGAGGTTAGATCATTTATGGGACTAGCAAGTTATTACAGGAGGTTCATCAAGAACTTCTCACAAATTTGCTATCCTATCACATCTTTGGAGAGGAAAGGGAATAAGTTTGAATAGATTGAGGAGTGTACAACAAGTTCTGAGAAATTAAAACATTTTCTTACAAATGTTCTAGTATTAAAGATTGTGGATCTTGATAAAGAGTTCGTGGTATGTATAAATGATTGTAAGGAAGGACTTGATGGATTCCTGATGCAGGAAAGGCACGTGGCTTGTTATGAGTCAAGGAAGCTGAATGAGCGTAAGTGAAACTATGTGACTCATGGTATTAAGTTGGCAGCTATCATTCATGCATTGAAGATGTGGAGACATTATCTTCTTGGCAAGAGGTTTGTCTTGATGAGTGATCACAGTGGGTTGAGGTACTTGTTTGACCAACCTAATTTGAATGCCAAGAAAGCTAGATGGTTGGCTACCCTTAGTGAGTTTGACTTTGAGATCAGATACAATAAGGGAAAGGAGAACAAGGTTACATATAATCTTAGTAGGAGAGTGCAAGTGAATCACATTTCAGTTGTGATTTCATATGAGACAGATTTACAAGAACCGATCTTACATGCAGGGCAGCATGATGATAGGTACTAGCAGTTGAAGCAGAGGTTTCAACAGTGGGGTGAAGGTGATAGAGATGATTATCACCTCACGAAAAATGTCTTGGTCAGATTCAAGAACATTATTTATATGTGAGATAGGAGTGAGCTCAAGAAGCTTATATTGAGGAAGTTTCATGTCAAGTCATATTCAGGTCACCTGGGATATCGAAAGACTTTAATAACATTTAAGAAGCTCTATAATTGGTTGAAATTGAAGAAAGAGGTGGTTGAGTTTGTTGCAAGGTGTTTGGAATGTCAATAGGTGAAAGCTGAGTGTAAGCACCCAACTGGTTTATTACAATCGATTCCGATTCCAAAATGGAAATGGGAGGTCATTTCCATGGACTTCATTAAAGGTTTTCCGAGGACATCGAAGAAGCATGATTCCATCATGGTTGTGGTTGACAGGTTAAGTAAGGTAGCTCACTTTATTGTAGTGAAGTCTACAAATTCATCTAGTGAGGTAGCTCAAATCTTCATTAGGGAGAAAGTGAGATTGTATGGTTTTCCCAAGAATATTATATCAAACAAAGATGTCAAGTTCACTTCTAGGTTTTGGAAGGATTTTTTTTTCATGCTTCGGGACAAAATTAGATTTTAGTACAACTTATCATCTGCAGACAAAGGGACAGACAGAGAGGGCTAAAAATATTCTTGAGGATATGTTGAGGATGCATGTCATGCATCAACAAAGGAAGTGGTAGGAGTATCTTCCAGTGCTAGAGTTTTCATATAATAATAGGTATCAAGACTCCTTGAGTATGAGTCCATTGGAGGAACTTTATGGGTGAGATTGTAATACTCCTATCAGATGGAGTGATCTAGTGAATAGGGTACTAAATTTACCAGATATGTTGGTTGAGATGGAGCAGGAGATGAAGGTTATCAGAAGGAACTTTAAGGCAACACATGACACCTAGAATAATTATACAGATCAACAATAGAGAATTCAAGGAGTTTCATGTTAGGGAGAATGTGTACTTGTGCATCAATCCCAAGAGGATCTTCTTGAGGATTGGGTCATGTTCCAAGCTGGCATCTTGGTATTGCGGGTCTTTTGAGATCCTTGAGAGGATTGGACCAATGGCCTATAGACTTGCACTGCTGCCAATAATGAAAATCCATGATGTTTTCCATGTTTCATTGGTTAAGAGATATGTGAAAGATGTTGATCATGTGATTGATTGGTCTATATTGCAGGTGGAACTAGAGGGAGAGTTCCATCCAGAACCTCAATGCATTTTGGAGTGGAAACAAATCATGCTCCAGAACTGAACTATCGAGCAAGTTAAAGTGCAATGAAAGTACTTTGGGCTTAATGAAGCTACATGGGAGATGGCTAATCAAATATAGGCTTTGTATCCTTCCTTATTTGTTGATTGAGGATGTGTGTTTGATATATATGTTTCTTTTATATATGTGTGGGTGTGTATGTGTGTTGTATATAATGCAATGAGTTATGTTATAAAGCTCTAATAAGCAGTGTGGTGTTCATGGGTTCAATAGTTTGGTATGATGTAAATGTTGCATCGAGCTATGTTATAAAGCTCCATGGGAAACTTGTTTTGCTAGTTATAATCATTATTGAACATTAAGGACAATGTTCCCCTAAGGTGGAGCGGTTTGTAACAACCCTTGGTTGATTTTCCATGTAAATAAAAATAAGACCAAGGTCATGGGACATGTATTCCAAGATTAATGGTGGGTAAAACATTATAGTGGGAATCACTTGTGGTTTATTTATGGCTATGGAAATTGACAAAGGCATGGCATAGGCAAAGTGGCAATAAATGACATTTAATTATGAAAATAAAGTAAAATAAGAGAAGGTGAAGGTGAAGAGACACACATTTGCATGCAAGGGAAAATAGAGGAAAAATGAAAGACAATGAAGAAAAAGGAGACATTAATAACAAAAAGGCATCAAAGAAACAATTCACAACATTTTTTAGTTCAATTTTGTCTCTCTCCTCTCATTCTCTCACACTCTTTCACACTTAAAATATTCTTGGAGCATCCTTGGTGCACTATAACATTCACTTAGATTGGAGAAAGAAAGAAAAAGAAAGAAAGGGAGCGTAAGGATATAGATCAAAAGCTACAACTGGATTGATTTGCAGGTAATAAGTTACATGTATGATTTCCTTGTCGGTTTTTGGATGCATGGTATATGCATGTGGTTCCTTGGTTATGTTTTATCATTGGAAAGGAGACTTGTCTGGATTGACAAAGGTTTCAACCTTGCCTTTTCATTTCCTGGATAGCCATGGTGTTGTGGGTTTCCCACTTGTTTTTCTAATTGGTGATTAGGTTGCCTATGGCTATGGGTTGGAACAAACGCTTTGGATCCTTGGAACAACTTGGGTTGAGTTGATAGTTCCTGGAGTTTGTAGGTTGGGACAAACGCTTTGGAACCTTGTGGGTTGAGTTACTAGTCCCTAGAGCTGTGGGTTGGAACAAACACTCTAGAGTCCTGAACTAGCTATGGGTTAAATTACTAGTTTCTAGAGCCCTGGATAACTTCATGGGAGACTGATCTAGTTGATTTATTGATTTATAGACCGCATAGGCAAGATCACTGTGGTTGAGGGTTGAGGTGACTTGGCCTCTGGAAGCACTGATTGGTTTTGTTTTGGTTCAACCCTTATGATCACACATTCATGTTTGGAATATGGTGCGAGGGTGATTGGATGAAATAGATATTTGGTTCATCCCAATCTATGGTTGGGTGGTACATGGTCCCTGAATTGGTTTTCATTTTCATATGTTAATATGAGATATTTTCCTATTGTGATCTATGAGCATTTGTGGTGATTATGTTGGTGATTTTATGGCTTATTTTCCATGGTTTCCATTCTATTTATATGTTAGTTATATGTTGGTTATATGATGTATTATATCTATGGATATTGACATGTTTTGATAAGTTATTGAATGGTGATGAATGCATGGTCCAAAAAGTGCTATTGCATCTATCTTGAGAGGGAATTAGACCTTCTTGGTGATTCACAGATGAAGTGCAGACTCCTATAATCATATATGCATTCATGAATTGTATCTTTCACATTTACCATATGTTTGACTAAATGCCTATCATAGGCATGCCTAGGTCAAGTTATTGCTTGAGTTTTGATTGGTTGGCCTTGTCATTGTCTTGTTTATGTTTCTAGAAAGTTACAAAAAGTTTTGGGCAGTGGTTTGGAGGCTATCCTCAAAAAGTGGCTAAGATCTCAGAACTATTAGCATAGAACTGAAGTTTTTGGGTCATAACCACATGGAAGAAGGCTTATGTGTGTGGTTGGTACCTCATAACCACACTGATGTTGTGTTGTGCAAGTGGTTGGGGAGTTTCCCTTGTGAAAAGAACTCCAACTAAAGGATTGATCACCTGGGGTGGTTTGCAGGCTCCTGAGTGGTCTGTAGTCCTTGAGGGATGTCTATAAGTTATCGGTGTGTAAACCCCACTTCCATAATTGGAACTTGGAGACCATGTCATATCATAATGACACTTGTCTCATGTTTACCCTGGAAAACTGGTAATAGTGGGTAGATGTGGGAGGAGGCATTTACAGATTGGTATCAAAACTTCCAGGTTCTAACATTTGGACTGGATGGGTTAGATGTGGTTGTTGTGCATGCATTATGATTTTTATGGTTATCATGTATAGTAGGTCATATATGCATCATGGTGGTCATTATTGTATTTTGTGTCATCATGGTGATGTTGGTGTCATTATGTATGTATATTGTGCTAATCTAGATTGATTGTGTAGATAAGATATCCTCCCTTAAACTTCACTGAGGTATGATTTTGATTATTTCTATATTTGGATTATCTAACATGACATGTTTGCAGGAGATAGAATATCAAAGACGACGAGCATAATGGAGGATTATAGTTCATGTGACTCTCCTTTCAGATCAGTTTAGAAGAAGGGAGATGAGTATTCTTATGATATAGAAGATACATTGAGAAGTTTGAAGGCACAGATCAGAAGTTGAAAGGAAACAATAATAGGTTGCTTGAGTCACAAGAAATACAAAACTTGGGTTGAGTTACTAGTTCTTGGAGCCTGCATGCTGGGACAAATGATCTGGAGCCTTGTGGGCTGAGTTACTAGTCCCTGGAGCCACGAGTTGGAACAAACGTTGTAGAACCTTGATTTAGCTATGTGTTGAGTTACTAGTTCCTAAAGCCCTGGATAAATTCAGTAGAGACTGGTCAGGTTGATGTTAACGATTTCTGGACTACAGAGGTAAGATCATTGTGGTTGAGGATTGAGGTGGTCTGACCTCTAGAAGGCCTGGTGGGTTTTGTTTTGGTTTAACCCTTATGATCCCACATTCATGCTTAAAATATGGCATGGGGGTGATTGGCTGAAAAGAGATGTTATTCATCCCAATATCGGGTGGTACATGGAAGTACCTGCATTGGTTGAAATTTGTATATGCTAATATGAAATATTTTCCTATTGTGATCTATTAGCATTTTTTGTGATTATGTTGGTGATTTTATGGCTGATTTTCCATGGTTTCCATTCTTCTTATATGGCTCTTGACATGTTTTGATAAGTTATTTAATGGTTTATGAATGCATGGTATAACAAGTGTTATTGCAGTTATATCTAGAGGGCATTAGATCTTCTTGGTGATTCACAGATGAAGTGCAGACTTATATGATCAAATATGCATCCTTGACCTATAGCTTTCACGTTTACCATATGTTTGATGAAATGTATATCATGGATTAGGCATGTCTAGGTCAAGTTATTGCTTGAGTTTTGGTTGGTTGGCCTTGTCATCATCTTGTTTATGTTTCTGGAAAGTTACAAGAAGTTCTGGGTTGTGGCATGGAGGCTAGCCTGAAAAAGTGGCTCACATATTGGAACTGTTGGCACAAAACTGGACTTTTTGGGTCATAATCACGTGGACACAGGCCTATGCATGTGGTTGGGACCTCATAACCACATTGATGTTCTATTGTGCACTCGTTTGGGGAGTTTCCCTTTTGACAATAACTCCAACTCAGGGATTGATCACCTGGGGTGGTTTGCAGGCTCTTGAGTGGTCTGTAGTCCCTGAGGGATGTATGTAAGTTGTTGGTGTGTCGGCCCTACTTCCATAACTGGAACTTGGAGGTCGGGTAATATGATAGTGACACTCATTTCATGTCTACCCTGGGGATCTCGTAAAAGTGGGTAGATGTGGGACGAGGCATTTACAAAAACTAACTAACTACTTAGTTGTCTTAAGTTCTTCTAGAATCGAGACACACAAAATAATATCTAAACTCTACTACTTCTAATTTGTATAGATTAAATTTTTTAGGGACTTTCCTCTTCCCTTTGGAATTTACATGATCCCTTCAGGTCTGGATAAAATAAGCTACCTGTAGGTCAATGTTATTTCATCCGTAAGTGTGAGAATTGTGGCCTATGTACAGTCATTGCCTGATATTTTTTTCCTGTTGCATAAATCATTGAAGAAAAACACATAAAGAGTTGAAGCTCATTGAAGAAACTGACACATTCAAGAGTTGAAGTGCCCCCCAAAATAAGTTATTCAGTGTGGTTTGATGTGTGAAGCTGGAGTTGAGTTGACCTGCGTGGAACTACAACTTTGTGTCTAGCTCATGTGAGGAGAAGGCTAAAGGTTAAGAAATCATGAAGGAATATTCCTAAGGTGTGTGTGTTCAAGTTACATTTCTATTAGTCTCTATATTTTATTTTTGAAGTCACCAAAATGAGTCATATCACTGAGCAACCAAGCCATAACTGCCATATTTTGGGAATGGCTTTCTTGAAGGTGCAACATTCTTTTTTATTGTTTATGCCATATCATAGCTTTCATTTTAATCATTCTAATGGTGGGTTTCTTTAATGAAATATATACAACCAGAAAGTGGCATTTGTGGTTGTAAGTTGTTTTTCTTTTCTTTCCTCAATTTTTTAGCCAGATTGTGTAAGATTTCTTTTTTGTGTGGATTGAACTGTTAACTATTGTGTAAAGTTGGGGAAAATATTCTCTTCTTTTCTAGAATGGTTTATCCTCTTCCATAAACTTGTTTAAATGAGGCGAATAATCTAGCTAGATGGTTCCAATTATGTAAATTGGAAGTTTAAATTGCAAACATTAATTGAAGACTATAATGTGTCCATAGCAAATCGAGATTATGGGAAGCTAGATGTCACTATGGTGCAACAACCATGTCAATTCAAGATTTGGAGAAGTGGGAGAATAATGCGAAAGTGTTATTACATATGTCCATAAAGGACAATATCATTCCCCATATTCATGATTGCAAGACCTCTAATGAGATGTGGCTACACTTAAAGACTCGTATGAGTCTAAAAATAAAAATTGGATCCTCTCTCTAAAATGTAAGATCCTCTCCATTAATATGGAATAAAATGAAACCATTAGTAACTTTATTTCAAGAATTAAATATTTGAAAGATAAGCTGAGAGACATAGGAGAATCAATATCTAGCACTAGCCTTGTAGCCATAACTTTAAATGGAATGTTAGATGAACACCAAACATTCATTATAGGTCATGTAACAAGGGAGAAAGATCTGACTTTTGATGAGTTGATAGGTATATTAATGCAGGAGGAAGAAAGGCGAAGAAATATAAGGCCTCAAAATTCAGATTTGGCATTAATGGCAAAGGGAAAAAAACCTTCTAAGGGAAAGCCATGAGAAGGAAGAAAAGGAGGAAAGCCACCATAAATAAAGTCATCATTTGTAAAACCATATTATAAAAATCCTCAACCAGGTATGATACCTTCAAAGACTAATGCTATAATGAAATGTTATTACTGTGGTAAGTATAAGCATCATTGTAGAGATTGTTTTAAAAGAAAGTATGATGAATCTAAACATAGAAATACAAGGAACAATGGTTATTTCGCTGATGGAGGAGAAGTTATGAATGTTGAATTTATGAATCTTAAACAATTTTTTTCAAATGTTGCACTTTCTGTTGAGGTCAATGATTCAAATGCATGATTTGTTGACTCTGGAGCCTCTATTCATATGTCTTGTAATACACATTGGTTTGAGAATTTCCATGAAAACAATAATGGTGCAAATATATATCTTGGTGATTATCATTCACACCAAATTAAAGGGTAAGGTGATGTGTCTATAACATTACCAAATGGTTGTGTTAAACAAATTCATAATATGATGTATGTACCTGGAATTAAAAAGAATCTAATCTCTATTTCTACCATAATAGAGTAGAATTTGAAGGTAGAATTTGTAAAGTCACATTGTTTGGTGAAAGATATTCAATATCACTTTAAGGTTGTTCTATAGTTGTGAGAGTTGGAGACTTATATAAGTTTGATGTGACAAGAAAAAGTCATCAAGCATTGGCACACACAACCATGATAATAGAAGCTCTTTAGCACCAAAGGTATGGCCACCTCAATTATGATGACTTCTTGCTACTTTAGAAACAAATAATGGTAGAGGAAATTCCATGATTCAAGAATGAATATTGTGCATGTTAAGGGTGTGCATTAGGGAAAATGCATAGGGAAGAGTTCCCTACTCATACAGATAGAAGAAAAAGGGATGTTCTTAAACATGTGCATACATATGTATGTGGCCCTATGAAAACTAGATCATTAGGAGGAGCATATTATTTCTTAATATTTTTTTATTGATGATTGCAAAAATATACATGGTTTTACTTCATGAGAAAGAGGGGTGTTTATTTGAATATTTCAAAGAGTTTAAAAACTTGGTTGAGAATCAAATAGACAAATAACTCAAAATCCTCTGATCCGAGCAAGGGGGAGAATATAGATTAGGTACATTTGACAAATACAACAAAGCCCATGGAATTGTACAAGATTACATGGTGCCACATACTCCATAGCATAATGGAGTAGTTGAAAGGAATAAAAAAATATTCGTGGAATGTGCGAGGAGCATGATGAAAGGTAAAAACCTTGCTAATTTTTTTGGGTTAGAGCTATTAGTACTATTGTTTGTTTAAAAAATAGAAGTCCAACAAAAATTTAAGCTAGAAGACTCCATTTGAAGCTCTTTATGGTTATAAACCAACAGTAATCCATTTAATAATATTTGGAAGCATATACTTTTCTCATGTTCCGAAAGAAGATAGGAGAAAACTTGATGCAAAAGATGTAAAGTGTATTTTCATATAAGATGCGTGATCCCTCTACACATAAAGTTTTTATGAGTAGATATGTTTTTTTTCATGAACATGCATATGAAGGCCATAGGGAGGAAAACAACAATGCATGGTATATTCCTTGTGACTTTCATGATGTCAAATAAGAAGTTGATGAAAAAAGGAGTAGAAATATGAGGAAGAATTTAGTGATATGGATACCTGAAGCAATGAAAGAACACCTAGAGGAGTAAATGAGTCACCACAAAGTTGGAGAAAGGATTAATGTAGTGAACTACCAATAATGTCATCACGCTAGTGTGGTGAATTAAAATTATAAGTGTGAACACAAATAATTCCTCTAGCCCAATAGCAGATCTACCCACTAATAAGAAATTCTATGGAAGATTTCCTTAGGTTAGAACCAATTAAGAGGGCCTACCTCTTAGTACGCTTATCTTGTTTGATGATGACCTTGCTTTCTCGCTCCAGCTATCTCCTGTTTCCTTCTTCGAACACCTGAAACAAGTAAACAACAACAAACAACAACCGTGATAATAGACAAATTGTATTCAACCTTACACACAACTAGAGAGCTACAACTATGAATAACTTGCTGATTACTCTTCAACCAGAGCCTAATTAGAACTAGCAAACCAGCACTAACACTAGCTTGTGCTTGGGAGAAAGGGAGGTTTATATAGCATGAATGGATGGAAGATGGTTCCTCTTCTCATGGGAGAAGGTCTTATCTCTTGAAGTAGTTCCATCATAATAGTGTAAATGAGCCCAAATTGACATCCTCGACTCCATCCCGCCCAACCATTTACTAGACTTTCGTTACGAAGCTTCTAGAGCTGGAAGCTTCAGCTCGTTATTTAAAAAACTTTCCAAAAGAGGATCGATGTGATTGCAACAAGGCTTAGTCGCTCCGGACGGCGCTATGGACAATTTTAATTGCTCCATGTCGGTGCGAGGAGGACACGGGTCATTAGTGCCAGTCTTGTAAACTGGGAAAAACAAAAGATTTTTGGGAAATGATGCAAAAGGGAATTGTTTTGCTCATGAAGAGGGACACAATGGGAGTTTCTTCATGAAGGGAAAGCATGTAGGGTTCACTGTAGAGGTCCTCCAGGATCATGGAATGGGGAGTACAGGGAAAATGATAAAATGTTGTGTAACAGATGCCCCCTAAAGCATGAAGGCCGAAATAGAGTGAGGGATGAAATGCTTTATGAATTAGTGCGGGGAATCAGAGTCTGTCGTTGGAAAACCTGAAAGAAAGTACATATACATATACATAACTGAAAATTCTGTCAAATGATACATGAATCATGGTATGGATGCAACCATCCAGAGAAAGATCATGCAAATGAACCCAGGCATGGGCGCAACCATTTGATCAAGAAGATCATATTGAAACCAAGGTATGGTCATAGCCATCCAATAATGAGAAGAATCACATATGACAATTCATGGTATGGTCGCAACCACCCATATGAAAGAGACATGTATATCGACACGATCATGTCACATCGCCTTGCAACCTGGACTTCTGAAATTTGAGTGATCTGAAAATCACTCGTGAATGATCTTAGTTAATTAATGAAGGTATTACAGACCCATGTGCTGGGGTGTGCCTATGTTATTTTAAGAAATGGATCGATAATATTGCGAAATACACAGGCACTTGAAACAGTAAGAGAAACACAGTAAGCAATACAAAAACACAACAAATTTAATAAGGAGTTCACCCAATCCTCCTAGGCTACGTCTCTTGGTCTAGCCTTCAGTGGTGGCCTTTTCTATTGTGTTTTAAAGCAGAGATTTTACAATAAGGAGCTCAATTTGAGTCTCACTTAACAGAGAATGATCAGTAGGATTGTACTTGGATCCCCCAAGTCTCTAGAGTACACGGACTCCCCTTACTGAATCTCGACCTCAACTGGTCTTAGTGGTATGAGTCCAATTTGGTACTCAATACCTAACAGGTCTACACAGAGGAGTTGCTTGAACCTCTCAAGCCTTCTTTGGATTTCACAGACTCTTGGAATCTCTCTGTTCTGTCTGCTTGATGCTGCCTTTGCTCTGCAGGTCAGCTCGACCTCTCTGTTCTCTACAATTCACTTCTTTTTGTCTACTTCTGCCCCCCCTGCTCTTTGTCTGTTTGTGGCTTAAAGCCAATCTGATCCCTAACTATTTGTTTCCACTTCCTGGCTCTCTGGATTGCCTGCCTCTGTTCGCTGGAATTCCCCTGCTCTACGTCATCATCACTGTGTAACACTCCACAGAGAGGTGGCCACCTGTTTCCTCACGAACTAAGTGTCAGTTCTCTTTGAACGGTCGTTATTTTTGTTGCTCCAAGATTGCCCACGAAACTGTTCCTCTGCCAACTCATCGGTCATGTTGGACCTCAAATCTCATGTACCTCAGTCTATTTCCCCGTCAAATTCGGCCTTCCATCGAGTTGATTCTTCGCTGTTGATTTGGAGCCTCCAGATCCTACGATTTTCGTCTATATCGCGCGGGTAAGTTGCTCGACCGTTACTCACGTGATGTAAGCAATTTTCTCTCACATCCATTGGACGCGTGTCACCCAGTGTGTGGAATCACGTCGAACTCGGCCAAACCCGCTTACCACTCGAAGTGCACTCAGAATCCTGCCAGTTTTGGGTGCGGGACTCGCCTTCTGACGGTTTTCGCATGGTTTCCTGTTTTCCTCGTGACCGAGCGCTCGGGGCTTTCCTTCACTGAGAGTTTTGCCCCGCGATATGCAATTAGCGCTTATCAGAAAATACCTCTGTTTTTGGATCTGGGCTTCCGATTGCCAATTTGCGTCCATGCACGGTCCCCATGGGCCAAAGGTCAGCGCGCTTTGACCAAGGGTCCTCATTGTTCCGTCTTGGCCACAAATTGCCATTGTCCAGAGGTCATTTCTGATAAGCTCGTCATTCATAATATTTTGAAGCCTGACATAATTTGAAACATTCATGGAAATGTTGAAGGATCCAATTCGGATCACAACCTTCCCATTGAAAAAGATTTCGACCACCAAAATTTGGTTTTCAAGCATCAACTAAGTGAGAGTATAGCTGTCTCACTTGTCCAATCTCTATCCATTTTGCACTGCTTGGCTTTGAACCCTTGAGTCTAATCCCGAGGTACTCAACATCTCCCCTGCGCATCGTCCTCACCTTCCTGTCCAAAACTATGTCTTCCTGCACTTCATTGAGATATTCAGGTAACAGATCATCAATAGAAGGCAATTGGCTCTGCTCTTCGGGATCTTCAATTAATGAAGGTTCAAATAGTCTCAAGATATCTGCATTAACAACTAAGTAGATGTGCATGTAAGCTGGTAAATCAAGGTGAAAAGCATTCTCACCAATTTTCTCAAGTATCTTGAAAGGTCCATACCTTATTGGCTTTAGCTTTTTACCTTCACCTTGCATTATGTCCTTACTGATATACAGCTAGACTTGACCACCAACTTGGAAACTATGCTCCATCCGATGCTTGTCATGCCTTGCCTTGTATTTGGCTTGGCTCTTTTCCAGCTGTTCTTATACTGCCTGGTGAATCTCTTGGATTTTTTCAATGAACTTGGTTGCCTTGTCCACATCATTATGTCCATCAACTGCTATGTCTTTACCAAAGACAAAATCCAAGGGAGACCTTGGTGTGAAACCAAAACAGGTCTCAA
The DNA here is from genome assembly GCA_031772625.1 of Pinus tabuliformis. Taxonomy (NCBI): domain Eukaryota; kingdom Viridiplantae; phylum Streptophyta; class Pinopsida; order Pinales; family Pinaceae; genus Pinus; species Pinus tabuliformis. Next base: position 816,253,659 of record CM062815.1, on the reverse strand, counting down.
AAGGAGATCTCTATGTAGAAGAATGTTTTGCTCTGTTGTAAGCATGCTGCACATAACACAAATGTTCATCCCAAAGTTTGGGATGCTTGCTGCAATAGCTTCTGAGCAATTGGATCATTGTCTTGTTGACCACTTCTGTCTAGCCATCTGTTTGTGGATGAATGACTATTCTTTTCTTCAGTCTGGTGTCCATCAGTTCCCACAGACTCGACCAAAACTTCCCAACAAATCAGGTGTCTCGATCAGATATAATGGAAGTGGGTAATCCAAAATGGACCCATGCATGCTGAAAGAACAACTTTGTAGTTTGTTCAGCTGTAATCTGTTTGTTACAAGGTATCAAAATACACATTTTGCTGAACCTATCCACAACAACATATAAATAGTCATGACCTTTCCTAGATTTAGGCAGTCCTCCAATAAACTCCATGGAAATACTTTCCCAAGGATGAGAAGGAGCTAGTAGTGGAGCGTACAAGCCTAGTTTTCTATTGTTGGGCTTGCTTTTAGCACACATGGTACACCCTCTTACATATCTAGAAACTGTCTCATTCATTTTTGGCCAATAACAAAATCTTTGCAGCTGTGCAATTGTCTTACTTACCCCAAAGTGACCTGATATTAGAGAAGTGTGTGCTTCTCGAATTATCTTTACTCTTTCAGTTTGTGGAATGCATAGCTTCCCACAATGATACAAGAGTCAGTCCTTAACATGATAATCCAATCCTACTCATTTGCCTTGACTTAAAGTTGCATATACATCTTTAAAATCTATATCTTGAGCATATTGTTCAATGTAGCTCTCATGCTGTACCGAATTATGCTTAAGTATAGTGGATGCATTTATAATAGGTCTAGATAAAATATCTGCAACTTTATTGTGTATGCCCTTTTTATATCTTATGACTAAATGAAACTGTTGTAGAAAACCCATCCATCTATAGTGTCTTGATTGCTGCAACTTAGTTTGGGAGTGTAGATATTGAAGTGGTTGATGATCAGTATGTATAACTGTCTCTTTGCCCATTAAGTAATGTTTCCACTTTTTCACACTCTGTACTAATGCATACAATTATTTATCATATGTGGGATAGTTAACTACTACAGAATTAAATGTCTCAGAATGATAACATATGGGTTTACCGTGCTGTATCAACACTGATCCCATGGCATAGTCACTAGCATCTGTTTGGATCTCAAATGGTCTTTGAAGATCGGGTAGTGCTAGTACGGGTGCTATACTAATCTTTTCTTTCAAGGTGTCAAAGGCTTTCTGTTCTTTGCCTCCCCACTGAAACACCTTGTTCAATCCTGTTAAATCATGTAAGGGAGCTACAATTAAGGAAAAGTTAGAAATGAACTTTCTCCAATATTGTGCTGCTCCTAAGAAGCTTCTGACTTATGTAGCAGATTTGGGTTTAGGCCAGTTTACAATGACTGCAACTTTAGAGGGATCTGTCTTCAATTCACCACACCCTACTATATGTCCCAAATAATTCAAAGATGTTTTTCCGAATTCACATTTTGAGAGTTTAACATAAAGTTTTTCTCTTTTCAAAACATCTAGTGTTTGTTTAACATGCTTTAAATATTCTTCCCACGTTTTGCTAAATATAAGAATGTCATCTAGATATACAATAACAATATCATCAAGAAAAGGTCTTAGTACATCATTCATTATTCTCATGAAAGTAGCAGGAGCATTAGTTAAGCCAAAAGGAATAACCAACCACTCATACTATCCCTAATTTGTTTTGAAAACAATCTTCCATGCATCTTGTTCTGCAATTCTGACCTGATGATATCCACTATGCAAGTCTAACTTGGAAAAATAAATAGTTTCTTTAAATTGATCTAATAGATCATCTATGTGAGGAAGGGGATAACAATTTTTGATTGTTATTTTATTCAGTGCTTGGTAATCAGTGCACATTCTCCATGAGCCATCTTTCTTTCTTACCAAAACGATTGGAGACCCACATGGTGATGTGCTAGGTCTCATGAACCCCTTCTCGAGCAACTTCTACACTTGCTTCTTGATTTCTGCATTCTCTAAAGCAGACAACCTGTACATTCCGATGTTAGGCAATGGAGCATCTTGCTGCAAATTAATATCATGCACTATTTCCTTTTTGGGTGGCAGACCTTTAGGTTCTTCAAACAAGATATCATATTCTGAAACAACTTTTTCTAAATCAGCTTACTGTTTAGCATCACAGCCCTCAAATACATTGGTTTTATCAAGTTTCTTTTCCTTTACAACCATCAGTAAAAATTGTTTGCATGAATTTACAATTTGTTTACCCTGAGTTTATGAGAGTATAATTATTCTTGAGCTAATGAGCTCTTACAAAGTATTCGATTCCATCTTTAACGAGTAGATACTTGTTCTCAGCTCTATAGAAAATAGTTTTTCTATCATACAAGTGAGGACTTCCTAAAAAAATTCCACATATATCTAGAGGAACTATATCTAACTCAACCTCATCTACAAATGCTGACCCAAAAGAAAACTTAAGTTTACATTGTCTAGTCACTTGTAGTTGTGCTTTATCACTTAACCAACCTAATGGGTATGGTTTCTTGTGAGGTGTAGTCAGTAATCCCAACTTCTTTACAATTGCTTCAGAAATTAAATTTGCTTGTGAGCCACTATCAAACAAAGTATCAATCTTTTGATGCTTGGAAATAACTCAAATATGGAAAAGCTCATGTCTTTTTCTCTCATTTTCTTCATCATTAATAGATTGTGCAGAATTGCTAGTAGATGCTTTAGAATATTTACCTTTTATACCTGTGGCTGCAATGGTTGTTTCATCTCTTGAGTCCAACCCCAAATCTTTCTAAATAGTTGCAGCAGTCTTCTTCTTCTTGCCCTCGAACTTCTTAGGTCTCAGCTCCGGATGAAGAATCCAACAGTGCTCATCATCATGCCCATCCTTCTTACAGTGAGTGCATGAAGACTTGCTTTTCTGTGCAGTGTTGGCCTTCCTCTCTTTCCATTTTTGTTTTCTTTTCTCCTTATTCTTGCTTGCAATGGGCTTGGATGATCCTCCAACTTCTGGGTTTCCATTCTTTCCTCTAGCTTCTAGATGTGTAGCTTGAATAGATACCTCATCTATACTAGTGGGATTAAACATGAGGATAGTGTGCCTCATGTAGTTGTGTAGACCACCTATGTACTTCAACAGAGTCTCAGGTGAGTCTAATGAAATTCATAGAATCAAATCTCTCTTCCTAAATTCTTGGGTGTAACCTTGTACACTTTGCCCTTTCAATTGGCGAAGAGTTTGCTAGCTCATCATGGCTTGCTGCATGTAAGCTAGTGGATAGAACTGCTTTTTGATTGCAGAAACAAATTCACTCTAGACAAAAAGAATCTTACCATGTTTCTTCATGTCAACTTGTGTCCTACAGTCCCACCATACCAAGGCAGTGCCTTCGAGGCGTAGGCTGGCCAACTGAATCTTACTTTTGTCTAAGTCGATACTCTTCACTCTATAATAAACATCAATTTGTCTGATCCAATTACCAGCTTCTCTGCATTCAACTCTCCATCATATATTGGTAAATCAAATTTAACATCTAATTTAATCAAAGATGTCTTCTTTTTATGTTCAGGGCTATTAGGAGGTGTGAGAAAGTTTTCTTCTTTCCCTTTGCCTTTTGAGTGGTCATGGAGGAGAGATTCTTCTTCTCCTTTTTCTTTGGAGTGTGATGAATCTTCATCTTTACCTTTCTTAAACTCCCTGTACATTTCCTCTACCATGGACCTCATGGCCAGGAAACTATCTATGAATTGGGGGTCTGGTCCCAAGGGACTTTCTTCTGACATTTTCTTCTTAGGACAGACTCTTCCAATTTCTGGGTTAGTTTCGACCAACTCTCCTTCTCCTAATTTAAGCTTTGATCTAGTTAGCATTCAACAAAAAAATCTAGCACAAGCTTGTCTAACCTTAAAAAACCTAGAGCTCTGATACCATTTGATATGAAAATCACTCGTGAATGATCTCAATTAATTAATGAAGGTATTACAGACCCATGTGCTGGGGTGTGCCTATGTTATTTTAAGCAATGGATCGATAAGATTGCGAAATACACAGGCACTTGAAACAGTAATAGAAATACAGTAAGAAAATACAAAAACACAACAAATTTAATAAGGAGTTCACCCAATCCTCCTGGGCTATGTCTCCTGGTCCAGCCTTCCGTGGTGACCTTTTCTATTGTGTCTTAAAGCAGATATTTTACAATAAGGAGATCAATTTGAGTCTCACTTAACAGAGAATGATCAGTAGGATTGTACTTGGATCCCCCAAGTCTCTAGAGTACATAGACTCCCCTTCTTGAATCTCGACCTCGATTGGTCTCAGTGGTATGAGTCCAATTTGGTACTCAATACTTGACAAGTCTACATAGAGGAGTTGCTTGAATCTCTCAAGCCTTCTCTGGAGTTCACAGACTCTCAAACTCTCTCTTTTCTATCTACTCGATGTTGCCTTTGCTCTGCAGGTCAGCTCGACTTCTTTGTTCTCTACAATTCACTTCTTTCTCTCTACTTCTGCCCCCCTGCTCTTTGTCTGTTCATGGCTTAAAGCTAATCGGCTCCCTGACTGTTCGTTTCCGCTTCTCGACTCTTTGGATTGCCTACCTCTGTCCGCTGGAATTCCCCTGCTCTGCGTCATCATCGCTGTGTAACGCTTCATAGAGAGGTGGCCACTTGTTTCCTCATGAACTGAGTGCCAGTTCTCTTTGAACAGTTGTTATTTTCGTTGCTCCAAGATTTCCCGCGAAACTGCTCCTTTGCCAACTCATTGGTCATGTCGAACCTCAAATCTCATGTACCTCAGTCTATTTCCTCGTCAAATTCGGTCTTCCATCGGGTTGATTCTCTGCAGTTAATCTGGAGCCTCCAGATCCTATAGTCTCCATCTATATCGCGTGGGTAAGTTGCTTGATTGTTACTCACGTGATGCAAGTGGTTTTCTCTCACATCCGCTGGACGTGTGTCACCCGGTGTGTGGCATCACGCTGAACTTGGCCAAACCCGCTTACCGCTCGAAGTGCACACGATGTCCTGCCGGTTTTGGGCGCGGGACCCGCCTTCTGATAGTTTACGCATGGTTTCCTGTTTTCCTCGTGATCAAGCATTCGAGGCTTTCCTTCACTGAGAGTTTTGCCCTGCGAAAGCAATCGCGTATCAGAAACTGCCTTTGTTTTTGGATCTGGGCTTCTGATTGCCAATTTGCATCCATACGCGGTCTCCATGGGCCAACAGTCAGCGCGCTTTGATCGAGGGTCCTCGTTGTTCCGTGCTGGCCACAAATTGCCATTGTCCAGAGGTCATTTCTGAGAAGCTCGTCATTCATTAGATTTTGAAGCCTGACATAATTTGAAACAATCATGGAAATGTTTAAGGATCCAATTCGGATCATTGAGCCCATGGTCTTGCGCTCCAACACGACCTGATCAAATTACAAATTCTAACATGTGAATAGATGTTTTGACATCGAACATGCTAGAAAATCGCTTGATTACCAGCCAATGATGTAAACTGTTAATAAGCCCGAGAGAAACCACCAATAATAACAATAGTTCTCAAGGTACTATCAACATAATTCACAAAATGTGAATAAAGGAATTGTAGTCGAACATCAGTGAAATCACTCGATCAGAAGAAAATGATGTGAACTTGTCGTCGAGTGCGAAGAACTTGCCATTAGGGCATGCAAGCTCTAAGGTACAGGAAGGGAGTCTCTTAGTCAACTTCTAGGATAATGAAATGAAGTCGAAAAGAAGTGACCATGTTGAAGAAGGGCCATAATGTATCCCACATCATTGACACGAGACAAAGGGATGAAAAAATGATTTTGGATGATACAGCGAATCAGGGGTAAGTATATCTGCAGAAGGACAACTCTTGAACATATTGGCGACACAACTAGAAGTTTGGCAGCTTTGGATCCATAGGATCGGTGATCATGATGACATGACAGAGACCAAATGGAAGACAAAAATGAACGACCCAACCCAAGAAGGTCAACGGTAAAAAAGAGAATATCCCAACCCGACACGAAGCAGAAAGTGTCATATTCAAGAGTGAGCTGCCGACATAACTGATTAAATTTCCAAATTTTCCCCCACCATTTCTGGCAGGTACCCTAATTATTTTTTAATCGCAAGCTTGAAGGGGATAGCATATGCTTGCACTGTAAGTTCATCCTTCAGACGAATCCGACCTAGTAAGTTTAATGAGCCCTAGGAAGGAGAAGCTCATGTTCGTGATGGCGACGAATCCAATGTCGTTTAATATTTTAACGAGTCTGACAAAGGTGAAACTTGATATGTTTTTCATGTTTAGAGAGTTTGAAAAAGACACGGAAAAGAAAAATCCACATGGTCCCTTTTCGTACATTTGTGTCTCTCGAGCTTGAAAAGTTAGAAAACGATACTTGAGAGAACCTCTTGACCATTTCAGTCAAGGAGTACCTTTTTCGTAAATAGTGCATCCCAGCCCGAAAAAGGGGTAAACATATACTGGGCGAGCGATGTTTCACAACATTTAACGAGTTCAAAACGACAATAGCTCGACAATCTATTCGTGTTTAAAGAGTCAAAAAAGAGCTTGAAAACGAACCCCCCATTTTTATTCTCTTTTACGAGTCAAAAAGGGAAAAAATACTCGGCAATCTTTTCAGCTTTTACAAGTCAGAAAAGAGCTTAAAGGTGACTCGTCTTGGAGGAACAAGTGGTATAAAGGGTAGCAACTGGTTCTGACAATGGTGGAACTGCTCAAAACATGTAGTGGCCAAGAGGTTGGCTAATAAAAACCACTCATCGTTGCGGTCCCTCAGGAAAGGTAAAACAACCAAGTGAAAGCATATGATCGGTCAAAGAGATGGTGGCGATGGAATGAAACAACAAAGGTTCATCTAGCATAAATTAGCTAATGAAACGACAATCACAAGATGTAAATTGGGCATGAGTTCATTTTTACACAAGCTTGAACCATGGAGAAATTTGCTTGGATTCGGTTTCATGTTTACACAAGCTTGAAATGAAAAACTATGCTTGCTATAAGTTTGCATGCCCCCAACATAATGACTCAATCAAGGTACATCCCCCCCAAGCTTCATTTCAATCAACTAGGTGGATGGAATGAAGGTTCACTTTCGAGATCTTGGAAAGAATCGACTTGATTTTACGAGATCTTAATCGAAGACTCGATTTGGAAAAGGGAGTTGCTTCATTTTTTAATGAGGTTGACACAGTAAAAGAACTATCCTCGAGACCCTTGTTTCATTTTTTAATGAGCTTGACATAAGACAAAGAACTATGCTCACACCCTTTGTTTCATTTTTTAACAAGGTTGACACAAGACCAAGAATTATCCTCATACATATTTTCATGAACCATACGAGAACATGGCTCCCAAGAGGGCTTCAGTAGATAGGAGAACCATGCTCTGGGAGGAATTCATGTCATTTGGTACCAAAGATAGATCAGGTTCCAGTGCCCCCAGCACATAATGTACAATACCATATGTGTGATCATCAACAGATGCAGAGACAGAATGGGTAGCCACATAATTGACCTGTGGCGGGTGTTAGAAAATTATATATTACGGAGCAATGGAACACATAAAATATTGCAGAAATATAAACACAGAAAACGCACAAAACAAGAGAGACACAGATATACGTGGTTCACCCAGTTTGGGCTACGTCCACCCCGAACAGCCAGTCCTTCCTTTTTATTATCCAGCAAAATGAAGAGACACAACCTACAGAAAATCCGCTGTAATATCCTCTGTTTTCTCTCACAGTTTCACCTCTCTATTTCTCGCTCACAGAATACACATCTATCTCACAGCCTCAAATACAATGCCCTCATACAAAGAGAGGGGTTGCCTTCTAGGGCAAAAAACCCTAAACTAAACATAATTTCTACCGTCAGATCATCCGCCTAATGAACGGCCCAGATTGACTAGAAATTACTATACTTTTACAAGGCAATTTTACAGTTGTTTTTAGCTTCGGGGGCGCTGCCCCCGAAACCCCCCGCCAGGGGGGGGCTCCCAAAGATCGCAGCCCCCCCCCTGGACCCCCCCTGTAGCGAATATTTTACGGGCGCCGTTGCCGCCCCCATTTCGAACTGGGGTCCTATGTGGCGATACCTTTGAATATAGAAGATAATCAGGCTCCACACCCAACAATCTCCCACTTGGAGACTGATTGTAGCAATTCCACCACTGCTCCATTTTCTGGACAATGACTCCTCTTTAGACCTGGTTGTTTCTCATCTTCATCGTCATCCTTGAAGACCAACTGAAACTGAGAATATTCTCAGTTTCTCCCTGGTTACAACTTTTGTTAGCATATCTGCAGGATTCTGGCTAGTGTGTATCTTTTCCAGCTTCAACTCTCCATCTTCCAACACTGATCGTATGAAATGGTACTTGAGCTGTCTGTGTTTAGTCCTGGAATGAAATGCTGAGTTCTTTGAAAGATGAATGGCACTTTGGCTATCACAGTATAACGTGCCCATATCATGCTCCTTACCCAATTCACCCATAAACCTTTGTAACCAAATCATTTCTTTACTAGCCTCTGTAGCAGCGACATACTCTGCTTCTGTTGTTGAAAGTGCAACAACACTTTGGATTTTTGAAACCCAACTGACAGTTGTTCCTCCAACAGTAAATACATATCTTGTAGTGCTCCTCATGTTATCTCTGTCACCTGCCATATCTGCATCAACATATCCTTGTAGGGAGATGTTTGAACCACCAAAGCATAATGCTTGATTTGTGGTACCTTTCAAATATCTGAGAATCCATTTCACTGCCATCCAATGTTCCTTTCCTGGATTTTTCATGTACCTGCTTACAACTCCCACTGCATGTGCAATATCAGGCCTTGTGCAGACCATTGCATACATTAAACATCCAACTACTGATGCATATGGAACTTTAGACATATAATCCATGTCTTCTTGGGTCTTTGGGCACATTTCCTTGCTAAGTTTGAAATGGCTAGCAAAAGGTGTACTAACTGGTTTTGCATTGTGCATGTTAAATCTTTTCAACACCTTTTGTATGTACTCATTCTGAGACAATGTTAATTTACGATTTTTCCTGTCTCTAGTTATTCTCATACCAAGGATTTGTTTCGCAGCTCCCAAATCCTTCATTGCAAATGAATTTGCCAATTTTCTTTTGAGCACATTTATTTCCTACATGTTAGATCCCGCAACAAGCATGTCATCTACATACAGTAACAATATAATATAGCTGCCATCATTTTGCTTTTTCAAATAAACACAATGATCAGAGTGACATCTAGTATAACCTTGTTCAGACATAAACTTGTCAAATTTTAGATACCACTGCCTTGGAGCCTGTTTTAAGCCATACAATCTCTTCTTCAACCTGCACACTAATTTCTCCTTCCCTTTCACCTCATATCCTTGTGGCTGCTGCATATATATCTCTTCCTCCAAATCCCCATGGAGAAAGGCTGTCTTTACATCTAACTGCTCAAGATGCAAATCTTCAGCTGCTACAAGGCTTAAAATAGTTCTGATTGAAGTCATTTTAACAATAGGAGAAAATACTTCATCAAAATCAATACCTTTCTTCTGTGAAAACCCCTTCACCACAAGTCTAGCTTTATACCTCTGTTTTCCTCCATCTTCTTCCTTCAGCCTGTAAACCCATTTATTCTTCAATGTAGTTTTTCCTACAGGCAACCTGACTAAATCCCAAGTCTGGTTATGCATTAAGGAGTCCATCTCTTCTTCCATGGCTACCTCCCACTTCTTCCTGCTTTCAACCTGCATTGCTTCTTCATAACATTCGGGTTCACCGGAATCAGTCAACAATAAATAATATAATGAAGGAGAGTATCGTTCAGGGGGTCTACCTATCCTGGTAGATCTTCTAACACCACTTTCAGGTGTTTGGGGTGCCTGTTGCTGTTGTGGTGGTTGCTGTTGTTGTGGTTGTTGATTATTATTATTTTCAGGCACCTTTACTTTTTCAGTGATTTCATCAAGAACTGCATATTCCTTGTTTTCCTTTTCCTGTTTCTTTTCCTGCAACTGATTCTTATACAAGACCTTTTCATTGAATATTACATCTCTGCTCCTAATGATTTTGTGATTTTCGTAATCATATAAGCGATAACCAAAATCATTAACACCATATCCAATAAAGGTACATTTCTTTGACTTTGCCTCAAGCTTTGTTCTATTTTCTTTATCAATATGGACAAAGGCCTCACAACCAAAATGCTTTAAAATAGAGTAGTTTACCTTTTTACCTGTCCATGCTTCCTCTGGAACACCACCATCCAAGGAACTTGAAGGCCCTCTTTTTATTAGATAAACAGCAGTATCTACAACATCTGCCCAAAACTGTAAAGGCAATCCTGCATGCAATCTCATGCACCTTGCACGCTCCATGATTGTTCTGTTCATCCTTTATGACACACCATTTTCTTGTGGTGTTCTTGGAACTATCTTCTCTCTGCGAATTCCATGCTCTGAACAGTACCTATCAAACTCTTTTCTGCAATATTCACCTCCATTGTCTGATCTAAGACACTTCAATTTCTTTCCTGTCTCAATCTCAACCAAAGCTTTCCATTTCTTGAAAGTATCAAATACATCAGATTTATTCTTAATACAATAAATCCAAGTTTTTCTAGTTGCATCATCAATAAAAGTAACATAATAACGAGAGCCACCGAGAGATGATACCTGAGCAGGTCCCCATACGTCTGTATGCACAAGCTCTAATTTTTTGTTCTTCTTTTCTTTCCCAACTCTGAGAAATCTGACTCTCTTCTGTTTTCCATAAATACAGTTCTCACAGAAGTCCAAATCAACATTCTTCAAACCCGGCAACAAATTCCTTGAGTGAAGAATCTTCATCCCCTTTTCACTCATGTGCCCGAGCCTATGATGCCATAATGTTGCATCTGCTCCTCTGGAAGTTAAAGCATTAACAGAGTTAGAAATACCATTGCATAAATACAATGTACCAACCTTTTCGCCTTTTGCTATTACCAGGGCTCCTTTAGTGACCTTCCAAGCTTTATCTGTGAAAGTTGTCACACAACCTTCACCGCCTAACTGCCCTGTTGAAATCAGATTTTTCTTTAGATCTGGAACATGCCTTACCTCCTTTAATAGCCATTGGTTTCCATTCTGCTGTTTTACAAGAACCTTACCCATTCCAACGATTTTACAGGGTTTATCATCACCTAGACGAACTTGTCCAAAATATCCTTGAACATAGTCATGAAAGTATTTCTTATCAGGTGTGGCATGGAATGAAGCCCCTGAATCTACCACCCAGGAATCAGTAATATTTTCGAAAGAAAGAATCAAAGCATCTTGTAACACCTCACCTGTCACATTTGCTTCATGATTGTTTTCTTGCTGTGCATCTCCTTCTTTTCCCTTCCGAGATCTACAGTCTTTCTTTAGGTGTCCTTTCTTTCCACATTTCCAGCACACTATCCCTGATCTGGACTTGGATCTGCCTTTCCTTGATTTACTGCGATATCCTAAGCTCTTTCCTCTTTCCATTTTTCTTCCTCTAGACTCTGCACTCAAAGCATTTCCCGATGTCTCACCGGAGCTTTTCCGTCGCATTTCCTCGCTAAGGATAGCACCGATGACATCATCAAACTTTAAAGTACTAGATCCAGAAACGGAGTTACTAATGGCCATTACCAAACCATTCCAACTTTCTGGTAATGAGCACAAGAATAACAGAGCTCTAACTTCATCATCAAAGTTTACCCCTACAGAACTTAACTGACTTGTAACTATATTAAAATCATTTAAATGGTTTGCAACAGATCCACCTTCCGACATATTCATATTAAATAACCGTTTCATAAGAAATACCTTGTTTGAGGCCAAGGGTTTTTCATATAGTTTCGACAACGTCTGCATCAAACCCTCTGTCGTGGTTTCCTTCGAAATGTTGAAGGCGACTGATGCAACAAGGCACAACCGTATTGTTCCGAGTGCCTTTCTGTCGAGAAGGTTCCATTCTTCGTCTTTCATACCCGTCGGCATCTTTGTTTTTCCGCCCAATGGTAGGTATAGATCTTTCTGATACAGATAATCTTCCATCTGCATCTTCCACAACGAGAAGTTTTGGCCGTTAAATTTCTCGACCCTAAACTTACCATCTTCCGCCATTGCTCCCACTCGAACCAGGAACCCTTCTTTCCTACGAGTTTATCAGCCAAATAGACCTTCGGCTCTGATACCAATTGTTAGAAAATTATATATTACGGAGCAATGGAACACATAAAATATTACAGAAATATAAACACAGAAAACGCACAAAACAAGAGAGACACAGATATACGTGGTTCACCCAGTTTGGGCTACGTCCACCCCGAACAACCAGTCCTTCCTTTTTATTATCCAGCAAAATGAAGAGACACAACCTACAGAAAATCCGCTGTAATATCCTCTGTTTTCTCTCACAGTTTCACCTCTCTGTTTCTCGCTCACAGAATACACATCTATCTCACAGCCTCAAATACAATGCCCTCATACAAAGAGAGGGGTTGCCTTCTAGGGCAAAAAACCCTAAACTAAACATAATTTCTACCGTCAGATCATCCGCCTAATGAACGGCCCAGATTGACTAGAAATTACTATACTTTTACAAGGCAATTTTACAGCTGTTTTTACAGCCGCCCCCCCCTGGACCCCCCCTGCAGCGAATATTTTACGGGCAGCGTTGCCGCCCCCATTTCGAACTGGGGTCCTATGTGGCGATACCTTTGAATATAGAAGATAATCAGGCTCCACACCCAATAGCGGGGAAGGTACTGCTTGCAAACAAGGACCAATAGGGGAAGATGGTTACATAAGAGGCACCTGGTGACCAATGAACGACAATTGATCAATGGTCACTATTCTCCCTTCATGTGGAAAACAAACCACACGGAAAAGTGAAGAAACAAGGGCTATCATGACATAAAAATAGTCGCATCTAAGGATAAGATTGAAATCTAAGGGACCTTGGACTACCATCACGTCTATATAGACGGTCTTTCCTCCCAAAGTAATAGGGAACTTCAGAAGGACCCCCAAGGGTTGATTGGTTCCTTTGTTCAAAGCCAACATATTTTGAGTGACAAGAACAAGCTGAGGGGAGCCCAAAGCTTGCCAAGTAGTAGAAGACATGATGCTAACAGATGTGTCTTCATCTAATATAGTTCCATGTACTACCATATTATAGGCTTGTACTGTGATCTGGAAAGGCACATAAGATGGGAGGCGGAAAATAGTAAAGTGACTCCAATCTAAAGAAACAACATAACTACTTGGTGGGGGCATCATATGATTTCCCCCATGTTGTACAGGAATAGGAGAAGGACTCTCCTAAACAATTGGGATGGGAGGATCACTCTTCGATTCATGAGAATCTAAGGAGATAAGAAGAACATCAACAATATGATCACCACTCTCTTTCGGAACAGAGTGAGCAATTGGTTGTGGAACTAAATCGACACTCTTTTCGACCAATGGTTGGTCGGAAACAGACACAAGAGAGTCTCACTCAGGAAGAGATGGACGGTCAAGAGATGAATCCATGTCAATCTCTTTACCAACTAGGAGAGGGTTAGAAGAAAGCCTCTGATAACCAATAGGAAGTTGGGGTTGAGGAGCTGTAAGGTTTTCCAAAACTTTGGAATCTTTATCCATAAGAGGAAAAAGGTGAAGAAGATGCTTTCCTTCACATAACCTACAGGGGAATTAATCTTTCCCTTCTTCTTACCATCATTAGCTAAAGGCGTAGCATCGACATGATCTTCAGAGGTCGACGAGGATGGTCGGTTCAGGTCTTGAGACCATACCTCTAAGACTCTGGGAATGCTAGGACAGTCTCGAAGGATATGGTCACCCTTACACAACTTGCAAGGGAATCTAACCTTCTGTGGAGGATCAGAAGGTTTGTCAACAAGAAGTGCATTTAGAGCAATAGTTGCACGGTTGGTCTCTCGCTTATCTGACTTCTTCTTCTTCTTAGCCTCCTGATTACTAGATTTGAATTTTTCACCAGGTGAATTAGAAGAGGAGGGTGAAGAAATAGGGGAAGAAGGCGAGGGGTCAACCTTAGAATCATAGCGACATGATTCAAATGAAGGAGATGGCAGGGTGGGAGTTGGGACACTCAGGATCACCGAGGTCGAAAATAACCAAACAGGTAAACCAATGGTTAACTCAGAAAGGGACAACGTCACTATATAAGGAGCACCAATGTTTCCAAAAGAAGGAAAAGGACCAGGATTCCCATCCGAGGGGAACCATTGATTAGTAGACTCTGGAAATGTTACCATTGGAATCGACCCTAAATAATCACTAAGGAAGATAACTTTAACTAGGAATATTTCGTGGGTAGTTAATTTTCAAACTCGGAAACAAAATTGTGCCTTTTCATGTTTTAAGAGTCGAGAAAAGGGAAAAAGGTGACTCTAGTCGCTTTCGAAGTTAACGAGCTTGAAAGGACAAGTGCTCGATGATCTTTTAAATTTAAAGAGTTAGTAAAGACCAAGAATGACTACTTAGGGTACTCTAGGCATAAAGGATTACCAGGTAACCGTGAATTGCATAATACCTCCTGATGAACCAAGAAGTACGGGAAGGCAATCTCCCCAAATGTTGTGTTGAGTGTGTCACGTTTAGAAGGCGGTAGACTTGGCTTCCAACGGATAAATGATCACAAACCTAGTGGGGTATCCCTTTATCTACACGATGGTATAGGGAGCACAAGTCTTTACTAGTGTTGTCTAATGCTAAAGCGAATGACAACTACTAGGTTTAAAGACGTTAGAACACGTCTCTAGCCTAGACCACTAAATGTAAGCGTTAAGTTTCAATGCTTCCTTAGGTTAATTCGATAAATTTTAACGGTTGATCTTGAATAAGGTTTCAATTACAAGGCCCTACTGTTGTCATCCGACAAAACTCCTACATGCAACTATATGAGAAAAGAGATCTTTGTCTTCGATGAAACTTAACACTAATTGAGAGATAGGGAACACAAAATCAATGCAACAATCAAAGAATGAATTCCTTCACTAATATATGTCCTAAATGCACTTAATTTTCCCTTAACAAAAAAATAAGTTTCATTTCATTTCCATGCCTATGATGATGCAATTCTAGCTTCTCAATAATGTTACTAATGCAATATTTTTGCTTAAGTAAACTAGAATGATGTTCTTCTTTTCATAAAATTCAAAATGAATCTTTCACATAAAGCACTTTAATGAAAATTTTCACAATTCCAAAAAAACAAGCATCGATCAAATCTAAATCATGATAAATGAAACTAAAAGAAACTTCTTCCCTAAATTGAACAAATCAAACACATAAATTCTTCAATTAACAAACTAAACAATGTAATCTATGCTCGAAATGAGAAAAGAGACACTCAAAATAAGAGAACAAATGAGACTCTTTCAATCATTCAATTGAAAATGAAGCAATGAAGATGGAGTCTGAAGAAGGGAGTCTAAAGGTCAAGACACATTGGCATGGGAATGGGAGAAATTCAGATTTTTTCTTAACTCAAAGACCACCACTACTGCCTAACTGACAACTAGCGCTGATAGGCATGACTGGCATGACTGACTAGTACTACAACTAGAACTAATGGCTTGATCGACGCGACTGCCTAACTGACAACCAACATGGGTCAAGGGATTCAAAGAAAAAATAAAAAAGAACTTCACACAAGGCCAGACTTAACACATCAAAGGGTGGGCTAAACCAAGAAAGCACACAAACCAAGCTAAATGAAGCTTTCTAGTTGGCAAAACACCGCCTAAAAAAGCTGCAAGGTAGAAATCAAGAGGGCAAGACACATTGGTCGAGATCTGGGGTGAACCCTAATATTCACCTATAGGCATCGGCGTGACTGCCTAACTGGAAACAAGCGCCCGAAAGGGGTCGGTGTGACTGTTTTTGAGCATATCGTGCCGATCGGCGTGACTATCACCGAAATAAGCACGTTGACCGAGGATGCAAGGAAAAAATAAAAAAAATTCAAAGGTTGAGACCATACTTGCTACTATAAATTTTAGACCCAGAGCAGTAAATAAGGCAAAGCAGACATAACTAAAGGGAAATGGTGATACTAGAAAAGTTCACACAAAATCATGAAAGTTCAAGAAATAAAACAGAAGGATTGGGTCCCTAGTGGAGTTGCCAATTTGTGGTGATGTAAAATTCTAAGTGTGGACACAAACAATTCCTCTAGCCCGATAGCGGGTCTAGCCACTAACAAGAAATTCTATGGAATATTTCCTTAGGTTAGAACCGATTAAGAGGGCCTACCTCTTAGTACGCTTATCCTGTTTGATGATGACCTTGCTTGCTCACTCTAGATGTCTCCCGTTTCCTTCTTCGAACACCTGAAACAAGTAAACAACAACAAACAACAACCATGATAATAGAAAAATTGTATTCAACCTACTTAACAAGTCAAGAAACATTAAACCATAAACAGGTGAGATGACGTATTATGTAGGAAATCAATCGATAGTTGCATATATATTAAATCAAGAAGAGATTACAACTGTTGTCTTGCCGTTGTTGTTCTCCTCTAACAAATCCGGGTTCCCACACAATTCTGTTAGCATTCCATGATGGCCTCAACAATAATAGTTTTAAGGCTCTTCCCTTTAGTCTTCACACTAAACCAAATTCATAGTTCGCCCTTACACACAACTAGAGAGCTACAACTATGAATAACTTGTTGATTACTCTTCAACCAGAGCCTAATTAGAACTAGCACACCAACACTAACACTAGCTTGTGCTTGGGAAAAAGGGAGGTTTATATTAGCATGAATGGATGGAAGATGGTTCCTCTTCTCATGGGAGAAGGTATTATCTCTTGAAGTAGTTCCATCCTAATAGTGTAAATGAGCCCAAACTGACATCCTCGACTCCATCCGGCCCAACCATTTACCAGACTTCCGTTACGAAGCTTCTAGAGCTGAAAGCTTCAGCTCGTTATTTAAAAACCTTTCCAAAAGAGGATTGACGCGATTGGAACAAGGCTTAGTCGCTCCAGTCGGTGCTAGGGACAGTTTTAATCGCTGCATATCGGTGCGAGGAGGACACGAGTCATTAGCGACGGTCTTGTAAACTGGGAAAAACAAAATATTTTTGGAAATGATGCAAAAGGGAATTGTTTTACTCATGAAGAGGGACACAATGGGAGTTTCTTCATGAAGAGAAAGCATGTAGGGTTCACTATAGAGGTCCTCCAAGATCATGGAAAGGGAAGTACAGGGACAGTGAAAAAATGTTGTATAACAGCTAGATTCAACCACCTATAAGGTATAAATATCATGCCTTGATGAATAAAGTGATGAATGCCACAGAACATTTTGAATTTTGAAGAAGCTAATGAACATGTAAAATGGATAAATTCAATGAAGGAAGAATATTATTCCATAATGAGAAATGATACTTTAGAATTAATAGAATTGCCTAAAAATAAAGTACCCATAGGATGCAAATGGTTGTTCAAACCCAAATTTAAAGTTGATGGGAGTGTGGATAAATATAAAGATAGGTTGGTTACTAAAGGTTATTCATAAAAACAGGGAATTGATTATGATGAAACCTTTGCACTTGTAGCTAAGTTAAATATAATTAGATTGTTGATTTCTTTAGCTACAAAACATAATATGAAACTTCATCAGTTGGATGTTAAGTATGCCTTGTTAAATGGGGAACTAAAAGAAGAATATATTGTTTAGCGAGAAGGGTTTGTTAAAAGGGGTCAAGAACACCTTTTTTCTTAATTAAAGAAATCTTTTTATGGCTTGAAACATGCACCAAGATCATAGTATAAGCACATTGATTCTTTCTTTCTTCATAAAGGTTTTATGAAAAGTCAAATTGATCCTAATCTGTATATCAAAATAGATTAGAAGGGGTATGTTGTTTTGATTTACCTGTATGTTGGTGATCTTATAATAGCAAGCAATTATTATCAATTGATTAATGGAGCTAAAGGGAAGTTGTCACAGGTGTTTGAAATGAAATACCTTGGTGAATTGCATTATTGTTTAGGTCTTGAGATATGGAGAAAATTTGGACAAACATTGGCTACATGGAGTAAATACACTAGAGATCTACTCAATAGGTTCAAAGGGGATCAATGTAAATAATTGTCAATACCTTTAGAAAATAATGCAAAACTCTGCAATGATTATGACACAAGAGAGGTGCCATATGACACATTGTATTGTTAGTTAGTGGGAAGAATGTACTATCACACTAGAACCAGGCCAACCATTGCATATTCAAAAAAAAAATTGAGTCAGTTGACGGCCAAGCCTCTTGAAACCCATTGGAAAGCAACAAAGAGCGTCATTCACTATATTAAAAGGACTATTAGTTATGGTATTAAATATACGGGTACTTTTGATGTTGAGTTGGTAGGTTATTATGATTTAGATTCGGTCAGGAACCCTGATGAGAGAAGTTCAACTTCGGGATATGCATTTAGCCTTGGATCCGAGATCATGGCATGGAGCGGTAAGAAACAACCAATTGTTTTTAAATCATCTATTGAATCAGAATATAAAGCTTTCTGTACTACTACATGTGAAATTTGGTTGCAACGAATTCTTGAAGATGTTAGAGAAGTAGAAAAGACACCAATGATTATCAAATGTGATAACCAAAGTTCCATCAATTTGGCCAATGATCTTGTCTATTGTTGTAGCTCCCAGAGACAACTTTAGATTGCTTACAAGACCAGTGCCTGGGAAAATCTAAATTTGGAGTGTCTCAATTGATTCTCAATAAAGGGAGGCCTCACTTATATTCTATATGTATATATATGGGGTTGGTTCATTCACCTAAAGGAGTAAGACATGAATTTATGGTACTTCTTCACATGTACAAATCTCAGAAATATGCATAAAACAATGGAGGAGGTTGAGTAGTCCAAGGGCTTACAGTTTAATAAGATTTTGTAGAGCAATGATAGAGGATAAGGAGAACGAGAAACTCATCATATGGAGCTTACAGCATCAAGAATTCTATGCTTAACAGATAGAGCTTGAAAATTTAAGAATTCCTACACTTATTTGAGTTACAGGCATATATAATGGATAAAGGAGGGACAAAATGCTACAATTCATGTAGTGCAGTTTTAGAGCTATAATTTCAATAATACATACAGGCACATGCATTAACAATGTCGATACAAATGAATCCTTAATATAGTTATAGGCACTTTCATTAACATATCGATACAAATGAATCTATGAGGAAGCTTGAAATATTTCTAGCAGCTATGATTGCATCAATTCAGAGAAGAAACATGCAAAAAAAATGGGTTTTAACATAGGGATAACATACTGTAATACTTGAAGGGGGAATC
This sequence comes from Pinus tabuliformis, assembly GCA_031772625.1. Classification (NCBI taxonomy): domain Eukaryota; kingdom Viridiplantae; phylum Streptophyta; class Pinopsida; order Pinales; family Pinaceae; genus Pinus; species Pinus tabuliformis. Next base: position 816,234,207 of record CM062815.1, on the reverse strand, counting down.
ACCACCATTTCCTTGATATTCTAAAAAATATGCATTACAAAGTCATATTGTCTGAAATTAACATGTAGTCTTTCTTTAGAATTTATGAACATTTGTTAAGTGTTTCTTTCCCCTATTTATATGGAGAGGGCAGCATAGACCTTTATTACATCAAAATATATTCAGCTGAGTCTTAGTTTTGAGATTGAATGGTTGTCTCGATTGGGAATGACTCTGTGGCCCAAAAATAAAACAGAATTAATGGCCTCATTGAAAGGATGAAAATTGCAGGACATCAAATAAGTCAACAGTCATAAAGAAGCATTAATAAACTATGTCGGTGCCCATCCCTGTAATTTTTTCTGCTTCAAGTTTCAGTGGGCTCATCGTATGGTCTCTTATGCTGCTTAGTCGGTTCCCGTCATTTCTACCTTTAATGCTCGAGCTATTAATTATTTAAATTTGGGAGTGGGCACCATCAACTTCATGTCGCAGTACTAAAACAGAGGATCCTTTGGCGGTAATTCGTCTCTCTCTGTTATGGGAAACCATGCCTAAAAATTGAATCCTGTCGAGCTAACAAGTCTCTTTTCACTCCTGTCAGCGCTGACCCTAATTCCGTGTCACAATGGGATTTTCTGAATCAACCCATGTCGATTTTGAATGCACCACCTCTTTCCATTAAAGCCACAACTTTCGACCGATCATGCCTTTAAATCCATGCCTTATACTATCGACGCCCTGATCTTCCTAGTGATTCTCTTTTGGTGGAAATATGGAGGACTTTCCAAAGCTAGCCTTTCACTAAAAAAAACGTTTCGAAACAGACGAGTCCCAATCTCCCTTAGCCCCTTTCACTTTTACCTCCTTTCCATAATTTTTCCTCATATGACCGGGGCGAGAACCAGGTTCTTAGCTCAAGGGTGCTAGAGCCCTTTAAGGCCTGTCTGGGGGCCTTTTTCCTTTAATTCATGAAATTCCTCACTTCGGCGCTTCCTGAGGGTTGCCACTAATATTTCCCTTTGAAATTTGTGATCGCCAATCTGCGAGGTCGGGCCCAGCGGAAGTATCACTGTCACACTATGGGATGGGAAAGCCCTTTACCTTTCTTTATAGAACTAGCTGACTTGTCCGAATGCGAAAAATTTATAGGCCAGACCACATAACATATTGCATCCGGGGAGTTCTTGCATATCGCAATCGCAACATTGAAAGGGACATCGACGGAGGAGGGATCTTGCCTTGTACGATCACCGATTGCGATGTGTGACATCATCATTGCCACATGTCACCCTATGAGTGGTGCCCCTTAGGACCCTGAAAATGTCGAATCTATGTGACATGTGTTTCCGTACTACCATGTCAGCTCCCATGTGGATTCATAAGTAGCAATGATATTTCGCCACATGGCCCCTGGAAGAGAGAGAAAAAGGCCCGCTCGACCTTGGTTTTTCTTTGAATTTATTTAAATGAAATCGACCCTCCCCAACGATTTAACACTACATCGACAATTTTTTGTTTCGTAGTCTCTTAACCCCGGTCCTATCCCGGATTGCCGATTTGCGAAAAGTACGATATGCGGGATTAACCATATTTTGCCACATGCCCCCCCAGGAGGAGAGAGAAAAAGGCTACCCTACCATGGTTTTCCATTGATTTTATTAGTTAATCATTTTCTCGGCCTTTTCGATGCTTTACACTATTATCGCAGAATCACGATATGACAAGTTTTTAGAGTGGTATCCCTGTTGATCCGTCGATTCGCTGATTGCGATGAACTCTAGGGGTCCGCTGATCACTGATAAGGCTGGTCCTGCCGATATACGATATCGCGATCGGCTGATCGCAAATTTCGCTGCTCTCCTTATTTTACTTCGGAAGAACCCGCTGATTTGGGATTGCGATGAGCTCCTAGACCCCTGATGTGCGATCTACGATGAGCCCTTGCGTATGGTCCTTTCCTCTTTATTTTCTGACTTTCAAAGGGTAATACTCAAACAACCTTATCTTCTGCTCCAGAGGTCCATTTGTAGTCTTCCTTATACCATGGAATATAGTTCCAGGCACTATGCAATGGAGAGGTTATTATTTGGCTTTAACTCATCCTGTGGCCTGGAAGATGGCTTCAAACTTCACTACCCTTTGGCAACTTTGGTCCTGAAAACTCATAATGCAGTGAGTGACAACATTGGCTCCAATTGGGGACAATGCCTTGCTGGCAAGGTGCTGAGAACCTGTAGACCAGTAGCTTTCCTTCCATTGGGCATGGAGTCATTTTTAAACAAACTATAATTATGTGCAAATGGATTTTTCAACATAAACTGAAAATTACATATAACAATTACAATACCCACACCGTATTTTACAATGGGTGTGGGACAAGTACCTCTAGTTTTGGAAATAAAGTTTGAGGAACTAACCATTGACTGACAGTTCTAGAGATTCACCATTTAGATTCTCAAGCATGTATGTATTATTTCCTCTTTCTTTTGCAATATATAATCCATCTTAGGTAGCAGGTAGTTGTCTTTCAGCGATGCCCTATTTAGATTCCAGAAATCAACACACAACCTTATTTCTTCGCTCTTTTTCCGGACCGGGACTAGGTTGGCCACCCATTTAGAGTACCTTAAAGGCACTATGATCTTTTCCTGTAGCAACTTTATCACCTCTTTTTCAATGGAGGGGAGTAAAAGTGGATTTATCTACCCGAGTTTATGTTTACATGGCTTTATTCCATTCTTCAAAGGAATCTTATGCTGACTGACATTAGTATCAAATGCCTTCAAATCCTCATAAGACCAAGCAAATACATCCTTGTAAATTTTGAATAGATTTAAATACCTTTGCTTGTATTGCAAGGGGTTTCCTTTTAATAGCTTGATCATCTGGGGTTCCTCCCCTAATCTGATGTTGCAGTCTTATACTTGATCACATATCTCTAGGGCCATTGGTTGGGAGACTATGTCATCCTTATTAAAAAGCCTTTCTAGTGGGACTAGTCCGCAAGGGATAGTATTCCCTTTTAGTTGCAAAATTTTGTGCCCAAGCACTGTGTCTTTCCATGTAGTGGCTTCTTGTTTTGTTTTCTCTTCTTCTTAATCGATGGTGGAGTGGGCGAACTCCCCAACAAATTCTATGAATCGTTTCACTTGCTCGTCATCCTCGAATACCTGCTAGTGCTTGACATTATCCGTTATTGAGGGTCTGTATATGACTTTTACCTCATATCCGAGGAGCAGATTTTAAGGGGGCCTAAAACTGCTCGTAGCTATAGCAAGGGAGTCAGCCATTCTATTTCCTTCCCTGGGAATAAATTGGATATTAAAGTCTAGGAAGAAACTATCAATTAGATCCCACACTTCATTTTGGTACGTCCTCAGTATGGGGTGTTTGGCCTCGCATTGATTTATGATCTTCCTTATGACCAGCTTAGAGTCTCCATAAACCGTTAGGCATTCAATATTAATATTTTTTTCCTTTTTTAACCCAAGGAGAAATGCTTCATACTCCGCCACGTTGTTGGTCTCCCCAAATTCTAGCTTGAAATAGAGGGGTATGAGGCTACCCTCCAAAGATACCAACAATATTCCAGCTCCATTTCCCTCTTTTAAGTTTGCACCGTCGAAGTATAACTTCCATACTTCATTTTCATTTACGCACTGGTGCTCTAGCTGCCTTGTTAGGTTTAATGATGGTTCCTCTATGAAGGTCTCATATTCTTCTAGGAATATACTAGAGAGGTCGCTTTCTTTCCCATGCGCTGGGGAATTTTTTGAGTCTTTAGCCGGGGTCACAGTTTTTACAAACCTGGATTCTCTGTACAACCTCCTTTTCTCGTCTCCGAAAGTGGGAATCGTGGCATAAGTTAGATCTAACTTGATAAATTTTCCCACCTTGTAACCCCAAGATCTAGATAAGAGCATGCCAAACTAACAAGGAATATCGGTCACCACTATGTCCATTACTGCACTCTTCACAGGGATCTGAGCCAGGTTTAGCACTAAATCCTTTATCATCTCTAAGCACTTGACCCTTTTAGAATCAAAGGAGTATAGATCCTTATATGGTCTCATGATCTCCAAGCCCAACTGTTCCATTACTGTTAATGGCATGAGGTTATGCAAGGCTCCAGAATCCAGCATGAAATTATGTAGTAAGAAGTCATAGATTACTAAGGTCATGTAGAAGGGTGTAGTAGAAGGATCCAATTCTTCCACATGCGGCCCAAAAACAACCATTGGCCTCTCCTCTTGGAGGTTTAAACTATCATGATTTGGTGTTGAGGTAGGTGGATGCATGAATTGAGAGACTTGAGCTTTATAACTATGCTACTTTAGAAGCTTAGTTAGAGGAACAAGAATTTTTACCTTTTCAAGCTCCTTCTAGAGATTGAATGTGGCTTGGACTTTTTTTGTGCCTCTTGGCTCTGTTCCTTCTTCCTTCCCACTAGTAGTTTTCAGCAGAACAGGTGCCTCCTTTTCTATGTGTCCCTCAGAACTATTGCTTTCCTTATTTGCAGAAACTTTTGTCTTGGAAGGGTCAGGATTTAGCTTACCTTTCCCTTTGTCTAGTAATGGAGGAATAACTTGGGGATTTGTTCCATCTTGTTTCTCTAGTTCTATTGACCTCTTCTTTGAAGATCTTAGATTATACTTACATTGGGGTTATGCTTGCATGAAATCTACAATTTTTTTGCAATAATAATCTATATTTCCTCACCTGCAACTACTTCTCTATCATGACTGGCCTCCTAGTGAGCCATACTCTCATGTTCATCTTCAGAAAAAGCAAAATACAAATTTCCCTGCATTTCTGTGTATCCGATGATTTCTCATCAGGATCCTCTTCTAAGTATAGAGGATGAGGGATCTGATCGAGTTGTTCCTTTCTCTCCCTTGGAAGTATTTTTAGTGGAGGCCTTCTATACTGTGGGTTGTAAACCTGGTTGTTTACTTTAGCATTCTGTTTGGAGAGGATCTTGTTCTCAATTTCCAGTTTTCCAACATTCTGTGATAAACTCCTAATGAGTTTTTCTAGTTCATTCATCTTCAGGTCTAGTGATTCTCTATCTCGACTAGAGGAGGATGCCTCTTCTTTCCCTCTTTTATTATCACTAGGTTCTTGCTTTCCTTTGGACTTTCCTATTGAGGTAAAATTGGCTTCCACCTCAAGTGCATCGATTTGGATTTGATCTAGAGAAACAGACTTCCTTTCTCTTAGAGTAAAGCCAAAGTCAAACTCAAAATCTCCCAAAAAAATTACTCGAGAAGCAGTTGGAGAAGGCTTTATATCAGCTGGCAGGTTATTGTATTGCTTATTGAATCTCTTTATAAATTCTAAGATATATTATTTCGGCTTCTTCTTTATGGCATTAAACTCTATGAGGAGGTACTCATGATTTATCTTTTCACCCCATTTCTGTGTGAAAGATCTTTCAAGTTCCTCCTAGGTAGTGATGGAGGCATTGGGAAAGGCTTTGAACCACTTTCCGGCCTCTCCATCAAGGGATTGTACAAAAAATCTCATGACCACATATAGTTTTTCCGAGTTTAGGTTCTCAACAAAGGCATAGAAGGTATCAATGTGCCTTTGTGCAGAGTTATCATCCTCCCCATTGAACCTAAGTAGAAGCTTTAGGTAGCCTTGGGGCATAACACTTAGAGGTTGAGGTAAATAAGAGGCGCATATTTATTTAGCAGAAAGCTTGGAAGAGACGTTTGGATTACTGGAGGAGGATTAAGACTTGCCTAAGGAACTTGGCCCAAAAGCATAGTGGTAGGAGTGGCTAGACTGAATGTAGGGTATGTCAGGGACTTATAATGAATCCTGAGTAGTGAGTAACAACAGGCTGAGAGATGGATGAGGAAGCTTCAAAGGCTGATGAGATGGTAGCACATGCAGGGGGGGTTTTCTCTTTCCAGAATTTCCTAAAAATTAATCTTTATGGGTCATATACAAATGGGGCTTTCTGATGAGATGTATCTGAGCGAGTGTGGGGCATTTTAAAAGCTAGGATGATAAATAATAGTGGGGGTTTGTGGAGTCGCCAAGGTGATGATGAATGCAATCAGAACCTCTTTATTCACCTATGCAAAGAGTGCTCAACTTGTGGTATCCCAGGGGAAAAATAATTTAATACGTCCCACGACAATGCCGCCAGAAGATGTTGTAGCTCACATATACAACCTCAGATTGCTTACAAGACCAGTGCTTGAGCACATCTAAATTTGGAGTGTCAAAATTGATTCTCAGTAAACGGAGACCTCACTTATATTCTATATGTATATATATGGGGTTGGTTTATTAACCTAAGGAGTAAGACATGAATTTCTGGTACTTCTTCACATGTACAAATCTTAGAAATATGCATAAAACAGTGGAGGTCGAGTAGTTCAAGGGCTTACAGTTTAATAATATCTTGTAGAGCAATGATAGGGGATAAGGAGAAGGAGAAACTCATCATATGGTGCTTACACCATCAATAATTCTATGCTTAACACATAGAGCTTGCAACTTTAAGAATTCCTACTCTTATTTGAGTTACATGCAGATATAATGGATGAAGGAGGTATTGAATGCTACGATTCATGTAGTACAAATTTAGAGATATAATTTCAATAATCCATACAGGCACATCCATTAACAATGTCGATACAAATGCATCTGTGATATAGTTACAGGCACTTGCATTAACATATCGATACAAATGAATCTGTGAGGAAGCTTGAAATATTTCTAGCAGCTATGATTGCATGAATTCAGAGAAGAAACATGAACAAAAAATGGGTTTTAACAGAGGGATAACATACTGTAATACTTTAAGGGAGAATCACCACCATTTCCTTGATATTCTGAAAAATATGTATTACAAAACCATATAGTTTGAAACTAACATGTAGTCTTTCTTTAGAATTTATGAACCTTTGTTAAGTGCTGATTTCCCCTATTTATATGGAGAGGGGAGCATGGACCTTTATTACATCAAAATATCTTCAGCTGGGTCTTAGCTGTGAGATTAACTAACTGTCTCAGCTGGGGATGGCTCTATGGCCCAAAAATATTACAAAATTAATGGCCTCATTTAAAGGAGGCAATTTGTAGGTCATCAAATAAGTAAAGAGTAAAAAAGAAGCATTAATAAACTGTCTCGGTTCCCATCCTTGTAATTTCTTCTGCTATAGGTTGTCATGGGCTCATCATATGGTCTCTTGTGCTGCTCAGTCGGTTCCTGTCATTTCTGCCTTTACTACTTGAGCCATTCATTATTTAAAGTTGGGAGTGGGCACCATCAACTTCATGTCGCAGTACTGAAACAGAGGATCCTTGGGCGATACTTTGACTCTCTCTGTTATGGGACACCATGCCTGTAAATTGAATCCTCCCGAGTTACCAAGTCTCTTTTCACTCCTGTCAGTGCGACCCTGATTTTGTGTCACAATGGGCTTTTCTGAATTAGCCCATGCCGATTTTGAATGCACCAATCGTTTCCCTTAAAGCCACAGTTGGTAACCCATCATGCATTTAAAGCCTTGCCCTGTATTATCAGCACCTTGATCAACCTGGTGATGCTCTCTTGGTGGAAATATGGAGGAATTTCCAAAGCTGGCCTTTCGATAAAAAAAACGTTGCAAAATAGACGAGTCCTGATCCCCCTTAGCCCCTTTCACTTTTAGCTCCTTTTCGTGACTTTTCCTCATATGACCTGGGGAGAGAACCAGGTGCTTATCCCGAGGGCGCTAGAGCCATTTAAGGCTTGTCCGGGGGCCTTTTTCTTTTAATCTATGAAATCCTGCACTTCGGCGCTTCCCGGGGGTTTCCACTGATATTTCCCTTTGATCCCTGCGATCGCCGATCTGCGAGGTCGGGCCCACTGGAAGTATTGCAATCGCACTGCAGGAGGGGAAGCCCTTTACCTTTCTTTATAGCACTAGGCGACTCGTCCGAGCGCAAAAAATTTATAGGGCAGACCACATAACATATCGCATCCGACGATTTCTCGCATATCATAATCGCAACATCGGAAGGGACATCGGTGGAGGAGGGATCTTGCCTTGTTTGATCACTGATCATCGATTGCAATGGGTGATGCCATCACTGCCACGTGTCACCCTATGAGTGGTGATACATGTCACCCATAAATGCCCCCCTTAGGACCCTGAAAATGTTGAAACCACATGACAGGTGTCCTTCGTACTTCCACGTTAGCTCCCATGTGGATTCATAAGTAGCAATGATATTCCACCACAGGGCCCCCTGGAAGAGAGAGAAAAAGGCCCACCCAGACTTGATTTTTCTTTGAATTCCTTTAAATGAAATTGACCCCCCCTCACAATTTAACACTACATCGGTGATTTTTCGTTTCATAGTCTTTTAACCCCAGTCCTGTCCCGAATCGCCAATCGATTTGCGAGAAGTGCGATATGCGGGACCAACCATATTCCACCACGTTCCCCCCTAGGAGGAGAGAGAATAAGGCCGCCCTACCTTGGTTTTCCATTGATGTTCTTAGTTAATCCTTTTCTCGGCCTTTTTGGCGCCTTACACTATTATCACAGAATCACGATATGGCAAATTTTTAGAGTGGTACCCCTATTGATCTGCAGATTCGTTGATTATGATGAACTCCCGGGGCCCGCCGATCATCGATAAGCCTGGTCTCGCCAATATGCGATGTCGCGATCAACTGATCGCAAATTTCGTTGTTCTCCCTATTTTACATCGGAAGAAACTACTGATTTGCGATTGTGATGAGCTCCTGGACCCCCGATGTGCGATCTACGATGATCTCTTGCCTATGGTCCTTTCCTCTCTGTTTTTTGGACTTTCAAAGGGTAATATTAAAACGACCTTATCTTCTTCTCCAAAGGTTCATTTTCGGACTTCCTTATACCGTTGGAAAACTCATTCTGGGAACTATGCAATGGAGATGTTCTGATTTGGCTTTAAGTGCTCATGTAGCCTGAAAGATGGCTTCAAACTCCACTGCCCTTTGGAAACTTTGATCAACTGAAAACTCATAAGTGAAGCAGAATATAAAGCTTTGTGTTGTACTACATGTGAAGAAATTTGGTTGCAATGAATTCTTGAAGATGTTAGAGAAGTAAAAAAGACAGAAATAATTATAAAATGTGATAATCAAAGTTCCATTAATTTGGCCAATGATCTTGTGTACCATACAATATCAAAACATATTGAGACTCATTAGCATTTTGTCAGCGAAAAGATGCAAGCTAAGGAAATTATTTTAATTTATTGTAATACCAGTGAAAATGTGGCTGACATCTTTACAATGTCTCTTGGAAAGGCAAAGTAAGAATTTTTTAAAACTAAGTTAGGTGTGGTATAAATCACATTTCTCCATTAAGGGGGAGACTTAGACTAATGGAGAAATATGGAGAATTCTAGATTCTATTATTATTATCTATTTGTTGTGTCTTGTTAAGATTGTGTGTTTTAAATAGGTTCTAGATCCTATTTATGAGGAGGTTGTTTAGACTCCTCTGCTAATTTGTAATATTATAAATGTTTGATTTTTCTAGTTGAATTAAGCAAGTTGTGAGTGCAGACAATCTCTAGGTTGAGCTTTGTTTCACTTGAGAGTTACATCTCTCTTCTTCAATACTTTTTCTTCCATTTTCCAAGTTTAACTTCTTTATATATACACCTTACGTCTATGTATATTCATTGTTTTTCCCTTTTTTATACAATCACCCCTATGAAACTTCTTTGTTGTGTATATACCACATGCCTCTCACCTCTGATCAATATTACTCTTTATATCCTCATTGTACCTTTTATCAATATAACTATTCATTTGTTTATTGTATTTTTACTTTTTGATACATATTTTTCATTTCTTTTATATTCGTACATTGTTAAACATAACAAATTTATAAATATTCTTTTAATTATTTAAACCAACTTAAATCTATCTTAACTTCGCATCTACCAAGTGCTGAGAGGGATCAAATCTCTCTCTTTTGAGGTACACACCTCTTTTGCAATGAAAATAGATTTGATCCCTCTACTTGGTAGATCCGAAGTTAAGATGGATCTAGGTTGGTTTTATTATTAGCCTTTAAATAGGCTACATTAGACAAGAATACCATGAAAAAAACCATGGGTTAAGAATACTATAAGAAAAAACCGTGGGTTGGAAAATTTTATATTTTGATTGAGTTAAACATTACATCATCTCCCCCATACTAGGTTCAGAGCCTCTCAAAACAAAAATACATATTACAATAATATTAAAAATTTTTCTTTCTAAATTTTTAAAGTAATTTAATTGACAATCATTATGATAGAAAAATTTATATAAACTCCCCTCGTCTAACTTGTGTTTATTGAAAGCTTATACATAAACACTTCTTTTAAAAAAAATAAAGAAAGAACTCAAATTTCATAGACACTATACCATTCTTACAAAATATTAAATTATGAATAAATAGTAATCTCAAATAAAAAGTATTATTAGAGTAATATTCTCTCCATTTTAAAATTGTTATATTATTTTAAAAAATAATCTTACAAAATATAAAATTATGTAATTTATTAAGAAAGAGTATATATATTTGAAAAAAAAAAACAAAATATCAAAAGAAAATCATGATATATTTATTGGTAAAAACGTTTATTAAATAAAGATGGAATTAAAAAGGCCCACGGGGCTTCGGATTGACGGTGAATGGGTGCGCTGTTAAGGCACTCCTTGCGATAGGTCACCGGTTCAAATCCCCGTGGGTACTTAGGTTAGTCTTAAACTAGAAAAAAAAAAAAAAAGATGGAATTAAAAAAAATTAAAATAATTTGTACTTAAAGCCTTTTATTACTAGCACAACCACATTAGTAAATGTGATTGATATAATTATAATTATTATTATAAATTAATGTTAATACTATTATTAATTAAGAATATTATTTTTAATTATCATTATTAATTAAATTTAATAATATTATAAACTATTAATTAATTAATTAATAATAAATAATTCATTCATTCATTCGTTTCTTTATTATTATTACTTTTATTATTAATATTATTATTACTTTTATTATTAATATTATTATTATGGTTAATATTATTATAATTGTTAATATTATGATTATTGTTATTTATAAATATTGTTTTATTAATATAAATATTATTGATTATTATTATAAATTTTGTCCTCACTCTTTTTAGAGCGATTCTCTTAGATAACCAGTATTTCATTAACAAGCTCAGGGTCAGATGAGCTTTCGGGGAGCTACAATAATTTCAAGCTCAGCTAGCGCCATACCTTTAATAACATTATAAATTCGAATTTAAGCTTCTGTGATCCATAATTTGTTAATTCATGAAAATTTTCGGAGAAAATCACATAGAAATTTTAGAACCCCTATTTTTAATAATTTTTCAAGGATTTGGTGTATTTATTTATCTATTTTATTTTTGTTTTTTTGTCTCATTTTTAATGGCATAATAAATAAATAAATAATATTATTTATTAATTATAAGTTAAATAAAAAAATAATATTAATTATAAAAATGTGGTGTGAGGAAGATTTAGCAGTTAAAAGAAAATTAAGTTATTATAAGAAGGTCATCAACCCCACCCTAGAAGATCAAAAGTATCTCTCTATTTTAACTAGCTCAAAGAAGAAAATTAATATAGCAAAGATTAGAACGAATTCTCATGAGCTCCATAGTGAAACAGGTCGTTGGGCAGTTCCTAAAACACCATTGATGGAAAGGATCTGCCATATATATGAGAATAGGAACATCGAGGATGAAAACCACTTCCTCTTAGAGTGCCCCACGTACAACCACATTAGATCTCAGTTTCACAATCTTTGTTACAATACTGCCCTTCCTAGCCTTTTACAATGTAAAAATTATAATGAGCTCGAGAGGCTTCTCTCCAAGCTTTTTGAACATAGGAATAAAATCTTAAATCAAAATAAATAATTTGTTTCTTTAGGTCCGATAGACCAATATTTGGTCTCAGCGGACGTTAAATCATCATCATCATAAAAAATATATATATATAAAAAAAATTATTAATATACTTATTTAAATAAATTAAACTATTTAACATTTTAAATAAATCCCCTTCACTAAACATATATAGTTGTTCAATTGTTTTATAATATTAATTTCCCTCCTGAGTCAAATATAGCCATTTTTCCCCTAACAGTTAGGTTGACCTATTTTCTTATTTAACCTTCATCTAAGCTCTGTCTCTTCATCTTGTCCCGAAGATGAACCACGCAGGCTGGTTCGAAACGTGTTGACCAAATATTCTCTATGTGATTTTCTCCGAAAATTTTCATGAATTAACATTATAAATCAATAATAATTAATAAATTTAATTAATGATAATTATTGTTATAAATTAAGATTATTATTTATTAATAGAAATGTTATTGTTTTATTATTCGTGGCTGGCTTATTTAGTGTTTTATTGATTTGCCATTAGTTTTTCTTTGACTAAAAAAATTTAAAATCTATCATAGTTTAATATTATGAAATTAAATTTATTATTTGTAAATAAAATTCATTTCTATTTATCTCAAATATGATTGGTTGAAATGTCTCCCCTCTTATTGTGTAATGATGACAAGAATTGACTTTTGTGTACTCTATTATTAATTACTATGTACTATATCACTAATTATTATGTATAATAAATATAAATAATTTAAAAAATAACATTATATATTAATTATTATGTATCATAAACACAAATGGTTTATAATTAAATTCAAAAATTCCAATTTCTCATTGATGTAAAGTTTTGAATAGACAATTTTTATGAGTTTTATTTTTTAATTTACAAAAAATTAATTTAAAAAATATAAATTTGAAAAAATGTGTGAAAATAACATGTGTACAATTTGTACAACTCTCATTATATCAATACTCTAATAACATGACATGTGTACTATAATATGAGCATTATAAAAAAAAATGTCATCATTCAATATTAAATAAATAATTATTGACTTGTTATTATTTTATTCATATATATATATATATATATATAACTTTTATTTATCAATAAAATGTTTAATTATATTAAAAAAATTAAACAAATGTTCATATGACTCATTTTATAATTTTATTATTATTTAGAGTAATAACATTAAAATATTTTATTAAATTAAACAACAGAAAATACTAACCATACGAGAACTTATTAATTTTTAAATTTAATTAATTATAAAAGAACGATATTGATATGTTTCTATGCTCATTACTTGTACTATATTATTTGAAGTATAGGATAAATAAAAATTTTACGTACTCGCGTATTAAATAAGGCGGCCTCGGAAACGATTCAGAACGCCACGTTAACATGATTTTCATTAAAACTACTTTGTTGTTTACTTAAAAGAAAACGATGATGACATTAAAAACAATCGTGAGATCACTTTAGATCGGATGGATGCATACATTTAAAAAAAAAAAAATTGGCTTAAAATTGTTCAATGAGATTGTATTGGAAATTGAAATATTTATTATATTTTAGAATATTAAGGAATTTAGACTTCTGTGATCCATAACATTGTTTAGATATCTTCGGCAAAATCACATAACCAATATTTTGTCGACGCGTTTCGAACCAACCAGTGTGGTTCATCGTCAGGACAAGATGAAGAACTGATCTGGCTTAGCGAGAATAAATAGAGTGTGCAGAGATTCCAACAGCTAAATCCTAACGGCTAATTTTGACCAGGTCAAACCATTAAATTAGTTAGTTAATATTTCTCGAAGAAAGTAAAATAAGGTAAATTAAGGAAATTCAATTGTTAATTTAAGGAAAAGAATAATATTAATATAATCCCAAATATTAAGAAAAATTGTTATTCTAATAATAATGGTCATATTATAAAATAATAAATCTATGATCCCTTATTATTCCAATATAACCTGCAAGTAAAGATAACCCATTACTAAAAATTAGAATTTATTTATCCTAGGTAATTTATTCATAACTATCTCATGGTAAGATAGACCATGTTTTTTAGAATAAATCAAATATAATGTTTAAAATCCTTGGTCAATAATCAAAAACAATATATGTTTATTAAATCATCTATATCTACTAATAATTAATATTTCTAGAAATTAGTTATATTAGGTAAATCCATAATCTAGGGTCGTTAAAGCTAGGACTATTAATATTAATAATAATAATAATATTAATATAATATTAATATTAATAATAATAATATTAATATTATCCCAAATCTTAAGAAAAATTAATATTATAATAATGAAGGTCATACTATATAATAATTAATCTATAATCATTTATTATTCCAATATAAAATTATAAGTAAAGATAACCCATTATTAATATTATTAGAATTTTATCTACCCTAGGTAATTTATTCATAATTATCTAATGGTAAGATAGAACATGTTTTTTGGAATAAATCATATATAGTGTTTAAATCAATTGGTCATGATAAAAATAATTATAAACAATTTATGTTTATTAAATTAATATTTCTAGAAATTAGTTATATTATGTAGATCCATAATCTAGGGTCGTTAACTCTAGGACTAATAATATCATAACTAATAATTAAACCTAATGGTCAAATAATCAATATTAGAACTATATTTGTTACTCCAATAAAATACTGAGGTTAACTCAGACTAAAGGTAAGCATATTATAACTTATAAGATGAATGTCAAAATCTAGGCTTGATATATCAAAATCTATCCTTAAAACTTAATGGTCAAAATATAATATATAATTATTTCAAAAATATTACAGTTAACTATGCCATTAATAAGGAACATATAAAGAAATAAAGAAATAAGGAAAAAACAAATATTCCCAATAGTAAGAAAGATTAATAATACTAAGCCTGAAAAACAAAGCAAAAAAGGACCCAAACACCCATAATAACAGGACAAACCTGCCAAAGGAGAGAAAAAAAAGAGGGGAAAAACAGAAACCCTACGACCTAAAAAAGGGAAAAAGGTTAGGAAGACAAGGCGGGGACCCAGCAACTGCTGATCTTCCAGCCATCATCCCTATTAAGATTGATCGGCCTTTTCTCAATCTCCAGGGCCTCTCTAAACTTGCGGTGGTGAAACTGCGCAATCCTGGCAATGACTTGAGCCTCCTCTATACACACATGATGCATAGTCTTTCCCGCATGCTCAGCCAGGGCCGAGGACTTGGTCCTCCCATGTCTTAAGTCAGCCGAATGCTCGCTAATCCGCTGATTGATCGAGCGACCAGTCTCACCAATATAAGGGGTTCCACAGGAACAAGGAATAATATAAACGCCCTTCATGTCCTTAGGGTCGATCGGGTCTTTTACAGACCTGAGGGATCTACGGATAGTATTGAGAGGTCTAAAAGTAGTAGGTACATCATACTTCTTCAGAATCCTCGCAATCTTGTCCGTGGTTCCCTGGATGTAAGGAAGGTTCACACCCAAGATATGATCATCGAGATTCCTTCGGATAGAAGGCTCCTTCTTGGCCCTGAGGAAGGCTTTTTGACCGAGGCGTCTATTTTAGAATATTTAATAAAAAATTTAATTCCAAACTTTTTTTGGGATTACAATTCTTAAGTATTTCTTAAGAGAAAGTGTCTTCATTAAAATTTAAAGTGAAAATTTATAACTTTGAAAAAAACTTAATAGAAAATTTGATTCTCTGTACAAATACTAACACATCAAACTTGTCACCCATCTTCCTATGAAACGAACTAGAAGAGCATTTGTTTCTTAGCATCAGCGACATGGATTTCGAATCACTTTTATATATGAAACATGCTTTGTGAAAGGGAGAAAATATTGATTTTAATGAAATCAACATCATTTAAGTATGAGTGATTGGAGATTTTCACAGTTAATCATATTGTTAGAGGTTTTTGGAATTTCACTGTGTAATATGGTCGGTCGGTCCGGATCAACCATATTACACAATAAAATTATGAAAACATCTCACAAAAATCATTTAAGTATTGAAATTTAATGAAATATTTTTGGACAAGTTTGTATACATGTTTTTTTTAATTCATTTTTAAATTCATACATTGTATGGATAGTTGATATTTATTGATATGAAAATTGTCATTGTAGTGAATTTTGTATCTATTTTGTTTGAATTTCACACTCATGTTGTTTTCTTTATTATATATTTTTTTGGACTTGAAAAAAAAAACAAAATAATAAGTGAGAGGTTATGAGTGTAATAGTAAAACTTAAATATAATTGTGCTCCAACGATAATTTTGAACAATAAACAACAATAAATTTCGATATTTTGAAAATTTTGAAACAACAATAAATAATTTTGAATATTTTGGAATGAAGTTATTTTTCTTTCTTCATGTTCTTTAATGATTTATGATTGGATTGTAGATATTTCTCTAATCGCTGGTAATAAAGGCATAATATGACATTAGAGCTACTAATCCAATTACCAAAACAATAAGCATTGTCAGATTGTGACAAAGATTGTCTCATGGTGCGACGTCACATTTCAACAATCATGGTCAACTATGGTCAACCATGGTACAACATCGCATTGTGACAAAGATTGTCTCAATATGACAATCAACCATGTTAAATCATGGTCAACCATGGTCCAATGTCGCATTGTGACAAAGATCATATCAATATGAAAATCAATCATGTTCAATCATGGCCTAATGTCACATTGTGACAAAGATTGTCTAAATATGAAGATCAACCATGGTTTACCATGGTTGCATGGTTAACCATTGTCAACCATGGTAAACCATGGTCCAACATCGCATTGTGACAAACATTGTCTTAATATGAAAATCTACCATGATAAACCATGGTCAATAACTATGGTCATCCATGGTCCAATGTCGCATTGTGACAAAGATTGTCTCAATATGAAAATCGGTTGTGATTGTCTTCATATGAAAATCAACGGTGGTCAACCAAGTCCCAACATCGCATCGTGACAAAGATTGTTTGAATATGGAAATCAACCATGGTCAACCGTAGTCAATAACCATGGTCACAGTGTGACAAAGATTGTCTATTGGTCCAACGTCGCATTGTAACAACCATGGTCATTCAAGATCAACCATGTGTAGATAATCCTATAGATTCACAAGCACATATAATCTACTAAAAAATAGGGAAGAATCTACTTCTATGCTTTACAGCGAAAGCACATAAAGATCGAGCAAAACAATAATCGACAAGAGGAAGAACTTCAATGACACATAACACAATAAATATTTGGGGAAAGCCATAGCTCAAAACCCCACTATCTGTATTGCATTAATCAGAAATCCAAGATGATAATACAATGCTTGTTCTCATAAGAAAATCCCAGAACTCAGTATGATCAATCTCCTACTCACATGCAAACTCTTGGCCAACACTTAGCCAGTTTCTTGCTCTCCAAGTCCTTATTTCCTTGCGCCCTTGGTCAAATAATTTGGATGAATACAAGATGCTTTGCTCAACCTTGAGCTTAATCTGCATAAGTATTTCCTATCTTCCACCTGATGACTTCCTTTGGCTAATACTTAGCCAAATTTCCAAGCCTCCAAGCTTCTAATTCTTTGCACAATTCCTAAGAGAATTAGCCCATATTTAAAGGGAAATCCTCACTGTGCAATCCTCAACTGATTGCATGCATGATATTTACAACTCAGTAAATCGTACAACTGATAGTACATTCTCCCTGCACTCTAATCTTAACTAGGTATTTCTCTAAACTGACATGCATGAGTTCCTGATAAGTAAATCTTCAGTTATTTGAAGTAACACTTGTGGATGCACTAGTGCACCAACTAACTATTAGTCTTCTATTAGTTCCACAAACAGTTAGAACTAATTTAACTGAACATAACTCAGTAAACTGAGTTATCTAATTACTACTCACAATTAAACTCATCTTGGACCCCTAAAACTTAGGGATCACACTTACAACTTCAGATAGACTTCCAACTCGAAATTCCTTAGTTAACTAAGTAAAATGAACTTAGTTAACTATTACAAGTTGCTATGAGAAAAGAATTAAAATTTTAATTCACAATTAATTCAAGGACAAATTAAATTGGAATTTTTGGATTCTATTTTTAACATTTCTTGTTTCTATTTTCAACACCATGGTTCAACGTAGCCTTGTGAAAAATATTCTCACAATATGGAAATAAACCATGGTCAACCATGGCCAACCATTGTCTAATGTCACATTGTGAAAAATGTTGTCTCAATATGAAAATCAATCATGGTCAACCATAGTCCAATGTTGCATTGTAACAAATATTGTGTCAATATGAAAATCAATCATGGTCAACCATGTTTATTTTAGGGTTTATAATATTTATCTTAGGGTTTATATACCTTGGGTTTATAATATAAATCCCTTGGGTTTATAATACCTGGGGGTTTTAGAATTGATCCCTTGGGTTTATAATCTCAATCTCTTGGGTTTATTAATGTAATGGTTCATATTCCTAGGGTATAATATTATTCATAGGGTTTATAATATTAATCCTAGGGTTTAATATAAATCCCTTGGGTTTAAAATCATGGTAAACCATGGTCACCGATGATCCAATGTCACATTGTGCTAGTGATTATCTCAATATTAAAATCAACCATGGTCCAACTTTGCATTGTGACAAATATTTTCTCAGTATGAAAATCAACGATGGCAAAGCATGGTCAACCATGTTTATTTTAGGGTTTATAATATTTATCTTAGGGTTTTTATACCTTTGGTTTATAATATTTATCCATTGGGTTTAATATTATTCCCTTGGGTTTTTAGTATTAATCCTTTGAGTTTATTATTCCCTTTGGTTTATAATAAAAACCCCTTGGGTTTATTAATCTAAGGGTTCATATTCCTAGTGTATAATATTATTCATAGGGTTTATAATATTAATCTTTGGGTTTAATATAAATCCACTGGGACAATCTTTGTCACAATACAACACTGGTTGATTTTCATATTGAGAAAATATTTGTCACTATGTGTTGTTGGACCGTGGTTGACCATGATTATAAAACCAAAGATTAATATTATAAACCCTTAAATTAATAAACCCAAGGGATTGATATTATAAACCCAAGGGAATAATAAACCCAGGGGATTAAAACTTAAAACTCAAGGAATTATAAACCCCAAGGGTAAAATATTAAACCCAAGGGATAAATATTATAAACCCAAGGTATATAAATCCTAAGATAAATATTATAAACCCTAAAATAAACATGGTTGACCACGGTTTATTTTCATATTAATATATTCTTTGTCACGATGCGACGTTAGACTACGGTTGACCATGATTGATTTTCATATTGAGACAACATTTGTCACAATGCAACGTTGGACAATGGTTGACCATGGTTGACTTTCATATTGAGATAATCTTTGTCACAATGCGACGTTAGACCATGGTTGTCGCAATGTGACGTTGGAACAAGAGACAAGTTTTGTCACAATGTGACCATGGTTGACCAAGTTTGATTTCCATATAGACACAATCTTTGTTACAATGCGACATTCAAACATGGTTGACCATGGTTGATTTTCATATTGAGACAATCATTGTCACAATGTGACATTGGTTGATTTTCATATTGAGAAAATCTTTGTCACAATGTGACGTTGGACCATGGTTGACCATGATTATAAACCCAATGGATTTATATTAAACCCAAAGATTAATATTATAAACCATATGAATAATATTATACCCTAGGAATATGAACCCTTAGATTAATAAACCCAAGGGATTGATATTATAAACCAAAGGGAATAATAAACCCAAGGGATTAATACTAAAACCCAAGGGAATAATATTAAACCCAATGGATAAATATTATAAACCAAAGGTATAGAAACCCTAAGATAAATATTATAAACCCTAAAATAAACATGGTTGACCATGTTTTACCATCGTTGATTTTCATACTGAGAAAATATTTGTCACAATGCAATGTTGGACCATGGTTGACCATGGTTGATTTTCAGATTGAGACAATCTTTGGCACAATGTGATATTAGACCATCAGTGACCATGGTTTACCATGATTGGAAACACAAGGGATTTATATTAAACCCCAGGATTAATATTATAAACCCTATGAATAATATTATACCTTAGGAATATGAACCATTACATTAATAAACCCAAGGGATCAATTATAAAACCCCAAGGTATAGATTTATATTATAAACCCAAGGGATTTATATTATAAACCCAAGGTATATAAACCCTAAGATAAATATTAGAAACCCTAAAATAAACATGGTTGACCACAATTGATTTTCATATTGACACAATCTTTGTCACAATGCGAAGTTGGACTATGGTTGACCATGATTGATTTTCATATTGAGACAACATTTGTCACAATGTGGCGACGGACAATGGTTGGCCATGGTTGATTTCCATATCGAGACAATATTTATCACAATGCGACATTGCACCATGGTTGATCTTGAATGACCATGGTTGTTACAATGTGATATTGGACCAAGAGACAATCTTTGTCTCAATGTGACCATGATTATTGACTATGGTTGATGATGGATGATTTCCATATTCAGACAATCTTTGTCACAATGTGACGTTGGAATATGGTTGACCACTTTTATTTTCATATTGAGACAATCACGATTGATTTTCATATCGAGACAATCTTTGTCACAATGTGGCATTGGACCATAGTTGACCATGATTGACCACGGTAGATTTTCATATTGAGACAATCTTTGTCACAATGCGAAGTTCGACCATGGTTTACTATGGTTGACCATGGTTGATCATGATTGCCCATCGTTGAACATGGTTAACCATGGTTGATCTTCATATTTAGACAATCTTTGTCACATTGTGATATTAGACCATGATTGAACATGATTGATTTTCATATTGAGACAATATTTTTCACAATGCGACATGGGACCATGGTTGACCATGGCTTACCATGATTGAACATGGTTGACCATGGTTAACCATGTCTGATTTTCATATTGAGACAATCTTGGTCACAATGCAATGTTGGACCATGGTTGGCCATAATTGACCATGGTTGTTGAAATGTGACGTCGCACCATAAGACAACCTTTGTCACAATCTGACCATACTTATTGTTTTGGTAAGTGGACAATTAGCTCTAAATGTCATATTATGCATTTATTACCAGTGATTAGAGAAATATCTAGAATCCAACCATAAATCATTAAAGAACATGAAGAAAAAAAATAACTTTATTTCAAAATATTCAAATTTATTTATTGTTGTGTCAAAATTTTCAAAATTTCAAAATTTATTATTGTTTATTATTCAAAATTATCATTAAAGCATAATTATATTTAATTTTTACTATTACACTCACACCCTTTGACATATTATTTTATTTTGTGCAAATTCAAAAAATATATAATAAATAAAACAACATTACATTGAGTATGACTCAATGTAATTCAAACAAACAAAATAGATACAAAATTCAGTGCGACAATTTTTATATCAACAAATATCAATTATCCCTACTTTGTATGAATTGAAAAAAAAAAATGTATACAAACCTGTCCAATTTTTTTAATTAAATCTTAATACTTAAATGATGTTGATTTCATTAAAATCAATGTTTGCTCCCTTAAATTAAAAGGGATTTGAAATGCATGTGTCACCTATGAAAGTGATTCGAAATCCATGTGGGTGATGCTAAGAAACGAATGGTCCTTTGGTTCGTTTCACAAGGAGATGGGTGACGAGTTTGATGGGTCAGTATTTGTACGGAGTCAATCAAATTTTCTATTAAGTTTTTTTTCTAAATTTTAAATTGTAATGAAGACAATTTATCTTAAAAAATACTTACAAATAATAATTCAAAAAATTTTAGAATTAAATTTTTTATTAAATATTCCAAAATATAATAAATATTTCAATTTCCAATACAATCCCATTGAACAATTTTAAGCCATTTTTTTACCGAATTTACGAGACACCCTACGAAAATATGAATACAAGATTGTTTTTAATGTGATCATTCAAAATTTTCACTTGCTAAGTAAACAACAAAGTAGTTTTAACGAAAATCATGTTAACGTGGTGCTCTGATTCGTTTTCGAGGTGGCCTTATTTAAAATACAAATATTATACTACAAGTAACGAGCATAAAAACATATCATTAACGTTATTTTATAATTAATATAAATTAATTAAATTTAAAAGTTAAAATTTTTAAAATGAAATTACTTTGTATTTATTTTATAAATATTTTAAACATATCGACAATTGGAAAAATGCAATAAAGATTTCAATTTCTAATGGAATCCCATTGAACAATTTTAAGTCCAATTTATTTGAGTGATTAATAAAGTACATTACCCAGATTAAAACGATCGCAAAGGCTAACTTAACCCAAATTGCTGTAAACGGTCATAAAGATTATGGCCTCCAAATCTGAGCGAGAGCAAACGATTGCAAGAATGAACAAGGGAAGCTGCATGGCAGCGAGTACCTGCTTTGCGCGGGGAGAGGGGAAACAGTAGGCAAGTACGCTTTGGTGTTTAAGAAAATTTGTAAGACAAATTTTGAAATGACTTTGCTTAAAAAGCAAAATGTATTTTTCAGTGATTTTTTTTTTCCAAAGAGAAAATCATCATAGATTATATTAAGAAAATATAAAGTTTTGAATACATACAAAGAGACCGTCTCATCCTGGAACAGAGTTCAGAAAAGATCGAGGAGCAGATTATACAGATACCCCACATAGGAGAAGAAAAAACTATGACAGTCCATATAGCTTACAGATTTTTCATTTTAGAAGCAATAAAACATCTTCCATAATGCATAGAGATAATATCAAAGATGAAGACTCCCACAAAAAGCCGAGAAAACCAATGAAGGCTAGATAAACAGATTTAAAGAAACCATAGGCCGGAGTTATCCAGAAGGGTCGAGATATACCGATATGTCAAACAGAATGGAGGCAAGGGGCACCCTGGAATCTTGAAAGATATGTGCATTCCTCCATTTCCACAAAAACCAGCATGCAAGGATAAATGAGGTTCGCCAAGATGGACGCTGTTCGCTCCACCATTTGAAACCATCCTATACAGATGAGAAAAACTGTTGAGGAAAACCATAAGACAAAGACAGTTCATACCAGATATGAGTAGTTGAAGCGCATTAAAACAACATATGAGCATTTGTTTCAGCCGCAAACTAACACATAGGACATCTGCCCGGACCCTGTCATCCCTTCCTTTGAAGGACCTCCCATGTAAGATTCCTGTTTGAAAAAACCAACCATGAAAATAAAATCATTTTGAGCGGACATGTCGCTTTCCAAAACCTAGGAGGAAAGATCGTATCGGAGTGAGACGGAAGGCCTGTTGACATTGCTGTATATAAGTCCTTTACACGTATAGGCTGAGAAAAATTCTGCAGAGACCATGCCAGCACATCCATTGAACCAGATCGCTTGATTCCTTTGCCGGTAAGATTTTGAATAGCAAACAACCATATGGGCCGCAATGAAAGAGTCAAAGATAAATCGTCCCCGTCCATCCATACTGGAGATGAGAAAGACCAAGATTTTATCAACTTGTTCCACGTAAAAATTCCCTTTGAGTGGAAAAAGGAGATCAGTCCAGGAGAGAGCAATGATTCCAAACCATTTACAATTGAGTCGATACCGATAAAGATGCTTGAGCCCGAAAAAAATCTCCACCTTAAGTTTCCCATGAAAAAACTGAATTTTCCTGAAACTTTGCCAGATAGCTGATCCTCTTTTAATGCCCAGAGATTTTCTTCTGTACCAGAAAACCATGCTCCTGCCTTTTAGATATTTTCGATTGATGACTTTGCTCCACGGTCCCTCACCATAGATGCCTCTGTGAAGAGATTTGCATAGAAGGGCTTTCCCAAAAGTTCTCATGTGCATAAGGCCCCATCCGCCTGCCTTCTTCGATTTTGAGATAGAATCCATCTTTACTAAATGGAACTTGGACTGATAAGATCTTCCACCCCATAAAAAATTGGCAGCTAAAGAAACCATTTTGCTTATAACAGAAGCAGGAAGAAGATATAGGTGGGCCCAATAAACCGCCAATTGAGATAGAACCGCCTGCACCAAGATGTACCTGCCTGCCAAAGATAGGAATCTCATCTCCCAGCTTGATATTTTTTTGTAGAAGCGATCTATCAGCCATTGCCAGTCCTGTTTGCGATTTCCTTTTGCTTTCAGGATGAAACCCAAATATTTAAAGCCCTCCTTAATTGTTGCCTGGTTGATGCCGAACAGTGCTGCAATCCATTGAACTATCTCCAGATTAGACTCATTGTGATACAACAGAGATTTGTCCCTGTTTATGACCATGCCAGATGCAGACTGAAACTTTTGAAAGATCTCGTTTAGGCAGTACCATGTTGACTTACATAGCATGGCGAAAATGAGAATATCATCAACAAAAAGATTATGGGATAGGAATATATCCTTGCAGATCTTTATCGGCCTGCATCTTCGATCAGTCACAACTTTATTGATCTGAGTGCTGAGAGAGTTCATCACTAGGATAAAGAGCAGAGGGGAGAGGGGGCAACCCTGGCGGAGTCCCCTCTCCGCTTGGAAAAAAGATGATGGAATACCATTTATAATAACTGAATATTTAACGTTTTCGACACACGCCATTATCCAGTTAATACCTTGTGACCTCAACCCAATTTTGGCCAGCAGGATTCTAAGGAATCCCCAATCCACACAATCATACACTTTTTTCAAATCTATCTTTAGAATGGCCGCATCAATATTATTTGACAATATTGAAAATAAACATTCCTGAGTCATAGCAACCGCATCGAGTATGTTCCTATCTTTTAAAAACGCATGCTGGTCCCTTGTGATAAAAGAGTTTAGAACAGGCTTCATCCTTTCCGCTATAATTTTAGAGATGATTTTAAACAGAATATTGCATAAGGCAATAGGCCTGTAGTCCTTAAATGAATCTGTTTGGTCCTTTTTCGGAATAAGTGCTAAGAATGTGGAAGTTAAAGCACTGTTAATGTTCCCAGACATACGGGAAGCCTCCACCATCCGCAGCATGTCAACCTTGAACATATCATAGAAATGAGAAAAGAATTCAATTGGCCAACCATCTGGCCCAGGACTTTTGTCCTTTTTGAAGGTCTTGATAACAGCTTGGAGTTCCTCTTCCGTAATAGGCTTAAAAAACTCATCATTTGCAGCCTCGTCGTACATTACAGGCACTAAATCCACAGCCCATAAGATGTCATTTATATTACCCTGTTGCCTCATATATTGTTTCTGAAAGAACCTTGTAGCTTCAGCAGATATGTCATGTTGAGAGAAATAGAATCCCCCATTACCGTCTTCAATCTATATTTCTCAGCTATTTTAGAATGCAAATTTAGCACTGAACACATCTACTTGGCTTTCAGCTTGGCTTTCAGTATTGCGATGTAATCATGGTCAATAAGAATTTAAGGGTTGTATTTGGAGGAGACTGCTATATTGATCCTTGAGTGTAATTTTATGTAATAAGTTGTGCGATGAAGAGCTAAAGAGCTACTTGAAAAGTTAGTTAGCTTTGGGGATATAGGTTTAGCCTTAAATAAGAAAGAGATATATTATAGTTGTCAACCTACTTGAATCATATCAAAATGGATATATGTGCATATTTGCTCCAAAGGCACCAAAGTTACTTCATAAGCACAAAAGTTACTTCAGTTACGGTTAAATTCAAAATCGAAGTGCTAAATTTGAGAAACTTTACAGTAGCACATTTGGGTTCCATGTTTTTCAAATGTGTAGTACCTCGATTACCAGAGACCATGCTTATAGTTAATTGATTTACCACCCTCCTGGTCACTCATCACAATCGGCCTCCCTATAGTACTCTTGTACTCTCCATTGCTCCAAACCTGCAAGTATAATAATAAAAAATTCAGTGGCTAATATATATATTTTTTCCAATTTCATAACACGGCATCCAAACCAATATGTATTGAGGAAACTATTTCAGAATACAGGGACTTTGATGACTCATAGTTCTAGTTACAAGAATTGAAGCAAACAGTGCAAACATAATGTCGCTTGACCATTGTCTCTCAGAACATGAGAATGCAGTTGGAAAACCAAATAAAAATGGGTTATTGCCTACCATGAAAATTCTTACAAACGGAATAGTAACAATTGATAGGTTCCTTCATAATGGATTACCTTCAATAGTTATGAGCCAAAAACTCTAGGTTGTTAATAGCATCCAGAAAATACTTCTAATGCATGTGGCAAGAACAATTGAACTTCAACACGAGGCCATACATAGAGCAAAAGCTGGAGGAAATTTCTCACTTGCAGATTAAAAATGTCAAGCTATTCTGTGACTATACTTGTAAATCCCAATCTCGTGTCAAGGCTAATGATGACAGCCACCATGCATTAGATGCCATTCAATCTTCCTTTTCACCGTCAATGTTGATAGCCGAAACTCCCTCAGAGCAAAATGAAAATAGGGATTTACAAATTTCAAGGAAAATGTTGTAGATGAAGATCTTAAAGAGGGTGAGCCCAAAACATTAATTGAATTGCAACATTGCACAATTTTTCGTTCTATTTTCAAGAGCTAAAGCCTTCAAGGATTTCATGGATTTTCTGTTTCAAATTTCATTCAAGATCACCAAACAACGCTAAAGCACACACCTTTAACCCTTCAAAGAAAATTTCCTATACTTTGCATAATTGAAGCGGAAAGTCTAAGCTTGATTTAAGTTATACTAAATCCTCCATGAATGCTTGAAAGCTTGAGGTTTTATGTATGATTTTTTTATTATAAATAAATGGCTCAGCCTCTAGAGCATTAATAAAATATTCCACGCACAATTCATAAAAGTTAATACAGTTTCTTAAATTTGCAAGAAGATGACATTGATTGGCACATGTTTTTTTCTTGCCATCGAGAAAAGTAAGACAGACACAATAACACTTGCATTGCATTGCATGGTCGCCACTTGTGGATTTTCCTTCCCTTACCTAACATTATGTCAGAGATACTTTCAGTGTGTGTTTATACAATTTTCTTAAAGCAAAACCAAAGATGAAAACACCATGTTGCCTTTAGGCGAACCGTCTGGGTAGAGGAAAAAGCCTCAGTAAACCGTAGGGGCAGAGGAAAAAGCCTCAGCAGCTCCCCCTGGTTCCATTTCTGCGGACTGCCTAGTAAATACAGTCGCCTAAATTCATACGATCGTGGGTTCCCACGAGCCTATTTTTAACCGGAAGTGCGGGGCTTTTTGTATGAGATATCCCTGGTTCAATTTTTCATCATTTGAAGTCGTCTTTCCTCTTTTCAAGCCTGAATTTCTTCTTGGATTGTCGGAGAAGGGAATCATGGAATTTCTGCAAAGAAAAAGCTTGAAAAATGGAGCAGAACGACCGTAATATGAGGTTCTGCGTTTTTTTTTTCAAATCTCATTTAGTACTTGAACTGGGTTCCAGGGTTTCTTAAGTTCAGGTTTTTAATTTGTGTTCGAAGTGCCTTGGATTCGAACATTAGTTTTTATTTGCATTATCAAACCCTCAAAAAGCCTTTACGAATGAACCCAAATTGAGAGTTTTGGGGGTTTGGGATAGCAGTATAATGTTCTGAGTAGGATTTGGTGTTTGATGCGTTTCTGCTGCGACTGGCTGATACAGAGTTGGCCGTAGCAGAATTTTTGTTTTTATTCAGTCTTAGAGCTATTTGAATCATTTGCGGAGTCTTGGATTGGAAGTTGGTTATGAGGTTATATCGTTATAAAAATTAGAGTGTATATGAACTGCGGGCATGTCTGAGGCAGCCGAGGTTTGTCTGCATAGGATCCATTGCCCGACGACTCAGCAGCTCCCCCTAGTTCAATTCCTGCGGACTGCCTAATAAATGCAATAGACATCTCGCGGGCACGCCTAAGGCAGCCAAGGCTTGTTTGCATAGGTTCCATTTCCTGATGCCTTTGGTGTTGTTATGAACAAGAATTGGAGTTTACTCTTTTTTTGGAAGGAGTCGCAGTTACTCAAATTGAGGAATGTAGCTTGAGTAATCAGTACCTGATCCTTTAATCTTGATTTCCAGCCTTTGAGTACACCTACTCTGATGGAGCCTTGAAGTTTAGTAAGTATCCATAACTAAAATGTAATTTAAATGTGTTTATTAATTTGAAATTTTGATTTATTGTTCTAAAATTATAATTATCAATGCTATAAACTCATAAATGAAAATTGATAATTCTGCAAGGAAAAAACTCATAAACTCATAAATGAAAATGAATGAAAATTGATAATTGATTTCACAGGCAAGTTGACCAAAAGAAAAGCAGACCTCTATAGAATTAGGGTGGATATAGAATTAGGGTGGTGCCACAATCCGACATGGGTTAATCTCTTGCTCCTGCCACAGTGCGACATGGCACTCAAACGCCTCAACGCCTTAAATTATGAGGAAGAATGCCATGGGTTAATCTCCTCCCGCCACAGAGCGCCATGGAATGCTACATGGGACTCAAACGCCTCAGCAGAAATGTGAAGCCATAGGATATTGGTTGATGAACAATTATGTTGGGGTTTTTCTGGTAAAATCGAAAAAACAAACAAT
Organism: Pinus tabuliformis; assembly: GCA_031772625.1. Taxonomy (NCBI): domain Eukaryota; kingdom Viridiplantae; phylum Streptophyta; class Pinopsida; order Pinales; family Pinaceae; genus Pinus; species Pinus tabuliformis. The sequence continues at coordinate 816,205,604 of CM062815.1, read as the reverse complement.
TCAAACACACAGAGGCAATGCTCTGTTTCCTTTACTCCAGGATCTTTTGTGCACAGGGAAGCTTTTTTGTAAAAATGACTGAGAACAGAGTATTCATGCCCAGAAAAGGATTTCTATTCATTAAAACAAAAATCACTGATACATATTCATCCTCTTTGCTGAGAGGGATTCACCCAAAAAAATTTACATTCAGCCATCAAAAACTAAACTCTGTTTCCACCTGAGAATTTACTGAGTTGGGTTTACTGCTGTAAAACCCTTTTTACATTACTACTGTAAAACAAATTTTTACATACACAGTAAAAATTTCATTACATTCACTTATATAAAAAAAAACACACCATACGCTCTTTACTTCATACACTGGTCACATTAAAACCTTACTGAAACTTATGCGCTCCTCCCTCTGTCTTTATGCACTGCTGTGCAAAACTTCAGTTTCGTTACATTACTTCAAAGAAAAATTACACACAGCCCTTGTTCCTTTTTTTTACACACTGTTGTGTGTTTCATTGCATGTTCAATGAACAACCCCCGCGAGCATATATCTTTTGGCTCGTTATAAAAAACATATATATGAAACCAAAACAAAAAAACCTGAAAACTTTATGTGCCGTAAATAAAAAAACATAAATATCTACCTACTTTCTACGACACCATTTATCTTGAGTTTAATTCTTTTGCAGAAGGGACATGCGGTCAACGAAACTTGACTTTTACTTCACGCAAAATTTTTAATGTTGGTTCGTATGCATCTTGGAACAATCGACGGCGGAGGTTGATGAGGCGGATCGGACGATGGATAAGGATTTTGGGAGCCAGTTTGCTGCAGAGCTTTATGTCCCGAAATGTTACGTAGGCTGACGTATGGGGAGGGACGCGTGCCCAAATTTTATTGCATCAGGCTCGAGAGTACGAAAACAACTTTACGCTAGAAGGCGGTCCGAAATTGAAAGGCGGTTTTGCTGAGCGGTTTGGGCATTGTACGCCTGCGTTGAAATTACAAATTCAACACTCCCCTTTAATTTCAACTGCTGGGCATTCGGTCATACACAGACACTTCCTCAAAAATTCAAAGCTTTTCTGATCCAGTGGCTTTGTCAAGATGTCTGCAATCTGTTCTTGAGTCCTGCAATGTTCTAGGACAATTTCTCCATTGTTCACCAATTCTCTGATGTAGTGAAACCTTGTATCAATGTGTTTCGTTCTCTTATGAAACACTGAATTCTTTGACAATGCAATAGTTGAGCTATTGTCACAAAAAATCATTGTTGCTTTTGCCTGCTCTTGGCCTAAGCTCCTCAACATTCTTCTCATCCAAACTGCTTGACATGCTACTGCTGTAGCTGCCACATATTCAGCCTCTGCTGTAGACAATGCTACAATGGACTGCTTCTTAGAAGCCCATGAAATGGCTCCTGAACCCATGTGAAAGACATAACCGGAAGTGCTTTTCCGATCATCTACACTTCCAGCCCAATCACTATCAGTGTACCCAACTAAATTTGAATGTTCTGAGACATTATATAAAATTCCAAACATTTTGGTACCTTTGACATACCTTAAAATTCTTTTTGCTGCTTACCAATGTGCTTCCTTTGGCCTCTACATGAATCTAGAAATTAAACTTACAGCAAACATAATGCCAGGCCTAGTTGTTGTTAAATACATAAGGCTGCCAACAATACTCTTGTACAAACTAGGATCAAAATCCTTGCTGCTGTCCTCTCTGTTGAGTTTTAATCCCATTATTGTGGGAGTGATCGCTGCCTTGCACTCTTGCATGTTAAATCTGCCCAATACTTGATTTACATATCTTGTTTGTGAGATAAAAATTCCTTTTTCATTTTGATCTACTTCTATGCCTAAGAAGTATCTCAACAAACCCATGTCAGTCATTTCAAATTCCTCCTTCATGACTGATTTAAAATTCTCAATGAGCTGATCATTATTACCTGTGAAAATAACATCATCAACATATAAGACAACAATTAAAATTTTACCATCTTTTTCTTTGATGTAGACGGTGGGTTCTCCTTCACACTTGTCAAATTCATTATCCAATAGATAGGAATCTATCCTGCTGTACCATGCTCTTGGCGCTTGCTTCAGCCCATAAAGAGCTTTCTTCAATTTTCACACTTTGTGCTCTTCACCTTTTTTTTCATAGCCTAGAGGTTGTTCAACATAAACCTCTTCCTTTAACACTCCATTTAGGAATGCTGACTTCACATCCATTTGGTAAACTTTCCACTTGTTTTGTGCTGCTAAGGACAACACTGCTCTCACGGTTTCCATTCTTGCAACCGGTGCGAAAGTCTCCTCATAATCTCTCCCATACTGCTGCTTGTATCCTTTGACAACCAGCCTTGCCTTGTGTCTTTCTATTTTACCTTCAGCATTGCTCTTAGTCTTGTAAACCCATTTAACTCCAATGACTTCTTTGCCTTTTGGTAGCTCAACCAAATCCCATGTTTTGTTTCTCTCTATGGCATTTATCTCCTCATCCATAGCTTCTATCCATTTCATATCTTTAATTGCATCTTCGAAATGAATAGGATCATCAACATGACAATACAAGGCAAATAAGGAATTCATTCCTTCATCATAAATATCACTTAGATTTCTGAACTTCTTACCTCTTTCATTTGGTGTGCAATTGCTTGAAGACGCACTTGAATTTCCTCCTTGTGGTGTGCTTGGAGAAGCACTCTCATTTATCCTCAATGGTGTCCCTTGCTGTCCTTGTGTTGGCGCTGCTGTTTGGGGATCCATTTCAACCACCTCCTCGTCATCTTCATCATGAGACAAATAGTTTTTAACATTAACTGTCTTCTCTATGCTTCCATCCCAAGCTTCCTCTTCAATGAATTGAACATCTCTGCTGACAAAAAACTTCTTAGTAGATGGGATATACAACCTATAAGCTTTGGATTCCTCACTGTATCCAATGAAAATGCATTTCTCCCCTTTGCTGTCCAACTTCCTCCTTAGCTGATCTGGTATGTGTGCATAGGCCACACATCCAAAAACTCTCATGTGGGTGACTCCTTGCTTTCTCCCACTCCATGCCTCTTCCGACACTTTGTTCAACACTGCTTTTGTAGGACACCTGTTCAAAATATACACTGCACAATTTACAGCTTCAGCCCAATAATCATTTGGCAAATGCTTTGCCTTCAGCATGCTCCTCGCCATATCCATGATGGTCCTGTTCTTCCTTTCAGCAACTCCATTTTGTTGTGGGGTGTACCTAGCTATAAACTGTTTGTGAATTCTATTTTCTCTACAAAATCGTAGGAATTCCTTGGAGATATACTCACCTCCTCTATCAGTTCTCAAAACTTTAATGTGCATCCCGCTTTGGTTTTCCACAAGTGCCTTGAAATTTCTAAATTTTTCAAACACTTCACTTTTGTTTTTAAGGAAATATACCCAAGTTTTTCTTGTAAAATCATCAATGAATGTTAGGAAATATTGGCTGCCTGCTAATGATGGAGCTTGCATTGGTCCACATAAATCTGAGTGGATGATTTCTAAGGGTGCCTTTGCCCTTATGCTTTTGCCTGATGGAAAAATTTCTCTATGTTGTTTCCCCAAAATGAAACCTTCACAAAGGTTGTCCGGTTTCTCTATCAATGGTAGTCCTCTTACCATTCCTTTCCTAATCAACAAATTTAGACCTCCAAAATTGAGATGTCCAAATCTCAAGTGCCACAACCAATTTTCATCCTTTGGCACACTTTGGAAAGCCTCTTGGGTGACTACTGCAATTTCTCCTTTGTTTTTCAAATCTGCTCTTATTCTAAGAGGGAACATCCTGTTCCTTTTCATCTTCACTTCAGCAACGCATCGTTTGCTGGGTGCTATATCCATGATGGTGCATACATCATTTTTAAAGAAAACATTGTACCCCTTATGGACAAGTTGTCCAATACTCAAGAGGTTACATCTCATTCCAGGGACATAGTAGACATCTACTATGGTTTTCCTTTCTCCTTGCTTTGTAAATATTTTTACCTCTCCTTTTCCCATAACAGAAATTTTGCTATCAGTTCCTAGTGTGACTTCCAATTTCATATTCTGATCTAGAGCAGAAAAGAGGGCTATGTTTCCTGTCATATGGTTGCTGCAACCTGAGTCTAAAAACCATATGTCTTCACTGTTTTTTTCAGCCATGTTACAAGCTAACAACACATTATCTTGACTGTTGTTTTCTCTAGTGACATTTGCATTTGATCTATTGTTCATATCATGCTGCTTCTTCCTACATTCACTGGCATAATGCCCATATTTTTTACAATAATAGCATTGGACATTGGATTTTTCATACCTTTGTCCTTGAGCATGATGTTGTCCTCTTTGTTGGCTGCTGCCTTGGCCTTGGTTCTGATTTGGATTGCTGCCTCTTCCTTGAGCATTTGCTGGACTGTTCCTTCCACCTCTGTTTTGACTTCTGCCTCTTCCTCTCTTGTTTCCTCTGCCTTGACCTCTTCCTCTTCCAAAGGACATCTGGGTCTTGAAGGCTTGCTCTAAAGATGAGTTTTCATTTCTACTCAACCTCTGCTCATGTGTTATCAGTGATGCATGAAGCTCATCAACTGAAAAGTTTGAGAGATCCTTTGTCTCCTCTATGGTGGTGACAATCGCATCAAACTTTGAGGGTAAGACCCTCAATATTTTCTCCACAATCCTCCTTTCTTCAATGGTTTCTCCATGAGTCCTCATCTGTGTGACCAAACCAATCACATGTGTGAAGAATGAGTCAATGTTGTCTGACTCCTTCATGTTCAGATTCTCAAAATCTTTTCTCAGCAATTGTAGTTTTGTTGTCTTCACTCTCTCCATGCCTTGATAGGCTGTCTTGAGGGTTTGCCATGCTTCATTTGCTGTCTTAGCTGCTGCTAACCTTGGAAACACACTCTGGTCTACTGCTAGATACAACAACATACGGGCTTTTGAATCCTTTTTCCTATTGCTCTTCAGCAGATCTCTCTCTGCTGGAGTTAATCTATTAAACTCAGTTTCATCTGCTGGTTCTTCAAAACCATCTTCAACTATTTCCCATAAATCTTGAGAGGCAAACAGGGCTCTCATAGTTATTGACCAGTAGTCATAGTTCTTCCCATTAAACTGTGGGAGCTGGGTATTAAACATACCCATACCAGTGCTGGTGCTAGCCATTCCTTGCATCCTCAACTATGCTTTAAATTTCTTGACTGTGTGTTTAGAGCACTGACTGTTTCAGTAGTAACAAAAGGAAAACTCTGAAGAATACCTGAATCTTTTGTTGACTGTGCCTTCACTCTGCTGGAGAAGATTTACTGCTGCAACAAAAGACTCCTCCTTTCAGCTTCTTGAACACTTTCAAAGAGCCTAAGCCTGCTTTGATACCACTGTTGGGGATTTTTCTGGTAAAATCCCAAAAACAAACAATTCAAACACACAGAGGCAATGCTCTGTTTCCTTTACTCCAGGATCTTTTGTGCACAGGGAAGCTTTTTTGTAAAAATGACTGAGAACAGAGTATTCATGCCCAGAAAAGGATTTCTATTCATTAAAACAAAAATCACTGATACATATTCATCCTCTTTGCTGAGAGGGATTCACCCAAAAAAAATTACATTCAGCCATCAAAAACTAAACTCTGTTTCCACCTGAGAATTTACTGAGCTGGGTTTACTGTTGTAAAACCCTTTTTACATTACTGCTGTAAAACAAATTTTTACATACACAGTAAAAATTTCATTACATTCACTTATATAAAAAAAAACACACCATACGCTCTTTACTTCATACACTGGTCACATTAAAACCTTACTGAAAACTTATGCGCTCCTCCCTCTGTCTTTATGCACTGCTGTGCAAAACTTCAGTTTCGTTACATTACTTCAAAGAAAAATTACACACGGCCCCTGTTCTTTTTTTACACACTGCTGTGTGTTTCATTGCATGTTCAATGAACAACCCCCGCGAGCATATATCTTTTGGCTCGTTATAAAAAACATATATATGAAACCAAAACAAAAAAAACTCGAAAAATTTATGTGTCGTAAATAAAAAAACATAAATATCTACCTACTTTCTACGACACCATTTATCTTGAGTTTAATTCTTTTGCAGAAGGGACATGCGGTCAACGAAACTTGACTTTTACTTCACGCAAAAATTTTAATGTTGGTTCGTATGCATCTTGGAACAATCGACGGCGGAGGTTGATGAGGTGGATCGGACGATGGACAAGGATTTCGGGAGCCAGTTTGCTGCAGAGCTTTATGTCCCGAAATGTTACGTAGGCTGACGTATGGGGAGGGACGCGTGCCCAAATTTTATTGCATCGGGCTCGAGAGTACGGAAACAACTTTACGCTGGAAGGCGGTCCGAAATTGAAAGGCGGTTTTGCTGAGCGGTTTGGGCGTTGTACGCATGCGATGAAATTACAAATTCAACAAATTATGATAATGTGAATCCAGCGGAAATAGAGAGACAGGGCTGATGAACAGTTTATACCTCAACTTGCCACTTATTTCCTAATGCTGGCCACTTGCATCGTTTTTCTTTTTGCTTGTGACACCGGGACAATTAGTTTAGTGCCAGAGTAACTTAGCAAATAGATATTCATCAGTCTCTGTATCTATTATCTATTCATATATTTCAATTACCATAAAATAGTTGTTGCATGCATTCATCCAACTTACCGTAGGTAATTTATTCACTATAAAATTTAAAATTTTTAACTAATGTTGGCATAGTTCACTATAACATTTAATGTTTTCAATTAATGTTAGCATTACTTCACTTTGCTAAGTGAAATTCTTTTTATCGAAAAGATGAATATAACCCATGGTTAACATTAGTTCACTTTGCTAAGCGAAATTTCTTTAGAGAAACTGATTTTATAAAAAAAGTGAATATAACCCAAGCTTTTATCTTTTATCGAGGCCAAATAAAATGATCAAATTAAATATTTTTAGCTATTCTTAATAGTAACTAGTTATTTATTATAATAAGTAGGTTAAATAAATGTTAAAGGCTATCATTTCCATTACTATCACTTCCTTGTCGAGGACTAATAAGGTTCGCTTGGAATGACCATGTAATTAGAAATGAAAGGTCAAAAGGCGATGGGTATGCACTATTCTGGTTTGGAATTCCGCCATGTTTTGGGTTGGAATTCTGCCACATTACCTTACGAGGAGAAAGGGTTCTACATTCCTTTTTTTTTATATATTTAAATTGTAACGTTGCTCACAGTTGGACCTTACGAGGAGAAAGGGTTCTACATTCCTTTTATATATATATATATATATTTAAATTGTATCGTCGCTCACAGTTGGAGATAACCTATTAAGTTATGGAATCTACTCAACCGAAGTGAAGCACATGGATTGAGTACTTAAGGATTAGATTGTAACATTAAACATTTACAATAAATTTTGATAATTTTATTTTATTTAAGACTTCCAAAAATTGAAAAGGTCGACAGGGTATCGTGACTCATCATTTGAGAGGTTGTGGAGCACAGGTACAAAATTTACAACTTCAACTATAAGGATTATTGTTTACTGGTTTTACTATATAGGTTATCAATTTTCAAAATTACTACTTCTACAGCCTATTTAGCTGGTATTTGTGTTTGATCCCTATTCGGAATACGTGTTGTTCACCGGTTCGTTCATCTACATGCACACTCCATCTGCTCTTCTTGTTGCCTCTACATCTCCTCTCAGGAATTATACCCGTGCACTTTTCTGTGGGAGATGAATACATATTACACGTACCAAACTTTGTCACCTCTAAGCCTTTGCCTATTGCAAGAGTAGTAAATTTTGCATTGCCTTTCTTGAATGTCCTGTCATAGGAAACTATGATCGAACTATGCAACAAATTGTTGGCAACGACAATTGCTACAGAGGGATTTAGATGCAAAAGTTTAAACAACCCTGAGCAATCCTTCTGTGTCTTGTAGTCAATGAAACAAAACTCGACAGTTTTGTAACCGGGAAGCAATTCCTTGCCCCCTTCAATAACGAAGTTCATTGTGTCCTCCAAATCTAATTCTGTCATGGCCTCCACGGATGTTAGGTATTTTTCCTCAATCAACGATTTGGTGCAAAATGCTCTTTAAACAAAATCTAAATAGAGATGTCCTACTCCAACACTCAACGGACAGGCCTTGGAGATGTGGGCTCATGGTGGTAGGCTTATAGCGTATAACATATGATATGGATCTCAATGGCTACGACCGAAATTACTGCGATTGGATCTGTTTCAGCCAATGACTTGTTGGAAACTTTATGTAAGCGACCCTCAGAGAAGATCCATGCATGAAAGCAAAAAAATTTCACCCACATCAATAGCTAATTTACGCCTTCAGAAAATCAAAACTTTGAGGAATTTGTACAGAAATTCAATGCAATAGATCCAAATGAATTCATATGCAATTTTATATCTAAACGTGGCTTCTTCCTTCAACGTTGATTGCAATGGTTTGCCCCACGGACTCCAAGGATTCTTTTCATTTAAACTCTTCCATGCAGATTTCAAAACACACCTCCACACATCTTTGAATGGTGAGATTCCACTATTTAGACCGTCAATAGATCAATACCGAGAGCCAATTGCTGAAAAAAACAACTCTCTAACTCCCCAAGTTGTGCTTGTTTGATAGACACATGGATATGAAAATCAACAGAGAAAATATACAAAATTGATACCTTCACATAATTTTATCTAACCTACACCTATGTATAGACAATTAGCATTGCTCAAAATTTCATGATCACAACCCCTCTCGTGAGAGATTAGGGATGAACCCGCTTTAATACCATGTGTTAGAAAATTGAAAGAGAGTGAGATTGTGCAACAGAAATCACACATTGCATTTTATTGATCTCAATGGTTACACATTTATAGTATATAGATCACTGACTATAATAGATCTAGATAGCTAATACAACTCACACATAGGGAAACTACTACTTCTATATTGACACCTCGGGACTCACAATGACAACTCACAATAGCCTTAAACACATGGAAGCATTACTTCCAGCATCACACTGCATATTTAACCAGAGATTATCTTTGCTATTCAAAGAAGAAACATTTTGCAGCCTTATAGTCTTGAGACATATCTTGTAGATGGTCTGGGCTAATGCAAAATTGATTTTCCGTCAAATTGAAATGAAATATTTTAACAATCTGCAAGTATAGGCCATAGCTAAGTCATTAATCTTTTCTCCGACTAAGTAATCTTGGTAGGCATTCTAAATTTCACAATATTCCTCTAACACCATCTTTTAAAAGTTGTAGACTGTTTTTCCATAATTTTCCCTCACTACAAACTATGATGCTTCCAAAAATAGAAGCAGGTTCTATCCTATGCTAATACATTACGTTTCAATGCGATTTGGTGAGTGAAATACCGAGCAATTGCAATGTGTACTCATCATCCTCAATGTCTTTCTTTTATTCTTGAGCATCCCAGTCCACTCCTTGTAATTTTTCCAATGCACTTCAATACAATTCTTGATAAAGATCAAATGTCCCCCAAATATATTAGAAGTTTTAGCTCATAATCATATCGAAGTGTATTTGGGTTTGTTCATGCGATGCCATGGTAGATTTATCTGGAAAAGGAAGAGTAGTATGGTCTCATTTCATTTTCACCATGTTGGAAAATGTAATTCCTACTTGTCTCAGTTGTGACTTTCTATGTAAAGGAGTATGTTCATATTCTATAGGAGTGGTTATATCCATATGTCCCTAGTTTGGTGATGTAATCCTTGTAGGTTGTGGAAGGCTAGGAGAAAAAACACTTCCATAATTATAGTTGTGAGTGGTGGGATTCATTGTTTCCATAATTTCGCTTTCAATTTTTTTTGCCAACCTAAATGCCTTCTCCAATGAATCAGGTTCCCAAAGACGAACCTCGTGTCGATGTTATCCTTTAAAGTCCCTATGAAGACATCAACCATTTTCTTCTCTAAAATATCATTTACCCTTATATTCAATTTTTAGAAGTCCTCAATGTACTTTGCCATTGAACCCTTTTCTTTGAGATTTATCAATTGACTAAAGAAGATGTTTCTCTTTGTATCCTCATAACATGCTATCATTTCCTCCATGAAAATTGACCACGTGACAAGTGGTTTACGAGAAAACAGTATTTTATACCATAAAAATTGATCCAGTTCTAAATAATTAGATGAAATACATACCTTTTTTAACAGTGGTACACCATGTAGATCAAAATATTTCTCCATCTGTAGTATCCAATTTACTGGATCCTTGCCATCAAACTTCCTCATCTCACTTTTTCTTGATTTTAGAAGCTCGATCTTGAAACGACTGTAACTTTGTAATTTCAGAGCTTCTTGTTCTAAAATCACAATTTGCAGTAGTCCTCTGCATCCTCTTTCTAACTCTGCAAGTCTGATCAAGATTGGGTTCTCCAAGGAAGAGTTATGCCAAATCTCCCACGATGACCTGATTATAGACTATAGTTCAGTAGAGCGAACTTGTATGAAGTACCACGTGTCACTGTTTCAACCTTAAGTTCTAAAAATTATACCCAAACAAAATACAGTCCGTCCTCTTTCTGTAACTTCTTATGAAATTTCAATTTGATGCTCAGAGAGAAAGTTATGACGATTTTCCCCAGGTCTTCTTTTTGGAATGTAATTTAGGAGTCTGCAAAAACCCTAACTTACTTACATCATATCTCCAAAAATATAGCGATACAAGCTCTGAAATTTGGACTCGAGGTTCAGAGAGATTTCGGCACAAATGGCTTTTTTGTAGCTTTTGAAACATCACAGAAACAAAGTTATAGCAAAAATTCCACGATGACCTGTTTGGAGTAGCGAAACCCTAGAATCCAAAGCTTTGATACCAAGTGTTATGAAACTAGCTCACAAAAAGATAGAAAATATATATTAATGCCTTATAATTCAATCTATTCGACGAGGCAACCTCCTTTACATTACACAAATGAACAATTCTTGGATGATACAAATGACAAGACCTCTTTTCTATATATAGGAGTCTAAGGGGTCATAATATAATTAGAGCCGACATAACAATAATAATGTAAGGGCACAATAATAACAATAGTGGGCTTCTATGGGGCACAATAATAACAATATGGGGACTACATGGGCACAACAATATAATAAGGGGGTTGTAATAATAACAATAAGCGGTTACACTAGTAGTATAGGGACTTAACATTGTGTGTCCAAGATAGTTTCCCTATCTTGAGACACCACTTCTTGTATATATGTAATATCATAATTGATCAATGGATATAATTTGCATTATCAAATTTTATCTTGGTATCTGAGCCCATGAGCATCTGATCCTTGGCCCCTCCTGGTCCTAGAGGGAAATAACAAAGTATATTTGTATTGTTTTTTATTTTTTGTTTTTTTGTCCATCAAGTGACTGTGGAGTTGATCAAATTCATTGTGTTGCATCATGGAGCAGAGGAGGAGTGGCACCCTGTGGCTCGTGTGTGTGAGAGAGGTGATGTGAGCGTGGGAAGGCTCTATTGCCGGTTGTGGTGAGGCTTTACATAACATATGATGAGAGCTGAGAATTGGCTTCCTGTATTTCAGAGTATGGAATTACATTGAATTTGTGTTGGCTTCCTGTTGGTATAGATGCTTTTTTTTCATGGCTCTATCAGCAAAGGAAATAATGGATTGCAACACTATGAAGACCACACTGTTTGGTTTGTGGGTTTCCTCTACTTGGGACTAGCTAGAATATGAAGCCACAATATTGTGATGGCATGAGGAGATTGTTGCGTGCCGAATTTGTGCCCACTGAGCAAATTTGTGTTGTTGCATTGAGTGATGTTTGGCAGAAGTGTGGTGGTTCCATTACTGGTGTGACCAGTGAAGTGCGGATCCAAACTAGTGGAAGTGTGGTGGTTCCTTTCTGGGCACTGGTGTGAAGAGGGTCGAGGTGCGAAGATAATGTCCTCTCGACCTCTATTGTGCTGAGCCCACAGGTGATCAAGCACTCTGTGTAGGCTGGGTGTTGTTAGATCTTTCTGGTGGCGTTCCATGGCATTATAAACAATGTTTGGCGTTATTGACAAAACCAGGGTAGGAGGCGATAGTGTTGAAGTCATGCATTCAAGACCTGCGTTATATTTTCCAATTGGATGGGGATGTGTGAGGTTGTGTGAATTGAGGAGCAACTGTTGCAGGCACAACAATTTGTTGTTTTGTTGTGAGATTTCCTTGCATGAATGGACTTGTGAAAACATTGTGGAGATTCAATGTCGGGAGAGTCCCACGGTGAGTACTTGGGAAGTTGGGCAAGGATCTTCATGATATTAAATGTAGGGGGACGATTTTGATGCTTCCGATAAAAAATGGTGCTCTGCAGGAGTTGAAATGGTAGGCATCATATTTGACTATATTTATGTGCATTTCCTTACAATAAATTTAACCTTAGAGAAGGCGCATCATCAGGTTTTTGTTGACAAGCCCTTTCTGCCTTGGAGCACGATTTTTTTTGCACTGGTGGAATTTCTAGTTTCAGAAAGTTCCAATGGAAGAGTTAACCATCCTAGCTGCTAGTGGTGAATTTGGAGACAACTTATTGAAAGCAGTCATGGAGATGCTGGTAATGCGGTAAAGGTTTATTAATTTGAAAAGGTAAATACTTTATTTCAAACATCATCGAGCCCTCTGTGTAAAGTAGTTCTAAAAGTCAAAGTGAAATTAAAGAGATGGTGGGTGAATTAAAGTCAATGCCATGGAATTGTCGTGGAGGTGCTTCACATTTCTCGACTCCACCAATGATGATTGCATTATGGAAATTTTCTACGGTGGTAAAATAAAAAAAGTATTTTTTCTGAATTTACTTGGAGTTTGGAAAGATAAATATGTTGAGCGTGATCAACTCAATGTAGAAATGAAATTTGTTAGAAATAATTATAATTGTATGTTTAGAAACTCCAAAGAAGAATAAATAGTGGTGTTTATAAATGTTTTGGAATTAGAAGTATTTACATTGAGTCTAGCTAACTCAATGGAGTGGTTTTGTTAGAATTAACTACTCTAACAAATCACACAGGTGAATTCAAGACAACAATTAAACCAAACAAAAAAGAGGATGCAAAGACACTCCACGGTGGACAATAAGGTTGAAGTGCAACAATCATTTATTTTATGCAACAACGATATTGGAAATTAAATGATGATGGACAATCCAGTTAAATATTTGTGTGATTTTGTGGAATAGACTCATGATCATGGTGTATTATGAGTCACATATTGTAATTAGAGAAAATATACATGTCATATATTGTTTTGTAATGGTTAGTTGTGGTCCTTGAAATTTTTTGTGTACCCACTGTAAGACCCAGAGAGGCATGCATACTCTTTGTTATGTGTTCCCTCTGTTAGAGAGTTTTAACACCCTGGAAGAGTGTCATGCGGGATGGATACACTTGGGTGGGCTGTACTAGTTTTAGACTCCATGAGGTGAAATTTTGTATTTAAGGGGAGTTCATCGAGAGGTTGCATGAACCATGTATGTGAAATAATTCCTAGTAGACTGAAGGTTGCAGCGGTTGGGAACCCATGCATTCCAGTAGATGGTTGTTCCTTTATATGGACATTGACAACTGCATGAACAAGGTACAAGGTGTAATTACCAGACCGGACCAGATGTAGATCTTGCAGATTTATATTAGGACAATTAGTCATTAAGGGGGAATGTTGGAAAATGTAATTCCTACTTGTCTAAGTTGTGACTTTCTATGTAAAGGAGTCTGTTCCTATTCTATAGGAGTGGTTATATCTATATGTCCCTAGTCTGGTGTGTAGTTAAGATATTATCCGAACCAACTGATTGTTGAGTGTTGGAAAATGTAATTCCTACTTGTCTAAGTTGTGACTTTCTATGTAAAGGAGTCTGTTCCTATTCTATAGGAGTGGTTATATCTATGTGTCCCTAGTCTGGTGTGTAGTTAAGATATTATCTGAACCAACTGATTGTGTGTCCAAGATAGTTTCCCTATCTTGAGACACCACTTCTTGTATATATGTAATATCATAATTGATCAATGTGGATAGTTTTGCACTATCAAATGTAGAGTGTTCTCCCAGAGGCAGTCTCCAAGTGAAGCTCCTCACCTTTGAGCTGCTCGATTTGATGAATATATTTTTTGTCTTCCATGTTTAACATGGCATCAGAGCTTCAGGGTTGAGTTAGTCAAAGCAAGAGTGATTAGGTGATTGGGTGAGTTCCTAAGCGAAATAATTGTGGCCCTTAGTGATATGAAGGAGGCCTGGTGGCGAGTAGGAAAAGCGCTGAGGTATAACATGATTTATTTTTTTCTTCTTCTTATGAGTATAATTGATGCTTTTTTTTTTAAATGTTGCCCAAATATATTAGAAGATTTAGCTCATAATCATATCAAAGTGAATTTGGGTTTGTTCATGCAATGTCGTGGTATATTTATCTAGAAAATGAAGAGTAGTCTGGTCTCATTTCATTTTCACTACTCCTTCATATGACCAAGATTCTCTTGAATCTTTGACATGAAAGTTGTAATTGTGAGGACAAAGGATCCTTTCAACATCTAAAGGCTGTATGGCAGTTCCAACATTTTGTTTCTCAAGTCAAAGTGAGCCCTTATTTGGTGAAGAGAGAAGCCCATAGTATGATTCCTTCCTCCAAACCTGATATTAAAGCTAATTTTATTTTTTGATTGCATTTCACACACATAACTTGATTTTCTCATGGTAAAAATACAACCAAGACTTCTTTCACTCATGCACATTGCACACTTTTGATCACTATTTTGATCCCTATTCTTTGCAATAATAACATTTTAATTCATATGATAGTTGATTGTTTGATCTGATGGATGTTGTAACCCTTTATAACTGGGTTGCTCTATTGTTCCAGGTTCAGCTCAAAAATAATCCACAGATCATAAAAAATAATTTTCCATTGCCACCCTCAAAGACAAATAATTCATTCCCAACAAGTATCGTCTTATGTCCAGTTGAATGAAAACATATTTGCTTTATTTATGTGCAAAACCACCCTTAGTTCTAGTCTTTTAGTGGAGTTTGTTTTAAAAAACTTACATTTTCTGTTTTTTAATTAATACCAGCATAGATCCATCTTAAATACGGATATAACATGAGTCATGAGGGATCTAATTTATTCAGCTGCATTTTTTTTATGAGGGGACATTATTTAAATGTTTTGTATAGTTATTTAATTTTCAGATTTTTATTTTGGCAAACATGAGTAAAATTTCAACCTTGATGACATGAAGGATAGGGTTACATAGACTGGAAAGGGTCAATTTGGACCTTGAATCCACCCATGCTTACTTTGATACAACCTAGGTTCTTGGAGCATTCTTGTGAAAAGGTTAAACTCACAGTCGCCACTTGTCTGAGTAAAATCTTAGCCTTAACAATGTCGCGACCACCCTATAATGATGACACCATGAGGAGGATTTTTCAAGTAATGGTAGATGCCCTCCAAGGATTGGACAATATGGACCTTCTTACTTTCTTTCAGTGGTGCAAAATTTTAGAATGCATGGAAAAATATAGATTTGTTATACTTATGCTGGATCTAGAATGTGATGACTTAATCCTTTAGATGCTCCAATGTTTTTTCACCAAAATTACAACATCTCATCCAAAATTTGTCAAAACAGACATGAAAAATATCATTTCCCTAATCTTAGGAGAAGATAAGTCCATCTACAAATAATTAAGGTCCAAATTATTGGCCATTTTGACAAAGTAGCTAATTGTATCACATGTTACCTATGAACTAGTTGAGGGGTTGGTCAAACAAAACATCAAACTACTTAAAAGGAAGTTAACCAAAGAGGAACTAACAAGGATTTGTGGAGACAAAAAGAATGAACTAAGGAGGAAAAATCTATGCTTTGTATGCAAGGGATCTTGGGCACCATTCATGTCCATGTGAAAGAAAGGATGTAACAATGATAGAATGAGAGGAAATTCCTTTAGACCATGAAGATTCATTTGAAGGATCCGAGCAGTCAAGTACATATGGTGAGCAACAAAACAATGTTATTCAAAGGTACTTTCAGGGCAAGTCGATGATAATCAGGCAACTTGACAAAGTACATGGGGAAAGGAAGGAGGTAATTCTTCCTAACAATATGGTAGACTCTTATCTCCAGGAGGACATCCATGAAGAGTATGAGAAATCAAGTGTAAAGAAGAGTCCACCAGTGCATCCATGTCTAACAATCAAAGAGGATGGACAACAAATTGTCCCCACAAGTGGAGAAGGCTAGGAATAAGACATTTAAGGAGACTTAAATAACAATCTAGTGATGGTAAACTAGTATGACGAGCATGATCATAAGGAGCAACACGAAAAATATAGTATGCATAATGAGCCATTTTTGGAGAGTCAGTCAAAGTTTAAAGCTAGAGCTATAATAGTTGAGCATCCAGTGCAAATAGATACAAAATAATTCAGCAGGGCACAAAATTTCCAGTAAAGGAATTTCGGGAAAGATCATGCATTTCAACATAGATCTTATGATGTTAAAGCAGAGAGTTTGGATAGTTCGAGACACTGCCTTACAGGAGAATAGAAAAATTGAGGAGCTCATAGGGGTATGTGCCAAGTCAACATCCAAACTCTCTAGTGTAGAGGAACATCTCAAGTCCGTCACAAGGCAATAGGAAAAATACGGTTGGGAGTTCTAGAGAAGCCCTCTACAGGAGTACATAGATAAGGCTTGCAGCACTACCAACCCACCTTTATACATTGGGGAGAGAAAGGAAAAGTTATCCAAATGGATCATGTTAAGTCACTAGGTGGAGGAGCATGAGTGGTGCATCGAACAACATCCGCATAGTAGAATTGTTCCATGCGCAGATATTCATCCTTCCAATGGCATGGATTGGCAAGAGATTATGAGTTGGAACTCTATTGATGGGATGATTCCTACGAGGATACTTTTAGCCAAGGGAATATTACAGCTTGGGTCCTTAAGTAAGGGCAGTGATGGAGGGTTGACATGGTATCATAACCCACAGGTACTAGGACTTATATGACATTGGGATCCTGGAGAATCCGTTAGGGGTAGAACTGGGCGGAATTTTGTTTGGGATTGAGGTGAATTTATCGAGGGAGGGATTGGCTAAAGGATTGTTTGGAATCCAGGGATCGAAGTATCCATTCAAGATCATTTAGCATGGATGCATGGAATAACACATTGGGTTATATGGGATCCCAATATTGATGTACAAATGCTTTTGTTATAGATAGAAGTGCATTTCTTGAGGGTAAGCAATCTTTGGGTGGGAGGATTTGTAATATTCCCTTTTCTTGATATGGACAAAGTAGACATAATCTTCCCATGCTATTTACTGTGGTGTTTTCCCATCATATTGGCCCATTGTATTTACCTTAGTTTTTTGAGGGAAAACAATAAAAGAAGGATTCTAGAGAGTCCATCTAGTCTTTAAAAGGGTATAGGAGCTATGCATTTGGGGCATCCTAAGTTTGTCTATCTTATTATATTTTTGTTGAGAACTTGGCACGGGGAGTTCTAGCTTGATCCCGAGACGAAAACCTCGTGGTGAATTTGACTGGTGGATCCATTCAGGGTCCACGATTGTGCTTTAGTATTTTTAACTTCTCTATTAATGGACAACCATACATGCCACAAGCATGGGCTTTAGTATGTATTGTGTGGGCATGTAACATTGTTTTTAGTTATTTAAATAAATAAGAGGTCGCATTGTCAGATCTGTTTTGTGTTTGGTGTTTTTATTGCAAGAATTTTATTAGAACACCTAGAGTGTACCAGATTTATTAAAAATTTTGATGTTTGGGATACTACAACTTGGTTCTGTAAAAAATGGCTTGCACTCTATTCAACTTTTACAGGCCTGCGACCTCTTCTACCTGTACGGCTTCAATATCTGGAAGAAATGGAGCTTTGTTTCCCTGTTAAAAGGGATTGTGGTCCAAGGCGGGGTTGAGTTCTCGTTCCAATCCACAGATGGAAAAGGGATTAATGTGAGATAAGAAAGAAGTAAGGAAGGCGCCCTATTTGTCGATAATACTTGAAATAGAAAAGTAGTAGACTAGAGGCCCAGAGTTGTTGAGAGGGCGACGTAAATTTTGCCTTTAGTCGTGGATCCATTTTCTCCGATGAAGACAATGAGACAAATGCTTGATACGATGGACTTGATTTTTGACGATGATTTCATGTTTCCAACTTCTTCACAGGGGGTTTATAGAGATAATTCATTATCAGTTAGAGCCCCATGGGATATGGAAAATGAGAAATAATTCAAGATGAGATTTGACATGCACGACCTTTCAAAGGAGGATGTGAAGGTCTCTGTGGAGGATGGTGTTCTGGTGATCAAAGGAGGTCATAAGAAAGAAGAAAGTGAAAAATATTCATGGTCAACAAAATTTTACAACAACTACAATACACGCTTAGTGTTGCCTGCAAAACGGGAGATGGAAAAAATAAAGGCGGAACTGAGAAACAGTGTCCTCAATATCACCATGTCAAAGGGAAAGGTGGAGCCCAATTATGTATGTTAATGTTGAGTGAGAGAGGTTAACTTGACACACAGAGCACCTGACTTCCCAAAGGGGATGCATCCATCTGTGTATTTGGGCTCTGTTTTGCTTTGTTTCGGAGTATGAGGCAGGGGGTTTTGTAATTCGGCCTCTGCCTTGTGCATTACTAAGTATCGTATATATTTTTTGTTGAGGATAATAAATGTTTGATTCTTCATTCCCACGATATTATTTAAATATATTGGATAACCAATGCTTCTTTGGTATCTTTAGTTTTATGAGTTTTTCTTTCTCTATGGAATGATCAATTATTTATCCATGTTTTTTAAAAGTACTAGATGCAAGAGATGGACCATGTCAATGTCATTAAACTGCTCCCCAATCCACCTTTTGTTGGTAACAATTGTGTGTATGTTCATTCGATGATGGAGGATGTTGTGAATTTGGTGCGGGCATTGCAGCTGACGGTGTTGGAAGATACCTATAAGGTTATTTATGTAGAGGATCCACATGGAAGAGAGGTTGAAAACATGATCAAGGATATGAGGTGAATTGGATGTAGTGTTGTCATTGGTCAAGCTGGTGAAGATGATGATCCATGAGATTGAGGTTGAGAGGCCTTTTTGTAGCTGACGACGTTGGAAGATGCTTATAAGGTTATCTATGTAGAGGATCCACATGGAAGAGAGGTTGCATACATGATCAAGGATATGAGGTTTGGGAATGAATTGGATGTAGTGTTGTCATTGGTGAAGTCGGTGAAGATGATGATCCATGAGATTGAGGTTGAGAGGCCTTTGTTGGGGTGATGCCTTCTTCTTTGAGATAATTTGGTGATGAAAGTTAAGGATTGGGTGTGAAATACAATTTACATGAAGGGTCGACCAAAGAGATAAGTGAGAAGAGGATTGTGAATAATTATCATTTGGCGTGGTTGGATACTTTTATTCTAGATCCTTTGTATCTCCCCAGGGACAATTGTTTAGAATTTTTTACCTAAATTGAAGAGAATAAATTTTGGTTAATTTATTTATAAGTTTCTTCTTGGCATAGTGATTTATAAGTTTCAACAAGCGGTGTTTGTTGGTTTCTATGTAATGTTTAGTGATTAATCTACATAATGTAGTTCACTCTCAATTTTTAGTTGTGGGAAACCTTGACCTTTGTGGATATTAGAGAATTTTGGTTAGAAAATAAAAAACAAGAACAAAGCTCTTGTTGCCTATGGACTGTTCTTAAATGTTAGTAAGTTTTCAAGTGTTTTTGTGACAAATTTCTTTTCGTAAATTGTTGTAGGGAACAAACGGTTATTGAATTGATAATTGTCGTAGGCATCCAACAATATATTGCTCGCGAGTTCACTGTTTGAGCTTCCTATCTTATATCCATGAGATGATCACAGATCTATAACCCTTATAATCATAATACCTTCCTACAATATTCAACATTATGTAGTAGTCATAAGCCTTATGTAAGTTATTCAAATATGTAAGTTATTGAGTGAGATTTCCCATATTTTTTATGTGAACTATAATTCTAAATTATAGCTTTTCATCTTACTTTAAAAAATTGTGTCACACACTTGAAAATAAGTTTTATTTATATTTTAAAAATTCATTGCAAATGGAATTGAAAATTGAAAATTATATAAGGGAATTCAGAACACCATAATATATAATTCATTTATGTGTTAGTTATTATTTTAATTTTATAATATTTTAGAATTAAATGATATAAAAAGTTGTGTTTCATTCTTAATCTTTAGATTATATATTTGAAATGAACACAATTTGAAACATGGAATGCATATTGAAAAAAGCAAATGGCCTGATGAGATAAGTTGGCAAAAAATTATATACCATTTGGCATGAAACCCTAAGGATTCGAAAGTTGAACTTGATCAAAGAAAGAAAAGGCAATAGTAATATATTTGTCCTCAATGTATAAGGTCGACATGGCTTCACCAAATTTCCAAAGAGTTGTTGATGTTAATATGGCTTTCCTAGAGGATAGAATTTCTAGCTATCTTGCCAGATCAGGGATCACTTTTTCACTCCATCGACATCAGCCTTAGAGAATCGATCCATCCATGTGCTTCACAAAGGCACCGACTCCAGATCTCTTAAAGCACCTACTCTAGATCTCTTAAAACAATATTTGCAACTTTCTCGGGGCCTTTGAGAAATGACAACATACCACCATTCAATGTTATTCCAACCATGATTATCTCATCTCCTTCAAAATATTGTTTTTTGAGAAGCATGTGTTTGCTCGAAAAGCTTCCTTTATCATAAAGAAAATTTGCAACCGATTCTTCTGCAACTTTATCTCGTTTCTCTCCATTGCCTTAAAAAACGCCCCTTACAAATAGGATCTTCTCTCCATATTCATTGTGACCATGAATTCTCCATGAAACTTCATAATTTTTGCTCACACAACATTAAGAATCAAGTGTCTGCCCCAGAAAAGCTCCAAAACATATAACAAGAAGACTACAACTTGTATATATAGGGTGAAGGTAAAACATCAGCAATGATGTGAAGGTTCTTGTGTGAAACTACAACACAATGATTTTAATTGAGCATCAAATGATAAATGGATGAAATTTTCATTTTTTCTTTAATATTTGTAACCTTTTTGTCATTAGTTAAATATAAGCATTGAATTTGAGCCCAAGTGAAAATTCAAGAGACCAAAGATTATATACATTTCTATGTATGATACATATGAAACAAGAATATAGAAGTTAAGTACGAGAATATGCATAACATTTGGAGAATATGAGTGAAACAAGGAGTTTTCTCATGTAATCTCAATCAAAAATGGCTTCCACAAAGAGAAAAAGGTGACAAGGTGACTCTTCCAAAGCAGAGAAACACACCCATCCTCTAAACACATATCCCAATTTGAATCATGTTTACGAAGCATAGATCTTGCATAGTCAATTGGGATTTCACACACAAATCCCCATTCCTTAACTCTATTGACCCGTAATGACATTGACTTCCATATCAAGGTTCAAAGGTCTTGCATGCCTCTTCAAACAATTAGCGAATGCAATGGGAGGAGGGCCAGCTAAAAAGGGTGCCCCTAGAGTGGCTGCTATGATAGTTAGCCTTAGGAGACAAGGAGGCTCAACTGGTCTTCTGGTCAATGCCTCCATGAATTTCAACCATAATTGTATTCCATGTGAAACACCAATGTCTATTACATGAAGAGCTTATGTATACACACACACTATACTAAAAAATAAAACACTAAAATTTAAAATTTCATATATCAATATCATTTGAATGATTATGAAACCAAATTAATATTTTTTCTAATTTAACAAACTTATTGGCTAACCTTTGCACCATTTTGGGGCAATTGCTAGTATTACTCAGAGTGAAAAGTGGTATTTAGTATAAAATGATATTTGAATGTTTATTTTGGAATATTTTAATGCTATAATATTAGATATAAATGAATATTATTTAGTATAAAAAATAGTATTCAACCTAAAATGGTATTTAATGGTATATTTTGAAATATTTTAATGATACAATATCTAAGTTGAAATTTCATATTAGTTAAATTTTTAGAATATTTTATAATTTACATTAAAATAATGGAAAATAGTTGTACATTTCTCTATTAGAACATTTCAATGTAAAAAGAAAATTAGCAAAAATGGAGGGATCTTTTTTTCCGAAGAAAATAAATCGGCTTCTAGTCCAAAGGCAAGCCTTTGAGTCTATCGGCTTCTAGTCCAAAGGCAAGACATTCAGTGTAAAGGCAAGCCTTTCAGTGTAAAGGCAAGAGTGAGCTCACTAGTACGAAGCCAACTCACAGTTATACTCATTCTAAAGTTCTTTTATCACTAAAAACCATTACAACAATAATCAACATAAAAACTCATCTTATAATTAGTTGAAATTTGGATTCTAGATGAAAAAGATAATAATGATTCATTCTAAAGTTCTTTTATCACTAAAAACCATTACAACAATAATCATCATAAAAACTCATTTTATAATTAGTTGAAATTTAGATTCTAGATGAAAAAGATAATAATGATTGGACCCAACCACTAAAAATAATCTCATTTAACAAAATCAAAAAACCTATCATCTATATCCATAAATTACCAACACCTTTACAATAACATGGTTTTACTAATTAAACTAAGTAACAAATTTGAATTTAAAACATTTTCATTAAATTGCTAGAACATTTTCATTTTGCATGTTAAAATATGCAAAAGTAATTTTCATTAAGTTTGGATTTTAAACCTTTACTATCCCAGCTATAAGGTTGTTTCTTAACTGAATTTTTTATCAACTTATGTGCTATTTTTTTATAAAAGCCTCTCAACCTAGACCATATAGAAAAAATCTAGGCATTACCTACTATATAAATGCAAGCCCCTTCATGTTGTATTTGAAAATTTTAAGCAGGATTCCACAACCTAGCTGTCAAATATTTTCAATGTATTTCAATAATATCCTAGCTGTCAAATATTTTCAATGTATTTCAATAATATCTGGTTTAAAAATTAAGCTCAGACACAGTGTAGCAACTGATATGAGGCTGCGCTAATTTCTCATCATCTATAACTTCACAGCTTGTTTATTGCACTTTGCAAAGCAAAGCATTTCTTTGCAAAGCGAAATGTACATATGGGAGGAACTCTAACTACTGTACGTATTGGAATTATATTTGGGGATATGTTAATAGAATTTTATATAATCATGGTGGGTTATGTAATCGTAAATTTTGGAATAAATTTGATGGAAGTGCGTTAAATATAATGATGGTGGACTATGTGATTGTAAATTTTGGAATATTTCAGAATATTTTAAAAATTTGATGAAAATAAGTAAAATAAATGTTCATTTCACTTTCCTGACTGGAATTGAAAAATAGAACCATGGTAAATCATTTACAGCTTCTAGTATACAGATTACGCTAAATTATTTACAACTTCTACTATACATATTATTCCTTAGTGATTTTACTATACAAATTATCACTGACAAAATTAAAACTTCTATAGCCCATTTAGCTGGTTTCTGCGATTCCTTAGTAGGAATACATGTTCTTCACCGGTTCGTTCGTCTACATGCACAATCCATCTGCTCTTCTTGTTGCCTCTACATCTCCTCTCAGGAATTATAGGCATCCCCTTTTGTGTTGGAGATGAACACAGATTACAAGTACCAATTTTCGTCACCTCTAAGCCTTTGCCTATTGCAAGAGTAGTGGATTTTGCACTGCCCTTATTGAACGTGCTCTCATAGGCAGCTGTGGTCATCCTATCCGACAGATTCTTGGCAACGACAACTGCAGCAGAGGGATTTATATGGAAGAGTTTAAACAACCCTGAGCAATCCTGCTGTGCCTTGCAGTCAATGAAACAAAAATCGACATTTTTGTAACTGGGAATCAATTCCTTGGCCCCTCCAATAACGAAGTTGGTTGTGTCCTCCAACCCTAATTCCTTCATGGCCTCCACGGATTCGGCCTGCAGGTTGTGGGCATTAGCAGGCAGAATGCAAACGAGGTGGCCACCGGTCTGCCGAGCTGCAGCTGCTAGGGCTATTGTAGTTGCAGAAAGTGCTGAAGAAACCTCTACAATAAGCTGTGAATTCATGCCAGCTGCTAGCGCTGATATCAATTCAGTGCTTTCTAGTTCTCTACTCTTTTCCAGGCATGGGGGCTTCCTCTCTACATCCAATTTACACTGCATCACAAATTAGCTAAAGAATAGTTAGATCATGTTCTACTCTGATTATCTCCATGAATTTTATTTCAGTAGCAACAAGAAGACTTACCAGCTTTACCGTTTCTAGATATGCATTGACAGCATTAACTGGATACCATCCCATGCTGATAATGAGACCGTTTTCACAGAGCTCTATTAATCTGAAAATTCGGAATTTTAGAGAGGCTCGTAGCAAACCTACGATTTTTTTTAACCTGACAGAAGATGTTGACAAACCCAGATGCAAACTTTGGTAATATATATATATATTCTGCGTGGAACCTTAAAATCTCCTGTATGGAGTAAACCCTAAAACTGATCGAAATGATAGAAAGCTCAAAATCCCCCAGATTCAGAAATGAGAATAGCTGAACAGTATTTGAATGAGCGCAAGGCCTTAAATTATAAGTGGTTGGATTTTCGAGGCTTTGTCTTATTAGAGGAGCCGAAAGTGGGCTCAAGTCACATGAAAGGTGGCTTGAAAAGCATCCAGCAGCCGCCCTCCCACCAAAAGCAAACCCTGATTGAATAACAGGTAGGTTAAAAGATTGTTGTTATTGTTTAGGAATTTAAAAAAAACAGCGGAACATTGTAGCCAGACTTGTTGGGAGTTCAACGAGGGTGCCAGGTGGTGACTTTATCTGGTTAGGTGATGCAAAAGCGATTGGAATGCGACGACAAGGAACAACAACAGGTTGAGCCAGCGTATTTGGCCGGCGACAAACGCTGACAGTTTTGACTAATAAATTGTGCAATCAAGGTTTTAGGATGATTCACATTTTCAAATTTGTCTTTACAGATAATTGGGTTTAGATGGGTATTTTATATTTTGTAAGCTATGTGTAACATAAGTATGTCATGTTTTTAATAAAATAATTATAAAAAAAATAATGTCCATCTAAAATGAAGAAGAAAATAAACCTACAATACAATTCAAAATAAATAATCGAAATATATAACAATATATATATAATGCAATTCAACATTAATAATCTAAAATCTTGATTTTTTAATATATATTTTTAATTAAATATTTGTAAAATGAAATTTTAAAAGGAAAAAATATATCTTATAGATATATTAAAATTTTGAATGATATAAATATTTCCAAGTTGTAATATGTCAAAATATTAATTTTGTTATCATACCATGTAAAAAAATATCTAATATTAATATTAGAAGATTAATATTAATATTAGTCTAATCCATTTTAATCCTCGATTTATGAAACAAAATCTCTTTTACTATGAAAAGAGATTTGATTCCTCTCTACTTTTAATGGATCTAATGTTAAAATAAATATAGATTAATAACAAAATAATTTTTTTTTAAATCAAATATATTTATTTATAAATTTACTCAACTTAATATGAAAAGAAATTTGATCCCTCTCCACTTTTAATAGATTTAATGTTAAAATAAATATAGATTAATAACAAATATATTTATTTATAAATTTACTCAAATTAATAATAAAAGCAATTGAATTTACATGAGTTTGTGATCCACTTTTAATAAATCTAATGTTAAAATAGATCAAAGTCAATAATAAAATAATTTTTTTTAAAAATAAAATATATTTATTTATAAATTTACTCAAATTAATGATAAAGGTAGTTGAAGGTAGTTTTGTGACCCTCTTTGAGAGATGGGATTTATTCCCCAGTAATGTGATGCCGTACGCTCGTGTAAATTGTGATGCCGTACGCTCGTGTAAATTGTATGTGACATAAATTAAGGCATAGAGACATTTCATATTATATATATTTACGATGATGAGTTTATATGGAGCTGTTTATTTGCTCTTCTGTTGTATTATGTTCATTAAAGCAATAGGTAGATGCAACTCAATGTCATGGATGCAAATACCAGTACCTCTTCCTTATTTTTTTTTTCTTTTTTAATTGGAAGTATATCTGGATACGGGTAGAATTTCATGGGATATAGTGAAGACTGAATATACATCTGAATCTTTTTTGTCGGATTGATCCATATAGATCAATCGGGAATAATTTAATAGATTTTTCTACAGATGGGAAACTTCCAATGCGATTAGATGAAAATGAGGGAGCGTTTACAATCCCTGAATTTGGTAAGATACAATTTGAAGGATTTTGTCATTTTATCAATCAGGGCTTGATGGAAGAACTTCATAATTTGCCAAAAATTGAGGATATAGATAAAGAAATTGAATTCAGGCTTTTTGGTAATGAATATGAATTAGCAGAACCTTTCATCAAAAAGAGAGATGTTGTATATCAGTCCCTTACATATTACTCTGAATTATATTACTCTGAATTATATGTACCAGCAAGATCGATTCGGAGGAATAGTAGGAAGATACAGAAACAAACTGTATTTCTCGGAAATATTCCTTTAATGAATTCCCATGGAACATTTGTAGTAAATGGGATTTACAGAGTCATAGTTAATCAAATATTAATAAGTCCTGGTATTTATTACCTTTCGGAATTAGACCATAATAGAATTAATTATATATATACAGGCACTCTGATTTCAGATTGGGGAAGAAGATCGAAATTAGAGATCGATGTGGGAGAAAGGATATGGGCTCGTGTAAGCAGAAAACAAAAAATATCTATTCCAGTTCTATTATCAGCTATGGGTTTAAATCTCGAAGAGATTCTGGACAATACTCGCTATCCCGAAAGATTTTTATTTTTATTGAAGAAGAAGGAGAGGTGGGAGCGGGAGGAATATCTATGGTCGAGGGAAAAAGCCATTCTGGAGTTTTATAAAAAACTCTACTGTATAAGTGGCGATTTGGTATTTTCCGAGTCTCTATGTAAAGAATTGCAAAAAAAAAAATTCCGAAAAAGATGTGAATTGGGAAAGATTGGTCGACGAAATCTGAACCAAAAACTGAACCTTGATATACCCGAGAACGAGATTTTTTCATTACCACAAGATGTATTGGCTGTTGTGGATTACCTTATCGGGGTTAAATTTGGAATGGGTACACTCAATGATATAGATCACCTCAGAAATCGACGGATTCGTTCTGTAGCAGATTTATTACAGAATCAATTTAGATTAGCTCTAGGTCGTTTAGAAGATGCAGTTAAAAGAACTATACACAGAGCAACCAAGCGCAGATCAACTCCTCAGAACTTGGTCACTTCAACTCTATTAAAAAACACTTTTCAAGATTTTTTTGGTTCACACCCCTTATCCCAATTTTTGGATCAAACTAATCCATTGACGGAAATAGCTCATGGGCGAAAATTGAGCCATTTAGGTCTTGGGGGCTTAACAGGGCGAACTGCTAGTTTTCGGACACGGGATATTCATCCCAGTTATTATGGGCGTATTTGTCCAATCGATACGTCTGAAAGAATGAATACTGGACTTGTTGCATCATTATCTATTCATGCAAGGGTCACATGATAATCCATGATGACATGTATAATGTAATGCTTCCAATGATACCAATAAATTTGGGCATATTGTACAATAGAGTGGCATCAATACCATATATATATATGGTGTATTAATACATGGTGTATTGTATTAATGTGTTATATGGGGTTTAATGTATGGTATAACGTAAAAGGTATGTTATTAATTACCATTATTTGTTTATCAATTTTTTTTATATAATTGGTTTTGGATTTAGAAAAGGATTTATGTGAGGTTTTAAAGCTATTGGGTTAAGTAGATTTTCTCTTTACACAATTTACAAAAGTCGTTTTCTAGTCAAAATGCCATATTTGATTAGTATCTTATATTTTTATAAAATTTAGGTAACTAGACAAATTTGAAGTCTGATGGTGTACAAATTTGTATTCAAGTTGTTAAATCTATATGAGATTGTGATTCGAGTTTCATTATTGAATTTCGGGATCTCCCGAAGTCTTGAACAACATCTCAAGTTGTCGCATAACTTCATTAGAAGAACACTTTCAAATCTTCAACAAATGAGAGATTCTTCCCTAAATCCATAACTACCAAATTATCTAGACAACCATCCAGATTAAACTTTTACCTGGGCTAAATCCCTTCTATAAACTGCTTTAGACCTAAACACTGCACCCCTTCCCTAAATTCCTTAAGGTTTTAAATTAATTTAGGTGACCAAATTCCTTTTGATTTTATGGATTTTCCTCATTTAAATAAATATATGTAACATTTTTTTTTTCCTATTTAAACTAATACCTCCATACCACTACTCTGATTAGATCTTAATAAATACCTCCATACCACTACTCTGATTAGATCTTAATCGACATGGGATGCACAGAGATGAATTTGATATAATATGTTCAAAATAACATAAGATTCAGAAGAAGCCTTTCCATGTCCACCTTTCTTAAAATATTGCAAGGCTGCATTGCACATTGTATATCAGCCAACATAATCAATATCCAATACTGTTCGGAAGCCATTTTGAGACATGTACTCTGGAGAAGAAAGAAGATTGCATGCACCGCCATTAACAAAAATATCAAGCTTTCCGAGCTGCTTTACTGTTAATTCAACAACACGAGCATCATCCTCTATCTTGCCAACATTTCCTTCAAGTCCAATAGCCAGAATGCTTGGAGCGCTAGAGCAACTTCCTCGACAACGGTTTTCCTACTGACCATGATAGCAATGGCAGCAACATGTTTCCCTAATTCTATGCTTAATTTAAACCCTATTCCTGATACACCTCCTGCTACCAGAGTTGTTTTTCCCACACCGTTTCCTTGAAGGGCAACTTCATGTTCTTCTTCCGATAGAATTTAACTCCACTCGAATATATGGACTTGAGCACTGCAATTCTGACAGAACACTAGAGCACTAACAAAATTGGAAAATAAAAAACTCACGCGATGGGCACTGCTATTGCAGCAGCCTAGACAACGCCATGGTGGCTGTACATATTAGGTATGGCAACAACACAACACTACTCACTTTCCCACCGTGCGTAACTTTCTACGGTCCCCACTTGTGGATGAAGGACACGCTGGTCTCGATCTCAATATCCAACCAAGCACCCTTGTTTGACGCCAGATCCATGGAATGCTCAGAAAGAATGATACACTGAACCTTATTGAGGTCTTGGCACACGGGCATTCGCACTTGTGGATGGAGGACACGCTGGTCTCGATCTCAATATCCAACCAAGCACCCTTCTTTGACGCCAGATCCATGGAATGCTCAGAAAGAATGATACACTGAACTTTATTGAGGTCTTGGCACACGGGCATTCGTCATCCACATGAGTGGATCGATCTTGTAAGGGGCGCTCGGCTCTTTTCACTTGACGGCTGCTCAGCACAGGGATACAGCGGACCGTCCGGATTTTGTTTTGCTAGCAAACAGTCATGCAAAACTCTTTACACACATCTATACTAACTTAATTTGCAACATACTACTCTCATTATTCTGGGCGCCCTCCCTCATAGCTTTGAGTTTGATACACATAAAAAAACTGTTTTCATTATTATAAACATATATTAAATACATCGGACTAAAAATACTATTTTAACCATATAATTTCAATGTTGAGATAATATCTCAACCACACACTATAATAGGATTTCAGATCTCTCTTAAATGTAACAAAATTCTAAACAAAGAAAATCACTCGCAGAAGTTAATTACTCCAAGAAAAAGAATCTAAAGACAAGAACATTGAGGATTTGTAAAGTCACCATAACAAAACTGCAACCGCTCAAAAACCTCCATGTGGAAGAGATATTAAGGAAGTGAAAATATGAGTAAGCCCTTGATAGGTAAGACATGAACCAATCAAAAGGTTTCACATGGGCAGGGGGCCAATATAAATTGTTGCATAATAAAGCCCTTCCCTTTGAAAATCAATGAAGAGTTGGGGATTGGAATTGAAATGAGAGTTAACCATGTTTCTTAATGTTGTTAGGGTTCTACCCTAAACTCCATACTTGGTGGTACTTAAGAGTTAGCAAGCTAATGTACTAAGCTATCCTCTTTGAATAAAGCTTACTAAGTAATTGGTGTGTGGTTAATTAATGTAAAGGAGCATCCTTATGAAATAAGGTCTAATTAATAGTTGATATTCATTAATATTAGGACCACTAGTAGTTAGGGTTTTAATAGTAAGAATATACCTATAGAAGTAGGAAGCTCTATAATGTTTGGTTAAGTATTATCATTGTATTCAGGCTTTATGCATTTGGAGGTTTCCCCCTTGAAAATACAGATAAACATTGCTCATTGTTCTAGAATATCAATATAAGAGTTCATATTTTGCAGGTTTAATAATCTTTTACTTTTTGTTTAAACATGCACTCAAATTTTAAGAATTTTCTTTTTAGCTAGAGACATGTTTGGGAATTGATCAATAAACTATCCTGAATATTCCAATTGAATATTTCTTCACATCAAATATGATGAAATCTTAAAATATTCATTGTGAAAGTTAATGTCCTAATAGATCCCATATTCTTTAATTATTGCTTTTTATGCTTGGATAAAGGAAATAGATGAAATGAAAAAAAAAAATAGAGAACAGAAAAATAAACACAAAGCATCCACAAATAAACAGAAGGATTAGCTTGGTAACCTACATGGTAGAAAACCAAGCTAGGTATGGCCACTTTGCTTCCTTTACTCTAGTATATAAATTTGAAAATGCAAAGAAAGAGGTACTTTTTATGGAGTTAAATGAGATCTATGACCATATAAGGATGTTGTAGAATCTTATCCCCTTTTTTCTTCATCTCTAACTTCCTACTTCTATATGCTTTACTCAACTATGGATCAAATACAACTAACATAGAATGGAACCCCTTCTCCTCCTAACGACCAAATATTTAACATTGCCCAATAACCATCTAGGGGTAAGGTTTTGACCTCTTTAACATCAATTAGAGTTATAATCTTGGACCTTATATAATATTCTTGAAATTCCACACATGGCTTTCCCTATATGTGTGAGTAACAATGGCTAACATGGCATCGTCTTGTACAATGGTAGTCAACACAGTAGGTTAGTCTACGATAGGCATAAATTTTGTATACAAGATCTAGTTAATATGATTCTTTCATTGTTGGAAATATCTCCAAGTGTATATCAATTTCATGGGGTCCTCTTATTGTATCTCAGAGATGCTCAGGAACATTACAAACTCAACAAAATGTTGGAAAAGGATGAATGGAAGGAATGATGCATATTCAAGTCACATAACCACTTCTACTATGCTTAACCCCAGACATGGGTGAACACCTCCAGACTACAAGGCTTTAGACCACCAATTACTCACAGTTTGAGGATTAGGTGAACATGGAGAATATTGACCACACCAGCAGATGCACAAGACCATGTGATGGCCGGCTGCAACTAGTAAAGATGTCTGCAAATCTATTTCCTAATGCACAGACAAGATGACAACTCTCCGGCACTAAGATAATAGAAACCTGCATAACACATTTAATGATACACACTAGATTCTAACACAGAGGTGGGATGACAACCCCTCTAATGCGAAACATCAAGAGCATATGAAAAATTCAAAACAGGAACAGCCTAGAACATAGCAAAAATGGAAAGTGAGCAATTAACAGCAAAATAAGCTTATATTAGCTGAAAATGAAGACCAGATGTTGCAGGTATCACAGTAGTTACAGTCTCCAGAAGTTGAAATTTACATCAAAACAACAACTATCAACCTTGATTACATTTGTGTTCTGGGTATATATAGAGTTTGTTTACAAAAATATTCTGTTGTTCCAAGCGTGGAGGGGTCATAATGGACCACCAACTACCTTAACACACTGAAATGGGCCTTTGCTACAATCTGCGTGTTTTAATAAATGGATTTGATATTTCTGCTGCTCGGCCGTCCTTCCTGAACAGGTGGAGTGTAACATGAAACAAGCTCCATAACTGATAAATGATTGTAATTACTCGAGGTTGTCCTTTCCTTCTTCGCCCATACTATTCCTTAAATGCGGTAGTTGAAGAGTGACTATGCCAGGTATAGGTAGCTGGCCACCTTCGTCCTTTGGATGCACAGGATAGGCTACGGGCATAGACAGAATGGCAGAGGGACAGAGTGAACAGAGGAACAAGGTGGATTGTCGGATTGCACAGATCAACGGTAGAGACAGCGCGATAGGGGCTATCGAGACGGTGAGGCGAAGGACGATCGCAGGCCATTGGATCTAGCAGACGAACGACGGAGATCGATTTGCAGAGGGTATCGGGAGATATGAGGGCAGGGAGATCACAGGACATTGGATCTCGGGCAGGGAGATCCAACAGTCGTCGCACGGCTAACGTGCGTGGGCGATAACGCGTGGGGGAAGGTACAATAGGTGGTAAGCGGTATTCCCCACATCGCTTATGGGGAGGTGGAATTCGTACAATGGGCGCGCGATGCAATAGAACTGCGACGCGTGGCGGATGCGACAGGCGGGAAACCACTTTCCCCGTGGGTTAACGAGTGGGCATCTCGTGCGATTGGGAGGTGCGAACGTCGTTGGATCGTGCGATGGACGGTCGGACGGTGGGGAAAACAAACGAAGTTTAATGCGCGGGGAAAAAAGGTGGAGACCATTCGATCGGTTTGGTGGATGATCGGACGACGGAGATTGGTTTATGGGGCGCGACCGTTGGATCATCGGATTGGAAATTTCCTTTGATAATTCTTTGGGCCTTATAGACATGCGATCTGCCAATTACGATGAGGAATGAAAGTGCTGAGGTTACAAGGTAGGTTCTTATGGAGCTTTAACTTTGCGCCCGGGGACCTGAGGGAAAGCGAGTTTGTACAAGGTTTTGGAGGAAAAACAAAGATACGAAGGGCTAAGAGAGTATGAGGAAGCTGAAGGAGAGGGAGGTAAATGACTGTTGCGAGCTCCCTTTTCTAAATAAACACATGGCCGAATTGATATTTGGTCCTCCAAATGCTGAGGTTTGTAGCAGATCTAACACTGGCTCCTTCTGTGGATGAGATCCTCCTTGTGAGGTCTCAATAACTGCAGACCAATACCTTCATACAAAACAGGCTTAAAAATATTGCCTAGTATTCCATTGGGCATGGAGTCTAATTAAGTCTATGCTAAAACCTGTAAAGAAAATGCTTACAATTATTAAGGCTTGAGAACCTTAATCAACATAAATCTTCAAAAACTGGCCATCTGCTGGGCCATCAAAACTGTTTCTCCTTCCTCTCGGTCGGTTTATCAAAGAGCTGCAAAACTGGATTTATTTGATCATCTACCTCAAAAAGTTTAGGGAATTTGACCTTATTAGGTATAGATGATCTATACTTCATCCCCTCTCTGTATACTCTCCTCCTTGGATGTTCTTCATGGGAGCCTTTGTACACCTGCTAAATAACAATGGTGGTTGTGTACCTGTCTTTATCATCTGTGGCCTGCACAATTAGTATAAAAGGTGTACCAATGTGTTCATGTGTGGAGGCCACAAAGACATCATCAACTCCTGCATCTTGCTCAAAAAAGTCCTCATCCAAGGAGGAGTCCCAAAACTGTGCACCCTCTTCCTCTGTCATCTAGCAAGCTGCCCTTTCAAGATGTGTGGAGGCCACCTGAGGAGGTTTCAGAATATCAAGACTGAGGTGATCAATATCACCCTTGAGAATGGAGCAATTACCTGCCTGAGTGCCTATTGGGCAACTGTGAGGGATTCTATTTTGAGCAGACATAGGGACAAAAGATGATGGGGAGCTTTCCTCTCCCTTTTTTATCACTGTGCTGGGGATAATAGCAGGCTGGCCAATCTACAGTTCAGCATATTCATTAGAAGATGTGCTAGCCTTAGGCTCGGATTCTTGGAGGATGGTAGGACCAGCTGCTAGGTTCTTCTGCTGACCAACTTGTTGTTCTATAGCTACAACAAACTCATGAGCAGTGCCTTCAGATACCGACTTTTCATAGGCAGCTCTAGTTAGGAAAGGAGCACTACCCTTGTCTTCCAAACCATGGACCTCCTCCTCTTCTTCAGACTGCACTTCTTCCATGACTATATTCTGAAAAAGGGTTTTCACCCTTTGATCTTCGTTTGCATTTTTGCTTCTTTGCAGAATCTGCAACTGCTCCTCTCCTGAATGCTGCTCAAATATTAACTTGGAAACTTCAAATGCCAAAGACTCAATCATTTTGGCCATTTCGTCGATCTTATGATCTGAGGATGATAAGAACCCATCCCTCTGTAAGTTCCCAATCTCAGTATGATCATAGAGAAGAACTTCCTTATCCCCCCAGTGTTTTAGGAACACGTCATCTAAGGCCTCAATGTCTGCTATGGACCTAGGGGCTAATTTGTTGAACCATTTTCTAGCTTCTCCCTCTAAGCTTTGGACAAAAATCCTCATCCACACATCCTCTTCATAGATATCTAGGTTATCAGCATAACAATAAAAAGACTCTAGATGCTCTTCAGCTGTTACTCCTTTTGTACCAGTAAACTTAGGCATAAATTCTTGATAATCTCCTGTAGGCATGGCATTCAAGGGGACAGGCAAGACCAAGGGTCCATACCTAGCAGCAACAATTCTTTCTATCTTCGTAGGTGCTTGCTTGCTTGCCATGACTGGGGTATGTGAAATGATATTGGTAGACTGAGTGGTATGAATCAAGGAAGTGAATAGCAGAGACAGAGGAACACGATGGAAAACATGGGATGCTTTCTTTAGACTGAGAACCGAAAGGGAAATGAATGAATGCTCCTTTCTACTAAATTTTCTTCTGCTTAACGATCTTCTCAGGGTCAGGCACTGGTTCAGTTGGTTATTTCTAAGGATTTCTTCGAACATGCCTCACAAACTGAGCCAGAACTGCAATGTGGAGTCGCCAAAGGTTGGTATTCCTCCAGTAGAGTCACCAGATAGATGATTACAACCAGAAATGTGTCCAGACCTTGTCTATCATCAAAATCTGGAACTGTGTCGTTCTCTCAGGGAAGCTGAGCTTCAATCTCGATCCTCAACAACGGTGCCAATTAATGTTATCACCCCAAGAAACTCTCCTAGGTTGTATCTCAGAGATGCTTGGGAACATTACAAACTCAACAAAATGTTGGAAATGGATGAATGGAAGGAATGATGCATATTCAAGCCAGATAACCACTTCTACTATGTTTAACCCTAGACATGGGTAAACACCCCTAGATTACAAGGCTTTAGACCACCAATTACTCACAGTTTGAGGATTAGGTGAACATGGGGAATACTGACCACACCAGCAGATGCACAAGACCATGTGATGGCCAGCTGCAACCAATAAAGAGGTCTGCAAATCTATTTCCTAATGCATAGACATGATGACAGCTCTCTGGCACTAAGATAACAGAAACCTACATAACACATTCAATCATACCCACTAGATTCTAACACAGAGGTGGGATGACAGCCCCTCTAATGCTAAACATCAAGAACACATGAAAAATGCATAACATGCACAGCCTAGAACATAGTAGAAATGGAAAGTGAGAAATTAACAGCAAAAGAAGCTTGTATTAGCTGAAAATGAAGACCAGACGCTGCAAGTATCATAGTAGTTACAGTCTCTAGAAGTTGAACCTTACATCAAAACAACAACCATCAACCTTGATTACATCTGTGTTCCGGGTATATAGAGAGTTTGTTTACAAAGATATTCTGCTATTCCAGGCGTGGAGGGGTCATAATGGACCACCAACCGCCTTAACTCACTGAAATGGACCTCTGCTACAATCTTCTTGTTTTAATGAATGGATTTGATCTTTCTGTTGCTCGGTCGTCCTTCCTGAATAGGTGGAGTGTAACATGAAACACGATCCATAACTGATAAATGCTTGTAACTGCTCGAGGTTGTCCTTGCGATCGGGGACCTGAGGGAAAGCGAGTTTGTACAAGATTTTGGAGGAAAAACAAAGATACGGAGGGCTAAGAGAGTATGAGGAAGCTGAAGGAGGGGGAAGTAAATGACTGCTACGAGCTCCCTTTTCTACATAAACACATGGCCGAACTGATATTTGGTCCTCCAAATGCTGAGGTTTGTAGCAGAGCTAACAGGTCCTAACATAGGAAAGGAATGTATTGACCCCATAAAATTCCATTGATACGACAAAATGGCTTTATAAGGTTTGAAACCCCAATCTTCCAAACTTAGACCTACCATTAAAATGACTCTACAAGCTATTCCTCCAATTTTTTCCACTCCAAAACTATTGAGATAGATGAAAAATAATATAATGATCCAATATGGAGCATAACCCCTCATTTATGGAGGATTTTTGTCACCAAAAGCTTTAATAAAAGAAGTGAAGAACAATTTTTTCTACCTTCTCCTTGGATTACCATTTTTATTTTTTTAGAATTTGTCCTTTCGATCCAATTTGCTAAAGGTCATGATGCTCCTATCTTGTAGTTCTAGATCTCTTCTCAAAATTGTGTCCTTTGACCAACTTTGCCTAAGCATTTGATGCTTTGTCCTCTATGAAAGGTAGGACCTACCCCTCCTCATGATCTAGCATGGAAGGCTCAGAGCGTTTGAGGTTCTCAATATTCACTACTAAGTAAATGTGCATGTATTGGGTTAGACTAAATCTGTAGGTGTTATCTCCCATATTTTCCAAGATCTCAAAAGGAATATGCCATAGGTACGTGATCGTCTTACCAAGACCCTATAGTCTTTCCTTGTTCAATGGCAACCAAACTATCTCTCCCACTATAAATGACTAGGCTTTCTTCTATGATGGTTATGACGAGGAAACTTTGTGAAATATTAGAAGAGGAAGTTGTGCTTTTGAAAGAATATTTGGAACAACTCAAACACAACTTATAGCTTACCAAAGGGGTTGAATCCTTATATCATATTCTTAGCATTAAAAAATCTCCTCTCCTCAAAACAATTTTGGGTTATTAGGAAGGTCACGAGACATCCGAAGATTAATCTCTTTCAAGAACATCAAATAAAGATAACCCCAAGAAGCTTGATTAGACATTCATTGCACCAAAAAACTCATTTGAAGATCCTAAGAAAGTGATGAATCAATCCAATCATGTTCATTTCAACATTTCTAATGATCCTCAAAATGATGCCAAGAATTTGCAAGGTACATCTAGTTTAGAAAAGAGAAGGAGCCATAATGAAAGTATGGAACCTTCCATGACATAAATATTCACAAAGGATCTATAAGAAAAAATGGAGAAAGAGTCATAAATCAAAAAGAGGATGAGGCTATTCCAAGGAAAATCTTCACAATAAATGTCACTTCAAGACCCTCTTATGCCACCAAGTATCAAAGTAAGTTCTTTGGTTGTTGTTTTTCATGCACAAAATTTGGACACAAAGCATGTGGTTGCAGAGCTTGTGATGTTATCAAATATATAGGATATGATTAAGTACCCAGGCTCAGACATATGGATCAAATTAGAAGCAAATCATATGGGTCATTTCCACCAATGTTCAAGCCTGATGTAGAATGTTTACATGTGTCACAATGAAGGAAACATGGCGCGTGACTACGAGATCAACTTGGGATGGAACAAGAGAGAGGGAATCTCTTTTATTCCTATGTCAACTCAACTCTTCATTTACTGACGTTACAATCAAGACATAGGCCTTGCTATTCTTGTTCTCCCATATGGAAAATTCCTTGTCATAATTGGGCTTCTTGGGAGGATTTCCTCCTTCTCATTCACAAATTCCTTTCCACAAATCATTAAAAAATAAAGTATGTTTTGTCTTCCCAGACCACTCATGGTTGTTCTCTTTTCTAGTAAAAAACTACGCCAACTATAGAAATAAGAAAATGCATTTCTACCCTACTTTTGAGCTAGCCTTGAATATTAATAAAAAATCTTTTCAAAAGATTAACTAGCATGTGCCAACCAACATTCAAACATCACATGCACATATAAGTTGATTTAATGTCATTAACATATATCATTATACCTTACAACCCACCAAAACTCAATGCATTCATACGCCCATTTAAATAACACCGCTTTCATAAACCTTTTCTTGAGTCGTCACATATATATACCATATATGCCTTTTATAACCATATACAACCAATGCATGGTCTTCAAAACAAAGCACCAACGACCAATCTTCAAAGGAAGAAAAAATAAAACTCCACTGCCTTGAAAATATTCAACGCATAGTTAAAGGCATATGCACTTATGCAGCAAGGAATTTTAACATAGTTCAATGCATACTTTCAACAGAGTACAACAGATACCACGACCTTCAAATGACTATCCGACGTTGTTCAACGCAACATATATACCATACCATGACCTTCGCACACGAACTTCGCGTAGT
Organism: Pinus tabuliformis; assembly: GCA_031772625.1. NCBI lineage: Eukaryota > Viridiplantae > Streptophyta > Pinopsida > Pinales > Pinaceae > Pinus > Pinus tabuliformis. The sequence continues at coordinate 816,167,008 of CM062815.1, read as the reverse complement.
TCAACCCAACATATATACCACAGCCTTCGCACAATTCAATGCAGCGTGGGTTGGTTTGCTATGCCTTCACACACCAACCATCAGTGGTCATCAACGTAGAGAACAACGAACAAACCTTTCAATGCAGTGATGCAGAGACCAATATGGGGTCGACTATGGGCCGTTGGCTCAAGGCTGAGAGGTGTAGTCAATTGGGAGGCTCAATTGGAAGGTAGAGGATAAGGCAAAGTCGTGGGACAGCAGCCCATTTGCATCAAACAACTTTTACAATTCTGATAGCGCTTCCACCAACAAATGCACAACTTAAAATTAAAATCGAAATGTGATGGGAGAGCGTGTCGCCAAGCGAAGACGAAGAAGGTGAATCGTCTGCTGGAGAATAAACTAAGGAGATATGGTGATTCGAAAAATTGGAGGGATGTAGCATGTCGTTGCAAGGCTCTTGGTATGGGGATCGAGGTGAACTTCCGATTTTCGAAAGTCGGTAAGCGGAGAGCGGGAGAGTGGAGAGACTTTGGACTGCAGGTTAGAGGTGTCAAATTAGAGGGGTCAATCTACAAAATAGGTAGAACATAGTTACAAGGCCAGAAATGAAGCCAAAAAGAGGTTGGCTCTCATACCATGTCAGGTCACGAGGTAATTCTTCAAAGTGAATTGTGTTTTTGCATTAAGATTGATGATAAATATATAAATGGAGAGAGACTCTTGATTTCATCTCTTAGTGTCTCTTCATCTTCTAATTCTCCTTATTTTCTATTTACAATATTTACATGGTTTCCCTAATCCCAAAGATTAAGTGTCAGCATCAACAATGTGGAAAGAGAGCACATGAAAATGTGAGAGTTAATAGATAAAAGATGGAAGATGTTGCATGGCCCTTTGCATACATCAACTTGTTATTTGGACCCTAGATTTTTTGTAATAAAAGGAAATAATGATTTGGAATTCATGAATAACTTTTATGTTGCTATTAAGTGGTTGACTCTAGATAAAGAAGAAGCCAGGGAGCTTAAATATCAACTTTGAGCTTACAAGTCAAAAGAGGGGATATTTGGAAGCACTTATGCCACACAAGATAGGCCCAAAATTCCTCTAGGGAAATGGCAAGAGTTTATGGATCACAATCTCTTGAATTGAAACGTTTTGCAATTTGTGTTTTGATTTGAGGATCAAGTGCCTCTTTTTGTGAAAGGAATTGGAGTAGCTTTAACCATATAAAATCAAAGAAAAGAAATAAATTACTATGTACAAGGTTGGAAGACCTTGTTTATGTTTGTAGTAATTTACAATTGGTTTTGAGTAACATGACCAAAGATACATCTAGTTCTTCTCAACCATGGTTTGATACATTTAGAGTGTAAAAAAAGATAATCTTGATAGTAATGGTGACCTCCACCTATTGATGAGTTTAATGATCACACTTCTAGTTCCTTTCCTAATCAAAAGGCATGTGCTCCTGATGATTTAGGGTATTATGATGTTACACCAAGCCATAAGAATAGAAAATTTGACTATGTTTTAAATTTTGTGAAACAATTTCAAGAATTAAATTTTGTGAAACAATTTCCAAGAAATATAAGTACTTGACATTATAATTCTTTGACTTTATGAACTTAATTTACATTTTTAAATTTAATGAATATGTTCTACTTCATTTTGCAATTTGTAAACTTGTAATAATATTCATATTATATGAACTATGTTAAAAATTTAATGAATATGTTCTACGTCATTTTGCAATTTGTAACTTGTAATAATATTTATATTATATGACCTATGTTAAAAATTTAATCATGTATTTACTAATTTTTCAACTTAAAATTAAGCTTAAGAAATGTCAGTCAGACACAATGTTGCAACTGATTTGGGCTGTGCTAATTACTCATATGATATAACTTCACAGCTTGTTTTTTGCATTTGTGAAATACTTTTCACAGATTGGGAGGAGATCTAATAGCTGTAAGTACCGGAATTGTATTTGGGACCACGTCAAAAGAATCTCATATAATGATGGGTCATTTTTAATTGACAGTAAATTTGGAAATATTTCAAAATTTGATGGAAATAAGTTAAGTTTATTGAGCTTAGTTCCCTCATCTCTATTTTGATCATTGATAAATCATGTACAAACTTCTATTATACTGATAATGGCAAATCATAAATACAACTTCTGCTGTACAGATTATTGTTTACTGATTTTATTATACATATTATCATTGACAAAATTACAACTAATTCTACCGCAGATTATTGTTTCTGTGTTTCCTTACTAGGAATACATGTTCTTCACCGGTTCGTTCGTCTACTTGCACAACCCATCTGCTCTTCTTGTTGCCTCTACATCTCCTCTCAGGAATTATAGGCATGCCCTTTTCTGTTGGAGATGAACACAGATTACAAGTACCAAACTTTGTCACCTCTAAGCCTTTGCCTATTGCAAGAGTAGTAGATTTTGCACTGCCCTTCTTGAACGTGCTCTCATACGCAGCTGTGGTCGTCCTATCCAACAGATTCTTGGCAACGACAACCGCAGCAGAGGGATTTATATTCAAGAGTTTAAACAAGCCTGAGCAATCCTTCTGTGTCTTGCAGTCAATGAAACAAAAATCTACATTTTTGTAACTGGGAAGCAATTCCTTGGCCCCTCCAATAACGAAGTTGGTTGTGCCCTCCAACCCTAATTCCTTCATGGCCTCCACGGATTCGGCCTGCAGGTTGTGGGCATTAGCAGGCAGAATGCAAACGAGGTGGCCACCGGTCTGCCGAGCTGCAGCTGCTAGGGCTATTGTAGTTGCAGAGGGTGCTGAAGAGACCTCTACAATAAGCTGTGCATTCATGCCAGCTGCTAGAGCTGATATCAATTCAGTGCTCTCTAGTTCCCTACTCTTTTTCAGGCATGGGGGCTTCCTCTCCACATCCAATTTACACTGTATCACAAATTAGCAACTGAATAGTTAGATTATGCCCTACTTCTCTGATTGTCTCCAAGAATAGAATAGAATTTATTAGCAGCAGCGACAAGAGAACTTACCAGCTTTACAGTTTCTAGATATGCGTTGACAGCATTAACTGGAGACCATCCCATGATGATAATGAGACCGTTGTCAGAATTTCAGAATTTTAAACCTTCGAGAAGATATTTACAAACCCAGATGCAACTCTGGTGTAATATACATGTATATTTTATCCGTGGAGCCTTACAACCTTACAATCTCCTGTATGGAGTAAACCCTTAAACTGATCGAAATAATAGAAAGCTCAGAATCCCGAGATTCAGAAATGAGAATAGCTCAACAGTATTTGAAGGCTTTAAATTACAAGTGATTGGACTTTCGAGGCTTTATGTTAGGAGAGGAGCCGAAAGTTGGGCTGAAGTCACATGAAAGATTGCTTCCTTGCTTGAAAAGCAACGCGCAGCCGCCCTCCCACCAAAAGCAAACGCTCATTGAATAACGGGTAGGTTAAGTGTTTGCTGTTATTTTTTGGAAATTTCGAAAAAAACAACCATTTTTTATGTTACACGTGGCGACTTTGCTGGGATAACCTAGTTGGGGATTCAACGAGGATGCCAGGTGGCGCATTTATCTGGTTTGGCGGCGCAAAAGCAATTGGAATGCGATGGCAAGGAATTACCACAGGTTGAGTCAGCGTATTTAGCTGGTGAAAACGCTGACAGTTCTGCTAATAAATTGTGCAAAGCAAAGTTTTAGGATGATTCACAATTTTAAGTTTGTCTTGAGATGATAGGAAATACTAAAACAAAAAATTTTAAAATCGAATTTGTTTATTTATTAATTTACTCAAATTAATGATAAGGTTGGTTGAATTTAGGTGGTTTGGTGACACTCTTTGAGAATGATGGGCTTTCTTCAAAAGTAATGTGATGTTTCTGTTTTTTTAGACTGATGTTATGTCATAAATGGTATATGACACAAATTCTAGATGATTAAGGTATAGAGACATTTCATGTTATATATATTTAGGATGATGAGTTTATATGACGGTGTTTAATTACTTTTGTGTTGTATTATGTTTATCACAGCAAAAGGTAGGTGATTAAGGTATAGAGACATTTCATATTATATATATTTAGGATGATGAGTTTATATGAAGGTGTTTAATTACTTTTGTGTTGTATTATGTTTATCACAGTAAAAGATAGGTGCAATTGAGTGTTATCGATGTAAATACTAAATGTCACATAATAATTCATAATGATAATGACATGTATAATGCAATGTTGGCAAGCACACCAATAATTTGGGTATATTGTAGAGTGATATCAATGTTATACATGGTGTCAGAGTGTATTGTATCAATGTAATGTGTTATACGTGGTTGAATGTATTTTATTAATTACTATTAATTTTTAATCAAAATTTTCCAGTAATTAGTTTGGATTTGACAAAAAATTGATTTATGTGATGCTCTAATAGTTGGTTTTGGATTTGATAAAAAAAATAGATTTATGTGAGGCTCTAAAGTTATTAGGTTAAGTAGATTTTCCCTTTATGCAATTTACAAAAGTCTTTTTCTGGCTCAAATGTCACATTTCACTCACATTTTATATTCCTTTTAAGTTTAGCTAATTAGACAACTTTGAAGTCTTATGCTTTATGTTACACAAGTTTGGGCTTAAGTTGTCAAATCTACATGAGATGGTGATATGCGGTACAATCATATACACATAAAAGAACCAAAAGAAAGGAACATTGAGGATTTGTAAGGTCGACATAACAAAACTACAACCACTCAAAAACCTCCATGTGGCAGAGATATTAAGGAAGTGATGTTATTCACTTGACTTGCGAGATTAACATAATGCCAGAAATACGAAACGATATTGCTAGTAACATGAAAATATCACATGAATTGAGACAAGTTGCAAAGATATTTTATTATTCAGAAAAGTATTACAATGTTCACTTGTCTCTTCAAAGGGGAAATCTCTAACAGAGCAGAGCTCAATTAAAATAAGACTCGATAATTCTTCCTTTACTATCTAAGACTATTTATAGCTTAATGACATCCAAAACCCTAACTACTAGTGGTCCCTTGCATAACACGGGTTAACCACTTTATTTATTAACTATGTTTCATTTATAACTAATTGTGGTCCCTTTTCCATAATGTGGGTCAACCACTTACAATTATTATTAATGTGGATAACCGCTTATGGGCTTTATTGACTCAACTAACTAACTATGAATCTAACTAGCCCCCTTGGGCTTATTACATAAATAAAGGGGTTAGGGTTATACCCTAACATACCCTCCCCCATCAAAAGAAGCCTTGTCCTCAAGGCTGAAGTTGCGGAAACTACTAAAGAATAGTGGTTGGTTCCCATGTCACATCTTCTGGAGAGGTGTATTTCCAATTGATGAGGACCTCCTTATTCATGCAAACACAAAGATGTCTTTTGTGATTATCGAGGACCTATTCTAGTCGGCACTAAAGTGAGTCTTCCTCATCCAATTTTGGTAGACTTGTTTGAACCTTGCAATTGTTCCCCACAACTTTCTTGAGGCATGATATATGGAAGACCGAGTGATTTTTTGAAGTAGTCGACAAGGTCAATTTGTAAGCGATTGCTCCTATACGTTGAAGTACCTAATATGGCCCATAGAATTTTGGTGCTAGTTTCTAGCAATCGTTTTCTTTCAGAGAGGTTTGCTTATACAGTTGCAGTCATAGGAACACCTGATCACCTACTTGAAATGACCAATCAGAACGATGTTGGTCGGTTTGTTGCTTCATTATGTTATGAGCTTGATGTAGATTATATTTGAGATGAGCAATCATGGTGGCACGATTCTATAGGAGTTGATCAAATTCCTGTACTTTGGAACATTTGGGGATATAATAAGCTGGTGAAGGTGGGAGTTGGCCATACACTGCCTCATATGACGTCATCTTTGTGGCCTCATGATAGTTAGTATTATACAACCATTCAGCTAAAGGTAACCACTATACCCATTGATGCTGCTTGTTTGAAGTGAAGCACCGCAGATAGGTCTCCAAACATTTGTTGATGCTTCTGTTTGACCATTTGTTTCAGAATGATAAGTTGTACTCGGTTGGAGTTGCATTTCTTGGAGCTTGAAAAGTTGCTGCCAAAATTTGCTAGTGAAAGTGGGGTCTCGATTAGACATAATGGAAGTCGAAATGCCATGCAGTTTGAAGATTTGGTCCATGAAAACTTGAGCCACCAATGTTGGGGTAAATGGGTGTGGTAGAGCACAAAAATGAGCATATTTGGAAAGTCTTTCAACAACCACCATGATGACTTATTTGTTGCTTGACTTTGGGAGACCTGTAATGAAATCCATGGAAACATCCATCTAGACAGAAGTAGGGAATGGAAATGGTTGTAGGGTTTCCAGTAGCTTGATCATTTCCCCTTTCTTGCACTAGCATACATCGCATTCATCTACAAAAATTAAGAATGTCGTTCTTCATGCTGGTCCAAAAGAAAGAGAAGCGTACTCATGCATAAGTCTTCAAAAAGCCTAAATGTCCTGCAATTAGAGAGGAGTGAAACTCTTCCAAGATGTGGGTTTTGAGGGTGGAGGTCGTGGATAACACTATCTGATCCTTGTAGAGAAGAACTTCATCCTTCTAAGAGTAGTCTTCTGAGGAACTAGGATATGCTCTTAAGTTATTAATAAGATGGGACATTGATCTAGGTCTGGGTGTGACGAAGGACCCTTCCAAGACCTTTTAATTTCGTGATGTGTTAAATTTCATATTTAAAATAACATTAATGAATACATCTGCATGCGGAAAAGAAGAGGAACATATCAATCATCAGCACATGAAAACATATGTCGTTGATAACGGAGTTCATCAAGGAGGGACTACGTCTCCGGGCCCCGGTGTCAGGATGGTGTAGACCGCTGGACCGCTGCATTAAGTGTTGTCAATAAAGGTGATGTACACAAGAGATGATGTCGTGATCATACAAGGAAAAATGCCCTCACGCAGGAGTGGCTCTAAGAGATATTCCACAACCGGAATTCTCAATCAAAATACTCCTATCAGTATGACACAAAAACATACATGATGAACATCCCACCAACATGGCACAAAAGGGATGTCAAAACAAACATGCATGATGACAACAAGAGTATCCCAACAATGTACAACAAGGGATATCAAAGCATAAAATGATGAGTTATGGCAACAAGTACATCACATAAAATATTCCGCATAACATGAAGCAAGGAATCATGACAACATGTAATAAACAAGATCTTGCATCAACATCAATCAAGGATCTGTACAACCTAATTCAGAAATAAGAAGTACATGAACACATCATATACCTCACAACCAAGGGCCATCTGAAGAAGTGGATGTCACACTGCTGAAGCTACTCGGACCATCGATCTCATGAAAATGGCTACTCGCACATGAATGTGGACATCTGCACTAGCACTTAGAAAAGTGACTAGAAGAAGAAATGAGAGAATAAGAAATCTGAAGACACCATCAACTTTGTGGCGTCGACTAGTGCTGAATCGACTATCCAAAATCCAAATTCTGAGAAGTTGAGAATTCTGGGCTCAAGGAATATTTTAGATTCCCTCGATATTCCTCAAAGATTCTATTCCATGGATGGACTGTAAATATGCAACTCAAATGGAGAATCTCATCTCGCCATTGCAATCCCCGCGGAAAACCATGAAAAACAAGTATAAACTTGACTATATTCTGAAATGTCAAAATTTTACCTCGAAAAAATTTCATGGCTCATGGTTCCACTACCTATTTTTGCCGAAATTGTGGTTCCACGTGCATTCTAGAAATGAATGAAAAATGTATACCTTTGATGAAGAAACGAGCAACACCGTTGCGTTTGTGGCGACGAGAGGTGTAAAAACCATATGAAAATTTTCAAACTCTGACAAAGTGAAAATTTTGCCCTCTTGCAAAATTCATGGTCCCTGCATTAAAATATTAATTAACTTGTCTCGAAAAGCGTGCCCGCCTCCTACCTCTAAATTTGTACCTGCAGTCTCTCTCCTCTGTCTCAAACTCCCTGCAGAGGTAAAAATACATGTTTAAATAAAATTCCTTCGACGGATTTACTAAGGGAAAGTGGTTGGCGCATTGGTAAAAGAGGCAAAACAATGTAAACATTGAAACTGGAACTATAAACTCAAAATGGGAACTCTAGCCAAAAAACCCCGAAAAAACATCAAAAACAGTGCTAAAAGAGAAAAGTGTGTATACTGGAACGATGATTTTATTTTTTAGGGGTCAATTTGAGCATGTTTTAAAATCGTAGTGACTACGAAATTTTCATGCAAAATATAGCTTCAAAACGAAAGTGATGATACTGGAACAATGATTTTCTTTTTAGGGTCAATTTTCGAACTTTTTAAAAAATTCTAGTAAAACCAGATTTTTATGTGCCAAACAAAGTTGTTTATGAGGAAAAAAACACATTAATGTTTTTGGTAGAATATCAATTTTCTTTCCTAAGTATAAATTCAACATGTTTTCAACCATAACATGCTAGATACAAAAGAAATTGAAATTTTTTCAACTATAAAATTAAAAAACATGACATTATGAACAAATTACATCACTAAATTAATTCAAAAGTCATTATTTGTATATTGAATAAAACATACATTATATCTCTAGTTTAATATTGCATTGTAGATATTTTAAACAATAAAAATTATCATAATTAAGACATATAATCCAACAACATAAAAATGCCTCATAACTTCTCATTTAACACCATATGGAAATCATTAATTTTATTTCAAGATACGATGCATACATCAGTTATATAAACTGTCTTAAACAATTATTCAAAATCACTCATATTTTCTTGCATACCATCAGAATTCACATCTTCAGATGAGTGACTGGATGCTGACGAAGATGTTCCATATTCTTCTCTTTCATCAACTAGTGCCCCATCTGAGTCCACATGCATGCCCAACATTTCAGGTTTCAAAATTCTTCTAGATTTACGACTGGTTTCAGCAGACTCCCATCTCAACACTATTCCTTCTAGTAACAACCTTTTCAGAATATCTATCATCTTGAAGCGAAGAGTTCCTCTCTTTGTTAAATTGAAGTCATAAACAAGTATGTCAACATCCTCCAATTTTAATATGTTTGTGCAACGACGATTTATATTTATACCCTTTCTTTTTCTCTTTCTGCCATTTTTTTTGTCAACTACCATCTCTGGCTTATACACACCATTGAATGGGTGTGTATTTGTGGCATACCAATGTACTTCAACACTTGTAACATCCTCATTTTCTATAAAGACCTTTATAACTTTAGCAACCTAGAATGGATAACCATTGGGATCTCCATCTGCTAGCACTGCAATCATGCAACCCTCCTTAATATCCTATACTGAACCCCTGTAAAGGTCTTCCATGGCTTCACGTTGTGCACGAGATCATTTGGAACCAATATACATCTCTCTTTCCTTTGCTTGTGAAGAATTAATAATACGTTGAGATTGTTGCTGTTCAACAATGTTTATTTCCTCATGTTCATTCGACACATTTTGTGGCCAAATAAATGGATTTTTCAAAGGTATATCTTCATTTGTTGTTGTTGAAATGATATCACTTTGATTATTGAAAAATGACTCCCACCAAACTGAATCAACAATGTCAAAGTACTCATATGTATATCTAATACATTTTTTAATTTCTTCTAGGCAATTAGAATAATTTATATCTCTATTTTGTCTGCGTGCATTTTGAACTTCACCAACTGTTTGTAATAACAATATTTTTGATGCAAATATTGGATGATCTGGAATGAACTTCAAAAATTGCAAACCTGATGACGGTGCCCATTCTGCAGTAGTTGAATACTTCTTGCCCCATATTAGTGTTTTCCCATCCATTTTTTGATACGAAATTTATGTTGGAAGCTAATGTCATTAAGTTGTTCAATGCATTTCCCCTCAGCATATGATCCCAGAATAAACCTTCGCATGTCAACAGTTTCCTCCAACACATCAAAAGTAGGCTCTGGCATGTATGATTTCTTAATACATTCAATTAGTGATGGCAAGCTCCCAACTTCCTTCCTCCTCAATGTGGCTGAAAACGACTGAACATTTGATCAATATGGTCATGAGTGTGCCCAAAAAGAAGGAAACCATCCTTTACCTTTTAAAAAATTCTCAATTCAACAAGCATGTTTAGATATCCAAAAACAACCTGATTTTTGTTTTCACGGCAAGTGTTGTCCAATTGTAGATACAAAACTTCAGGAAGATTACCAGACCAATAAGAAATCACATCATGAATTATGGTTATGGTCAGATTTGCATCATTATGAATATTTGGAGTTGTGAAGTACACCCTTGGCAACATTTTCCCTTTGAAGACCATACAACCGACCAAGTGAAACTGAATAAAATTTTCCTCTTGTAAATTTTTGGGTGTGCGAACAAAATGTGGTAAAAGTGTTTTCTTCTGGTCCATACCATCAATTATCAAACCCAAATATTTATTCGGATTATCATAACACTTCTTTCGATGCTTGTACAACTTCTTCCTTTCATTTTTTTGTTGTTTGCGATGCTCCTGAAGTTCTTTGACAATTAAATCTACACAACATAAAAGAAATTCATTAAGAAATATGTTTTCATAGTTGATGATTATACAATTTTAAAAGTTAAAGTTATGAATGCTTACCTCTTTCTGACCCTTCACATTTGTCCCTTTTTTATTTAAGAGAAGCACATGTACTGCAAATCTCCATCCTTGTCTTCCTAGGAATACAGACATTGTTGAATTCTTTCTTCCATACCTTCACAAAATATTGATATGTAATAAACCAGCCATGTCCCTCAGCACCTTCTGCATATTCTTTGTATAAGTTGTAGATTTCTCGTCTTGAAAAATTATCTAGAATGTGTATTGTCTCTCTATTTGGCATACACTCTCCATGCTTTGAAAAGAAATCTTTAATCCTTGACATTGCAGTATTTGATAATGGCCCAAACTGTCTTTTATGACGTACTTCTGAATAAAATGTGGGATCATTTTCCAAATTTTCTTGAATTCTCGAGAGACGAAAATTCCCAATCGAATGAAAAATTTTGAAAGATTTTCTATAAATAAATAAAGTCTTAATATGATAATCATAACCTGACAATGTAGATTGCATGCACCCAACTAAATATGAATTTTGCATGCTTTTATTCATTGAAAAATATCTCTTCTTTCTTTCTAATGCAAATTTGAAATCCATATGTTTCAAGCAATATTTTTGGCAACATTCACTTGAAATGAGAGCGCTGATAGAACTTCTTCTCGTTAGATATTCTGCTCTACCCCTTGTATAACTAGAACAACTTGCATTGATACGAAAAGGTCTGCTCCTACTCATCGATACAATATTTCTTGGCAACATCTCCATCATTGGATCATCATTTGTATAAGGATTTTCATCATCATTAAGAGGAATGTTATCCACACTATGATCAGCTCTGCTTTTCAAATATTGACTTGGAGGATATTCTTCATCTTCCCCTTCTTCAGTGCTACTGTCATAGTCCTTAGAATTTGGATTGAATGGAAAATTTGACTCGATGTTTAATGGATATTCTTCCTCATGTGCATTGTTAGTGCTACTCTCATAGTCCATAGAATTAGGACTACGTCGAAAATGTGACTGTTTACTTATTGAAGATGCTACACCCTGTCCTTTGTCATTGCTACCTTTATACTCATTAGAATTAGGACTAAGTGCATCATCATGTCCTTCATCACTGTTACTCTCATAGTCCTTAGAATTAGGACTAAGAGGACATTGTGACACTCCATTCTTTTGAAATTCATCATCACGCTCTTCATGATTGTTGCTCTCATGGTCCTTAGAATTATGACTAAGTGGGCACCGTGACACTCCAATCTTTTGAAATTCATCATCCCGCTCTTCATCATTGCCGCTCTCATAGTCCTTAGAATTGGGACTAATTGGACACCGTGACACTCCATACTTTTGAAATTCATCATCATGCTCTTCATCATTATTGCTCTCATAGTCCTTAGAATTAGGACTAAGTGGAAACTTTGACACTCCATTATTTTGAAATTCGTTATCACGCTCTTCATCACTACTGCTCCCATAGTCCTTAGAATTAGGACTAAGTGGACACTGTGACACTCCATTCTTTTGAAATCCACCATCATGCTCTTCAAAAATGCCGCTCTCATAGTCCTCAGAATTAGGACTAAGTCACCGTGACACTCCATTCTTTTGAACTTCACGATCATGCTCTTCATCATTGTTGCTCTCATAGTCCTTAGAATTAGGACTAAGTGGACACCGTGACAATCCATTCTTTTGAAATTTGTCATCAAGCTCATCATCACTGCTGCTTTCATAGTCTTTAGAATTAGGAATAAGTGGAATCTATGACTCTTTATTTATTTGAAATTATCCATCCCTTCTTTCATCAGTGTTGATCTCATAGTCCTTAGAATCAGGACTAAGTGGAAGAATTGACTTTCTATTCATAGTGGAAGAATTCCCGCTATATTCATCAATATGAATAGAGTTGTTACGTGATGAAGATGTTGATGGTGTATAAATCGAAACTTCACTATCAGAACAATCCATCCCTTTCAAATAGAAGATGTTGAATGGTACAAATGCAGAGTCTCCTAACGATATTATATACCTTAGAGAATGAAATTTTCCCTCCAAAATGTTTCGCGAAAATATTTCCCTCCAAAAAGTTTGTTAGATTTATTTACCTTCATTATTTTATTCTACAATTTATTGAAAAATGTAAAGTAAATTTTTTTATGAAATAAATCATTAAAATTAAAATTGTAAACTACAACTTCTACATTAATTATTTTAATAGTTAAAGTATATAATATTTACTAAACAATTGAATATTTCTTTTAATTTTCATAATATATTCTAAAACAAATTAATCCCACATTCAACCCATTGTAAAACAATTCTACAATATTCACTTTATAATATTTTAAAACAAATTATCCCACATTAACTGTACGGTAAAACATCTCCGTAATTTCACTTATATACTAAATTTCATTATCACTATTACTCACATCAAATCCAGGTCTTCTAAAGTTCGTTGGAAGACTTGTGAATTTGTGGAGCAACTACATTGCTATCAATAACATATTCAACGAAAAATTCTCGCAATTGAGAGGTAAGTTGAATTTTTTTCCTTAAAAATTTTCATATTAAATTAGTTTAATGAAGATTATTATTATTATTATTATTTAAATTAATAAATTTTCTGAGCCAAAATAACAATTACGTCCATCGTGAGCATGGTGGGCCTGACCAAACTCAATCGCCCAACAGCCATGGGCGGGCTGCCATGGTGTCGCGGGGTGGGCGGGCGGGCGGGGTGTGAGGGCACAGGTGGGGCGATAGGGAGTGTGGGGGCGGGTGGGGCTGCGGCGCCCACCCCGGTGGCCCGCCTGCCCATCACGGGGGTTGGGAAATTCTGAGAATTGCCCAACCCCCAAGACGAGCGGGCGGGCCACCTGGGTGGGCACCGCAGCCCCACTCGCCCCCACACCCACCCCTCACCCCCTCCACCCACACCTCGCCCCCCTGCCTCCACATCTCGCCCCCTCAACGCCACCCTCACCCCCTACCACCAGCGCCCAAACCCCTCACCCCCACATCCCCACACGACCCCCCAACCCCCTCATCCCCACCTGCACCGGCCCCCCTTCCACCCCCACGCGCCCACGTCGCCCCTCCCCCCTCACACCCACTCGCCTGCCCCCCCTCACACCCACTCGACCCCCCCGCCTCCCTCACCCCTCACACACCTCCCTGCCCTCACCCCTCACACACCCCCACACCCCCTTGCCCCCTCACACACCCCCACACCCCCTTGCCCCCTCACACACCATCCCACCCCTCTCACTCCCTCACAACCCCCCTCACACACCGCCCTCACACCGCCACTGACACCCGCCCACCCTTCCACTCGCCCTCCCCCACCCTAGCCTGACCCACCCTTCCACCTGCCATCCCCACACCCGCCGCCCATGCCTGCCCCCTCACCCACCCTCTGCGCCCACGCCCGCCCCCTCACCTACCCTCCCCCGCCGTCCCCACCCATGTCTGCCCCCTCACCTACCCGCCCTCCCCGCTCACGCTCACTCCCTCAGCCGCCCACCCTGCTCACACCTGCCCCCTCACCCGCATGCCCTCCTCGCCCCCTCACGCGCTCGCCCTCTCCGCCCACGCCCGGCTCCTCACCTGCCCTCCCCGCCCATGCCCGCCCCCTCACCTGCACTCACCTGCCCTTACTCGCCCTCCCTTCCCACACCTGCCCGCCCCACCCGGCCCTGACCACCCTGTCTGCCCCACTCGCCCCCGCCCATCCCGCAGGCCCCGCCTGCCCCACGCCCTGCCCTCCCCACCTACCCTCACCCACGCCAGCCCTAGCCCCTCACCTGCCTTCCCCGCCCATGCCCATGTCTGGGCCACGCCACCCCAAGGGCCCGCCCACCCAGCCTCCCCGTCCTTGCCCGCCCACCCACCCAACCCTTCCTCGACCTCCCCCGCCCTGCCCTGCCTGCCCCTCCCCGCCCGCCCGGCCACCCTGCCCTGCCCTGCCTCCCCGTCCCCGCCCGCCAACCCACTCCGCCCTGCCTCCCTCTGCCCGCCCACCCACCCACTCCGCCTTGCCTCCCCCTCCCCGCCCTCCCTGCCCGCCCGCCCTCCCCCTGCACACCCGCCCACCCCCGCCCTGCCCACCTGCCCTCACCCGCCCGCCTGCCCGCTTGTGCCCACGCGGCTCACCTCGCACGCCCACCTACCAGCCCTCGCCCCTTTCCCGCTCACCCGCCCTTGCCCGCCTACCCACCCACCTGCCCTCACCCGCCTGCCCACCCGCCATCGCCCGGCCGACCCACCCCGCACCCGGTCGGTGTCACCCGTCCCACCTCGCCCACCCACCCGCCCTCACCCGGCCCACCCCACCCACCCACCCGCCCTAACCCGCCCGACCTGCCCTGCCCTCGCCCACCCGCCCACGCCCGCCTGCCCGCCCACCCACCCGGGCCGCCCAGCCTCACCCAACCCACCTTGCCCACTCCTGCCCTTGCTCGCCCACCCATGCCCACCAATGCTTGCCCGCCCCCCCGCCCACCCACCCGCCCTCGCCCGCCTGCCCACCCAACCCGCCCCGCCCTTGTCCACTTGCCCACGCCCGCTCGCCCTCAACTGACCCGCCCTACCCACCCAGTCGCCCTCACCCGCCCGATGAGCCCCGCCCTCACTCGCCCGACGCACCCCGCCCTCGCCCACCCGCCCACACCTACCCGCCCGCCCTCGCTCGCCCGACCCTCCCCGCCCTCGCCCAGGTGCCCACGCCCGCCCGCGCCCACCCTCTCTGGCCCACCCACCTGCACCTGCCCTCGCCCGCCCGACCACCCGCGCTCGCCCGCCCCGCCCCACCTGCCGATCCTCACCCGGCCCACCCTCGTCCGCTCCACCTGCCCCGCCCTCGCCCACCCTCGCTTGGCCCACCCCGCCCACGCCCACGCCCTCGGCCACCCTCACCTGCCCTCACCCACCCGACCCACCCACGCCCGCCCGATCCACCCACGCCCACCCGCGCCTGCCCTCAGCCCGCTCGGCCCGCCCCACCCACCCATCGTCACCTGGCCCGCCCTCACCCGCCTCACCCTCCCCGCCCTCGCCCGCCCTCACCCGCCTCACCCTCCCCGCCCTCGCCCGCCCCACCCGCGCTTCCCTCGCCCACCCTCGCCCGGCATGTCCCGCCCGCCCCACTCGCCCAGCCCGCCCTCACCCAGCCACCCTGCCCGTACCCGCCCGCCCTCACCCAGCCACCCTGCCCATACCCGCCCGCCCACCCCCCTCCGCACGCTCGCTCCCACTGGCCCCACCCACCGCCTGCCCTGCGCGCTCGCCTGCCCACACATGCGCACCCCGACCGCCCACACCCTCCCGGCCCGCCCTCTCACCCTCACCCGCCCGACCCGCCCTCTCACCCTCACCCACCTGGCCCACTCGCCCACCCTCGCCGACCCCGCCCGCCCTCACTTGCCTGGCTGCCCACCCTGCCCCGCCATCCCTCACCCGACCTCCCGCCCCGCCGTCTCTCACCCGACCTCCCACCCGCCCGGCGCCGACCCGCCCACCCGCCCGTCAGGGGTGGCTGGGTGATTCTGATTACATAAATAAAAAAATTATGATATATTTTCATTGTTAATTTAAGTTAATATGTTTTTGTTATTTACTGATTTATGTGTTTCTATTTTTCACGAAAATGGCATCAATGAAGATTTCTGTGAATCTTTCTGGACCAAAGACTCTTAAAGGTGCATCTTCAAGAAACATTGGTGAACGAACTCCACCTGAGCTCATGGCTACAAATATTTCAAGTGCCTCAAGTGATAAGAAGATGATTTCAGACTGGAAGAATTCAAAAGAGGTGAAATTTCCATCAAGAATCTGGTATGTGAAAGAAAGAGAAAGCAAAAATGTGAATATATATCTATATATTGATATACCAAATGATAGTGGAATTTTTTAGGTGATGGGAAGAGTCATAGATATGTGTTCGGTACTAGACACTGAAGTTGTTTACATACTTACAAAATCTCCCAAGTCACATGAAAGGATTAAATACCGACTATCATATTCATTGTATGACACGAGAGAGATATCTACGAAGTTGTGTAAACAAATCGTAAATGAGATGACATAAAACATCATAAATATTGTTATTTATATTTGTATTTTGTGTTCTTGAAAGTGTCTCGTTATATTTTTTTAACTTCGTTTTTATTGACATATGATATTTTGTTTGGCAGAATTTTGTTGAAAGTTGTTCAATTAGGTTGGGAGACATTCATTTCATAGAGCATGATATCATGAAAGTTGTCAGCAGTTTTTATTCATTGTCAGAAGAAGATATGGAAAACAAGCAAAATGTAGTAATTGATGATGCTACAAAACTACATCTAAAGAATCAGAAAAAAAGGCCTTGGGTGGATAAATCTAGCAAGGGTAAACAAGTTGCTTTTGAGGACGATGAAGTTGAAATTGATAGTGAAGCATATGTTGCCATTGCTGAAGATGATATTGGAACTGAGAAGAGTCGTAAAAGACCAAAAGTAACAATGCCCAAGAATAAATCTGTTGAGAATGTTATGACAAAGAAAAGTAAAGTTGAAGATTTTGAAGTAGTCATTACCAACAGTCAAGAACCTAGTGAAAGTTCAACAGAAAGCAGAGAAATCATTACACTAGGAGATGATTTAGAGGATGGCATTATCAAAACAAAACAAAATTCCATTTGACAGAATTTGACAAAGAAAAACTTAATTGATGGTGGTCATACATTTCAGCTTAATGTCAGACAAACCTATAAGTCAAGTGAAGGACAATGTCAATATCAAGTCAGAAAGCCACATCATCTGCATGTTTACAACTTGAAGACATTGATGAGGTACAATCCATACGCTCATGTGGTTAGTTATGTGCTTCTTGTTGATCCACTTCAAGTTCCCAACAAAGAAGCATTTGATAAGTCAAAATGTTTTGAATACAATTATTATGTACTTGGGGGGAACCATTCTGTAGAAGCTCAAAAACTATTGATGGAGGAATATCCTAATAACCCACATTTTGAAACAATGAAATGTATCATTTATGCTAGTTTATCAGATATAGAAGCGAAGTTAGTGGCATGGGATCATAATTCAGATAATGAATATAGGATATCTATGAATTTCATCCAAAGGGTTAGATTTATTCATATTGAATTTCAAGAAATATGTGGTGGGGATGGGATAAATGTTAAGCAGATTTCCGAAAGGAATGTTGTATGGAAATAGGCTATTAAATTGAAGATAAAACCAATTCAAAAGGTGGAAAAGGCAACAAAAATAGTGAATTATTCAGAGGTGTTGATAACATTTTCCAATTGGCATTTAGAAATGGAGATGTTTGGAAGTTGATTGATGAGATTTTTAGCATGTGGGAAGACATTGGCATTAAAAACGAGAGGGTCAAAAAGTCTAAGCCATTAATATGTAGCAACAGTAAATCAGCTCCTGAAATGAAGCAACTTCTAGACGATATGACTATCACACCTTGGAGGGCGATGCAAGGAGTGAAAGATGAAAAAATTGTCAAAACAATATTATTACGTGTGAGGTTAGGGGAATTATCATTGGAGGAAATGTCTGAAGAATTTCAAAAGTAAGTTTGTTGAATCATTTTTATTTATTTCTAGATTATAATTATCTTTTAAATAAAACATTTTGTTCTTGGTAGTTTTTGTTATACATATCATTATATTAACTTTTTGTTACTTTATCTATGCAGTCACAAAGTTTACAAGAAAATTCAAGAACAAATGGTTAGATTGTTGAATGAAGATAGTTGGGATGATGTTGTACGCAACTATCCAGATTCAAGTTCTACATAAACATTAAAAGCTTTTTATCTTGCATTTAAAAAGGTATCTTGATTTATACATTCATTTGTATTCATCTGTGTACTATTTTTAATTTATAACTTACACATATATTTGTTTATTTTATAAAAGATGAGGAAGAATGATAATAGAGCACCAGATAGTTTCAAAACCTTTATTGAAAAAATAAAGATCAAAACACTGAGGAAGCAACGTATTAAAAATGTTGAACTTGATCCAACTCTTAATCATTTCATTTGGAATGGGCTAGACACTATTCAATATCAAGTATTACAAGGCGACTGTGAAGACATTGCTAAACTCATACCTAAAAGGGTTTATGCCCTAGTTATTGCAGATATTCCCCATGGTTTCAATATTCCAAACATTGACTATGATAGTGACCCTTATACTTATCAAGCTCTTAGTAAAGTGGTTGCGGGATTTGTAGAAGTCACGTCATCACCATTATGGAGATTTGTGACATTTCATTCAGACACACAATTGGCAATGATGTTGTCAAGCTTCAAGGGGAAAACAAATTCAAGGATGCAACTTACATGGTAAGACGTTTAAAATGTATATTTGATTAAAGTTGAAAAATTCATTTATGTACAAGTTAATTGAACTTTTACTATTTCATGTTACAGGCAAAAGTCAAATCTTCTTAACAGTGAAGATCAACAATTTATAAATGATTGTGAGTTCATTCATATTGATAGTTGGGCAAAATATGATAGCCATATGTCTATGATTTTTAATCAGGTAGATGGAAAGAGTCATAGCCAAATACTAACTTATGATGTTGTTGTGAGAAAACTAACACATGAAGAGAAAGAAGCAAAAGGAGAGATAGTTAAAATTTATCAAAAACCACAATTATTGATTAACTATCTTATAGACATATGTTCAAATGAAGGAGATTGGGTTCTGGATTTATTTTATGGCTCAGGTAAGTTTTATTATATGGAATTGAATTTCAATATGTTATTTTTTAATTAATATGTCATTGTACTAATTTAGTTTATTATTTCTTTTGTACTTGATAATTAGGTATAACACTAGCATGTTGCCTTCAAAAAAGAAAAATTGCATTGCAATTGAAAAATATTCAGTACAATGCAATTTCATTCAGTAAAGAATTAATGCTCTTCAATTTCTTCCAGATGCAATGCAAGAAATTGGGTTGAAGAAAGGGGACTTTAGTGAATCACGTGTGGCAAAAAAGACAAAGGAACCCCAACCACCATTACATGGAATGTTTGGAAAGACATACACTTGGGAGATTCACATACATCAAAGATCCATTAGAAGAGGAAAATGAGTAAAAGGAAGCAGAAAATATTGTGGAAGAAGACAATGATGAAACTCTAGAGGACAAAGAGTTTGAATTATGTGAAATTGTTGATTAAATTTAAGTTATGCTTGGAAATCAAGCTTTGTAATGTTTTGACTTTGACATTTTATGAGAAGAATAAACACTCAATTAAGGTTGTTATGCGTTCAATATTTGTAATATGTGATTTTCGCATTGATTTTTAAGTTAATCATTATTTTTTGAAAAAAAAGTGACTATTATTATTTTTTGACATGAAATTCATAAAAAAACTATTATTTAACCATTTTTAGTTAAAATTTTTGTATAAAAATTGTGATTTTGACATGTCAATTCTAGCAAAAAATTATCAAAATGTGTAGTTTTTAGTTATATTTATGTTAAAAATGGTTATTTTTATGTCCATTGTTAAAAAATATTGGTTTTTAGAAACAATTATTTCATGTGGGTTGAAAAATTAATTAAGGATGTATAAATATGTAGAATATCGAAAATTCAAAATATCGACCTTCTAATTTAAAAATGCAAAACAATAAAAACCTCACTACAAAAAAATTAAAATTAAAATAAAAAACAAGAAAATATGAAGAAAATGACCACTTCAAAAATTATCAAATTTACAAAATAACTATTTACATTTCATACATTAGAAAATTTAAAGTCAAAAAATAGGTCTTTTAAAAAAATGGTCTAATGCAGAATACCCACTTTTTAAAATCAGCATGAAAATCACTACCATTCTAAAACATGATGTACATAAAAAAAATTAAAGTGCCAAAAACTATGCTCTAAAAAAAACATGTGTGTTCTGCATCACCCCTTTTCAAAATCATGTCACTTTTTTGCTATCTCTACGAAACGGGTAACAGTATCAGTTCCCGTTTCAAAGTTTACATTGTTGCAAACGGTTGAGGAGAGGTCGGGGGATCAAATCCCACCCTCTTCATATATAAACTTTTATAACCAAAATGATGTATTAATGGGGTCAGGTTCGCATTGGCGGCTTGCACCTTAAACCCTGCATATTACATTATTGGCGATCGGCCTTTGAAATCGGCACTTAACATGGTATCGGCGCTATTAAATCGGTGCGATATATGGGGTTTCGCTGATATATCGGCGATCAGCCTGATCAACATTGCATATATCGGTGATTGACGCTGACCGATTAAATCGGCGATCGAAATTTTAAATCGATGATATATGAAATCGACGATCAGTGCGGTGTCGGCACATTTCAATAATCGCAATCGGTGGCATATATATCGGGTCGGGGCGATAGGGACCTCAATATACATTATAATATATATCATATATGTGAAGTTTGTGGAGAAGGGTTCGGTGGAGGTTATGGCTGCCGACCCCAATATATATATGTATATTGTTTATGGTTGCGATTTGTTGTGATATGCAATTTGGTCGGCGAGAGGTTGTGGCCCATTGGCCTTATAATAATTTTGGTTTATTGTTTTTATATAGTTATATTAATAACTATATATTAAAATGAATAACCATTTTCCATATTTTAAAATGATTTTTGTCTCCTATGTAGGTTTAGGAGACCAATGGAAGAACACCAAGTGTTAATGGCTGATGGGTTGCCATGTGGGTCCCACCTACTTACTGGGATGCCATGTGGCACACTGTGGGCCCCTCTTTTCCCCTGTCATGTCAAAATTTGAAGAGCTCTATCTTTCGCATACGAGCTCAGTTTGACGAACCGTTCACACCACCGTGATCAGGACGACGAGGTCTACGATCTGGTCCTAGGTTGAAGTCATTCTGAGAACTTTGATTTTTGAGTCCTCTTTGTCCTGTGTGTCTCTCCAGAGCCACCTAGATCAATCCTCCCCACTGAGGAGCTTTTGGTCCTCCAAAAGCATGAAAAAAATCTGCATTTTCTCTGTACCCTATCTGCATCACAAGCATCTTGAAAAGGTCTCGCTTCCATCTCCTTCACCTTTGTTCTTTGGAGCTTTACGCAATGAGCCAACACCTACTACCTCTGCAACCTGTAGTACATTGTTTTTGCAAATTATATGCTTTGAATGACATTACCAACTAATGACCCAAACGTCCCATACTTGCCACGAGTTTATAACACATACTCAGTGGTCAAGTTTACAACAAGATGGATGTAATACTCCAGCTATGACAACAAGGTCAACATATCATTTTTGCTTCAAAAAGTGATGGAAAGCACATCATCACTCTAACACATGATTTACATACATAAGGCCAAACACTATTGTTTTGAAAAGTGATGGAAACATAACATCACTTTTAGAGTTTTAACATGCAACTCAAAATATGACTCAAAACATGACCATACATCATTGTTGCTGACTAAGTGATGGAAACACATCATCACTTTTACACTTTAAAATACAACAAATGATTAACAAAAGAATGACCATGAAATGAAAACATGTCTAGAAACAATTTTTCACTTATCAATGTGAATGGGTCACCTTCTTGAGGTGGTTTTTCTTATCGAACAACTACTCTTCCTGGTTCACACACTGACGCTTTGTCTTTAAGGTGCTACTCTGGATGGAGCTTCCAGCAAGTGGCCCTTTGATGGCCATTTTTGTCCCAATGACTGAAGTAGGCTTTCTTCCTCCATATCTTCTTAACCTATTTCTTTTCATGTTGTTGAGAGGGTCTTTCACGCCTCATGAGTGCTGCCATCCTTCCTTTGTTGTTTCTGATGTCAGTATGGTGATGAGAGCTTGCCTCAGCTGTCTCCTTGCAATGGAAACTGCCATGGGATGATGGGGATGTTTTCCCATCATTCTCTTTCCTTGATGATGTCTCGGACAAATCTAACACCTTCGAGCACTCTCCTTTAGTGTATCTCGAGCCTGCAAATGGATGTTCATGCACATCCTCCAAAGGTGGATTTATGCCTTGGTTATTAGAAACAAGTTCTTCTTTCTCCTCGTGCCTCATCCTTGTAAGGAGCCTCATGTTTGTCCCTATAATTGGGATCTCCAAATCTCCAATAGCCATCATACTATGAGAAGATGAAATCGAAAGGAAATCAACATCTTTTACCTTCTCTTTCGATTTGGAAAGATCTGATGAAGGCTTCTCATCATCCGTTGTTGGTGGTTTGCTTGCTGTCTCAGCACATTCCCCAACTTCTTTCCTGACATACCCAAGTCCTGCCTGATGGGGTAATTCCTCTACTTTGATGGGATTGACAATGCCTTGGCCATTAATGCCCAAGACTTTTCCTTCATACCCCATTCTCTTCAACAGTTTGGAGCCAATTCCTGTGGTATGATTTTCAAACACAACGAAATCATCATAAGGAAACATACATGAAGATGGAGAACTACTTTTTACCTCACATGAGTCTCACTGTAGCTTTTCTAAGGCCTTGTCCTTTGCTTGTAGCTATCGTAGCGAATTTTTTTTCTCCCCCTCCTCTTCATGTAGATGCATCTTCAATTCAACATTCTCTATTTGAAGATTATTTTTGTTTTTCTTCAGTTCTTCCATGGCCTCTTCTGTGGCTTGCAACTAAAGTTGCAATCGCTCCTTTTCCTTTGTCTCTTTCTATAGAGTTTCATACATAATTTCCACTTTCTTGGAAATGTTGAGCATGGTCTCGTACATCGCTCTTTCATCCTCTGTCATTGTTCACACTGCAATTCACATCAACGCAAAGACTACTCTGATACCACTTGATCTAGGTCTGGGTGTGATGAAGGACCCTTCCAAGACCTTTTACTTTCGTGATGTGTTAAATTGCATATTTAAAGGAACATTAATGAATACATCTGCATGTGGAAAAGAAGAGGAACATATCAATCATTAGCACATGAAAACATAAGCCATTGATAACGGAGTTCGTCTAGGAGGGACTATGTCTTTGGGCCTCAGTGTCAAGATGGTGTAGGCTGCTGCATTAAGTGTTGTCAATAAAGGTGATGTACACAAGAGATGATGTTGTGATCATACAAGGAAAAATGCCCTCACGCAGGAGTGAATCTAAGAGATATTCCACAGCCGAAATTCTCAATCAAAAGACTCCTATCAGTATGACACGAAAACATACATGATGAGCATCCCACCAACATGGCAAAAAGGGATGTCAAAACAAACATGCATGATGACAACAAGAGTATCCCAACAACATACAATGAGGGATATCAAAGCATAACATGATGAGTTATGACAACAAGTACATCACATAAAAGATTCTGCATAACATGAAGCAAGGAATCATGACAACATGTAATAAACAAGATCCTGCATCAACATCAATCAAGGATCTGTACAACCTAATGCAGAAAGAAGAAGTACATGAACACATCATATACCTCACAACCAAGGGCCATTTGAAGAAGTGGATGTCACACTGCTAAAGCTGCTCAAACCATCGATATCAAGGCATCGATCTCATGAAAATGGCTGCTCGCACATGAATGTGGACATCTGCACTAGCACTTAGAGAAGTGACTAGAAGAAGAAATGAGAGAATAAGAAATCTGAAGACACCATCAGCTTTGTGGCGTCGAGTAGTGCTGAATCGACTATCCAAGATCCGAATTCTAAGAAGTTGAGAATTCTGGGCTCAAGGAATCTTTTAGATTCCCCAAGATTCCTCAAAGATTATGTTCCATGGATGGATTGGAAATTTGAATCTCAGATGGCGAATCTGAACTCGCCATTGCGATCCATGCGGAAAACCATGAAAAACAAGTATAAACTTGACTATATTTTGAAATGTCAAAATTTTACCTCCTTGGGAAAATTTCATGGCTCATGGTTTCACTCCCTGTTTTTGTTGAAATCATGGTTCCACGTGCATTCTGGAAATGACCTAAAAATGCAGACCTCTGATGAAGAAACGAGCAGCACCATAGCGTTCATGGCGATGGGAGGTGTAAAAACCATATAAAATTTGTCAAATTCTGACAAAGTGAAAATTTTGCCCTCCTGCAAAATTCATGGTTCCTGCATTAAAAAATTAATTAACTGCCTCGAAAAGTGTGCCTGCCTTCTGCCTCGAAATATATGCTTGCAGTATCTCTTGTCTGTCTCGAACTCCATGCAGAGGTAAAAATAATTGTTTAAATAAAATTCCTTCGGCGAATTTACCAAGGGAAAGTGGTCGGCGCATTGGGAAAAGAGGCAAACGGTTGAGGAGATGTCAGGGGATCAAATCCCGCCCTCTTCATATATAAAATTTTATAACCAAAATTATGTATTAATGGGGTCAAGTCCGCATTGGGCGGCCCACCCCTTAAACCCTGCATATTACATTATCAGCTCATTAAAATCGGCGATCGTCCTTTGAAATCGACGCTTAACATGGTATCAACACTATTAAATGAGTGTGATATATGGGGTTTCGCCGATATATCGGTGATCTGCCTGATCGGCACAGCATATATCGGCGATTGACGCCGATTAAATCGACCATCGGCATTTTAAATCGACGATATATGAAATCAGCGGTCGATTAATTGACGATCGGCGCAGTGTTGGCACATTTCAATAATCGCAATCGGTGGCATATATATCAAGTCAGGACGATAAGGTGTGGGCCGGGTCCACCGCAGATGGCCCGCCCACCCCGATATACATTATAATATATATCATATATGCGAAGTTTGTGGAGAAGGGTTCGGCGGAGGTCATGGCCGCCGACCCCAATAGCTATATATATATATATATATATATATATATATATATATATATATATATATATATTGTTTATGGTTGTGATTTGTTTCGATTTGTGATTTGGTTGACGGGAGGTTGTGGCCCGTCGGCCTTATAATAATTTTGGTTTATTGATTTTATATAGTTATATTAATAACTATATATTAAAATGAATAACCATTTTCCATATTTTAAAATGATTTTATCTCCTATGTAGGTTTAGGAGACCAATGGAAGGACGCCAAGTGTTAATGGTTGATGGGCTACCATGTGGGTCCCACCTGCTTACTAGGATGCCATGTGGCATGCTGTGGGCCCCTCTTTTCCCCTGTCATGTCAAACTTTGAAGAGCTCTATCTTTCGCATACGAGTTCGGTTTGATGAACTGTTCACACCACCGCGATCAGGACAACGAGGTCTATAATTTGGTCCTGGGTCGAAGTCATTCTGAGAACTTTGATTTTTGAGTCTTCTTTGTCTTGTGTGTCTCTTTGGAGCCACTTGGATTAGACATAGAGGGGTGGGAGAACCATTCATGGCAAGGCTCTTCAATCCAATCTGGAATGGGTAGAGAGAGGGATAAAAGGGTGCCCTAATCCTGAAATTGGTGTGATAAGGCAATGACCACTGCATTTTCACGCCCCTTCTTGTAAATTATCTCATAATCATATCCCAAAATTTTTGCAAGCCATTTATTTTTTTGTGGCCATGGCAGACACTGCTCGAGGAAATATTTTAGGCTATGATGGTCAGTGCGGATTTAAGTATGGTCGCCAAGTGTCTATTGCATGTAAGATGGCCATCATTTCTTTCTCATATGTAGAGTTACCTAGATGCTTGCCACTGAGTTGTTGACTTGTGAAAGCCAATGGTCTACCTTACTGCATTAATATTGCACCAATGCGCATACCTGAAGCATCACATTCAATCAGACCGTGAGACCATGAGACCCACGAATAGACCGTGAGACCCACGAATTCCCTCAAACTCTTCAAGGTTTTTGGTTGGGGACAGTCTTGCATTGCATGAATCCTTTTCAAATCAACCCTCACTTCTTCATGACCCACAATATGTCCCAAATACTCTACTTCTTCCATGCCAAACGAACACTTGTATATTTTGACAAATAGTTTATGATCTTGGAGCAGTTGTAATACCTGGTCAACATGCTGAAGTTGAGTGTCCCATGTTATGTTGTGTAGGTTTTAACCCTGTACATAAATTATTTGCAAATGAATTCTTAAAGTAAAAAATATACAATGGTGAGAACATAAAACAAATATACTCAGAGATTTTCCCTTGGATCCCAAAACTAGGACTACCAAATTTATTTTTTCATTATATTCCTTTCAAAGTTACAATACATATATATACACACCGAAGCATTCATAAACCCCAATACACTCACCCTGCATTAGAACATTTATGTAGTTCCCTTGACCAGATCTACAAAACACCACGGGCATAAAAATGTCATGCCCAAAACCATGTGCAAAGCCCATGCACAAAACCATGGGTGGGTCTTCCCACCATCTGTTTGTTCACCCCTGGTTTGGATAAAAAAAATAAAATTATTGGGGCGCTTCCCCACACCCCTTGCAAGGGGTCTACCACCCCCGCTGCACCCAGCGCAACGTACAACACATCAAACGAGTTTTGGAAATAATATCACACACATCCAACATTCTCCCACTGGTTGTTTTCTTTCCACATAGGGGTTCACTGTAGAGCTTAGTCATGAGTCCAGACCTGCAACACCCATTGTTTCTCTACACGAAGAAAACTTATAAGTACTCACATACTTTGTCAATGCTTCTGTAACATTCTTCAGTGCCCACCTTTACCAGCAACACCTTTGTGTCCTCAACCATATCCCTCACAAAATGATACTGAACATCAATTTTCTTTGCCTTTAAATGATAAGCAGGGTTTTTTGCCAAGAAAATTGCACTTTGGTTGTCACGTCTATCCTTATAGCTTGTTGTACCAACCCCATACTTGAACACAATCCCTACAACCAAAATACTTCCTTGCTTGCATGAGTGGCTTCCATGTAATCAACCTTTGTATTTGAAATAACCGCTACAAATTGTCTCTTACTTATCCAAGTGACTGCTCCTCCAAATAGGTTAAACACATACCCACTTATAGATCTTATTTTATCCACATATTTATCCCAGTTAGCATCAACAAAGTCGCGAATGTCCAAATTTTTGTCCAATCCTCATGTCCCTTGGTAGCACAAACCATAATCAATAGTGCCATGCAAATACCTGAAAACCTGCTTTACTGTTGTCCAATTCTCCTTCACTGGTTTCAACATAAACCTGCTCAATACTCCCACTGCATGTGTAATGTTTGGTATGGTGCAAACCATTGCATACATCGGGCTACCAACTGAACTCGCATATGGAACACGAGACATGTCCTCTTCCTCTTCTTATGTCTTAGGAAACTATTCAATAGATAACTTTACACCTACAAGAATAGGAACCTTCACCGATTTACTATCCTGCATAGTAAACCTCTACAATATTGTCTTGACATACTTCCTCTGGTATAGCCAAAGCTTCCTCTTTGCCCGATCTCATTTAATTTCCATGCCCAAAATATAGTTTGCAGCACCAAAATCCTTCATGTCAAATTTGGAGGACAATTAGGTCTTCAAATCATGGATAATTTCTTTTTCATTTCTAATTAGCAACATATCATCCACATACAAGACCAAATAAATAACATGGTCACCAACTAATTTAAAATACACACAGTGATCCACTTTGCTTCTGGTGAAGCCAAAACCCTGTATATATGTATCAAATTTCTAATACCACATCCTTGGTGACTATTTTAACCCATATAGAGAATTTTTTAACATGCATACCATTTCTTTCTTATCCTTCACCACAAATCATTATGGTTACTTCATGTAGATCTCTTCTTCCAAATCCCCATGAAGAAATGTTGTCTTCACATCCATATGTTCTACCTCAAAATAAAAAGCAACAACAACAGATAAAAGTAATCTAATAGAAATTATAACTCTAGTTCTATATAATTAAACATGGCTATTTTTTTATTTATTTGGAATAAGTTAACCCCTAATAATATTATATAAATTGATAATATCAATTATCTCTCACTATATAATTAGTTATTAAAATATTAGAATAAAATATTTTATATTTATTTACTCCTAACTGCTAGTTTTCAACTAAATATATAATACTTTAATTGATAACTCCTTACCTCAGATTTTTAAATATTATTGGAATAAAATATTTTTTATTTATTTATTCCTAACAACTAGTTTTTAACTAAATATATAATATTTTAATAGATAACTCCTTACCTCTGATTTTTAAATAATATTTTACTTACCTTATTAACTAATTTACCAACGACTAATTTTCAACAACTAATTTTGGGCAATGATGCATCCATGCTATTTATTCCTTAAGATTGATTGATTCTTCACCTTGTCTTGAGGATGGACCACATTAGTTGGTTCGAAATGTTGACCAAATCCTAATAACGTGATTAATCTGAAATACATCTATCTACATTATGGATCACACAAGTCTTAGATCTAACAGAAGCTAACTTGGCAAACAGAGAAAAAATATCACCAAAATCAATTCTCGATACCTGGAAATAACATTTTTCTACCAACCAAGCTTTTTATTTCTCCACATTTCCTTATGCATTCATCTTTTTCTTAAATGCCCATTTTCTTCCAATGGGTTTCATCCTAGCCAACAACTCCACCAGATCCCAAGCCTCATTTTTTTAAAATCTGCCATTTCATCAACCATGGCGTCTTTCTAGAGTTTTCCATCCTCTGAATTTGTTGCCTCCCTGAAAGTTTTGGGGTCATCATCAATAATAAATAAAGTAAAATTTGAACAGAAAGCATATGTATTATACCTTTCTGGCTGCCTTCTCTCTCGAACTGATCTTCTCAAACCTGGAGTTTGTGGCTCTTCCTCTTCTGATTCTTGTTCTACTGTAGAGTTTGCTTCTTCCTCCTTTAGCTCAAACTCTATCTTATCATGTTCCTTTGGTAGGACTTCATGTTTAATAACATCTTTCACGTCTCTAAACACCACATCTCGGTTGTACACAACCTTCCTTGTTTCTAGGTTCCAAAGCTTATGACCTTTTAAACGATCCTTATAAACAATAAAGATGCAACTTTCATATTTACTATCCAACTTGGTTCTTTTCTCCTTTGGGACATGTACATATGCATCACAACCAAATACCCTCAGATGTGAAAGAGAGGGTTTCTTACTAGTTCATAGCTCATGTGGAGTCTTATCCTCCAACATTGATGAAGGTGATATGTTAACTAGGTAACATGTAGTCTCCACCGCCTCTGCCCAGAATTCCTATCCTAACCCGACACCACTAAGCATGCTTCTTGCCTTTTCCTTCAACGCCCTATTCATTCTTTTTGCAACTCCATTTTGCTGAGGTGTGTATGGAGTAGTCTTCTACTGTGATATATCACTCTTCATACAAAAATCTTCAAATTCTTTCTTGCAAAACTATCCACATTTATCTGTCCTCAACAACTTTATCTTCTTCTCTGTCTGATTTTCCGCCAGAGCCTTAAATTCCTTAAACCTATTAAAGACTTCAATTTTCTTCCTGAGGAAATATATCCATTTATTCGTCGATAAGTCATCTATAAATGATATATAGTATAGAGACTTGCCCAATGATGGAACCAATAGAGGTCCTGTTATGAAACCAGCTCAAGAAAAGATAGAAAAGATAGATCAACGCCTTAGAATTCAGCCTCTTCGAGGGGGCAACCTCCTTTACATTACATAAATGAACAATTCTTCGATGATACAAATGACAAAACCTCCTTGCTATATATAGGAGTCTAAGGAGTCATAATATAATCCAACCGACCTAACAATAATAATATAAAGCCACAAAACTAACAATAGAGGGATTCTATGGGGCACAGAAATAACAATATGGGGGTAATAGGGGCACAACAATATAAATAAGGGGTATAACTATAATAGTAATGGGGTAATCACTAGTATTATAGGGACCCAACATGCCCCTCTCCTTCAAAAAAGTGTTGTCCTCAACACTTGAGTAGTTCTGGATACTTCTGCATAAAATTCTCATCCTCCCATGTGGAATCTTCAGCGGATAAGTTCTTCCACTTGATAAGATACTCTGAAATTGATCGATTTCGTAGCTATCAAGTTCTTGTTTCTGTGACTGCTTCCGGTTCCAATATAATTTTTCCTTCCTCGTCAAGTTCTGGCAATATTGTTTGAATTGGAAGCTTGTCACCTATAACCTTCTTTAAACATGAACATGGAAAACTGGGTGCAATCGAGAAGCTGCAGGAAGCTCCAATTTGTATGCCATAGTACCAATCTTTTGCAACACCTTGTACAGACCATAATACTTTGGTGATAATTTATTATCCTTCTTAGCTTGCTTTAGGGACATTTGCTTATATGGTTGTAGCCGTAGGAATACCCAATCACCTACATCTAAACTTCTTTCACTGCGATGTTGATCTGCCTGTTGTTTCATTCTATTTTGTGCCAACACGAGGTTATCCTTTAAGAGTTGGAGGACTTGTTGTTGATGTTCGATGTGATTTTCCACTGCCTGAACCTTAGAATTTTCTCTTAAATATGATGTGATGGATGGTGGTTGATACCCATAAAGTGCCATAAATGGGGTCATTTTTGTTGCTGTATGGAAGGAAGTGTTATACCACCATTCAGCCAGAGGCAACCATTTGACCCATTGTGTCTGTTTATCAGATACAAAGCAACGAAGATATCCTTCCAAACATGTGTTTACTATCTCAGTTTTCCCATCAGATTGAGGATGATAAGATGAGCTATGAGCTAACTGAGTACCAAGACAAGAAAATAATTCTGTCCAAAAATTTCCAGTGAAAATGGGATCTCTGTCACTTACAATAATCTTTGGGTTTCCATGTAGCTTTTGAATTGTTTCCATAAATGCAGTAGAAATTGTACTGGCTTTAAATGGATGTGATAATGCACAAAAGTGTGCATACTTGGTAAGTCTGTCAACTACCACCATGATGACACTCTTTCCCTCAGACTTGGGTAAACCTGTGATAAAATCCATTAAAACCTCCTCCCAACGTTGGCTTGGAATGGATAAAGGTTGTAATAGACCTGATGTCTTAATTGTTTCAACTTTATTTTGCTGGCAACCCAAACATTCCGCCACAAACTTTTGAATATCTGATTTAAGGCCATCCCAAAAAAATTCCTTCTTAACCCTGTGGTACGTTTTTAAAAATCCTGAGTGCCCTCCTAAGGGAGAAGTGTGCAATTCCATATGAATCTTTTGTTTTAGTTGGGAATTCTTATAGAGGTATAAGCGATCTTTGTACCATAATGAATCATTTTGACAGCTAAATGTATCAGAAGTACTGGAATCTTGTTGTAGCTTTCGAATAAGTGCCCACACTTCTTCGTCATTCTTCCATTCCTCCCTTGCTTCGTTTATCCAATCTGGTTGGATAATATAAATGGCACACAACAATGCTTCCACATCCTCATCCTTTCTTGAGAGTGCATATGCAACCACATTTTGCTTCCCTTTTTTGTAGATGATTTCAAAGTCATAAACCAACATCTTTGTGACCCACTTTTGTTGCTCTTCAGAGGATAATCTTTGTTCTAAAAAGTATTTAAGGCTATCATGATCCTTTTTTACCTTGAAGTGTCTTCCCATCAGGTAGGGTCGCCATTTCTTAAGTGCATGGAGTATTGCCAACATTTCCTTCTCATAAATAACTTTGCTTAAAAACTTTCCCTTGATTGGACGACTTTCAAAAGCAATGGGTCTTTCATCTTGCATTAGAACAACACCAATTCCATTTCCTGAAGCATCACATTCCACAATAAAGGTTTTTGTGAAGTCCGGTGTAGCTAAGACCGGTGCTTGGCACATTGCCTCTTTAAGATGTTCAAAGGCCTTTGTTGCTTCCAGAGTCCATGAAAATGAATCTTTCTTCAATAATGTTGTTAGAGGTGCTGCTATTCTCCCATAATTCTTAACAAACTTGCGATAATACCCTGTCAACCCAAGAAATCCTCGCAGATTCTTTATGGATGTGGGGATTTTCCATTCCTTATGTTAACACCCAGGTTGTTCCCTATGACTCCCAAGGGAATACGGCCGGGGTAACCACTAACCAATCTTTGGGTTACAGTTCCTAGCCCAACTGCAACCAGAGAGGGCTCTCTCTTTATGATTTATCCTTGTTATAGTTATGTTTTCGGCTAGCTATGATGCTCAGGTTTTGTTTATGTTTTGGCTGAAGGATCTCTTTCAGGTCTTATGATGTAATACTTTGATGGTGAGTTTCCATTGGGCAATGGAGTCTAGATGCTGTGAGATGATCTTAAATGTTGAGTACTGTTCTAACTGCAAGGCCTGTTGTGTATTTAACAGACAAATTTAAACTTGAGTGATGATATGTGTCAACCAGCAGAAATCTGTTTAAGAATTTTCTGTTATGTTGGTGAAATGAAAAGTGAACGCAGAGCACAGGAGCAAAGTTTGAATTCCTGTGACAGTGGCCAATATGAAAGATGTATTCTGAAAGTGCAGCAGCTTAAGAATCACACTTTATATAGATTACAGCTGAAGAAAACATTTATAAACAACACAGACTGAACTCAGGGTGCTCAGTGAGCAAATCCTGGGAGTTATTCTTTTTCTCTGTTGCTTAATATCGGAAATCAGATAGCGTATATGGATTTATAATAAAACAAACTAAACATGGAGAAGGTTATAGAGACTTATTGCATGGTAAGATACGCAGGGATCCAGCAGTCATGAACAGGAACAGAACATCTTCAACACATCAAGCATCCATGAAATTCCATTGCTTTCCTTTATTGACTTTCAGAAAACAATTACAGCATAAGAGCCTCTTCAGGAGAAATTCACAACAACCCTTGCTATCTCATGCGAAGGGGTTTATATAGAAATATGTATACAAAATATCTCAGGTATTGAGTCATCTGAGAGAGAGAAAATATCTTCAGTAGTGTTCAGAAAGTAGGCAAGAAGTTATTACAATGTTAAATGCAGCGTAAATGCCCTTTATGTCTGTCAGAGGATTGTCTTGACTTTTAAGAGTCACTGAGTCGGTTGCATTACTCTGTATTAATTCTGGAGATACGCATTTACTTTTGCCTGCGCAGTGCATTCTCGGGTTTGCCAGCTGTGGTTCCCTTTTCTGCTTTGTTGGCCGCTACATCTGCTGAGTTGGCTCAGCTTTGATTTTATGATGCCTGCTGACTTTGTTGACTTTTCTTTTCATCAAAATTTGTAGGAAAAACAGAAGTTGGTGCATGAGTTACTGTTTATAAAATTCTCTGGATTGCATCTGTCCACCATTCCTGTGTAGGGAGCTGGTGCTTGAGGATGGCCTCCATTGTCTCTTCAGCTTCTGTGTATTTGAAAAAATTTGGGGCTACATCAAACAAGTGATTAATTTCATTCATTATAAAAAGTAGATTTTCTATCTTACTATAGAAAATCTGTCCTGTAATAGGCCCTGTGTCTTCTGAAGTGTTGGCCTTCTCATTGACCTGTGCTGAGGCAAAAACATTTACTCTTTTAGCATACTGTTCATGGGTGAATAATTTCCCTCCGCTGTTCAGTAAGCTAGGGAGTCCTCTACTCTACAACACCTGAAACTTCTCCATGAACTTATTTACCTCTGTCTGCATATCCTGGGTTCTCCTGTCCAATGTCTGCACTAGACTTCTGAGAGTAAGAACCCTCTTGATCATTTGAATAGTCTCAGTTCTGTTTGTGATTCCAATGGTGGCTAACTGAGAACTTGTTTTGTGATTGAGCACATTGATCATTCTTGTAGCAACTTCAGGCATATTTCCCAATAAGGCCCTTGATGTTCGGATTTCCCTCTGTGCCTTTGGAATGAGCTCTAGTTGCTCATGGATTGTCTCGATGTATGGCCATTGGTTGTTGATGGATTTACCAATATTGGACCATATCATTGCTCTGATCTCAGCTATGATTTTATCTAGCTTGAGCTCATTCTCAAGCTCCTTGATTCTGTCTTTAAGAGCTTTGATTTCTTTGGCCTTTTCTCCCACTTCTCTCTTTGTCTTATCATGCCTTTCATTTACCTTGGCCAGCTTTTCCTTAGTTTCATTCAGCTCTGTCATCTGGGCTTCCAAAATTTGTATTTCATTCTTTAGCTTCTGCATATCTAGGCTCTGATCTGTGCTGATGGGTGCTGCTGAAGTAGATGTGGCCGTTTGTTCAGCCTGCTGAGGTGGAGGCACAGTAGTAGGAACAGTCTCCTCAAGATTGATGACTTGAGGAGGGGGCTGAGATGTCTGCCCTTCTTGTGCTTGTTTTGATGATGCTTGTAGAGGTGCTTGTGCAGCTTCATATTGCCCCAATTTTTCTTGTGCCTTCACAAGCTCTTTGTAAATGGAAATTAGCAGGTCAGTAGAATCCTGCTCATACCTTTGCTTAGCTACCTCATCAGTCTGTGGATGGATAGTGGCTGGAATTTTGATCTTCTTTCTCAGTGCAGCCATGTCAGCATCTCTAAGTTTCAGGATCTCTTGTATCCCTTTGATGTCATTGGGATTGTGCCCAATTTCTACAATGATTTCCTCCAGGGCTCTTATCCTGTTGTCTTTGGCCTGAGAAGAGGCCCTCTCCAGTTCTAGCTGGGAAGCTGTGGCATTCAGACTGCTGGTTAGTTTGTAATTATCCAAAGTCTTGTCGGCCAATGAAGCATACACCATTTCTCCAGTTTGCTTATGCAGCTCAATTTTGTCCATAGGGTGTATGTCTTTGGCAAGTACCTCTAGGTTGGTCCTAAGGTAGTCAGCAGTGGATTGTGGCCGGAGTGCTGTAGGCATAAAGTGACTCATTGTCAATTTGCCTTCACTTACATCAAAAGCAGACATAAGTCTCTTCTGATTGGAAGGAGCCATGTTTAGCAGGTGATTGTACAATTGTACCTTGATAGGGTCACTCCTCCTCTTGATGTCTATAAACTGCTGCTTGATGCTTACTTGTCCCTCTTTCTGCTGGCTGGAGGAGCTGACCTCCCCTCCCATGGTCCTGTCTTGTTCCTGCTGGAAGGAACTTGCTGAAGTTTCTCTGCTGGGTGGGCCCATGCCCAATGCCTCTCTTATTGCTATATCCTCCTCTGGAAAATCATTGAGTCTCTGCCTTTTCTCTCCCTGGTCTACAGAGGATGTCAGGGGAGTCTCTCTGTCTCTTTTTCTAAAGACAAATGTATCCTCCTTTTGAGGGGTTTGGAGGACCGAGGCATCAAAGGTAGTGTCTTGTCTTGTAGGCCCCGTTTTTTCAGTGGTCTGAGGAGTCTCCACTGTTTCCTTTTGCTGGGCAGACTGCTCCTGCCTTTGTTCTTCTTGATGTTGTTGCTCTTGCTGTTCTGGTTCTTCTTGCTGCCCTTGCTGCAGCCCTTCTGCTTGCTGCTGTTGTTTTTGTTGCTGTTTCTGCTGTTCCTGCTGTTCCTGCTCCATCTCTTTGCCTTTGCCCTTTTCTGAGATATTTTCACCAGTTCTTGTAGCTTGATGTTGGGCAGTTGAGGAAGATGTTGCTGCTCCAATTTGTGTGCCTAGCAGTGAGGTAACCTGTGAATAAAACTCAAGGTCAGCCATTTTCTTGAGGTTTCTTAGAGCTCTTTGATTGAGCTCTTCTTGAGTCACATCTTCTTCTAAAGTTCCTCTTCTCCACTTGCTTTGGTTGGCATGTTTTTCTAAGTTAGGAAGGCTATAATGACCATAAGCAGATAATTTGTATTTGAGCCTCCTCATTGTAATGAAGTTATTGGGGTCATAGGGTTTCCATACGAAGCTGTATTTGAGACCAAGGCACCCAAGTATTCTATCTGCCTCTTTCCACCCTTCATCCCTCTCATTGAGAAGTAAATGGCCAAGTTGATTTCTGATTTTTAACTGTGCCTTCTTACCTTTTCCTGAAAAGTGGAGCATATCCACATAACCAAACTGCCTGAAGTATTCCAAGGCAAGTAACCTCATAGGCACAAATCTAGGTAGTTTAAATGGGGGCAACTCACACCCATATAGTCTGATAACGGTGTGGTGTTGGTAGAAATACCAATCCCCAATACTGTATGCTTTTGATAAATGCAGGAGTCTTTGCATTTCATCTGTCAATCTGGGAGGAGGTGAACCCAACAGTAGAGTCAAGGCTGGATGGATGAAAAGATCAATAAATTCGCAGTAGGTGTATGGGGAACAGCGCACTATGTGAAAAACGGATGTCCAATACACTACTGATCTCAGATTGCCATGTGCATCTTCTCTCTTCTTTGGGAAGGAGAACTTATCATGCTGGAAGTATAGGAGCAGATGATATAGGTACGAGGTGTATCTAAATACCCTTTCTCTTGATAAATTCATCAATTGATCATGCATCTTATCTGATATGTATGTGGCATAATCATAGTGGATTGGCTTCTTTCCTAAGGAAAACATAAGCATCATTTGTAGAACAGTTTCATCCACATACTCCACTGAATCATATCCCAGGATGGGACTGATCATGTCAACAAGGTCTAAGCCCAACTGGTTGAGGTAGAGATAATGGATGGGAGGAATTTGCACAGTATCAGCTTTGATGAAAATCTGATTAAGCTTTGTGATTTGTGCCTCTGTTATCCTGGCTCCCTGTACTATTAAATCAGCTAATGATAGAGGAACCAAATTTTGATCTGTCTGGAACTGCAACATCTCCCTGATGGCTTCAGGGGTAATGAGGAACAGAATTGAGCCTGAAGAGTCCAGCACTGCCCTCTGGGATGCATCATAGTGGTCAGCAACTAAGTGTACAAGCTCAGGGAATTGATTAACCTAAGGAAGCTTGAATATTGGAAGGAATGAATCCCAAATTCCCAGGATGTCTGTCCCCCTCTCATGTTTGATCTTTATCTCATTTAGGATTTGCAAATGGAACCTGCTTCTGCTCAACATCTCCTCTGATATCTTGTAGTCCAAGTCTGCTAATGCCCTGGTGTCCAATGTTCTATTAGGGACATTCAGGGGAGCCACATTGAGGGCTATAGGAGCTACAGGGGGGTCCATGACTCTTCTTTAGGATTTCTGCTTGCTCAAGGACTGGGTTACTATGCAGAGTAACACCAACAAGGTTTCTTTGCAGAGAATGTTGGTTTTGCAAGTGAAAGGTGGAAGTAAGGCTGCAGCAGTTGAAATATTGCCTCTGTGTGATTAGGTGGGTGGCGGAAATGTTCAGAGGATGCTCTTTTGTGGTGTATTTATCTCCTGCCGGTGACGGGTTCACGATTGCACGAACCAGTGATAGTTTTGTTTCGAATTGCCTACAATTGGCTTGACAGTAGCTTAGTGACGGCTCTGGTTCAATTTAAATGTCAACTTGATGGTATTTAACGGTGAAATTGGAGTCTTAAGGTCTGTTACTCATTGACATGCGAAATGCAGTGAAAATGGAGTTTCAGAGCTCAAATGAGGAATACCTGTAGATTTGGGTCGGTCAGAGCTTGTTGGCGCTGAGGAAATTGACGTTCCGGTGGTTAGGAAACTCTTTTCCGCGGATGGTGCAGGTTTAAACGTAGTTTTGCATGCAGAACACAACAACGACGAATGCACAAAAATGGTAAAAAACACGAATTTTTGGCTAAAATAGACCTTTTGGTGCTTTTGGCGCGAATCCGTGCTGACGTCAGCATGACGTCATTGGTGGGGTCAAGGTCGGATGACGTCATGCTGACGTCATCGGGTGACGTGGCGGGGTCTGGTTGGTCCACAGGGGCAGTGACATGGCAGGACAGGTGGACCAATGGCAGGGCAAGAGGCTGACGGGACAGCGTACCTGGGTGACGGAGCGATGACATGTTGCTGACGCGGCGAGGATGTAAGCGAGCGGGATGAGGAAACCGGAAACCGGCAGTGGTTTCGTATCGCACCGCTTCCGGTACGGGGGCGGTATTTGCAGTTGTACCTCCGACGCATTGTGGTGAGGGCGCGTGGCAGCGGAGTGACGTACTCAAAATACGGACGTCGGGAGATAAGTTTCGGGCAACGGATGAGCTCCGACGTCATGGTGACCGTTAGATCTGCAGAGGTTAATCGGACGGTGGTCGGATGACTGACGTGACAGGGGGATAGTACATATAACTGTCGGACGTCGGAAGGACTCCGACGCATTCAGGGCCGTCGGATCTGGAGGGCCTGATCTAACGGTCATCGGGGAGGTGACATGGGCAGTGTATACGGAAGCGGGCGGAGGCAATAAAACATGTTTTTGAACGATTTTCCAATGTATTTCCAAAAAACAAATTATGTGCGCCAACCTTGGTTATAGAGCGGAAAGAGGGTTTTATAGTTTTTTACTCTTTGAAGCGGGTAAAGGTGGAATTTAAGCCCTTTAGGGGTTTTTTATGTGCAAAAGGGGTAAAAATAGAGGAATCAGCTCATGAAGGGGAAGGGGTAGTTGGCATAGGTTCATCAACATGACCTGGTGTCATTTGATCCCTGACTCGAGACTTTATTGGCTATAATGCCAAGGGGGTGGGTATTTATAAGATTTTGGGGTTTATACACCTTGGTGTTAGTAATATTAGGAAAAAAAGGTGATATAAGGGATTTATATAATAGGGTTAGTGTTAGCATGGAGTAG
The DNA here is from genome assembly GCA_031772625.1 of Pinus tabuliformis. Taxonomy (NCBI): domain Eukaryota; kingdom Viridiplantae; phylum Streptophyta; class Pinopsida; order Pinales; family Pinaceae; genus Pinus; species Pinus tabuliformis. The sequence continues at coordinate 816,127,802 of CM062815.1, read as the reverse complement.
GGGGTAAGTGGAGGAGGAAACCATTAAGTTTATGTGAAACAAACTTGGTTTTAAGAGTAGATCAAAATGAAAAGATTTTTAGACAAGAAATGTGGCTTCTAAAGATTAAGAACCACCATGAAACCTTAGTCTTTTCCATGAATCTAAGCTGATGGGGGAATGTTAGAAATGAAATTGGAGGGAAATGAGGGAAATTAGTCATGCTTCCTGCTGTAACCTTTTGCTTTGATGCCCACCATCACTGTTCTTGCAATGATGGGGATAACCTTTCTGCAACCCCAACTACCTACCCAGCTACTTACCTAGCATTTTTATTTCTTCTTGGAGGGTGCACTTGGACTTGCAGACCCTTATTTGCCTTTTCTTTTCTTTGGCTTTTTCTTTTGCTTTCTCTATCTACTTCTACCCTTATCTCTTCCAAGGTCCCAGATTAAGCTGTTGGGAACCTTTTCTTCTCTACCTAAACTAGCTTGTCTGCCAAGATTCAGCTGTTTGGACAGACTTCTTTCTCTATTCTATAGCATAAAATTGAACACATGGCATGATCCAGATTAAACTGTTGGATCATCCATCAAAAATTTGAAAATAAGGTCATCAACATTGAAACACTTTACACACCTTCTTGTTCTCTCGGAAATATGGGATCTTTGTGAACTCAAAGCAGAGCATATTTGGACTTTCTCTTGCCAATCATGAGATATGAAACCTATTGGTATAGGTATCCAACAGTGGCTCCACATGGGGATGGTTTTTCCTTTGAAAGACCAAGAACAGCAGGTCAGATTGCCTTGCTCTTTAGCTGCCCATACCAATCTTTGAAATTTGCTGCATTAATGTGTCAAAATTGTGTGCTTCTTTCTTGGAAGACCTCTGATTCTATTTGCCTTATTGCTGGTTGGTGAATTACTTAGAAAACTGCATTTTACAATCTAAAACAGGAAACAATATGTACATCTGCATATATACAAGGAATCCTTAGATTCCACTCATGGGGAATAGTCAAAATAGTGCTTCAGCATCCTGCCATTGACAGGACCTTCATCCAAGTCAGTTTCAGTCAGACCTTTAAGGAAGTATGTGTTGTTACCTTGTACTGCTTGGACAGCAAATGGTCCTCTCCATAGAGAATCAAATTTTCCATGTTTTCCTTTCTCTTCTCTTCTTGCATCCCATTTTAAGACTTTGTCCCCTACATTGAAATCTTCTGCTTTGGTTCTTCTATCAAAGGCCTTTTTCAATTTTCCTTGTAATATCTGCACTCTGCTGAAAACTTGTTCTCTAGTTTGCTGTAAACAGATTATCTGATTGATCCTCCTTTGCATATCATTGGGCTCTGCTTGACTCTCTTGCAGAAGCTTCATAACAGGCACTCCTAGTGATGAAGGAAATTTAGCTTCTAATCCATAGACTAACTCATATGGGCTGGTCCCAATTGATCTTTTTGTTGTTAGTCTGTCTGCCCATAAAGCATTGACTAGTTTCTTATGCCAGTTCTTTTTGTTCTCTTCCAGCACCTTCTTTATGATATTGATTAAACTTTTGTTTGATGATTCAGCAAGGCCATTTCCTTGAGGATAGTAAGCAGTAGAATGGCCCAAAGTAATGTGAAATTTATGGCAGAAGTTCACCATTTTCTTGGATCTGAAGGCAGCAGCATTGTCTGTTATTATCTTGTCTGGACAGCCAAATCTAGCCAGTATATTGTTTTCCAAAAACTGAATGATTACTGAGTCATTTGCTTGTCTGCATGGGGCAGCTTCAATCCACTTGGTGAAGTAGTCTGTTGCTGTTAAAATCCATCTGTGTTGGCCTGAAGATGAGGGATGAATTTCCCCAATGAAATCCAAGCCCCATTGTTGGAAAGGTCTCTCTGTTGCAATGGGTCTTAAGGGAAGTGGCAGCAACTGTCTTTTGCCCTCAAAGAGTTGGCATTTGTGGCATGAGGCTGTGAATTTCTTCACATCAGAGAACATGGTGGGCCAGTAATAACCAGCCCTCAGTATCTTGTCCACAGTGGACTTCCAGTACAAATGTCCACCACAGTCTCCTGCATGGAAGTCTTGCATGATATTGTTAGTTTCATTCTCCATTAAACAGTGCAGCAATATACCTTCATGGTTTTTCCAAAGCAGATTTCCATCTATCACACAAAATCTTGATGTTTTCATTTTTAATAACCTACACTTAGTTCTGGACAGTCCTGGGGGAGCACACAGGTTTTGCAACACATAACAGATATCAGAGTACCAAGGAGATTGTTCAAAGGCTACATTGATCTTTGGAGTCGCCAGCTCTGTTTCACTGTCCAGCTGATTGATATCTAAGGCTTGGAAATTTGCTTCTGTCATTAATTTGGCCAAACCTTGCCCTTTTATTAGCTTTGTAGGTTTTATTTCAATGTCAAATTCTAGTATGTTTGCAATCCATTTTCCTCTTCTGCCCTCTAAGTTTTCTTGGGTGAGAATGTCTTTGACAATAGGACTTGGTACATAAGCCACAACATGGGAGTAAAGGATGTAAATCCTAAAGTCTTTAATAGCTTTGATCAAAGCATAGGCTTGTTTCTCCATAATTTGATACTTTAGAGGGGCATCTCTAAGAGCCCTGCTGAAGAAGGCAATAGGCTTCTCATTCCCTTGGTCATCTTTCTGTAATAAAACAGCAGCAATAGTATGCTGGGAGGCAAAAGAGAAAATGATAAAGTCTCTGTCAAACTGAGGATTGGTTAACACTGGGGTTTGGGTAAGGGCCAGTTTTATACCTTCAAAGGCTTTCTTGGCTTCAACTGTCCATTTTACTTTTGAATCCTTTTTTAACATGTTGTTCAATGATCTGATTAGTTCTGCTAAATTCGGGATAAACCTTCTTAAAAAGTTAATTTTTCCTAAGAATCCTTGCAACTCTTTGACATTTCTTGGTGAGGCATTTGTAGGATAGCTTGTATCCTATCTGGATCAATTCTTATGCCATCTTTTGAAATAATGTGCCCTAAGAGTTTCCCTTCTTCCAAGCCAAATAATGATTTCTTGGGATTTAGAGAAATACCATATTTCCTGCATGTTAGGAAAATCTGTCTCAAATGTTTCAGATGTTCTTGGTCGGATTTTGAAAAGGGTGTAAGATCATCTAAGTAAATGACTAGGAAGTCATGAATCTCTTTTGCAAAAGCAATGTCCATTGCTCTTTGAAAAGTTGCCCCTGCGTTTTTCAATCCAAAAGGCATTTTTACATACTTGAAAGTTCCCCATGGGGTTGTAAATGCAGTTTTGTCTTGATCATCAGGGTGTACTAGGATTTGATTAAAGCCTGAGAATCCATCAAGCAATGACATTCTTGAAGCCCCCACCACTCTTTGGAGAATGTGATCCATTTTGGGTAAAGGGTAGTTATCTTTGAGTGATACTTGATTCAGATTCCTTAAGTCTACACAAAGTCTAATCTCACCAGTCTTTTTCCTTGTAGGGACTAAGTTGGAAATCCATTCAGAGAATCTGATTGGTGCTATGATGCCAGCTTTGAACATTTTTTGCAATTCCTTTTCAATGGAAGGAAGGAGTACAGGATTGATCCTTCTCAATTTCTGTTTGAATGGTTTTTGATTAGGCTTGAGGGGAATGGTATGCTGGATGACAGAGGTATCATAGGACTTTAGATCCTCATAACCCCATGCAAAAACATCTTGAAACTCTTTTAAGAGGTCAATGTATTTGGGTTTTTGATCAGGGGGCAAAGAAGCAGATAGCTTTATTATTTTAGGCTTGTCAATAGTACCAATGTTGCATTCTTCAACTGCTGCGTCTAATGGCTGCATCTTTGGCTTCCTGGGGACATCATTTGAATCAAAAATGTCCTCTAGTGGGGTAAGGCCTACTGGAAGGAAGTTGTCTTTGAGTTGTATGATTTCAGCTTCAGCGTTGCTCACCTCTTCACAGTCAATTTGGTGAATTTGCTGAATGTTTTGATTATTGAAAATGGTTGGATTCAATAATTGTTTTGCTGTTCTAGGTGATATTGGCTGAGCAGTCTGTTGGAACTGTATTTGTGATTGACTTGCTTCATCAAGTATTTGTGATTGATTTGCTGATTCAGTGTCAATATTTAATCCTGCAAACTCTTGTTGTGAGGTTAGAAAATTGTTTATTTGCATATCATTCTCAAATACTTGCCATTCTTTGACATTGTTTGGAATAGAGGGTCTGTATCTGACCTCGGCTGTGAAACAGTTATTGGGTTCTAGTGGGAATTTGAAAGTGCTGGCAAATGTTGCCAAACTGTGTGCGTGGAGATTGTGGCCCCTTGAAATTTTTGTGATAAAGAACTCAGAGAAAGTCTCCAATATTTCAATTGCAGCAGATCTGTAAGATCTCAACCTTTTGTCATTGGTGACAAAACTTCCTTTCACTTGTTGAATTACTAGATCAGAATCTCCCATGATGGAAAGCCTAGGAGCTTGTAATGACTTTGCTAGTTTGAGACCTAGTAATAGAGCTTCATATTCTGCCATGTTATTAGTGCATCTAAAATTTAATCTATAAGCCCTGCCTTCTGCATGGTCTTTCCCTTTGTTATGTATCCAAACTCCAGCTCCTGCCCCTAACTTGTTAACCGAGCCATCAAATTCTAGGACCCACAGGATATCTTGTTGAAAAGGAGGTTTAAAAATCTGTTCATGAGATGGCCATGTAAGCAGGAGTTGGGGTTTCTTTTCCCGCTTGTTTTCTAGGACAGTTTCATCACTTGTTTGACAATCTTTGACAACTAGAGGAGGGATAATGTCTATTGTTGGACTGATTAATGTTTTATGGGTGCTACTTGCTTGATTAATGTTTTGTTCTTGCAAGAGTTTCTTAGTTCCAATATCATTGTTTGAGAGGCTTGCACTGTCATTGAAGAGAATGAAGGAGTCTATGTCTGAATGAACAGCATATATTGGAAAATTTTGAGGCTTTTCTTCACTGCTGACCATGTACTTCATGAGTGTCTCCCTGTAAAGTCTTTTTGGTTGTCCAAAGACAGAGATGGTGGCATATGACATATCTAATTGCAGGGAGCCTTGGAGTTTGGCTCCCCATGATCTTGATAACAGCATCCCATATTTAGGTGGGATATCAGCGACTACAACATCCATTAGAATGGTTTTATTAGGGTATTGAACCAGGGATACACATAAATCTTTTATTAGGCCTAAACATTTGACTTGGCTAGAATCAAAGGAAAACAGGTCTTTGTATGGTCTTGTTATATCCAAGTTCAATCTTTCCATGACTGCTTTTGGCATAAGGTTGTGAGAGGCGCCTGAGTCGAACATTGCATTATGCAGTATTTTATCATGAACATGCAAGCTGACATAAAAAGGTAATATCCCTGTGACCATTGTTTTTCCATCTACCTCTGGGCCAAACAGTAATTCCGGAGTGTCATCTAGCACATTTACATCATCTTTGCTATTAGTGAATTGAAGAGATTTCTTGATCTGTTGCTTATAGATGTCATGCTTGGCTAGCTCTGAGAGGGGAATTGCTATCTTTAGCTTGCCAATCTCTGTGCCTAGGTCAAAAGGTTTATCAGCTTGGGTTTTGGAGTTATGAATAGCAGCCCTTTCTTTGCTCATTTCATCTTCTTGTTGGTTTCCATCTTGACTTTGAGACCTGCCCCTTTTGCTCATGTCTGGAGGGGTGATATCTAAGTCAGGGTGAGAGGACGAGGTTGCCATAGGCCGTTGTAGTGGTGACAAAAGTGTGGTGACCTCTTCAACCACCACTTCTTCTGTAGGCAAGTTTGTTTTGTCATTAGGTTCTGTGACTATGGTTCCTTTAGACTGCTGTTTATCTTTTATCTTTTCAGGCTGATTTACATTTACAGTCCTACTCCTTAGCTTGTACTGTTTGTGAACTTCATAGACAGCACTATCATATCCTTGTTTAAAATCAAAGGATTCTCCTGATTTAGTTTGGAATATTTTGATTTCATCATCCTCATGGTCCTCTTGTGTTAAGAAACCTGGCTTTTACCATCTAGACCCATTAGATTAATCTCAGGGTCTTCATTAGGTTCAGTTGATGTTGAAGTTTCTGCATAATTTTCTTGGAAAGGGGGTCTAATGTCTTGGTCAGCACTTGTTCTACCAATGTTTTGGTTTTGGGTTCTCCTAAAATTCGGATTTCTAGGAGGGTTGTTTTGTGGTGCTTCCCATGATGACTTTCTTTCAACTGATTCCACTCTTTCACCCAATCTCTTCATGCTATTTAGTATTGCATCCAGCTTTTGATCAAAGCCCGAAGTTTCTTCTTTGAAGGCAGTCCTTTTCTCCAATTTTGCCCTGTTTCTTTTGGCAATTAGGTTAGCTTCCACTGTGACAGCAACCCTTTGAGCTTCTTCAAGGGTTGGAGGATTTCTTTCCTTCAACTGATAGGCCATATCAGGGTCAAAACCATCAGGGAATTTATACAGGGCTAAATCAGGAGGAGGCCTTAAGTTCTGTGGAATAGCATTATATACATTGTTAAACCTAGCACAATATTCCAAAACTGTCTCCTGGGGACCTCTCTTAATAGTGTCATATTCACCAAGTACGTGGAGAGGATCTTTCTTCTTCTCCCATCTCTCAGTAAAAGCTTCGTAAAGCTGATCAGGTGTTGTAATGGAGTTTGCATTGAGGGATCTGAACCAAGTTCTAACATCCCCAGTTAAACTTTGAACAAAAATTCTCATTCTGACAGTGTCATCATCTATTTCATAGGTCTCAAAGTGGTCTTGCATCTTCTTGGCATGCTGAATAGCTGTTAGAGAGCCATTTGAGTCAAAATATGAGATTTTACTTTGATAATCTTGAGGTAAGGCCACAGCATTAGCTGGTATCTGCAGAGGTGCATACCTGTTAGCCATATTTATGAGGTTTAGAGGGTTAATAGGAACAAATGGGACAGCAGGGATCAGTGGTATAACAGGGTTAATGGGATGAGTAGCTAGTGGGAGACTGGTCAAAGGAGTATGTGCAGTGGGTGAAAATGTGAGAGGAGGACTTTGAGGTGTTGATGATGAACTAGGGGAACTAGGGGTGGACCGGAAAAGAACTTTGCAGGGAGTGGGAATGAGGATAGGTTGATCTGAACTTATATCTGAATCAGCAGGCTTATCCTGCTTTTGTTGTCTCCTAATGTTTTTTGGAATGGTATTTGGATTATCAACAATGATGGGTGGATTAGGGTCAGGATTTGCCCTAGTGTGCCGAGGATTTTTCTTAGGAGCCAGCTTCCAACCTGTTTTTGGGATTTTGTAGGAAGTTTTTTTATGTATACAAGGACTGGATAAAGATTTTGAAATGGCTATATATGTTTCAAAGTTTAAGATGAAGATTCCCTATCTAGCTCTTCCCTAAAGCTGTGACTGTGGTACAGAAACAATTCTAAGGCCTCTTGGCTGGTTTCGGGCTTGATGATGGCTTTGGAAGATAGATAGTAATAACAAAATCTAAAGCTCCCCAGTGGAGTCGCCAATTATGTTAACACCCAGGTTGTTCCCTATGACTCCCAAGGGAATACGGCCGGGGTAACCACTAACCAATCTTTGGGTTACAGTTCCTAGCCCAACTGCAACCAGAGAGGGCTCTCTCTTTATGATTTATCCTTGTTATAGTTATGTTTTAGGCTAGCTATGATGCTCAGGTTTTGTTTATGTTTTGGTTGAAGGATCTCTTTCAGGTCTTATGATGTAATACTTTGATGGTGAGTTTCCATTGGGCAATGGAGTCTAGATGCTGTGAGATGATCTTAAATGTTGAGTACTGTTCTAACTGCAAGGCCTGTTGTGTATTTAACAGACAAATTTAAACTTGAGTGATGATATGTGTCAACCAGCAGAAATTTGTTTAAGAATTTTCTGTTATGTTGGTGAAATGAAAATGAACGCAGAGCACAGGAGCAAAGTTTGAATTCCTGTGACAGTGGCCAATATGAAAGATGTATTCTGAAAGTGCAGCAGCTTAAGAATCACACTTTATATAGATTACACCTGAAGAAAACATTTATAAACAACACAGACTGAACTCAGGGTGCTCAGTGAGCAAATCCTGGGAGTTATTCTTTTTCTCTGTTGCTTAATATCGGAAATCAGATAGCGTATATGGATTTATAATAAAACAAACTAAACATGGAGAAGGTTACAGAGACTTATTGCATGGTAAGATACGCAGGGATCCAGCAGTCATGAACAGGAACAGAACATCTTCAACACATCAAGCATCCATGAAATTCCATTGCTTTCCTTTATTGACTTTCAGAAAACAATTACAGCATAAGAGCCTCTTCAGGAGAAATTCACAACAACCCTTGCTATCTCATGCGAAGGGGTTTATATAGAAATATGTGTACAAAATATCTCAGGTATTGAGTCATCTGAGAGAGAGAAAATATCTTCAGTAGTGTTCAGAAAGTAGGCAAGAAGTTATTACAATGTTAAATGCAGCGTAAATGCCCTTTATGTCTGTCAGAGGATTGTCTTGACTTTTAAGAGTCACTGAGTCGGTTGCATTACTCTGTATTAATTCTGGAGATACGCATTTACTTTTGCCTGCGCAGTGCATTCTCGGGTTTGCCAGCTGTGGTTCCCTTTTCTGCTTTGTTGGCCGCTACATCTGCTGAGTTGGCTCAGCTTTGATTTTATGATGCCTGCTGACTTTGTTGACTTTTCTTTTCATCAAAATTTGTAGGAAAAACAGAAGTTGGTGCATGAGTTACTGTTTATAAAATTCTCTGGATTGCATCTGTCCACCATTCCTGTGTAGGGAGCTGGTGCTTGAGGATGGCCTCCATTGTCTCTTCAGCTTCTGTGTATTTGAAAAAATTTGGGGCTACATCAAACAAGTGATTAATTTCATTCATTATAAAAAGTAGATTTTCTATCTTACTATAGAAAATTTGTCCTGTAATAGGCCCTGTGTCTTCTGAAGTGCTGGCCTTCTCATTGACCTGTGCTGAGGCAAAAACATTTACTCTTTTAGCATACTGTTCATGGGTGAATAATTTCCCTCCGCTGTTCAGTAAGCTAGGGAGTCCTCTACTCTGCAACACCTGAAACTTCTCCATGAACTTATTTACCTCTGTCTGCATATCCTGGGTTCTCCTGTCCAATGTCTGCACTAGACTTCTGAGAGTAAGAACCCTCTTGATCATTTGAATAGTCTCAGTTCTGTTTGTGATTCCAATGGTGGCTAACTGAGAACTTGTTTTGTGATTGAGCACATTGATCATTCTTGTAGCAACTTCAGGCATATTTCCCAATAAGGCCCTTGATGTTCGGATTTCCCTCTGTGCCTTTGGAATGAGCTCTAGTTGCTCATGGATTGTCTCGATGTATGGCCATTGGTTGTTGATGGATTTACCAATATTGGACCATATCATTGCTCTGATCTCAGCTATGATTTTATCTAGCTTGAGCTCATTCTCAAGCTCCTTGATTCTGTCTTTAAGAGCTTTGATTTCTTTGGCCTTTTCTCCCACTTCTCTCTTTGTCTTATCATGCCTTTCATTTACCTTGGCCAGCTTTTCCTTAGTTTCATTCAGTTCTGTCATCTGGGCTTCCAAAATTTGTATTTCATTCTTTAGCTTCTGCATATCTAGGCTCTGATCTGTGCTGATGGGTGCTGCTGAAGTAGATGTGGCCGTTTGTTCAGCCTGCTGAGGTGGAGGCACAGTAGTAGGAACAGTCTCCTCAAGATTGATGACTTGAGGAGGGGGCTGAGATGTCTGCCCTTCTTGTGCTTGTTTTGATGATGCTTGTAGAGGTGCTTGTGCAGCTTCATATTGCCCCAATTTTTCTTGTGCCTTCACAAGCTCTTTGTAAATGGAAATTAGCAGGTCAGTAGAATCCTGCTCATACCTTTGCTTAGCTACCTCATCAGTCTGTGGATGGATAGTGGCTGGAATTTTGATCTTCTTTCTCAGTGCAGCCATGTCAGCATCTCTAAGTTTCAGGATCTCTTGTATCCCTTTGATGTCATTGGGATTGTGCCCAATTTCTACAATGATTTCCTCCAGGGCTCTTATCCTGTTGTCTTTGGCCTAAGAAGAGGCCCTCTCCAGTTCTAGCTGGGAAGCTGTGGCATTCAGACTGCTGGTTAGTTTGTAATTATCCAAAGTCTTGTCGGCCAATGAAGCATACACCATTTCTCCAGTTTGCTTATGCAGCTCAATTTTGTCCATAGGGTGTATGTCTTTGGCAAGTACCTCTAGGTTGGTCCTAAGGTAGTCAGCAGTGGATTGTGGCCGGAGTGCTGTAGGCATAAAGTGACTCATTGTCAATTTGCCTTCACTTACATCAAAAGCAGACATAAGTCTCTGCTGATTGGAAGGAGCCATGTTTAGCAGGTGATTGTACAATTGTACCTTGATAGGGTCACTCCTCCTCTTGATGTCTATAAACTGCTGCTTGATGCTTACTTGTCCCTCTTTCTGCTGGCTGGAGGAGCTGACCTCCCCTCCCATGGTCCTGTCTTGTTCCTGCTGGAAGGAACTTGCTGAAGTTTCTCTGTTGGGTGGGCCCATGCCCAATGCCTCTCTTATTGCTATATCCTCCTCTGGAAAATCATTGAGTCTCTGCCTTTTCTCTCCCTGGTCTACAGAGGATGTCAGGGGAGTCTCTCTGTCTCTTTTTCTAAAGACAAATGTATCCTCCTTTTGAGGGGTTTGGAGGACCGAGGCATCAAAGGTAGTGTCTTGTCTTGTAGGCCCCATTTTTTCAGTGGTCTGAGGAGTCTCCACTGTTTCCTTTTGATGGGCAGACTGCTCCTGCCTTTGTTCTTCTTGATGTTGTTGCTCTTGCTGTTCTGGTTCTTCTTGCTGCCCTTGCTGCAGCCCTTCTGCTTGCTGCTGTTGTTTTTGTTGTTGTTTCTGCTGTTCCTGTTGTTCCTGCTGTTCCTGCTCCATCTCTTTGCCTTTGCCCTTTTCTGAGATATTTTCACCAGTTCTTGTAGCTTGATGTTGGGCAGTTGAGGAAGATGCTGCTGCTCCAATTTGTGTGCCTGGCAGTGAGGTAACCTGTGAATAAAACTCAAGGTCAGCCATTTTCTTGAGGTTTCTTAGAGCTCTTTGATTGAGCTCTTCTTGAGTCACATCTTCTTCTAAAGTTCCTCTTCTCCACTTGCTTTGGTTGGCATATTTTTCTAAGTTAGGAAGGCTATAATGACCATAAGCAGATAATTTGTATTTGAGCCTCCTCATTGTAATGAAGTTATTGGGGTCATAGGGTTTCCATACGAAGCTGTATTTGAGACCAAGGCACCCAAGTATTCTATCTGCCTCTTTCCACCCTTCATCCCTCTCATTGAGAAGTAAATGGCCAAGTTGATTTCTGATTTTTAACTGTGCCTTCTTACCTTTTCCTGAAAAGTGGAGCATATCCACATAACCAAACTGCCTGAAGTATTCCAAGGCAAGTAACCTCATAGGCACAAATCTAGGTAGTTTAAATGGGGGCAACTCACACCCATATAGTCTGATAACGGTGTGGTGTTGGTAGAAATACCAATCCCCAATACTGTATGCTTTTGATAAATGCAGGAGTCTTTGCATTTCATCTGTCAATCTGGGAGGAGGTGAACCCAACAGTAGAGTCAAGGCTGGATGGATGAAAAGATCAATAAATTCGCAGTAGGTGTATGGGGAACAGCTCACTATGTGAAAAACGGATGTCCAATACACTACTGATCTCAGATTGCCCTGTGCATCTTCTCTCTTCTTTGGGAAGGAGAACTTATCATGCTGGAAGTATAGGAGCAGATGATATAGGTACGAGGTGTATCTAAATACCCTTTCTCTTGATAAATTCATCAATTGATCATGCATCTTATCTGATATGTATGTGGCATAATCATAGTGGATTGGCTTCTTTCCTGGGGAAAACATAAGCATCATTTGTAGAACAGTTTCATCCACATACTCCACTGAATCATATCCCAGGATGGGACTGATCATGTCAACAAGGTCTAAGCCCAACTGGTTGAGGTAGAGATAATGGATGGGAGGAATTTGCACAGTATCAGCTTTGATGAAAATCTGATTAAGCTTTGTGATTTGTGCCTCTGTTATCCTGGCTCCCTGTACTATTAAATCAGCTAATGATAGAGGAACCAAATTTTGATCTGTCTGGAACTGCAACATCTCCCTGATGGCTTCAGGGGTAATGAGGAACAGAATTGAGCCTGAAGAGTCCAGCACTGCCCTCTGGGATGCATCATAGTGGTCAGCAACTAAGTGTACAAGCTCAGGGAATTGATTAACCTGAGGAAGCTTGAATATTGGAAGGAATGAATCCCAAATTCCCAGGATGTCTGTCCCCCTCTCATGTTTGATCTTTATCTCATTTAGGATTTGCAAATGGAACCTGCTTTTGCTCAACATCTCCTCTGATATCTTGTAGTCCAAGTCTGCTAATTCCCTGGTGTCCAATGTTCTATTAGGGACATTCAGGGGAGCCACATTGAGGGCTATAGGAGCTACAGGGGGGTCCATGACTCTTCTTTAGGATTTCTGCTTGCTCAAGGACTGGGTTACTATGCAGAGTAACACCAACAAGGTTTCTTTGCAGAGAATGTTGGTTTTGCAAGTGAAAGGTGGAAGTAAGGCTGCAGCAGTTGAAATACTGCCTCTGTGTGATTAGGTGGGTGGCGGAAATGTTCAGAGGATGCTCTTTTGTGGTGTATTTATCTCCTGCCGGTGACGGGTTCACGATTGCGCGAACCAGTGACAGTTTTGTTTCGAATTGCCTACAATTGGCTTGACAGTAGCTTAGTGACGGCTCTGGTTCAATTTAAATGTCAACTTGATGGTATTTAACGGTGAAATTGGAGTCTTAAGGTCTGTTACTCATTGACATGCGAAATGCAGTGAAAATGGAGTTTCAGAGCTCAAATGAGGAATACCTGTAGATTTGGGTCGGTCAGAGCTTGTTGGCGCTGAGGAAATTGACGTTCCGGTGGTTAGGAAACTCTTTTCCGCGGCTGGTGCAGGTTTAAACGTAGTTTTGCATGCAGAACACAACAACGACGAATGCACAAAAATGGTAAAAAACACGAATTTTTGGCTAAAATAGACCTTTTGGTGCTTTTGGCGCGAATCCGTGCTGACGTCAGCATGACGTCATTGGTGGGGTCAAGGTCGGATGACGTCATGCTGACGTCATCGGGTGACGTGGCGGGGTCTGGTTGGTCCACAGGGGCAGTGACATGGCAGGACAGGTGGACCAATGGCAGGGCAAGAGGCTGACGGGACAGCGTACCTGGGTGACGGAGCGATGACATGTTGCTGACGCGGCGAGGATGTAAGCGAGCGGGATGAGGAAACCGGAAACCGGCAGTGGTTTCGTATCGCACCGCTTCCGGTACGGGGGCGGTATTTGCAGTTGTACCTCCGACGCATTGTGGTGAGGGCGCGTGGCAGCGGAGTGACGTACTCAAAATACGGACGTCGGGAGATAAGTTTCGGGCAACGGATGAGCTCCGACGTCATGGTGACCGTTAGATCTGCAGAGGTTAATCGGACGGTGGTCGGATGACTGACGTGACAGGGGGATAGTACATATAACTGTCGGACGTCGGAAGGACTCCGACGCATTCAGGGCCGTCGGATCTGGAGGGCCTGATCTAACGGTCATCGGGGAGGTGACATGGGCAGTGTATACGGAAGCGGGCGGAGGCAATAAAACATGTTTTTGAACGATTTTCCAATGTATTTCCAAAAAACAAATTATGTGCGCCAACCTTGGTTATAGAGCGGAAAGAGGGTTTTATAGTTTTTTACTCTTTGAAGCGGGTAAAGGTGGAATTTAAGCCCTTTAGGGGTTTTTTATGTGCAAAAGGGGTAAAAATAGAGGAATCAGCTCATGAAGGGGAAGGGGTAGTTGGCATAGGTTCATCAACATGACCTGGTGTCATTTGATCCCTGACTCGAGACTTTATTGGCTATAATGCCAAGGGGGTGGGTATTTATAAGATTTTGGGGTTTATACACCTTGGTGTTAGTAATATTAGGGAAAAAAAGGTGATATAAGGGATTTATATAATAGGGTTAGTGTTAGCATGGAGTAGGGGGTAAGTGGAGGAGGAAACCATTAAGTTTATGTGAAACAAACTTGGTTTTAAGAGTAGATCAAAATGAAAAGATTTTTAGACAAGAAATGTGGCTTCTAAAGATTAAGAACCACCATGAAACCTTAGTATTTTCCATGAATCTAAGCTGATGGGGGAATGTTAGAAATGAAATTGGAGGGGAAATGAGGGAAATTAGTCATGCTTCCTGCTGTAACCTTTTGCTTTGATGCCCACCATCACTGTTCTTGCAATGATGGGGATAACCTTTCTGCAACCCCAACTACCTACCCAGCTACTTACCTAGCATTTTTATTTCTTCTTGGAGGGTGCACTTGGACTTGCAGACCCTTATTTGCCTTTTCTTTTCTTTGGCTTTTTCTTTTGCTTTCTCTATCTACTTCTACCCTTATCTCTTCCAAGGTCCCAGATTAAGCTGTTGGGAACCTTTTCTTCTCTACCTAAACTAGCTTGTCTGCCAAGATTCAGCTGTTTGGACAGACTTCTTTCTCTATTCTATAGCATAAAATTGAACACATGGCATGATCCAGATTAAACTGTTGGATCATCCATCAAAAATTTGAAAATAAGGTCATCAACATTGAAACACTTTACACACCTTCTTGTTCTCTCGGAAATATGGGATCTTTGTGAACTCAAAGCAGAGCATATTTGGACTTTCTCTTGCCAATCATGAGATATGAAACCTATTGGTATAGGTATCCAACACCTTAATGGCTTTAATTTTGCTAGGGTCTACCTTAACTCCTTCATGAGATACAATATGACCCAAATATTCCACCTCCTGGACTCCAAAGAAACATTTAGATCTTTTTGCATATAATTGTTTCTCCTCCAATAGTTGTAGCACCCTGTCAACATGTTCAACATGATCCTTCCAAGACTTGTTGTAGATTAGTATATCATCAAAAAATACTAACACAAATTTTCTAAGGAATGGTTTGAAAATTGAATTCATCAAACCTTGAAATGTTGAAGGTGCATTGGTAAGGCCAAAAGGCATGACCAAAAATTCATAATGACCCTCATGAGTTCTAAATGTCGTTTTCGGAATGTCTTCAATCTTCATTCTGATTTGATGATATCCCGAACGAAGATCCAACTTGGTGAAGTAAATTGATCCATGAAATTCATCCAGTAATTCATCAATAACAGGAATGGGGAACTTATCTTTAATAGTGAGCTTGTTGAGCTCCCTATAATACGGACACATGCGCCATGATCCATCCTTCTTGTGCACCAATACTATTGGAGCTGAGAAAGAACTTTGACTCGGTTGAATTATACCAGCCTCTAGCATTTCTGCAACCATACGTTCAATTTCACTTTTTTGGACATAGGGATATCTGTACGGCCTGATGTTTGGAGGAACACTTCCTGGAATCAGATGAATAACATGATCATGATCACGCATAGGTGGGAGACCTTTTGGAGTCTCAAATACCTTGGAATGATTGTCCAGGACTTTTTGGAGATCTGGAGAAATAGATGATTCCAATGTGGAAACATCTAGCGAACATAATTGTGCAATTACACCTCTTTGCTCCTTTTTTAGAAGCTTTGTCATGCCATTAGAGCTGATTATCTTTCCCGGTTTCCCTGCAATACCCTTTAATTCAACTTCCTTTCCTTCTGTAGAAAATTTGATGAAAAGTTCTTGAAAATTAAAAGCTATTGTACCCAAGGATTGTAGCCATTGGACTCCTAATACAACATCAACACCTCCCATTAGAATGGAAAGCATTGGGCTAGTCAATACATATTCTCCCATGGATAGCTTGATATTATGGCACTTTCCAGAGCAATTTATTGTTCCTCCATTTGCAATCATCACTTGACACTCTGGTGCTAGATATAGGAAGCAATTCAATTCTTTTGCTACCCTACAATGAATAAAATTGTGGGTGCTTCCTGAATCAATCAACACTATTACCTTTTTCTTCTTGATTTGTCCTTCTATCTTGATGGTTTGAGGAGTGGTAATTCCCGCCAATGCATTACAAGATATGGTCGGATTTATTTGTTCTTCATCTAGGCTTTGTTCCTGGAGTATATCTTCTTCTTTTGACCTTTCTTGCTCCTTTTCTTCTTCCTCTTCACAATCTATGTAGAATAATTTATTCTAAGCACACTTATGACCTTTAGTGTATTTGCTATCACAACTGTAACAAAGCCCTTTTGCTCTTTTTTCTTCCAATTGTTGTGGTGTCAACCTTATAGGTTGTGGAAGACTAGGGGAAACAACACTTCCGTCTTTATAGTTGTGAGTGGTATGCTTCCTGGTTGCCATAATTTTGCTTTCCATTTTTCTTGCTAACCTGAATGCCTTCTCTAATGAATCATGTTCTCAAAGGCGAACATCATGTTGGATATTATCCTTTAAAGACCCTATGAACACGTCAATCCTATACTCCTCTGGAATATCTTTTACCCTTATGTTCAATTTTTGGAACTCCTCAATGTGCTCCATTACTGAACCCTTTTGTTTGAGACTTATCAATTGGCTAAAAAAAGTGTTGCTTTTTGTATCTTCATAATGTGCTATCAATTCTTCCGTAAAAATTGCCCAAGTGATAAATTGTTTACGAGAGCAAAGCCATTGATACTATACAAACTGATTTGGTTCCAAATATACAGTTGTCATACGTACCTTTTGTGCGTTTTGCACATTATTGAGATCGAAGAATTGCTCCATCTGTAATATCCATGTGGCGGGATCCTTGCCATCAAACTTCCTCATATCAATTTTTGGAATATGGTGATTCTTTGATCCAACATTAGCGTCTATGTAATCATGATTAACATTTATTTTGTTCTCATCATGAGTTTCCTTTACTACCTTTTCACCATTAGTGACCCTTTCTTGTAGCAACTTCTTCAATTCTTCCATGTCTGTCTTCAAATCTATCTTCAAATCTGCCATGTCTCTCTTCAAATATGTCTTCGAATCATCCATCTTAGCTTCCATGCCCTTTATCTTAGATTCCACGCCATTTATCTTAGATTCCACGCCACTTATCTTAGCTTCTGTTAGCTTTTGTGAGCGTGACATTGGTTGCACTTGTTCTTGTAATTTTGATATATCATGTGGCATTTCTTCCTCTTCTTCATGAGTCATGCTAGAGCTTTCAGGTTCCTTACTAGGTGTTTGCATTTTCTTTCCTCGGGGCATCAGTTACCGATAATAATGCTTTACTATGCCCTTTGAATTCTGTTAAACCAAGCTTACACAAAAATTTAAAAAAAAAAACTACACACCTTTTTTTCACTTTATAGAAGTCTGATATTGAATCTGATGTATCTCTGTAATTTCTGATCATCCAGTTCTGAAATTTCTACCTGTAGTATCCTTCTGCATCCTCTTTCCAATGCCAGAAGTCTGAGCCAAATTGGATTCTTCAAGGAAGAGTTATGTGAAATCTCCCACAGTGACTTGCTTTTAGACTGGTTCATTAGAGCGAACTTGTACGATGTGCCACGAGTCACTGTTTCAACCTTTGAATCTAAAACACACACACAAGAAACTACAGTTTGTCCTCTTTCTGTACCTTCTTACGAAATTTCAGTCCGATCCCTAGAGAGAAAGTTATGACGATTTTCCCCAGGTCACCTGTTTTGAATGTAATTCAGGAGTTTGCAAAAAGACCAACTTTCTCAGATCATATCTCCACAAATATCGCGTGAAAAGATCTCAAATTCGGACCCAAGGTTCAGCGTGATTTCTTCTCAAATGGGTTTTTTTTGCGACTTTTGAAACGTCACAGAAAAAAAGTTATAGCGAAAATTCCATGATGACCTGTTTGGAGCAGCGAAACCCTAGAATCCAAAGCTCTGATACCAAATGTTATGAAACCAGCTCAAGAAAAGATAGAAAAGATAGATCAGCGCCTTAGAATTCAGCCTCTTTGAGGGGGCAACCTCCTTTACATTACATAAATGAACAATTCTTCGATGATACAAATGACAAAACCTCCTTTCTATATATAGGAGTCTAAGGAGTCATAATATAATCCAGCCGACCTAACAATAATAATATAAAGCCACAAAAATAACAATAGAGGGATTCTATGGGGCACAGAAATAACAATATGGGGGTAATAGGGGCACAACAATATAAATAAGGGGTATAACTACAATAGTAATGGGGTAATCACTAGTATTATAGGGACCCAACAGGTCCAAACATATCATTGTGCACTCTAATATCCCTTTCCCCCTTTTAATACCACAGGGGAAACTCACCCGATTTTGCTTCTCGTGTACACAATGTTCACTCAAATTTAAATCTAGAGAGAAATTAAACATACCTTCTACCATACGATTACCATGCAATATTCGAAGGCCCTTCTCTCCAATATGTCCAAGCCTTTGTTGCCACAACATGGCATTTTCTCTAGAGACCACTAGATTTTCTCCTCCACTTTTAGGAACCACAGAACTATTGCACCCATCAATAATAGTGCTACTTAGAATCTTTTAAAAATTTCCAATCCGAACTCCACGCATCAATATTAGTGCTCCCTGAACCATCTTGCAGGTATCTTCCTCGAACACTATTTTTAAACCTGCATCATCCATATTGGTTATAGAAATCAGGTTTCTGGCCAATGTAGGAATATGTAGAAGACTAGGAAGTGTTCTAATCCTTCCACCTTGTAAATTTAACTTGTTTTTTTCATGTTCGATAATTTTGGCCTTCCTGTCATCCCCTAAGAACACATCACCACCATCATATTTCTCATACTTGCAGAACCACTCTTTATGGAGAGTGAAGTGATAGTATGCACCTGAGTCGATCAACCATGCCTCATGATATACATGTGTACTTAAAGAAGAATCCAAGTACACATCCCCACCTTCATCTGAGATGGTTTTCGCCTCTAAAAAAGGAGCATAATCATATCTCTTTCCTTTTCAAGAGCTTTAGATCTACAATACTTTTTGTAGTTCCCTTCCTTTCTGCATTTCCAGCACACCTTTACAGGTTTTCCTAGAGATTTATGTCTCCCACTCGAGGACTTATTTTTGTTTCTATTATAGGACCGTCCTCGTACAGACAAGGCATATTAATTCTGGCTCTCCATATTTTTCCATCTCATCTCCTCTGACATTAAGGATAAGACTATTTCATCAAACTTCAAGGTAGTTATATTGCTACCTATTGCAACAACTAGACTATCCCACCAATCTAGTAGAGAACACAACAAACTAGTGCACTTACCTTCATCTGAAATTTAATATCAATAGATAACAACTGGCTTACCACTATATTAAAGGAATTCAGATGCTCTGTCACCGAGTTTCTGTCCTTCATCCTTAGGTTATACAACATTTTTCGTGGGAAAAACAATGTTCACTAGAGACTTAGATTGGTATAAGGTCCCTAACTTGATGCACAAATCCTTCGTCGTTGTTGCCCCTGATAAATTCAACAATATTGAATCTAATAGACAAAATCTTATTATGCTCTTTGCCTTCGGATATAATTTCGTCCAGTCCTTTGTTGACATTCCTATTGGTGTCGTGCCTGGATCTACAACAATCCATTAATCTCGATCCACCAACAAATCCTCCATCTTGAGCTTCAACAACTCAAAACTATGACCATTAAATTTACCGATCTCTACCTTTCCAATGTTTGCCATCTTCTTTCATTGCAAGAATTGATCCTGAAGATCTCCCATTGAACTGGGTCTACCATAGGCATGAGCAAAACCCCTCAACAACAAAGGAATCCCCTTGAAGCCAAAACAACTCTAATACTATATGTAGGTTTTAACCATGTACATAAATTACCTATAAACTAATTCGTAAAACAAAAAATATATAATGGCGAGAACATAAAACAAATATACTTAGATATTTTTCCTTGGATCCCACAATCGGGACTACCAGATTGATTTTTTCATTATATTCCTTTCAATGTTACAATACATATATATATATATATATATATGTTGAAGCATTTATAAACCCCAATAATCTAACCCTGGATTAGAACATAATCCTAGTTCCCTTGACTGGATCTACAAAATACTATGGGCAGAAAACCATCATGCCCAAAACCATATGCAAACCCCATGCATAAAACCATGGGTAGATTCACCCAACTATTATTGGGTCCAGATAAAAAAAGAAAATCCCAGGGCATTGTCCCAGACCCCATGCAGGGGAGCTACCACCCTCTCGCTATGCTCGACGCAACATAAAATGTGTGGAACTAGTTGTGGAAATAATATGACACACACCCAACATGTTGTCGATGAGAATGTCATAAAAAAACACTAGGACACATTTTCTAAGATACAGTTTCTGAAGGTGGTTCATGAGACTCTAAAAATTGGATGGGGCATTACGGAGACCAAATGGCATGAATAGGAATTCATAATGGCCTTCATGAGTTCATAAGTTTATATTTGGAATGTCAACTTCCTTCATTTGTATTTGGTGATATTCTGAGCGGAGGTCCAACTTGGTAAAAAAATTGGCACCATGCAGTTCATCAAGCAGATCATCAACTACTGGGATAGGAAATTTGTCCTTGATAGTGAGCTTGTTAAGGGCCCTAAAGTTTAGACACATGCAGAATTCACCATCTTTCTTTAGAACCATGACCACCAAATATCAATAAGGGCTAGTGCTGGGACGAATAACATCGACTTCGAGGAGTTCCATGATGATTCTTTTAATTTCATTCTTTTTGGGTAAAAGGATATCAATAGGGGCAGATATTTGGTGGCTGGGTACCTGGTAGCAAAGGGATGCTATGATCATGTTCACCTAGAGAGGGTGGGAGCTCCTTAGGTTTGTTGAAGACCCGCTGGTGGCGATTTAATACTTTTTGCATCTCAGGATGAATGAGAGGAGGATTGGATTCAATGGTATGAATTGCATTAAATTTTGATGCTATCCCATGATGGCCCTTTTTTAAAAGCTTCTCCATTCAATGCGAGCTGATGATAGTAGGAGCACCTGCCTAGAGTCCCCTTAGTGTATGACTGTGTCCATTCTACTTAAAGCTCATATATAACTCCTGTAATTCCATTATGATAGGGCCCAATTTGCGGAGCGATTCGGCACCAAGGACAATGTCATATTCGCCCATTTCAATGGAAAACATATGGGTTTTGAGGTGCTAATCCCCCATTTGAAGATTAATATTTTAATAACGACCTTCACATTTCACGATTCCCCCATTAGCAATAAAGACTTGGAAATTAGATACCACCTGAAAAAAACAATGAACTTCTTCTCGTACTTTCTTATGGACAAAATTATGTGGGTTGCCACTATTAATCAACACCACTATTGGTCGATGTTTAATAAAACCTCGAATTTTGAGATTATGAGGAGAAGAAATGTCGGCCAAGGCATGGAGCGAGACAACCGGCTCAATTGGCATAGCTGGAGTATTAGTATCTAGGGTTGTTAGGCGCTCACCCTCTTCATCGATGGAGTTGTTTTTAGGAGTGTAAATTTGAAATAATTTTGGTTCCTTGCATTTATGTCATGGGGAGTATTTGTCATCACAATAGTAGCAGATTCCTTATTTCCTTCTTTCAACCATTTCTGTCAACGACACTTTTTGAACCTTAAGTTTTTGGGAGGGGCCCATAGTCGGGGTGGGACATGCCCATGTGATAAAATTTGGATGATTATATTGGGCATTTAAAGCAAATTCTACCTCTAATGCCTTGTTGCATTCTTCCAACCAAGTGATGGGTGATGTATTCTGACATGGGCTTGGATAGCTTCCTTTAAGCCAGTGATGAAACATTCCATGTAAAAGGAATCTCCTAGTCCTTCAGTTTAGATGGCAAATTATTCAAAGGTTGCAATGTAGTCCCTTATAGTACATGTATGTATGAGCTTAGCAAGATGACCTAGAAAGTGAGATTCTTGATCAAAGCGGTCACAAATGGCTTTCGAGAGCATGTTCCAAGTTGGATTCCCTAGATAATATTTCTGATGTCGCTTCCACCGCTCTTGGTCTAAGTAAAGTGCTCCTAGATGTAGTTTGGTTTCCTCTTCCGAGATATTGTTAGAGCCATCAAATTTGTACATGCCCAACTTAGGTGTCCAGTGGCTTGAGTATTGGTGACCTCTACGGAAATGAATGTGATTATTGGATTCTCCTTCTACATGTGCATCAAAAGTATGTTCTTCCCTTATGGGTTCACGAGGTGGATGCAAGGCACTCAATGCATTTGTGAGTTTTTCAACTGATCCCTGGATGCCATCGAATTTTTTCTAAAGAGCTTTGACTCTCTCCATTTCCTTCTCCACAGCCATAACTAGAGACTTGGTACCGTACATACACTAGCTTTGATAAAATTTTGATCTTATTTAAGAGTATTATGGTTGTAAAGAGGGAAAGATCAGGAGTTTAGTGATCTTGGTCACTTGAAGTCACGTCAGGAAAAACTTGGGACTGCACGAAAAGTGGGGGCTTACAAGTGAATGGTACCACTGTAATCAACTCGTTGTCTTGAATCTTATGGGCTAGGTCTCTTGCAAGTGTCCCGTGATGGCCCCAATTTTTTTTTTTAACTCTGAGCTGATCAATACTGCAGTGGTTGAAATACATAATACTTTATAATACTAAATATCCTGTGAAAATTGGGCCTAGAGTCTAGTATTCGAAACCCCAAAAATTTGGCATTGCAAAAGGTGATACAAAAATTGGATCTGAACTATGGCAGTGTTGTAGCGGCTGCAACACCCTCCAAAATTTTGGCTTGCACTAAAATTTTGGAGCCTTCCTTGGTCTTCCCTTTGATTGTTGCAAACACTTAAGCTCATTTCATGAGCTTTCCTAAATTCCTCTGACCCCTTTTTCTTATTGGATTAACTATCGTCTTTTTCTCATGTTTGAATGATATGACATGTTTGTGAACCATTTTTGGTGGTTTCAGAGGTTGGTCTTTGTGTATTAGAGTTTTCCTAGCTATTTAAACACCTGTCACACTCATACATAAAGTTTTGAGCACTGTTGCACAAGTGTCGTCACGGTTGTCCCAAAGTCTATCTCAAGTGTTTCACTTGTCGCTTCTTGTTATGAGATAGTCACACAAAGGGAAATGATTTCTTGTTGCTCCAGTGGTCTATGTTGTCGTGTCGTCGAAGGATGTTAAGTGTGTGATCACAAGTTAAAGTTCATCGCAAGTTTATCCCCCTCCCAAACTTAGCCACTTTTCCAAAAATATTCTCGACTGAGTAACCTAGATGAACAAGACCCTGATTGAACTACACACTGCATAGTCTCTGCCCTCAGTGTTGTGACCTTACTGCCTAGAACTGCATAGTGCATAGTCACTATCCTCCAGGGCAGTTTCATTGTGCAATTCTAGTGTGCAACAACCTTCCTCAACCTCCAGAATTACGTAGAAGCCCCTACCAGTCCAATTTGAACTACGCACATCACAATTCTACTCCTAAATATCTTCCCCTTGCATGATAGGACCTCGCAATGCATAGAGAACCCAACCTCCATTGGCCTCCACAACTGTGCAAAGGTGTAACCTAGTTTCCTTCCTCATTTAGAGCTCACTGACCTCAATAATTGTGCATATTTGTCTTCCAATTATTTATGTTGCCCAGTCCTCCTTGCCTCTCAAACCTGTGCAGATATGTCTCCCAGGGTCCCATCCCACATTAGCCATTGTCTTCTTGAATTGTGCAATCCTGACTCCTAGTGGCCACTGCGCAATTTTTCTCCCCAGTGAGGATTGTGTTCAGAATTTCCTCAGTCTCAATGATTAACCCCTCTCTCTGTCACCTAGAACTAGACAATGCGCAGTTGTTGGGCCCTCTCTCCCAGCCTGTCACTAGTCTTGGGCTCAGTTCATGGAATCTATGAATGCACAATCTTAGATTAAGGAGTTTGTGGATTGATGTCGTTTCGTCATGAGTGAAGTGCAGGAACATGTACACGGTCAAATCATGGTGAGATGATGGAGAAGGAGAAAAAGGATGAAGCATGCCTAAAGACTCACTTGTAGCCGCATGGACGAATGATCCTATGAAGATAAAGAAAAAGGAACAAAAGTGTGCAAGAACCTTCCAAGACCAAAGATCATTGAAGACCCCACATCATCAAGCTATGTGGAGGAGAAGAGAAAACACATCCAGGAACACATCTATCACTCATCAACATTACAAAATATACAACTGACATGCATTCATGACAAACGTGTCCCAACAACAGCATCATCAACCTTCACATGGAAGCATCACTACAACCATGATCAACACCATGAAAATGCAACAAGCACATGGACTACAAGGATAAGGAACACATATGGAAGCGACATGTATGCATAAAAGAGAGCACAACCCGCTCTGATACCGCTCTGTAACACCCTACTCCCACATATACCAAAGTAACCACCCACCCAGGGTAAACATGTCACAAGAAGTTACTATGATATGATTTGAATCCCTATGTGTCAGTTAAGGAAGTGGAACCAACAAAATACATCACACAGACCTTCCACATCAACAACAAACTCCCAGGAGCCATCCCAACACTGTAGGAAGGCTGGAAAGACTGACACTAACACCAACCACTCAGGTAACCAACCCCTGAGACCAACTAAAGTTTTAGTGCATCAAACCCATCTACGCTCCCTTGATATGGACAAGGGTGCATCGGGAGGCTCTAGATTCTCCCACAACAATAGAAAGGGAGCTTCTGGGGACCTTTTTCCCCAGTTTTGTGCCTACGTTTCCAGGATTTGAGCCACTTTTTCAGGCCCATAGCCCAGGTCACTGCTCAGAACCAATGACACCTTTAGGAATGAAGTTTCACAATGGAACAAAGGTACATATGAAAAAACATCAACAAGGACTAAACTTGACCCCTACTAGCCATGACTGGAATTTCATCAAACATATCACAAATATGAAATCTACAGGTCTTAACAATAGAGTTGAGCATATGGGTCTCATACTTATCTGAGATTCTCTATGAGTCATTGTTTCGTTATCACATTAGCTGCATTATCATCTATTAGGCCATAGATACATTGTTCATTCAATTACAAGCAAACACACGATGAGATCCATACATATCCACTATCATAATACACGTGCATAACCAACATAATAACAACAAAAATACCAAGGAAACAACAACCATATAATCTACATATAAATCAGTAGAATACTCATGAATTAACAAGGAGAAACAACCTCATATTAATGATGCAAAAGCCAACCCAATATGGGACTATCACATTCCACCTGACCATAGATTGGTTGAGCCAAGTCTCTCTTCATCCAATCACCCCTGTCCCATATTCCAAGCATGAATGTGGAATCTCATGAAACAAATCAGGCACAACCAAACCAGGGCTTCTAGAGGCCATACAACCTTAAGCCATCAAACAGTGATTCCTCCTCATGGTCGGACATCACAAACCATCACTAGATTGGTCTCTACCCAAGCCTTCCAGGGCTCCAGAGAATTTGTTCCAACCAAGGCTTCCAGGACTAGTAACTCAACCCACAACAGTTGTTGAACTTTAGATCATTTTTCCAACCAAGGCTCCAGGACTAGTAACTCAACCCACAACTATTACAGGGCTCCAAAGCATTTTTCCAACCAAGGCTCCAAGATTAGTAACTCAACCCACCAAGGGCTCTAGAGTGTTTTTCCAACCAAGGCTCCAAGAATAATAAATCAACCCTAGATGTTACAAGGCTCCAAAGTGTTTGTCCAACCAAGGCTCTAGGACTAGTAACTCAACCCAAGCCATTACAGGGTTTCCAGAGCATTTTTCCAGCCAAGGCTCTAGGAACTGATAACTCAACCCAAGCTAAAGGAAACATGAGCACCAACCAGAAAAAAACAAAGAAATGAACTCACAACACCATGGCTATCTAGGAAATGGAAAGGATAGGAAAAACCACTTTCAATCCAGGCAATCCTCCATGCCAGTGATAGACCATAACCAAGAAATCACATGCATGTGCCATGCATGCCAAAACTAGTAGGAAATCATGCATGTAACTCGATACCTGCAAGCAAAACCCATTATAGCTGCTGATTTCGATGCCCTTTTGAGATTTCTCACTTTTCCTTTGACTTCTTGCTCCAAATTCCAAGTATGCCACACTCCTCCAAGAGTTCTCCAAGAAAACTCTAAGTGTCCAAGAGTATGAGAGAGAGAGAGAGAGAATAGAGGAGAGCTCCACCAAAACCTTTCAAAAAAAGATTTCCAACTTATCCTCATTTTTTATTTTTATTTTTATAAATGAGGCCTCTGTTTTCTTCAATTTCCATTATTTTCCTTCAATTTCCTCCTCACATGAAACCGGTGAGCTTTCACCTTCTTTTCTCCTAATTTCCTTTATTTTCATAAATAAAATGCCAATAAATGCCACTTTTCATTTCCAAAGCCTTTGCCCTTTCCCTTACCAATTTCCTTAGCCATAATAAAATGAAGTGATAACCCACCAGGATTTTTTTGCCCACCATTCAGCTTGGAATACATGTTGCATGACCTTGGTCTTATTTTTTTAACATGGATTTTTAACCAAGGTTATTACAAGATCTGCTTTTCACTTCCACTCACTATTTTAGTTTATTCAATGTTATTTATTAGGATGCCACTAATTTTGGTGTTTCTTTTATTGGTAAAATACATTCGATGTTAAATTTGGTGCTAAATAGGGCCAACTTTAACAGTGGCTAATATGCCCAGTTTAACCTCTTCTATGTGGAAAAACAAAAACTTCACCATAACAAAACTACAACCACTCAAAAACTTCCATGTGGAAAAGATATTAAGGAAATGAAAATATGAGTAAACCCTATATGGGTAGGAAATGAACCAATCAAAAGATTTCACATGGGCATGGGGCCCAAACATAAAGTGTTGCATAATAAATTCCTTCCCTTTGAAAATGAGTTAAGAATTTGGGGTCGGAATTGAATGAGAGTTAACCATATTTATTAGTATTGTAAGGGTTTTACTCTAACCTCTATATTTAGGGATACGTAGGATTTAGTGAGTTAGTGTACAAGGCTATCCTCTTTGAAGAAAGACTACTAAGTAGTTGGTGTTGTAGAAATTATGATGTAGATTTGAAACTGCTCATGAAATTTTCTAAATCACAAGACTCGAAGCTACTCTACTGCTCTACAGACATTAATTCCCAATCTAGAACACAAATCAGTGACATGCAGAAAGAAAACACCACACATGCACAAAATTTTTTCTAGGGGAAAGAAACTGCTCAAAACCACTTCCTATATGTATTGCATTAATCAAAGAATAGAGATGAATACATATGCTTTCTCAAGCCTGAGCACAACCTACAAGTGTATAGTCTATCTCTTTGTTTGACTGACTCAATCTCGCCAACACTTAACCAATTTTTAATTCCTCCAAGATCCTTTTTCCTTGCGATGTTCCTTGAGGAAATTAGCCCCTATTATTTAGGAAATTCCCTCTATTGGATTGCACAATTCCTCTAGGCTCCTCCTATGACTGCATGTGCCACCTATACACATGGGAATAGTCTACAACTCATAGTATAATGCCTTGGAATATCCATCTCAACTGGGTAACTTGAATTCTCTATATGGATCCGTTATTTTGGGTTGATTTATTAGTTAATTGGTTGATCACTGAGTGTGGTTGAAGTTACACTTCCACAACTTGACCTTCTAGTACTTCCTCTAATAGTTATAACTAGTTTAACTGACCATAACTCAATTTAACTGAAATAAATTGCTACAAATTAGCAACCAATCATACTGAACTAAAATCAAGCTTCCCCAACTCAAATTAACCGTGTTAGTTGAGTGACAAGTTCCATGTCACCTCAGTTAACTACCTCTAAGATTTCCGTTGAAATAGAAATTTAAATTTCTCTAGTTTGATCGAGGCAAAGTCAAACTAAAATTTTATTGTTGCATTTTCAACACTCCCTCTCAACAAGAAAGGGATTATCAGCCACCCCTATCCTACTCATGTGGAACTTGAACTTCCCTGTTGACAAGGCCTTGGTCAAAATGTTAGCATCTTTTTCCTCTGTCAGAATGTACTGCAACAACATTATCTACCTTTACACACAATCCTGTAAATGGTGATACTGGATATCTATATGCTTGGATTGAATGGGAAAAATAGGATTTTCAAAGAGCTTGATGCAACTTTTATTATCATAGTAGATCATTGTTGATTCCATCATCTGACCAAACAATCCAACAAGTATATTTCTCATCCATATCGCCTCACATGTTTCTTGACTGGAAGCCATGTACTCTGCTTCTGTTGAGATGAGTGCCACAAAGCTTTGTTTCCTACCATACTAAGAAAAAAAATTGGACCCAACACTGAAAATTCCTCCTAATGTACTCTTCTGTTTTGATGGACTCCCTGCCCAATCTGCATCTGTGAAGCCACATAGTGTCACTCCCTCTATTTGTCTGTACCATAGTCCAAACTGGGTAGTGCCTTTGAGGTACCGTAGAACATGCATAGCTTCCCTCCAAAATAATTTGGTTGTCCTAACCATAGCTTGGCTCAACTAGTTGACTACATAAAACATATCTCGTAGTGTGTTCACAAGATACATTAGTGAACCCACCAATTGCCAATAAATAGTAGCATGCACTTCCTCACCTAAAGTGGCATCCTCTTTCCTCCAGTTGGTCACTTGAGGTGTCTCCATGGGTTTTCATTTGTCCACGCGGAACCTCTGAAGTATCTCGTTGGCATAATTTACCTGAGAGACAAACAATTCCCCATCACCTTTCCATACTTCCAATCCGAGGAAGTAGTACATGTGACCCATGTCCTTCATTTCAAACTCTCTTGCAAGGTCCTCCTTGCAAGATATGATAAGATTCTCATCACCACTCAAAATCAAGCCATCAACATATAAGAAAATAATAAACAATTTACCTTCTACCAAAATATAATAGAGGTTTGCATCCATTTCACTTTTGGTGAAGCCCAAACCTATAAGATAGCTATCGATCTTGGTGTACCAAGCACGGGGTGCTTTCTTGAGACCGTACAAGACTTGCTTGAGTCTCCATACATGAGACTCTCGATCAAAAGTATCGAAGCCTTCTGGTTGCTTGATATACACCTACTCCTTAATAAATCCATTGAGGAATGTTGTTTTCACATCCATTTGGTGGATCTTCCACCCCATTTGTGCAATCGGAGAAACAATTGATCTGATGGATGAATACCTTGATATAGGAGAAAAGGTCTCCTCATATTCAATCCCTTCAACTTGAGAGTACCCCTTGGCCAAAAATCTGGCCTTGTACTTTTCTATCCTTCCATATGCTACATGCTTTACCTTGAAGATCCATGTCGAACCCATAATTGATTTTTCTACTGGACTTGGGACCACTTCCCAAACACTATTTATTACAATGGATTCATACTTCTCCACTATTGCATCAACCCATACAGGTTTCTCTAATGCTTCCTTGAAAGCGGATGGCTTAGTCTCTACAAGCTTAGTCATTAGATCCATGTAGCTAGTGTACCGATATGGTGACCTTGTCTTCTTGCATTGATTCGAAGGAGCACCCACATTCTCCATCACATCTGCATAAGTCTCTTAACTTCCCTGGTCCTTTTCATGCCTTCTATGGATGGTTCTTCTTCAGTGGCTGTCTCCACTCTCTGTGCCTCAATTTTTTGCTACTCCACAACTTCCTGAGGTTCCTCATTTGGATATAAGAGCTCCTCTTTTGGTGGCATCTGAAGCTCCCTCTCAAGAGAGAATCACATGGCTTTATCTTCATTAAATTTGACATCCATTTGCACAACTGTTATTCTGAGGGATGGGAAGTACACACAGTAGTTGTGGGGAGTTTCTGTGTAACCCACAAATACCCCCAATTCTGTTGTTAGCTCTAATTTCTTCCTTGATTATTTGGAGACATGGTAGTAAACAAAGGCTCCAAAAATCCTAAAGTGTGACACATTTGACTTTCTCCCAAAGAAAGCCTACTATAGTGTAATCATGCCAAGAATCCGATGAGGACTCATGTTCTGCAAATAGACTGTTGTGTTGCATGCATCGTCCCAGAAATGCAGAGGTAGGCCCTCATCATGCAACATCGCCCTCATTGCTCCTACAATGCTATGGTTCTTTCTCTCATCCACCCCATTTTGTTGTGGGTTGGTGGGTGTTATTAACTCTCGTTGAATGCCTTCTTTTGCACAATTTTTTTAAACTCGTTTGAGACGTACTCACCTCCATTATTTCTTCTTAGAGCCTTCACCTACTTGCCTGTTTCTTTCTCAACCAATGCCTTGACTTATAAGAACTCAGAGAATGTCTCATCATTCTTCCACATGAAGAAGATCTGACACTTCTGTGAGAAGGCATCAATAAAAATGACAAATATTTGTGCTTGGAAGTGGAGGCTGTCGAGAAAGGTCCACAGACATCAGAGCGGATCCTTTCAGGGACTGCATGTGTTTTCTTGTCCTGATCATGAAATGTGGCTATTGTGTACTTCCCCAGTGTAATTCCTTTACATACATCATGTTGCTCAAGTGCTCCTTTGGGGAGGTATGTGGTTATCTGTTGCATGATCTTTAAAGCGCCATGACGCAAATGGCCATGCCTTCTATACCAAAGTTCATTGACATTGTGGCTCTGCACCTTCTCTGCATTTGTGCTCAATGCAACACAATCCTCCACATCTAGCTTGTACAAGTGCTTCACACTAACCCCGATCTCCTTCACCTATCCCATGGCTATGTGTCTTAGGAAAGCCTTTCCTTTGTTGAAGATGACATCATAACCACGTTCTTCCAAAACTACAACAAAGACGAGATTTTCTTTAGGCTTGGAACATACATGACATCCTTGAGCCTAAGGGGTCATACTGACTCTGTCTAAAAGGTGGTTGTACTAATAATGGTCGTGCTATACCTTTCGTCATCCCCCATCTTAATCTGCATCTGCAAATATTTTTCCTCTAGGCCAATGAAAAATCTCTATTTCCTGTCATATGGAACGAGGCACCTGAGTCCAAGTACCACATGCTACCCATCCTTGTGCTGGCCATGCATGAAATGAGGACAAAGTCAAGCTCGAACTGTCTTCTTGTGTGGAAACTTCATGTCATAGTGCCCAAATTCATGACAGTGAAAGCACTTGATTCTGGACAAGTCTTTCTTCTTGCCCCCTTAACCAGGATTCTGGTTTGGATTAGGATTTGTTCCCTTTTCCCTTCTAATTGTCTTCTTGTGTGGAAACTTCATGTCATAGTGCCCAAATTCATGACAGTGAAAGCACTTGATTCTGGACAAGTCTTTCTTCTTGCCCCCTTAACCAGATTCTGGTTTGGATTAGGATTTGTTCCCTTTTCCCTTCTTTTCCTTTCTAGACAATGTTAATTTTTCTTCATCCTCACCCTTGGATGAAATCCCATATCTTTTATTCTTCCTTATTTCCCCCTGTACCAAGTTGGACCATAAGCGCTCCCAACTCAGTAGTTTCTCCCTCCCATCCACCAAATCTTGATAGTTATACCAGCTCTTGGGAAGGCCCATAATGGCTAGAGCTACCAAGTCTTATTCAGGGAAATTAACACCGACCCACCAAGTTCATCACAACACTGTGTAAACTTGCTCAGATACTATGGAATTGTGTCGTTATTTCACATATTGATACTTCAAAGTTTATCCTTGAGTGCCAGCTTTCTTTGGTCACTACTATTCTCGAACAATTCTGTTAGTGCTTTCCACATCGTGAACGAAGTTTCTTTTCCATGGAGATTTGAGACAATATGATCCCGTACTCCCTTTAAGATTATTCTCCTCCCCTTGGCTACATCTTTCTTCCACTGAGCAAGGTTCTGAGCATCAAATGCTTGAGGTTTTGCAACATTTGTGTTGATGTATTATAGCAACCCATTTTCATCCAATACTTCCTCCATGTCGTCCTTCCATGAAAAAAAATTGAGTTCTCTTCCAAGGCATACTCTAGCCTTAGTTCATTGAAATCCATCTTCTCACACCTGAAGAAAACCTGTAACACTGATCTCCAAAATTAAAACCTTTGAGACCCAACTTCAAATTTCTTGGTCTAGTGTGAATCATGCTTTCATACCATGTATAAATTATGATATATATTTGAAACTGCTCATGAAATTTGTTAAATCACAAGACTCAGAGCTACTCTACTTATCTACGGAAATTAATTCACAATCTAGAACACAAATCATTGACATGCAAAATGAAACATCACACATGGAAAAATATTTATCTAGGGGAAAGAAACTGCTCAAAGCCCCCTCCTATCTGTATTGCATTAATAAAATAATAGATACGAATATGTATGCTTTCTCAAGCGTGAGCATAATCCACAAGTGTATAGTCTATCTCTCTACCTCATTGACTGACTCTGGCCAACACTTAGCCAATTTTCAAGTCCTCCAAGCTTCTATTTCCTTGTGTTGTTCCCTAAGGAAATTAACCCCTATTATTTAGGAAATCATCTCAATTGTATTGCACAATTCCTCTAGGCTCTTCCTCTAACTGCATGCACCACATGTACACATGGGAATAGTCTACAAATGATAGTAAATTACCTTGGAATCTCCATCTCAATTGGGTAAATCGAATTCTCTGCATGAGTTAGTTATTTTGGGTTGATTGATTAGTTAACTCGTTGATCATTGAGTGTGGTTGAAGTTACACTTCCACAACTTGACCTTCCACTAGTTCCTCTAACAGTTAAAACTAGTTTAGCTGACCATAACTCAATTTAAGTGAAATAGATTGCTACAAATTAGAAATCAATCATACTGAACTAAAATCAAGATTCCCAACTCGAATTAACTGATTTAATTGAGTGACAAGTTCTGTGTCACCTCAGTTAACTACCTCCAATATTTCTGTTGAAATAGAAATTCATATTTTCTCTAGTTTGAAAAAGGCAAAGTCAAACTGAGATTTTCTTGCTGCATTTTCAATAGGTGTGTGCTTAATTAATGTAAAATGGCCATCCTTATGAAATAAGTTCCAACTAATAGTTGATATTCATTAATGTTGGGACCATTAGTGATTAGGGTTTGGGTGGTGAGAATTTATTTATCAAGGTAGGAATCTCTATAATGTTTTTTCAATTATTATCATTGTATTGGGTCTCTACATATTTGGGAGTTCCCCCCTTGAAGAGACACATAAACATTTCTCTTGTTTTATATTATCAATATAAGGATTCATATTTTGTAGGTTTAGTATTCATGTTCTTTTTATTTGGACATGACTTAAAATTTTAATAATTTTCTTTTTAACTATGAACATCTTTAGGAATTGATCTAAATATTTTTGTAGATGTTCACCGGAACAATTCGTCACAACAAATATGATAAAATACTATAATATTTACTACAAAAGTTAATGTCCTTTATACCCAAATGATTTAATTATGGTTTTTATGCTTGAATAAAAGAAATAGTTGAAATGCAAAAAATAGAGAACAAAAAACACACACACACACAACATCCACAAATAAACACAAGACTTACCCCGGTAACCCATACAAGAGAAAATATAGCTAGAAGGTAAGTCCATTGTGATTTCTTTTCTCTAGTATGGAAACATGAAAATTCTAAACAAGATACACTCTGTGGATTTACCTAAGACCTATGACCTGTAAGGCTGCTATAGAATATTATACCCTGTTATCTTGCTCTCTAACTTATCACTCCTATATGCTTTACTCAAGTATGGAAAAAATACAACATAGAACGGAACCCCTTCTCATCCTAGCAACATAATAGTTAACATTTCCTAGTAGCCATTTAGGGGTAAGGTTTTTACCTTTTCAACCTCAACTAGAGTTAGGGTTTTGGGCCTTCGATAATACTATTTAAATTCCACACATGGCTATCCCTATATGTATGAGTAACGATGGTTGACGTGGCACCCTCTTATACCACGGTGGTCAACATAATAGGTCAACATATGAGAGGCATTACTTTTGCATACAAGCTCTCGTTAACATGATTCTTGCATTGTTGGAAATAAGTCTAATTATATATCAATGCCAAGGGGTCCTAGCATATGCAAGACAAGTTTTGACCCCAGAAAATACCATTTGATACATCAAAATGACTCTATTACGCTTCAAAACCCAACTTTTCAAACTTAGACCTATTGTAAAAATGATCTTGCAAGTTGGTTCTCTAATTTTTTCCACTCTTAAACCATCAAGATAGATGAAAAACAATATAGTGATCTAATATGGATCATATCTCCTCATTTATGGAGGCCTTTGGTCCCAAAAATGTTTACTAAATGAGGTGAAGAAATTTTTTAGGCTGCCTTCTCATTGGATTACCATTTTTCTTTTCCTAAAAGTTGTCCTTTCAACCCAATTTGTTGAGGGTGATTTTGCCCCTACATTAGGGGAATTTTGAAGTCTAAAATGGGCCTCCTAAGAAAAATGTACAACAAAAATAAAAATTATAAGAACCAATAGGATTCAATATGATTATGTCAACCATGGGGGATGATTCACCATTTTTGGAGTAAAAAAGTAAAAAGATTAGAAAATAATAAAGTAATAAAACTAATTTTTCAACTCGTATTTTCAACTTATCTCCATAAGGTTTTGCTCAAATTTCAAGCGGGAATACTCATTGGATGAAAAATTTAATTCCTCTTCCAAGGAGTACTCATGTTGCATACTTTCAATGGACCCTTCTACACAAAAAATAAGAAATACATGAAAAAGCGTGATTGCAATCACGTTGAAAATACGAGTTGAAAAAATAGTTTTTCTTTTTTCCCTCTAAGATTTGATGATGTAATCTAATCTTATTTTATTATTTCCACTATTATTTTATAATTTCCTTAGGAGGCCCATTTTAGACCTCAAAATTCCCCTAATGATCTTGTAGTTTAGAAACTCTTCTAAAAATCATTTCATTTGCCCCACTTTGCCTAAGCATCTGGTGTTATGTCCTCTATGGAAGGTAGGAAGGCTCATAGAGTTTGAGGTTCTCCACATTCACTATTAAGTAAATTTTCATGTATGCAGGTGGACTATGTTTATCGGTGTTATCTCCCACATTTTCCAATATCTCAAAGACTATATAATAAACCCTTGATCTTCTTACCAGGACCATATAGTCTTTCTTTATTTAATTGTAACCCAACTCCATCTCCCACTCTGTGTGACTTTTCTATTATATGATGGTCATATTGAGTCTTGTACCTTTCCTATGACTTAGTTAATGTCTCTTATACTCACATATGGATTCTATAATGTTTCCAACACTTTTTTTTCCTCTCAATGCACCTCCTATGATTTCCTCTCCCACTCCTCCTTGTTTTTTGTTTACGACATCCAAGGTGAAGGTAGAAAATATCCAAAGCAAGCATCAAAAGGTGCATTTTTAGTATAAGTGTGGACTAATCTATTATAAGAGTGATGTATATAGATCATATTTTCATAACAAATCTACAAATGCTTCTGATTGTAACCCCTCAAAAGCTACACTAAATTCTCGTTGACTATTTCTATTTACCCATATGTGTGTATATGGAATGTTTAAGATCTCTTCAATTTAGTGTCCGTCTTCTCCCACAATATAGTCCAAAATCCACTAAGAAATATGGTATCCTTGTCTTAGATGATTCTCCTTGGTATCCTAAAGTGTGTCTATGCCTGTTCAAAGAACATGTTTTTTGCTTCTTGTTCTTTGATGGTATTTTTGCAGGGCATGAGGGTACAGGTAATAGATGGTATAGAACTTTACTCTTATTAGTGGGCTTGTTGTTACATCAAAGTATAAATCCTCTAATGTACAATGCTACATATTATTTCATTATGGGCTAATACACATACCTATGTAAGTTGGAATATAAATTTCCAACTTCAAAATGTGTTGCAACTTTGGAAGTGTGAACCTCTCATAAGTTGCAATATCGCACCTTTAGAAACAAAAATCTTGTCCAACCTATAGGGTAATCCATTTCAGAGATGATAGTCAATTTTTTTGTCACCACATTCTACATGACTCTAGCCCTATAGCTATTAAAACACCTTCTTGAATTCCTCATGTTCTATGTATGCCTCTCTATATGCATCATAGGAGAAAGGTTCCATGTGAACCAGAGTTCCCAAAATTGTCACTTTTGATGTGGATTCCCTTGAAAGAATGTCTTCCAACTTTTTTGTGTTTCTCTTTTTGTACTTGATGACTAGATGGAAATGTTGTAAATACCCCATCCACTCGTGATGTTTGGTCTAATATAGCTTTCTTTTGACCTATACATATTACAGTGGTTAGCGATCTATGTGGATAATGGTCCCCTTTCCTATTAGATGATTCTTCTACCTTTTAACAATTTTTACTAGGGCATAAAGTTCTTTGTCATAGGTAGGGTAGTTAATAATTCCCCATAAATATTTCAGAATAATAGTATTCAAGCTTTCCTCTTTGCATTAAAACTACTCCCATGACATACCCACTTACATATGTCTCTATTTCAAAAGTATTTTGCAAGTTTGATAAGGAGAGAATTGATGCTTGACTAATATTTATTTTCATCTCATCAAAATCCTTTTGATGATTCTTCTCACACTCGAAACTCCTTTTGCTAGTTGTTATGGTCTAGAGCAATGTAGCTACTGCTAAAATGAAGCTATGAACTTCTATACTATAGGGAAAATCTCAGGGGCTAATATTCATAGGTGGGATCATTTTCTATGCTTTTTGCCCAAAAATATTTTCCAATTTCCTTTTTTCTATAAATGATTTTCCCAAATTTTATAGAATAGAATTATTTCATCTTTAAATGTGTCAAAATTTTATAGAGACTATATAAAATCATTAGAAATTTTAATATTTTTATTAAAATATTACCAAACATTTTATATTTTTCATATTAGGGATTAGTATGACTCACCAAGGTTTCTAAACTTTTACATAAATTTTCATCATTAAATTTTCCTCATTTCGCAGGTACTATGCTACCCAAACAAAGCACATAACTTCAAAGACATTTGTAGGAACTAGCCATTTCATGATGACGTCCATATTTGTGGGATTTATCTTGAGCTTTCCTGCACTAATCAAATACCAAAATTGCACCAAAGAATATTGTATAAACTCACATATTTATGAGATCCATCTTTGTGGGATCTATCTTGAGCTTGCCTCCACTAATCACATACCAAAAATACACCAAAGAATAATTGACAAACTCACTTTTCTTGAGGTTAGACAGTATTCAATGCTTTTCCAAAGTCTCTAGCACCGGCATAAGATGTGAGTTGTGCTCCTCCCAGATAACATTATAAACAATTATATCACTCAAATAGACTATGGAAAATGAACCTAAATATGGACATAAACATCATTCATCAATATCATAAAGGTAGATGGTGCACTAATAAACCAAATGGCATGAACAACCATGCATACAAACATTGCCTTGTTTTGAAGGTAGTCTTATAGTTGCCTTGTTCTGTGATGCATACCTAGTGGTTCCCCATTTTGAGCTCCAATTTGGTGAAGTATTGTGTGTGCTACAATTGATCTAATAGATGACCGATCTTGAAAAGAGGGTATTGATTCTTGAGTCTAATATTGTTTAATGTTATGCAATCAATGCACATTTGCCAAGTCCCATCCTCCTTTGGTAAAATTATGATGAGTGACTCATAAGGTGAGGTGTTTGGTCAAATCACACACTGCTCTAACAACTACTACAATTGGTTCTTCACTTCATTTACTTCCATAATGGACTCTTTATAAGTTGACAATCACCATGGTATGTCTCAAAGGATCCACTACCCTTGAAACCACATCATGGAATCCACTACCTAACTTAGAATTTAAACTAATTCTATGCTTATTAGGTATCCAAATTATTTTTCTCAAGCCTATGAAGGCCTTGAAAATATTTCTCTACATAGTTGACATATTTTTTGCGGCAACCAGAGAGATTTCAACACTCAATTGGTCACATAGAGTGAGTTTCTACCAGTTTTATACATTGTATTGCAATGAAAAATCCACGGAAGATCTACCATGTGCATTAATGTAATCAAATATTTTACTCTCGGGAATTAACAAAAATGAGTCTACTTGGAATGCACGTGTACACACTATGTAAATGCCCACACATGCATATTGTATAAAGGATTTTGAAATATTTTGATTAGGAAGTCTACCAACTCGTCGATTAGGCTTTCTTGATGTAACACCTTCTCTAAATAGAATTAAGCCAACAAATGTTAAGGTCTTGGAAACACTATTGACGAGCCCACTCTTAATCGAAGGCATCCATTTCCTTGGAAACATATGATAAGTCGATTTATTATTGGACCCGTGCCTGATAAGTATATTACATAACGTTGTAACAACTTACTATTGAAAATAAGAGGTTGGGAATTATTTACGAATACATTGTCTTGGAAACATCTCATAAGTATTATGGGATAATATTAGGTCTGTTTAATAACTGCCAACACTGTTGGAAATATATTTTCAAGCTCTATAATTTATGTGGATGGATGATTCAAACATTAAAATACATATCATGAAAAGGAATGAAACCGCCAAACAATTCAATTTTATAATACAAAGCCAAAGCTATTAGCAAGACACCTAACAAGATCTTGGATTCACCATGTTAGGTATTCCCACTCTTGAAATGATATCACTCTTGAAGCATTAGAGGGCCAAGGGAATTGTGAGGGAAACTTTCTCCAAGCCTCCCAAGACAACTTCAATGGTTGCAAATAAAGAATTCATTGCTCTAGGCTGGTTGATGAAAAGGAAATGTTCAATATTGACTAGTCATGACTAATCAATCACGTAACACACATAGGAGAACCTGATTGATGTGGGATCGGTAATATATATTAGCAAAACCCTTATCCAGATGCCTCCATGTTGCTTGCTTTTGTGTAAGCACTGTGAGGTTTTGAAGTGAGATCGCCCCAAGCTTAGATGGGCCTCCTTAGTATTAGGAAAGAAGAGTAATGAACACACACTTCCTTATGAAAGAAGTGTCTTTTTAATGCATGTGCAGAATAAGTGTTGTGCGGGAGAATGGGTGTGTGGGAAATGAACACAAACTTCCTTCCAAAATGTTCCACACATATCCCCACTTATGCACCTTTGCCCACATTCCCCCTAAACACACTTCTTCTGCACGCTTCCATCCCACACAACACTACATATTAATCAATCAATTAATGATTTTGGATTATTAAAGTTTGGTTTACATCTACAACAAATGGACTAGGCCATGTGGTAATATAGTGATTAAACATAAATTTCATGCCTTGGATTGACATGAACAATTGATTTGATAACTATCAAAAAAGGCGGGGACTATGTTGCTTTGGAATTATCCACATTATCTATTCTAGTTGACCAGTGACACAACATTTTGGATGGTGTGAGGACCTCTTATACCAATTAAGAAAATGTTATATGTTGCTCGAAAACAATTAAATTCACCTCTAAAGCAAGATAATTAATTAACTATGTTTGTAATTTAAAATTAAATTTGATTCAAAATATCTGAAAATGCATAAATTTCAGAAATAACAAAAAATCCAAATGAACAATCCTAACAATTTTTATTTTTTTAAATAAAAATTTGAATTTCATAAAAATGCAATTAAATAGTTAGAACATGTATTATGAAAATAAATATAGCAAACATTTAATGTTAAAGTAGTGATGGAATTTAAATCAATACAATTCAATATTTATATTTTTATACATTTTTTTT
The DNA here is from genome assembly GCA_031772625.1 of Pinus tabuliformis. NCBI lineage: Eukaryota > Viridiplantae > Streptophyta > Pinopsida > Pinales > Pinaceae > Pinus > Pinus tabuliformis. The sequence goes on along the minus strand of CM062815.1, from coordinate 816,087,938 downwards.
ATTTTAAAAATAATCATATATTAATATGATGTCTACTTTAATTAGAATTTATAACTAAATATATAACATAATATTCAATTTAATTTAATCGTAATTTTAAAATCATATTATTATCATAATTACAAAAAATATATGCAGCATTTTACTTCACCAAAATTGATTTCAATGCAGTAGAAAAGTAGACCGATTACATTTCTTTCTAGAGTATTCACTAACAAAAAAACCTAATCCACACATGATCTATTTTATATATTAAAAAAAGATATTAAAATAGGACTTAATGCTCTTATCAAAAACTCTAAATGTGATCTCTAACATGGAGTTCAATGAATTAAAAACTGAACTCTGAAAATTCTCTGCAAAATTTGTTTTTTTAAAGATTTCTTTATTTCGGAGAAACTTTTTACTTCCGTAAAACATGGTATTCAGTATTAAATGATAAACATGGTATTCAGTATTCAGAATTTGAAATATATTAACATATTTGAATGTTAGAATTTGAAATATTTTAACGATTTTGATATAAGCAAATTAAATAATTTATTCATTTATATCAATTAAATTTCCCATATTTGAAATCTCCTATAAAATTAAAGATGACCTAAAATAATTGAACACTTCCCTAGCGAGCACAGTCACTTCTTAAATGCAAAATGAAAACCCATAAGAATCCGGGACTTGCAATTTACATGCATGAATTACGTAACACCTTCACAATAACAGTAAAATTGCTAATTGAACTCACCTGCTGCTGTTTTGGTAAGATTCTCTGAAGCAAAAATCTACATTTTTGTAACTTGGAAGCAATTCCTTAGCCCCTCCAATAACGAAGTTAGTTGTGTCCTCCAACCCTAATTCCTTCATGGCCTCCACGGATTCGGCCTGCAGAGTGTCGGCATTCGCAGGCAGAATGCAGACAAGGTGGCCACCGGTCTGCCGAGCTGCAACTGCTAGGGCTATTGTTGTTGCTGAGGGTGCTGAAGAGACCTCTAAATAAGCTGTGAATTCATCCCAGCTGCTAGAGCTGATATCAATTCAGTGCTTTCTAGTTCTCTACTCTTTTTCACGCATGGGTGCTTCCTCTCCACATCCAATTTACACTGCATCACAAATTAGGTACATAATAGTTACTTCTCTGATTATCACCATGAATTTTATTTCAGTAGCAACAAGAAGAGATACCAGCTTTACAGTTTCTAGATATGCATTGACAGCATTAACTGGATACCATTCCATGCTGATAATGAGACCGTTTTCAGAATTTTAAAGCTTAGAGAAGATATTCACAAACCCAGATGCAAACTCTGTAGTATATATATATTTTCTGCGTGGAACCTTACAACGTTACAATCTCCTGTATGGAGTAAACCCTAAAATTCATGGAAATGATAGAATTATCAGAATCCCAGATTCAGAAATGAAAATAGCTGAACACTATTTGAATAAGCGCAAGGCCTTCAATTATAAGTGGTTGGACTTTCGAGGCTTTATGTTATGAGAGGAGCCGAAAGTTGGGCTGAAGTCACATGAAAGATTGCTTTGCTTGAAAAACAACCCGCAGCCGCCCTCCCACCAAAAGCTCACTGTTCTTGTATGTTTGGCAATTTCAAAAAAACAAACCATTTTTTATGTTACACGTGGCGACTATGCTGCGGCTAAACTTGTTGAGTATTCAACGAGGGTGCCAGGTGGTGCCTTTATTTCGTTATGCGGTGCAACAGCTCTTGGCCCACGTGATGACAAGGAATCACGACAGGTTAGGTCAACGTATTTAGCCGGCGACAATCGCTGACTAGCTCACATCCTCCGCGAGTCGCCATGCCACTGCCATTATAAGAACCTAAGGTGTTATTTTTAAGCACTACTCAGAAATAAGAAGCTGGGAAGGTAGAAATTCCCACCAAATTTGGCCGGAATGTCGAGGGGAGTTATAGTGATCCTCAATTTTCTCATTTGAAGTTTTGACTAATAAATTGTGTAATCAAAGTTTGAGCATAGGAAAAAAATAGTTTTTATTTTATTTTTTAAATATTTAAAAAATTGAATTTGTTTATTTATTAATTCATTTAAATTAATGATTATGTTGGTTGAGTTAACTTGGGTTTGTGCTTCACTTTTGACATACTTGTACGGGAGGTTGTAATTGAATTATAATTTTTGGGTTTGTGTTTAGGTTGGAAGGTTTATGTTCTAAATGGCATAGCTTTTGAAATACTTATATGGGAGGTTGTAATTGAATAATAATTTTTATATTTTAATTTATAGGAGGTTGGAATTGAATAATAATTTTTGTAGTTTGATTTCAAATAAATAATAATTATAAGATTTTTTCCAAAAAAAACTTGAATTTGTGCTACTTTTAAGAGTGATAGGCTTTACTCAAATGATGTTATACTTATGTTTATTATATTATGTTTTGTGTCCTAAAGTGTTTATTATATTTATGTTTTGTGCCATAAAATTATATGCCATGCATTCTAGATGATTGAGGTATAAAGATATTCTATATCTTATATATTTAAGATGAAAGAGTTTGTATAACGGTGTTTAATTGTTTATATGTTTTACTATGTTTATCAAAGTAGATGTGACTCAATGTCTCATATATAAACAAATATCAAGTGCCATATGTTAATTTATAATGATATTCATAATGTAATGTTTATAGAGACACTGATCTATTTGGGCATATTGTATCGTTAGGTGGTATTAATGTCACATAATGTGTTGTATCCATTGTATTAATGTGTTACATGTGATCTAATATATGGAATAAAGTGGAATGCATGTAATAGGTAATCATTATTTTTTTTTTAATTCTCAATATAATTGGTTTTGAATAATTTAGGAAAAAAGAAAGAAAAGAAACAAACAAAACAAAACAAAATTGATTTCTTTGATGCTCTAGGGTTATTAAGCTAAGTAGATTGTCTCTTCACCCAATTCAGAAAAGTCTTTCTCTAGAGCCCAATTTATAAAAGGCCTTCTCTAGCCCGAATGCCATAGTTGACTTGCATTTTATATTCATTTTAGGTCTAGGTAAAAAAACAAATTTGATTACTTATGCCTTATGTTGCATAAATGTGTGCATAAGTTGTCAAATCTACATGAGATGACGTTATGTGATACCATCCTTTGCACATAAAAAAACCTGAAGAAAGGAACATTAAAGAATTGCAAGGTTTCCATAACAAAACTACAACCACTAAAAAAACCTCCATGTTGCAGATATATTAAAGAAATCAAAACACGTGTGAGCTCTAGATGAGTAGGACATGAACCAATCAAAAGATTTCACATGGGCATTAGCCCCAACATAAAGGGTTGCATAAAAATCTCTTCCCTTTGAAAATCAATAAAGAGTTTGGGTTTGGAATTGAAATGAACGTTAATCATATTTATTAGTATTGTTAGGGTTCTACTCTAACCTCTACTTAGGGGTACTTCAGAAATAGTGAGTTAATGTACAAGGCTATCATCTTTCAATAAAGTCTACTAAGTGGTTGGCATGTTTAATTAATGTGTAAAAAGCATCCTTATGAAATAAGGTCTAACTAATAGTTGATATTCATTAATGTTCGGACCACTAGTGGTTAAGGTTTGGGTAGTGAGAATTTATGTAAAAAGGGAGGAAGCTCTATAACATTTTTACAATTATTATCATAGTATTAGAGCTCTACACATTTGGTGGTTCACCCCTTGAAGATACACACAAACATTGCTCTTGTTCTAGTTTATCAATATAAGGATTCATATTTTGTAGGTTCAATACTCGTATTTTCTGTTTGGACACGCACTAAAATTTTAAGAATTTTCTTTCAACTACAAACATGTTTAGGAATTTCTCTGTAAACTGTTGTGGATGTTCCACTAGAACAATCGTTCACAACATATATGATAAAATACTAAAATATTTACTGTGGAGGTTACTTTCCTTTATATCCCAAGTTACTTAATTGTGTTTTTTTATACTTGAATAGAATAAATAGTTGAAATGAAAAACTAGAGAAAAGAAAATTACACAAACAACATCCACAAATAAACACAAGACTTACCCTAGTAACCCATACAAAAGAAAATCCGACTAGAAGGTAAGGCCACTATGCTTTCTTTTCTCTAGTATGGAAATATGCAAATGCCAAAAAAGATACTCTATGGAGTTATCTAAGACCTATAACTTGTAGGGCTACTATATAATATGATCCCCTTTTGTCCTCCTCTCTAACTTCCCACTCCTAAATGCTTTATTCAATTATGGAACAAACACAACTAACATAGCATGGAACCCCTTCTCCTCCTAGCCGCCTAACATTTGAGCATTGTCCAATAGCCATATATGGGTAAGGTTTTGACCTCTTCAACCTCAGAGTTATGGTTTTGAAACTTTTATCATATTATTGAAAGTCTACACATGGCTTGATGCAGGTGATCAAAAATATGCTGAAAACTCAAAGTGCCCGAAATTGCCCAAAACTAGTGCCAAATTGTAGATATCGTTGTTCGGATTCCAATGATACATGTATCACCCCAGTATGACACTATATGTGAAATTTATTGCGTTCTGAAGTTTTTGGCAAACAAATGAAAAGTCAACTTGCAGGGTTGGGCTACTGACTGGGAAGGCCATATGGGTGATGTGGTGTTGATCTCAGAAGGTGAATCTTCATGTACGGTCAATAGGTGGACCAATCACGAGTTGACATGTGGCCCAATCATATAGGTCAATTTGATGAAATTTCATTGGTTGTTGGATTTTGGGTGGAAGAATTATGAGGCACCATGTGGCCTAATGGGAGGGAGCCACATGGCACTCAATTTTCATGTAAAATTTAATTAAACGTGTCAACCACCCTCCACAGGAATTGAAGCCATGACCTACCAGTTATAACTACTGCATCAAACCATTAGAGCATGTATGTCACTTGGTTAATATGGTTAGTAGACTTTTATTTAAATTTGAACGAATTGGAGGTTGGCAGGAGGGGCAGGGCATGCGGCCCTAGCCCCAATCATATGATTCCAATGAAAACATGGTGTGAAGGCGGATGGGTGGGTGCTTAGCCCCAACCCTCAGTCCCATAACCTTCACCGTGACCGATGGCGAAGGGCTCGACGCTAGGGGGCTGAGGGGTGGCCCTAGTCCACAACTACAGGGCTCCCAATATGACCAAGCGCGAAATGTTGACGGGAACGTGGCCTCTGGCCCACACCCTAAGCCATATGGTACCATATGACCCAAACCCGGGGCTAAAGAATTGACGCTTAAGGATTATTGGCACAATTAAGTATTTGACATTTTGCACCAAATTCGACAAAATTTTCGTCACTCCCACGCAAAATTTCCACCTGGCGGTTTACCAAAAGAGGAGTTTCCTTGCCTAGCTAGCCATTTTTTATCATTTTGCAGGACATATAACAAAGAAATGGAGAAAGAGGCCTAACTTGGTCATTTTTCAATCCTTTTGAACCCAAAAAGAGCCTACACAGGGGTTTTTGGGTGTTCTAGACATAATGGCAACATTATTTTTGTGATTTGAGAATTGTATGTTGAAAAATTTGTAGATCCAAGTCCTTTTTTGTTGCAGAGAGAGATTTTTTTTTGGCTTTTTGAGGCCATATGGAGACCTTTTTTAGAACAGTTATAGCATAGACAAGGGTTTTCGAGGCTCCGAGTCACATCTGCAACATTTGTTTCTTCATTAGAGCATCTAGTTTTTCAATTTATTCTCAATATGTTTGTGGGAAAACACCATTTTGACACTTCATTATGACACAGCTGAATTTTTGCTTTCTTTTTTTTATCTCATAAAGAGTAGAAGGACTTGTTTCCACATTCAATGAGAGAGTCATTTTCTTTTGATGCCATCTTTTATTTGCTAAAGTGAGTCAACTTATGAGGGAGATTTCTCTAAAGGAGAACATTTATTTAAAGGAGAAATAGTGCCACTCCAGAAGGAGGTTTACTCTATGGGTCAAAGTTTTTTAATGTACTCTTTTTATTGTTGAGATAAAGCAACCTAGCCATTGGAGCAGGGCCTAAAGATGTAGTCCAAATTAGACGAACTTCATTATCACATGGTTGTTCTCTTCTTCATTTTTTACCATTTTTTTTATTTCAAATCATTTTGTTTTATTTTTTAAGTTCATTTGAAATTAACTATTCATAGTTCCCCGATCGGGGTGACTAAGGCGGTGAAACAGGAGATTAGTGAAAGGACAAGGGGGGGGCTATGATAAGCCACCTTGCATAAGGAGAGCATTGCAGGTGGATAGGATGGTTGGCAGACTGGGCGTAATTACAAACAACAGCGTAGAGGGAACTATGAAGGCCAGAGGTGGTGGTATTGATGGCGCTCCAGTGATGGGACAAGGGTCAGCTCGCACGAAGGCAAGCCGAGGAGGAGTGGGCTATTATGGCAAATGCAGGCGACAGAGGAAGGCGGTGTAGCAACACAAGGAAGGACGGCAAGCGAAAGGAAGCGGATACTGGTGGAGGTATAAGGGAAGGTATGCAGTTAACACCCTCGGTGTGAGCGGAGACAAGGGTAAGAAGGTGGAAACCAGAGCAAGAGGTAAAGAAAAGAGAGAACAATAGCGGGGTCGACCTCCCGTCCCTAGAAAAACTAAGTGCAAGATAACAGAGAGAAGAATGAGGAAGACTGCGACGGTTAAGAGCAGGGGAGGAAGACCTTCGAGGACCGAAGGAAATAAGGTAGACTCCTGGGATGAAAACGAACAGAACCAGGTGGGCATGGAGGAGGCGCACAACCTAGAACAGGATAGTCAAATGCAGAAAAGGAGGAACGGAAGGGGGAAAGGGAGACCTTTGGAGGACATGCAACCAGAAGAGGAAAACATTAGAGAAAAGAAAGCCAGAGGGAGAGAAGAGGAAGACTGTATGGGATCCCCCTCAAGCGCAATTGGTCAGGGAAGTACGGTAAAGGAGGGCAACAAAGTTGGCGCAGGACGTGGAAGGGGTCATAGAGGAAGAGGGAGAAGACCTCAAGCGGGAAACCAAGAGTGGAGCTTCCCTCCACCGGCAGGAAAAAGACGAGGCAGGAAGACGATGAAGCGACAGGTTCAGTATGTGGAGAGGGCGTATAGTAAAGAAACGCATGCGGATATTAGGAAGATAATCCAGCAGTTGGAGGAGGAGGCGACCCAGGAACAGTCGGAAACTGAAATGGAAGACTGGGAGTATCTGCTGCCAGACCCAGGAAATACTAGAGGACGTATGTCCCTGTACAAGTAGGCTCTCCATGTGTATTGGGTAATGAAGAGGTTGCTAGCAAAAGCTATGGAACAGGTGGCTATGGAGATGGCAGAATTGGCCCAAGGCATCCCAAACCTGAAGAAAGAGATGAACAATCTCCAGATAACCCTTCTGATGTGGGATAGCAAGCTTGATGAGATACAACAATAGTTAAAGAAGATTACTCCTGAAGCAAAGGAGGAAGATTATCAGTCGGGCGCCATGGTAGACTGATTTTTCAAGATATGTTAATCGTCTCCTTAGTTAGGAAGTTGAGAGCTTGCTCTCCCTTTTGTTATATTTCATAATGCAGATAGGAAACAGTGATAGTCTTTTTGAATGTGTAGTTTATTTAGCATGGACAAGTAGACTCAGTAAATTTTGTTTCTGGATGGCAATTAAAAACTTAAGATGGCCAACAGACCTGGTTTCCCTTCGAGGCAGGTTGAGGCCACTGTATGTTTGTACAGGCTTTAACTTGATTTAATATGAATGGTACCATGTTAGCTTACAAAAAAAAACTATTCATAGTTGAACAAGTTATGAACTAAGTTAACTTTTAAAGACCTAAAGTTTTCAAAACTTAAAAGTGTTAGAGGAGAATTGATTTTCATATCACTGGTATTAGAGAAAGTTCTAACCAGATTTCAAGCATGGGTGAAATTTTGCAGTATGCAAGGCTCCTAGAACTAGAATATATGAATTCCTCTCTTCAAATGGAGAACATGGAACTAAGAAGATTTCTCAAAGCAGTAGAGGATGAGAAGAATAAGTTGTGCCTGATGTTGTAGAATGTCATTGAAGAGAAAATGGGGGAATGTTCAGCTACCAGAGATTCCTCCAAGACTCGACAAGTTTGTGTTCATGGGATGATTGATGTTTGTACCCTTTGTCAGTTGAATAACACTACTTATATGTTAAATCACAAGAGTGGTTTTCTTGAATCTTCATCTACCACTTCATCTACAAAAGAGAAGAAGGAGGAGATGGCTAAGCTTTAGGAAGAGGACCAAGAGTCGCAAGCATAAAAGGAGGTAAAAGATACTTCATGTTCAATTCATTCTCTTAACAATGATAATGCTTCTTTTGCATCATTTGAGAAACATACCAAGGGTATTGGTATGAAATTGTTGACAAAAATGGGATACAATGGTAAGGGTCTTGGAATCCATAGTCACAGAATCATTAATCCTATTGAGGTGAGAACACAACCTTGACATGAAGGATTGGGATATGTTCAAGAATAAGTTGGAGAATGCTCCAAAATTGCAAAGTCAAGGAATTCTTCAAGTGTGAAATTCGTGAAGAAAGAAATCCTGCAAGTTGAAGGAGTATCATATCATGATGATGACGTTGATGGAAAAACATCTCCAAAGAGAGATGAGCACTTCAAAGGAAGAACTAAGTCAATTTCTCCTCATCAATCAAGTTCTCCTTGCCAGACTCATAATCCAAAGGACAATCATAAAAGGTATAAACGTCATGATTATTCAAAAGGCTTCTATGACTATAAGAAACATGATGATTTGAATATAATTTTGTGGAATGTTTTTCCTTGTACTTTTTGTCATGCACCTAACCATTGTGTATCTAAGTGCCAAAAAAAGGAAAGCAATGGTTGATAAAGTGAATATTTCAATTAGAATTGAGACCAAGAAGGAAGATCCTCTTCCAAGTTCAAAGTCATTTTGCCAAGAAATGCTCACAAAAAATTTTGTACTCATTGCAACATAAGTGGGCATTGATTCGAAAAGTATTGGAAGCTACATCCACATCTTCATCCAAATAAGGAAAAACAAGTCATGAAATCACCTAAGAAAGGGAAGGCATAAGAATGTGTGAGGCACATCATAACCATCCATGAAGCAACTCCAGAATAAAGTGAAATGTAGAAGGAAATCTCCCTATCCTGGAAGGGTAAGAAATGGTTGGACTATTTTTCTAGCTAAATATTGCATTTATTTTGTATTTTACATGTTGCATATCTGCATAGTTGGGTATTTTGTAAAAGTGATGTTATGAATAAATCACTTATATGCAACAATCTTTTCTTTGGCATTTTATGTTATTATAGCTTGTTGATAAGTCAATTTGTATTGGAATTTGAGAGTTGAATTTATTACATATTAAAAAAAAAAAAAAAAAAAATGCATCTCTTTTGTGGATATTGTGGTAAGCATCCAAAAATTTGGGATGGGAATTTGCATTACACCTAACATGCTTACAATCGTGCCAAGCATTCATCTAATACACAAGTATCTCCATTTGAAGCTTGTTTGGGTTATTTGCCAAAGTCTCCTTTAGATTTCATCTTTGGTAAAGGCATTGCAATAGATGGATGTAATGATTTGGACAAAGCCATGCATTTCATTGAACAAATGCAGCTAGTGCATCAAAGAGTACAAGAACATCTTGAGAAAAGCTAAGCCAAGTACAAAGCAAGGCATGACAAGTATCAAGTTGATCATGATTTCCAAGTGGGAGATCAAGTTTGGTTGAATATCAGCAAGGAAAGACTTCAAGGTAAATATTGTATGAGCAACCAATGATTGATGATCATGAAGAGAATGTTCAAATTCCATCTATTGGATATTTTTCTTTTGAATATTTAGATGATTTGTAGGAAGATTCAATTCTTGACAAGAGAATCTCGACTTCACATGGAGGCAATGTGTAGTATCTTCCAGTGGAGCTCAAAAGTACGAATCCAAGAAAATCAAGGTAGATTGTGATCGAGAAAGTGAGGAAGTTGTACCCTCACTTACTTGCTAAGTGAAAATATACTTTTGGTGGTCCAAAAGTTTCTAGTGGGGAGGAATGATCTAGGGCATCAAAAATATGCTAAAAAAACAAAGTAATTGAAATCACCCAAAACTAGTGCCAAATCGTAGATTTCATCGTTCCAATTCCGACAATACTTGAATCGCCTCAATCCGACACTGTATGTGAAATTTATTGCATTATGAAGTTTTTAGCAAAAACTAAAAAGTCAACTTGCAGGGTTGAATGGGATGTTGACTAGGAAGGCTGTATAGGTGACGTGGCACTGACATCAGCATGTGATTGTTCATGCACGATAGACAGGTGGACCAATCACGTGCTGACACATGACCTAGTCATACAGGTTAATTTGGTGGAATTTCATTAGTTGTTGGATTTTGGGTGGACCAATTATAAGGTGCCACATGGCCTTCAATTTTTGTGCACAATTTGTTTGAACGGGCCGACCACCCTCCACCAGAATTGAACCCACGACCTACCAGTTATAACTACAATGTCGAACCATTAGACCACATTTGTCGCTTGGTTCATATCGTTGGTGGACTTTTATTTAAATTTGAATGAATTAGGAGTTGACAGGAGGGACGGGGCACATGGCCCCATCCGTAGTCACATCATTCCAATGGGACCCTGGCGCAAAAGCAAAGGGGGTGGGTGGTTAACCTTGGCCCCTAGTCCCATAACCTTCATTGTGATCGATGGCAGAGGGCTTGAATCTGGGGGACTAACAGGTGTCCCCAGCCCGCAGACACATGCTTGCCAATATGACCAAGGGTAGAGTGTTAGCGAGCACATGATCTCTAGCCCGCGCCCCTGCCCATATGGCACCATATGACCCACACTCGAGGCTAAAGAATCGACTAAGGCTTATTGGCGTGATTAAGTATTTGACATTTTGCACCAATTTCGATGGAATTCACTGCTTCCGCATGAAATTATTGCTTGAAGGTTTGCCAAAAGAGGAGTTTTGTTTCCTAGTTAGCTAGTTTTTGTCATTTTGCAGGACAAATAGCAGAGAAATGAAGAAAGAGACCTAACTTGGTCCTTTTTCAGCCTTTTTGAGCCCAAGAAGAGCCTACAAAGGGGCTTTTTGGTGTTCTCGACACAATGGAAGCATTATTTTTGTTATTTGAGAGTTGTATGTTAAACAATTTATAGATCCAAGTCCTTTTGTGTTGTAGATAGAGACTATTTTTGGCTTTTTGAGGCCATATAGAGACCTCTTTTAGCACAGAAAGCGCCCAGGCAAAGGGTTCTCAGGCCTATCAGTCGCATCTATAGCATCTGTTTCTTCATTAGAGTAGCTAGTTTTTCATTCTATTCTTAGTATGTTTGTGGGAAAAGACCATTTCGACACTTCATTATGAAGTAGTTGAATTTATGCTTCTTTTTTTTATCCGAAAAAAATTACAAGGACTTGTTGCCACATTCAGTGAGAGAGTCCTTTTGTTTTGGTGCCATCATTTCTTTTATAAAGTAAGTCAACTTGTGAGTGAGAGTTCTCTGAAGTTCCACTTCCATAAACTAGACAAGTAATAAGCTTTCCTAGTTAACTATGTCCTGATTAACCTTCAGGAGTTGATAAATGAGTAGGTGACTATTGATGCAAAATATCACACAGTGTGGGAAGCCATACAATATCATTTTCAAGGGAAAGTTCCCTTGCATTCCATAATCAAACAACAACATAGAATTCTATCATTTGCAACAAAGTTTTGTATGATATGATGTTGTTGAAGAATTTTGTGGACTATCAAAGGAATTTCATTCTTGAAAAGGACAAAATAATTTCACAATTAAAACAATTGAAAATATCTTGTGAGCATTACCAAGTAAATGAAACGTAAGGCAGGGCTAGATTTTGCAACACATCATACAATATGTGCATAAATGTCCTATGTTTGTTTTTGTTTCTCTTTTCTTATTAATGTCCCATATCCTTCACCATTGTGAGCCTATTTCTTAAACAAACTTTTACCACTAAATCTTGTGTTTATATACATGCTAGTGGCCTAGTCATTCATATGAATGAATCCACTTCCATAAACTAGACAAGTAGATGTCCTTAAGGTCCTAATATGCACACTGAAAATTAGTGCAAAACAAAACCACCTATGGCTTCACATTTCACTGAGCATAAAAGACATTCCAAATTTATGCCAACTCTAAAACAATCACTTGGCAAGCCAGACAACAACTTGATGATCTCAGTTAATTCTAGAAAATTACCTTCGAGAATGTGACCTTATGTGAGATCATCAGACATGATTCAAAAGAAATAGTGTAACTGACTGGAATGCCACATTGTACCTATAACTTTGCTTAAAATGTAACATAGTCCTTTCGACCATTAAGGAGAACTCTTACAATAATTGATATAGAATGTATGTGTCAGCACCATTGTTAAAATAAGCTAAGTATGGATGAAGGAAAGTAGGTTACTGCTGATAATATAGAAAATATAAATTCTCCCAAATGTATCACTAAAACAATGGGTACGCTAGTGCTAGTAGTATCAATTTTTCATTAATAACGATAAGCCTTCTAGTCCAATTACATACTTGTCCAAAACACTAGACATAAAAAAGGTGCACATAAGTATAATTTTGATAGCTTCTTATAAACCTAATTCCTTCAACATATGTGAACATAAATGGAGAAGCAGTGCCAAAAAATATTTTGTAGAATGAATGAATGCAAATGCCGTAAACCCTAATGATGAGGATGAAGCAAGACATGCAAGCATAGGTGATGTGCCTCATGGACATACAACAATTGTAGTTTCGATGATAACTAAGTTATTAAAGAGGTTTAACCAGTTCAAGACACATAGATACTAGAATGATAGAATGCATGAGATCTCCAAAATCAAGAAAATGTTTCTGGAAATTCCGCCTAGAAATGACTTAATTATATTATTAGTTAGTTTTTAAATATTTCCTAAGTCTAAACTTAGGGAATATGACTAATTAATCAGAATTAATTAAGTTAACATGTGAATGCTCTAAAAACTCATGCAGATCAACTTCAAGTTAATCCTAGTCATCTATTAAGCTCTAATCTTGGTCGTTTAAGTCTCAACATAGGATTATAAGAAGAAGTCGATGGGGCTTGGAGAAATCACTTGTGCAGTTCAATTTTATGAGCAGATCAATTTCCTAAGTAACAACATTCAGTTGTCGGAGAGAGAGGTAGAGAAATTGAAGCAATGAAAGAGGGGCAGGGACAGTGAAGCGGGAGGAAGGATTCCAGTTCCGATGAGTGCATTTGCAGAGAGGTAAACAAGTCATAATGAGGTTGATGCAGAGCATTGTAGTAGCCTCTAGAGGAAAAGTCAAATTGCTAGGAAGAAGCAGAATTTCAGTGCTAGAAGCTAGGTAGAGGTTCCAGAGGCTAGGAGATACGTTTCCCTAGACAACAGTTGGTCATACTGCTTGAGGAGGAGTTGTTACAAGCTGAGAGTAGGAGAAGCTTTGCTCGGGTGATGCAATGACTATGTAGAGGAAATTTGGACTGCTCAATTTGAGCTGAGGTCAGTGTCGGGATTTGCCTGTGGAGTGAGGAATTTATCCTCACTAGATTTCCTTACTAGTATTTCTTTTTAGGATTTCTAGTTTTGGCATCTGGTTGTACTCAGTTTATTCACTACTGCATAATAATAAAACCTTTATTTGCTACACCTATTTTCCCGAGTTGGGTTTTTTCCGAGGACATTGGTCCAAAAATAACTGTGTCATTTTATGTTTGTGTGCTAGCATCTCTTCCAATCTTTATTTCTTCTGCATTTTATTTGTGTAGGTTGCAGTGTGATTGATTCAGTATTTATTGTAGCACACAGTAAATAAATTGATAAGAATTAATTTAACAATTAGGAGAATTATTTCTAATTGTTTCAATAGGAATTGGTGGTGGGCTCCAGTATTGTAGCAATAATGCTACAACTCCTGGAGCTTCCTATATCTAATTTTATCAACCCGGTAGTTCGTACAAACTTGGAAGCAACGGTGATGTATGCACAAGTACTAGCTCTTGTCGCAGATGTCACTTGGTCAACTGGCACAAGTCCGCTAGGGCTCAAGCCAACTTCTATATGCTCACAGAAGAAGCTTTATGAATGATGGACGAAAGCTAACTCAAAGGAGACTAGTCTATTTGCAGAAAGAAACTGAAAGCCAACAAAGCATGAAAACCCTAGTAAACCCTAATTTGACTAGCTAGGCCCTTACAATGCAAAACTGTGAATGAAACTACTACCGATAATGCCATTACTTGTAGTGAGCTGAAATACATGCATCTAAGCTACTTGCATCTGAAAAGACATGTTTTTGTATTTTTTCATTAAGTGGTTGGATTTATTGTGATGATGCTTTTGATTAGGGTTTGGTTGTGCAGGAGCGGCTTGAATGGAAGGAAAGCATGGGCAAGGTCAGGATGGCTAGGGGAGGTCCCAGAGGGTCTCTAGCATCATTCCACAGAAGTCTACCACGTTCGGATGCTCAGCAACCGAGTTTGCAGGCTTCTACAGGAAGTCTATAGGGGATCCTACAGGAAACTCGGGGATTCTACAGGAAGTCTATGCAATTCTACAGGATGTTTGACCGTGGAAGTTTTGGGAGATGGTGAAGTGTTGGAGTGGTGTGGGAGGATAGGTGAGATGGAGATGGAACCGGTGATGGCTCAGGAGCAGAGAAGTCAGATGGGGAAAGAGTGCATGCAGTGGGTTGATGGCTGGAAGGATGGGATCAACGAAAGGTTACGTAAATGGAGCTATGTGAGTAATGGGAGAGCTGGAAGGTAAACAAGCTGGACAGAGGTCGAGTAGGTGGCTTGAGGAGAGGTCGAGAAGAAGAAGAAGGAAGTGGAATGATATGGAGCAGTGTAAATGAAACAAATGACTTATGTCTTGCACCAACAACGAGAATTCATTAACCTATGATACCTGTGCCATTAAACCTATGAACAGCAATGGAAAACCGAGAAAAGAAGCCGTGCATGGAATGACAAATGTAGAAGTATGGTTCAATATCAAAAGTGCATGGATGGATCTTCAACGAAAATGACTATGTTGCAGCTTGCATGGAAGTAAAAGACTGCGTTTCTTTTTGGTGGTTGATATGGACTGCACCCCAATCCCTAAGCAGAGATGGCAGTGAGCTCTAACAACCTTTTTCTGGAGCTCCTGTGTATTACAAACCTCCTATCGAATCTAAGCAACTGAAAGCAAAGTGACCATAAGCTAATCCTACTCAATCACACAAAAACTAAATCAGCAGACTATAAATTCGAATTGCATGTCAAAGTAAAGAAACGAAGTGCTGGAACGAAATGCAAATAACATTACAACACCGAGGAGATCTATTGCTCTCAGGTTGGGCCCTAACCTGAGAGCTATAGCTCCCTTAGAAACTCAGAATGAGATCAAAATCTGCCTGCCTTTATTCATAACCAAAAATCTGATGTCATGCCAAAACTGGCTTACAAAAAGAACCAACACCGAGCTGTAGCTCGTACTTCCCAATTACAAGAGTAATGCAAAAGTTCAAAAAGCTTCTATCAAAGGCTACGGCCTCAGTATTTATGCAAAATGATAGTCCAACAGGTTTCCTTGATTTGTGGAGCTCGGCTGTCCAACTGAAGGTTAAATTGCTGATCCTGTAGAACAGTTATAACTGTTGTTCCTGTAGAACGGTTGGCTGCCTCTAAGCTCGATGGGGAGATTGGTTGGAGCTCGGAGCTATGGTGGGAATCACGAGGAAGGTCCCCAAGACTGTGGACATCCTCTCCTAAAAACCAGCAATGCCACCTTACTGTCTCCTTGTCTCCTTTCTCGTGGTCTTTGCTCCCTTTTAATGCCAAAAACCTGAACTCATCATGTATTAGTCACGTAGATAGAATGCCTACCCTTCTTCCTACAAACAACACGAATAAACCAAGAAATGAATGCATAAGCAATAAAAAATGAATGGTTTGAGCAGAGCAAGTAGGCCAAATGAGCCCAAATTGTACCAAAAATTGGGGCTCATCATCACCCCCCAGCTAAACTATTTGCTCATCCTTGAGCAACTTAGTCCAAATCTTCATCCTTCATTGCTTTCACTGCTTCCCTTGCATCCCAAGGCTCTATGGTAGTGTCTTCTCTGTGGATATGAAACCCTGCTTTCCTGTTCACCTCTTCCCATTGTTGACTGTCATCTTCCTCTGTATTGCCTTCAGTCAATCCTAGCAGTAGTGGTGGGCTGAGTTTAAGGCCAATCCAGCTGGCCTGGAGGCTTTGCATGGATTTCTTGTAAAGTTCAACCCTTGCCAAAGCTTCCCTCATCCGAATGGGGGTATGGTACTCTCGGATTTTCAAGATATGTGCCAGGGTATTCCATCTGCGTGCACATGCTTGGGCAGCATTTTCTCCCAACAACCTTTCCATGTCTTCAAAGTGAGCTATGGCTTGGGCCTGTTGGTCCATAAATCTCAAGGAAGCTGTGGGATCCGTAGCCAACTGTTGGTGGGTTGAGATGAGTGCCACCGGATCCTCTAGTTCTGGTCGAATGAACAGTGGCTCGCTCACTTCTCGGTTCATGACCGATTTTGCTTCAGCTGCTCTTTGATCCTCATGGTTTAACCATGAGGCGAACGCCATCAATTGCATATCACCCAAGGAAATATTGGGATCCCAGGAGACTTCATTAGGCAAAGCCAAATTGTGGAGGTAAAACTCTGCTAATTTGGCTTTGTCCTCTGACGAACTAGTACTGCACAATTCAGAAAATTGTTGTGGGTTTTGGATATGTGAAATACCTCTTTGTGCCAAGGTGTTTATTTGGAACTGCAGCCATTGATCTTTTAAGAACAATCCATAGGATTTTGCAGGTGGTCTGCACTGAATTGCCTCCATGGCCCAACTGGCCATGCAGGCCAATTGTGCTTCCTTTTGTTGCAGCTGTTCTTTTAGGGCTTGCACTTCAATTTTTGTTTGATGCTCTGCTTCCTGTAGAAGTGTCATTGGCTCTTCAAGACTGGTGGTCAACTCCTTTTTGCTTTGTTGTTCATTTGTGATGTCCTTGGAGGATGTTCCTGCCCCTGCCCTTAGTTCTTGTAGCTGCAATCTCAGCTTTTGATTTTCTTCCTGTAGAAGCACACGTTGGCAATTAGCCACATGTTTAGCCATGGTGAATTCACTCCTGACCTCCTTGAGTTGCTCTTGTAAAGGGCCTATGTCCGCCACACCCTTTGATTTGGCGATCTGCATCCATGTGTGGGAACGGACTCTTTCTTCTTCTAGTGCAAAAAATAGAGGCACAGTAAATTTTTGCGGTATGATTTTGCCCGCCTCTAAAAAGGTGTAGTATGAATTCAGATTAGGCGAGGGGCTAGGTTCTGGTATATGTTCCCTTTCTATCTCTTCAGGTGGTTCTACCTCACCCTTCCTTGGTGGTGATGAGAGTCCTTCTCCTTCCCTCTTTTCCGTTTCCTGTAGTCGGGCCAGAGTATCCTGTAGAACATTTTCAGTTTCCTGTAGCCGAGTTTTTTCAGTCAACAGGTCTAACCTTTCTTGCCACATATTTTTCTTTGGACTCCCCTTCTCGTAGGTGACTGTGATCCTGGAGGGTGACTTTTCCTTGGGAGAAGCAGGTGTATCTTCGATGACAATCGGGCTGCTGGATTGAGGCTGTGGCTTGCCCGTCTTTATCCTAACACTTCTTCGAGCTTTAAAGTATAGAGGGGCCTCCCTCTTCCTCTTTTCTTTTGGCTTAGGTGGCGCGCTGAGGCCAGCTAATACAGCTGCTGCCTCTCGTGCCAGAATATCCACCTTCTTCTCTTTGGGTTTCACCTTTTCGGGGTTTCCTGTAGAAGCCTGTTTCTGCAATTTCGGGCTTCCTGTAGAAGCCTTTGTCTCTGTTTTCGGGCTTCCTGTAGAAGCCTGTTTCTTAATGATTTTCGGGCTTCCTGTAGAAGCCTTTGTCTTTGTTTTCGGGCTTCCTGTAGAAGCCTGTTTCTGCTTTCCTGTAGACACAGGTGTCCCCACCTTTGCTTGCTTGCCTGCCTGAGTTTTGCTTTTTTCTTCGGTTGCAGGTGTTGTTGAGGTACTTGGGCTTACGTGGACCACCTCAGCTTTGTCCATTCTGCTCTTCATCCTCTTTTCTCTTGCTGAAAAGATAGGTGTGCCACCTTTTTCTTTGTCCTCCTTTTCCTCATTCTTATTCCTTTGTTCTTTCTTCTGCACTGTGGTCGGGGTTTTCTGGCCTTCTTCTCTCTGTCCCTCGGCCACTGCTTCTTGTTCCTCACTGCTGGAGGAACCCGTTTCTTCGATCAACATTTTAATGTCCCCATCTTTTGTCAAATTCCGGAAGGATTCCCATGAGAGGGGAACCTTATATGAATGCAACGCATCCTCCACAAGAAGCTTGATCAACCCATGGTGGGCTATCTGATCTGGTATGCCCTCTTTTAGCTTTGTGGCACATTCCATTAGAGATTGCAATAGGAAATAAGGGATGCTCAGTTTTTGTTCTACAGGAAGATCAATCCGGTGCCTCAATTCAGTGAGCAGCCGAAAGTGATATGCATACACGATGCTAAAACGGCCTTTACAAGTGATATATTTCATGATTTGCAAACTGACTTCATTCCATGGTGGCAACAGGCTCATTCTTCGCACCCCATTTTTGTCCTCCGAGAATTCTTCCTCGGGTGGAAAGAATTCTTTCTTTGCCTGTTGGCTCAGCTTTCTTTCTTCCTTATCCCACGGCAGACCCATAGGAAGTTCTGTGATCCGGCTGATATGTTGCGGGGTGAGCTTGAGGCTTAGACCTCTGAAGTTCACTGTGGCCAGTGTCTGGGAATTTGGCTTCAGAGCCTGCAAGAATTCTTCGGCCACTTCATCATCGTAACCTTGCAGCTTATGACAAAAAGACATCCATTGTGCTCTGGTGAAGAGCTCTACCACTGCCGGGTTTTCCCTTAATTTGGTTGAATCAGTGGGTTCCCGTCTTATAAACCCACCCGGCATGATTATCACGGTTGTTTTAACTAAAGGTGGCAAATGCGAAAGAGATTTGGTCTATTGGGACAGAGCATGCACATAATCCACAAAATTCACACAGTCTAATTATACTGACATCTTGTAGAACGACAATATAGGCACAACAAACAACAATTTCACCGATATCTTTATGACCAGACTATGGACGAGGATCTTGCCACTTGCATGAAGAGTTCAGGGTTACCTCTTTAATTGGCCACCTTTTTTCGTGAGGCACCCGCTTCCCTGTAGAAGACTGCGTTCCTGTAGAGACTGCGTTCCTGTAGAGACTGTGTTCCTATAGAAACTGTGTTCCTGTAGGAGCAGTGCGCAAATTTCGGGGAGGACTGTAGTTGGCCTGCGCTCGAGGTGTGCTTCACCGGTGTTCTGGTAGCCAACAGCTCGGCGTATCAAAGTGCAGAGGAGATCAAAATAGCCACCCGAGTTTGAAGTGGTGGTTGATAAATGCATGCGCATGATCTAGCCGATTAGATTTTGAATCGGCGCAATCCGTGGCGCGGGGGGTGAGCTGTCCCCGCCGGACCGTTGGGCGACGTCATCCATCATTCGCCTGCGTATTCACTTGCTGCCGCATCCATTCCCACAGATCTGCCGCCGCCTTTTTCTGTTAGACTCATTGCTTCCAACGGGAGTGTTCTCACGTGCGTGCTGCTCATTCTCTTTGTCGTGGCCGCCACCCAAACATCCAATTATACCATAACTAGCCGACGTGGCCAGTCGACTGGCCATACGGCCGCTCAACCATTCACTTTTACGCTGTGCAAACAATTCAAAGTAAAATTCATGCGATTTGATGGAAGGAAGGGTCGAGACACTTACCTGCGTGGCTGCACACGATTTTTCCAGTATTTGGACGATGGTGAGTGGATCTACCTGCTGCATGCGAACTTACACAGACCCGGAGGCTCGTGGTTACAGGCTGCCGACGATGGAGTGGATGCTTTGGTTGCATGCGCCCGCGTTTCATTGCAGATGGCGGTGCTGTGAATGGTATCCACTCTAGCAGGTTTAACTGTTACAGGATCCCCGCGGGGTGTCTCGTAACAGTTCTTCCTCCTTGGGTGCATGTTGCACGACGGAGGATCTGGCCTTTCGATCACGTTCCCGGAGCTTCTGATGCCTGTGGTATGAGATCTCAGCACTTGTTTATCTTTGAAAATGGCTTTTCCTGTGAGAACTCATCGATCTGCTTTGTTGGTGCAGGGAACTTGGTTGCATGTCGACAAGGATGGTGGAGCAAGGTGACAGCGATGTGCAAGGGTGCCAACAGAGGCTTGCATGCATCCAAACCAATCCGTAGTCGCTAAATCTCCTTTTAAGGTGAATTCTGGGCCATCCCAAACTTCTACAGGAAGTTTCCTGTAGAACACAGAGCTTCCTGTACAAAGTTCGAGCTTCCTGTAGGAAGTCTGCACTTTCCTGTAGAAAATCCGCGTCTTCCTGTAGAAAGACTGCATCTTCCTGTAGAAAGACTGCATCTTCCTGTAGAGGACTCAAACCATGATAAAATTGCACATACCTTGAAAAAACATGGGTACCCTTGGAGGAGGTGCTGGTGAGGTCTCTTGACAGCATGATAAGGACCCTTGGCTTTGAGTTGAAGGGCTTCCTCTCCTCCATAGAACATCTGCAACCTGCATGCAATTTTACCATATTTTGCTTATTGTTTTTTCTTTTTTCTTTCTTTTTTTTTTTTTTTTTTTGAAAGATAACAGGGGCGCCTCAAAGAGGTTTTCACCCGTGCCATCTGCCCTGAGCGCCTCAGAGAGGTTTTCACTCAAGGATCTTTTTCAAACCTTTTTTTTTTTTTTTGAAAGACAATAGGGGCGCTTCAATGAGGTTTTCACCCCTACCACCTGCCTTGGGCGCCTCAGAGAGGTTTTCACCCAAGGATATTTTTTTTTTTCATATCCTTCAGGGTATGCCAAAAGCAGAGGCAGAACCCTTCTCTATGACCAATACAGATTTCTCCATAGTTTTGATGAACTCTTGCCTTGAGAGAGGTCTCCTGTAGATCTTCAATTGATGCCCATTGACAAGCATGGGAATGGCTTCCTCATCAATGGTTCGAATAAGGACAGATCCATTGTCATGGCATTTTTCCACTGCATATGGTCCTAGCCATATGGTTCTTAGCTTCCCCTTGAAATCTTTGTATCTGGAGTCATACAAAAAATCCCAATCTCCCGGCTGAAATTGCTTGTCATGGAGATGTTGGTCATGCCACACCTTTCTCTGAAGTTGAACCACTTCTGAGTGAAGGAGGGCCTGCGTTCGGTGCTCATCCAGGCCATTCAGCTGCAGTAGCCTTTCTTGTTGTGCATGGCTGAGATCTAGGTCCAGCTGAGCTGCCATTCTCAAAGTGTTGTATTCAAACTCAATGGACAGCAAAGCTTTCTTCCCATAGACCAGCTCATACGGTGTGAAGCCGGTGGTGGTCTTCCAGGTGGTGTTGTAAGCCCATGTGGCTTCAACCAGGCGATCTGCCCAGTCCTTTCTGTTGCTGCTCACCACCTTAGTCAAGATCCCTTCTAATGCTCTATTGGTGACTTCCACCTGCCCATTTGCTTGAGGGTGATAAGGGGTGGAAGTCCTATGCTTGATCTTGTGATGAGCTAGTAGATCTTCAACCAGGTTGGAGGTGAACTGGCTCCCTTGATCGATGACCAGCTCTCTTGGATAGCCAAACTTATAGAAGATGTTTTCTCTTAGGAACTCGGCCACCTTTTCTTCTGTTGCTGCTTTGATTGCTTTGGTCTCTGCCCACTTTGTCAAATAGTCAGTACACACAATGATGTTAGTCCTTTGCCTCGAAGAGGGGTTGATTGGGCCCACAAAGTCCATGCCCCACTTCTCAAATGGCTCAAGAGTCACTTGAGGTTGGAGAGGCATCTCATCCCTTTGGGTCGGTTTCCCCATTCTTTGACATTGGTCACACTGACTGACATATCTTCTGACATCTTGATGAAGTGTGGGCCAATAGTAGCCTGCCTGCAGGATTTTGAAGGCAGTTCCCTTTGCTGCAAAATGTCCTCCACAAGGCCCATCATGACAAGTGAGGAGGATATCAAAGACTTCCTCCTCCCTTACACAACGCCTTAAGATCTGATCGGGGCCAAGCTTGAACAGATTGCCCCTGATCCAAGTAAATGAGGCACTTTTTCTGATGATTCTGCTCTTCTCTCTGGAAGATAGGTGTGGAGGGAACTGTGCTGAAACAAGATAGTTTGCTATATCAGCAAACCATGGAGAGAGTACTGAAATAGCAAACATATGTTCATCGGGCATCTGGTCATCCACTGTTCCATCCTCATCTGCAGACAAATCCAATCTAGATAAAAAGTCAGCAACAACATTTTCTCTACCTGGTTTTTCAACAATGGTCAAATCAAACTGCTGCAATAAGAGTAACCATCTAATAATACGAGCATTCAAATCTGGTTTATTCATTAAATATCTAATTGCAGCATGGTCAGTATGTACAAAGGTCTGGTAACCAGTAATATAATGTCGGAACTTGTTCAGTGCATGGACCACAGCCAAGAATTCTTTCTCGGTTACAGTGTAATTCAGCTCAGCTTTGGACAAGTTTTTGCTAACAAAGTAAATGGCATATGGAAGTTTTTGCTCAACTTGTCCTAAAGCTGCACCTATGGCTTTGTTCGAGGCATCAGTGTGGATGTGGAAAGGTAGGGCCCAGTTTGGATGTTAGGCCCCTATACTACTAGTGTAACCCCTTATTGTTATTAGTATAACCCACTTATTATATTGATGTACCCATGTAGTGCCCATATTGTTACTATTATGCCACATAGAAGCCCACCATTGTTACTGTTGTGCCCTACAATATTATTGTTATGTAGGCTTTGATTGTATTGGGACCACTTAGACTCCTATATATAGAAAGGAGGTATTTTCATTTGTATCATCCAAGAATTGTTCATTTATGTAATGTAAAGGAGGTTTCCCCCTCGAAGAGGCTGAATTCTAAGGCGTGGATCTATCTTTTCTATCTTTTATTGAGCTGGTTTCATAACATTTGGTATCAGAGCTTTGGATTCTAGGGTTTCGCTGCTCCAAACAGGTCATCGTGGAATTTTCGCTATAACTTTTTTTCTGTGACGTTTCAGAAGTCGCAAAAAAAACCCATTTGAGAAAAATTGGCGCTGAACCTTGGGTCCGAATTTCAGATCTTTTCGCGCGACATTTTCGGATATATGATCTGCGGAAGTTGGTCTTTTTGCAGACTCCTGAATTACACTCAAAACAGGTGACCTGGGGAAAATCGTCATAACTTTCTTTCTGAGCATCGGATTGAAATTTCGTAAGAAGGTACAGAAAGAGGACGGACTGTAGTTTCTGTTTATATATTTTTCAAAGTCAAAGGTTGAAACAGTGACACGTGGCAATTCATACAAGTTCGCTCTACTGAACTAGTCTATAATCCGGTCACTGCGGGAGATTGTGCATAACTTTTTCTTGGAGAATCCAATTTGGATCAGACTTGTGGCATTGGAAATAGGACAAAGAGGGCTACTACAGGTCACAAGTTCAGAACTTAAAGATCCGAAAGTACAGAGTTACAGTCGTTTCAAGGTAGATCTCCTAAAATCAAGAAAAAGCAAGATGAGGAAGTTTGATGGCAAGGATCCGGTAAATTGGATACTTCAGATGGAGCAATATTTTGATATACATGGTGTACAACTGTTACAAAAGGTATGTATTGCATCTTCATATTTAGAACCAGATCAATTTTTATGGTACAAAGGGCTTTGTTCTCGTAAAAAACTTGTTACGTGGTCAATTTTCACGGAGGAAATGATAGCACATTATGAGGATATAAAGAGCAACACCTTCTTTAGAGCAACACCACAACAATTGGAAAGAGTAAAAGGGCTTTGTGACATAATGGAAAGCAAAATTATGGAAACCAGGAAGCATACCCCTCACAACTATAAAGATGGAAGTGTTGTTTCTCCCAGCCTTCCACAACCTACAAGGGTTACACCACAACAATTGGAAGAAAAAAGAGAAAAAGGGCTTTGTTACAATTGTGATAGCAAATGCGCTAAAGGTCATAGGTGTGCTGAGAAGAAATTATTTTACATAGAATATGAAGAGGAGGAAGAAAAGGATCAAGAAACATCAAAAGAAGAGGATATACGTCAGGACACCACCCCAGAGAAAGAAGAAATGAATCAGACCATATCTTGTAAAGCATTGGCAAGAATTACCACTCCTCAAACTCTCAAGATAGAAGGACATATCAAGAAGAAAAAGGTGCAAGAAGTGAAAGATCACATCGAGAAAGAAGAAATGAATCCAACCATATCTTGTAATTCAATGGATGAAATTACCACTCCTCAAACTATCAAGATAGAAGGACACATCAAGAAGAAAAATGTTCAAGAAGTGAAAGATCACATCGAGCATCAAGAAATGAATCCGACCATATCTTGTAAAGGACTGGAAGAAATTACCACTCCTCAAAAGATAGAAGGACATATCAAGAAGAAAAAGGTTCAAGTAGAGAAAGATCATATCGAGCATCAACAGCAAGTTCTCCAACTTTGAAAGGATAACGCCACTTCGGTACAAAATCAAATGAAACAACAGGTAGATCAACATCGTAGTGAAAAATGTTTTGATGTGAGTGATTGGGTATTTTTACTGCTACATCTCAAGCAAGCTATTTATGAGAAGGAAATGTTGGCAATACTACATGCACTTAAAAAATGGCGACCTTACCGAATGGGAAGATGCTTCAAGGATGAGGATGTGGAAGCATTGTTTTGTGCTATTTATATTATCCAACCAAATTGGATAAACGAAGCAACGAATGAATGGAAGAAGAACGAAGAAGTATGGCCACTTATTCAAAAGTTGCAAAAGATCCCAATTCAAGCAATATTGCCAGAAATTGAAGAGGAAGGAAAAATCATATTGGAACCTGGAGCAGTCACAGAAACAAGAACCCGACAGCTATGAAATCGATCAATTTCAGAGTATCTCTTCAAGTGGAAGAACTTACCCGCTGAATATTCCACATGGGAGGACAAGAATTTTATATAGAAGCATCAAGAACTACTCAAGCGTTGAGGACAACGCTTTTTGAAGGAGAGGGGCATGTTAGGCCCCTATACTACTAGTGTAACCCCTTATTGTTATTAGTATAACCCACTTATTATATTGATGTACCCATGTAGTGCCCATATTGTTACTATTATGCCACATAGAAGCCCACCATTGTTACTGTTGTGCCCTACAATATTATTGTTATGTAGGCTTTGATTGTATTGGGACCACTTAGACTCCTATATATAAAAAGGAGGTATTTTCATTTGTATCATCCAAGAATTGTTCATTTATGTAATGTAAAGGAGGTTGCCCCCTCGAAGAGGCTGAATTCTAAGGCGTGGATCTATCTTTTCTATCTTTTATTGAGCTGGTTTCATAACATTGGACCTCTCAGGATTGGGGTTGACACCAACTTGTCCTTCAATTCATTTAAAGCCCTCTGACAATCGTCAGTCCAATTAAACTCCACATCTTTTGCCAACAGGCCAAACAATGGCGAGGCTAGCTTGCTGAAATCTTTAATGAATCTCCGGTAGTATCCTGCTAATCCCAAGAAAATTCGGACATCCCTTACCTTTTGAGGAGGTGGAACCCTCTTGATGAGAGCAATTTTGTTAGGATCCACCTGCAACTCTTGGCAAGAAATGGTATGGCCTAGCACGGTCCCTTCAGTCATTAGGAATTCACATTTTTCAGGACTAAGGGACAAGTTCATCTCGGTGCATTTGGTTAGGACTTTTCCTAGGTTGGACAATGCTTCCTGGAAGTTGGCCCCATAAGGAGTAAAGTCATCCATATAGATTTCTACCGCATCATGGACCAGCTCTGAGAAGATGCTCAAGACAGCTCTCTGGAAGGTAGCAGGAGCATTGCATAGCCCAAAGGGAAGGACTCGGTAGGCAAAGGTACCCCAAGGACAAGTGAAGGTGGTCTTATCTTGGTCTTCCGGGCTGATTTGGATTTGGTTGTACCCGCTATACCCATCCAGGAAAGAGAAGAACTTCTTTCCTGCCAGTCCATCCCAGTGTTTTACGACTCCGACTCGGCCGAGGATCGACTCTGACTCCGACTCCGACTCGGTAATGACTCGGCCTAGTCGATTTCAATGACTCGGTCGTTGTAAAAAATACATTAAATATTTATTTTTTTTATAAAAAAACATAATTTTAAATATTTTAAACATAATTTTAAAGATTTTCATTCATGTTTCCAAAGTCCAAACACACAACATTATAATATAGATGGAAGACAACATATGATCAAAGTAGGCTTATGAACCAATCCATTATATCAAAATGGTACCCAATGGCAATACATAGTCAACTGTCATACATGATCAAAGACTCAAAACAAAATACAAATAACCAAGGAGGCTAGAAATGGCCTCTACAACAAAAGTAAACTGTGATGGTGACCAGACTCCAATACTAGTACTACTGCAGCACTGCTAGCAGCTACACTACTACTGGCTAGTAGCTACTGCCAGAGGAGCCAAGATCATCTCGACCAATCTCTGGAGTCTGGATCATCATCATCAGAACAGTGAAAAAAATATACAGTAGCTCTAGGTGTCAAGGTAAGGGTTTCAATTTGTATTCCTTTGTGTGTTCCAAATTTCCAATGGAATTTGTTTGGGTAATTCTTTGAGTATAATTTCAGAACTTTATTGTATTTTTGATCCGTTGCTGTTGTTTTACCTTGAGTCTAGGGTTATTTTAAATTTTTATCCTTAAGATCTGTTCTCTTCCTTTTTCCCTTGTGATTCAGTTGGGATTCCTTTTCAATTGCACACCCAGAATTTTATTACAGACCTGCTCCAAAGAACTCGACATCCACTAACAATGAACTACAGGACTTATGCTTGACTGTGGATAATCATTTGCATTGAAGACTCAAGTAAAGTGTTTAGGGCTCGGACATGTGTAGTAGGGCTTGAGGAAAAGTTATATTAACTGCAGATTTTAGGCCTTATAACCAGCAGCATAGTACTGTTTAGGTCCTTTTTGCATTAATTTGTTTTGTAACTTTGAGTCTCTTAGGTATTCTGTTGAGTGCAAGAGTAGGCCCTCATCCAGGGCATCGTTTGACATTTCAATTGTAATTTGGACGATACCTTATATATAGACTGATATATAGAATCTAGATATCAGATTTACTAGCTGTAATAAGATCTGTACATTAAACAGATATGAAGAACCTGGGCTTATTTCAAAGGGATTGACCACTGGTATCTTCAACAATGATAGTGATATCAGCCCTTTCACTCTTCAGCTCAGAAAATCAGTGCATAACCATGTCACTCCAACAATGGACACGATCTGAAATAATTGTGGAATGAGGAAACACATACAACAAAACTCAGCTCCCTTCACACTTGAATAGTCAACAGTGATAATAGATATATGGCAGATTTCGATTCAATATTAAAACATATGTGACTTAAACTGCATTAAACAGTTTGGAATCCTTAAACTCCATTAAACATTTGAAAAATACCAAAAAAATGAATTTTTTTATGTCTTTTATGCCTGCCCAGCCGGTTTTCATTGACTCGGCCTGGTTGACCGAGTCAACTATGACTCGGCCTGGTCATTGGATGACTAGGCCGAGTCATAGTTGACTCGGTCAACCGAGCCGGTTTGCTGGCCTGGTCGCAAATTTTTTTAATGGCTCGGTTTGACCCGGCCGTTTCCGAGTCGACTCGGCCTGGTTGTAAAACACTGGTCCATCCAACACTTGATCTATGAAAGGTAGAGGGAAATGGTCCTTCTTGGTAGCTTTGTTCAGTTCTCGGTAGTCCACACAGATTCTCCATTTCCCATTTTTCTTGGGAACCAACACTAGAGGGGACACCCATTCACTATCTGAGATGGGGTAGATGAACCCGGCATCCAACAGTTTTTGCAATTCTTCCTTGACAATGTCCTTAAGGGCTGGATTCATTCTCCTCTGAGGTTGCCTAACCGGTTTACAATCCTCTTTGATGTATATATGATGGGTACAGACCGAAGGATGGACTCCTTTCATTTCCTTGTAGCTCCAAGCAAAAGCATCTAGGTGGTTGGCCAACAGACTACACATCTCATTTTCCTGGGAAGGAGATAGGGAGGAGCTGATCTTCAATGCCTTCTCAGGGCCGAACTCCACATTCTTGACTCTGGGAGTAACAGGGTTGGTTGTACAAAGATCCACTAAGGTGCTAGCTTGGGCATCCTCCACCAATTTCTCTAAGGGTAGTGCACTGGAAGGTGGATTCTGGATCAAGGTCTCGATCAAGTCATCCTCGGTTGGGGGGTCTCTTCTAGTGGTATCTAAGGTGCACAGAGGTGCTGAGTACACCTCGTCTTCTTCTCCTTCTTCCAACCAGAGTGGTAAGTCATGCTCTAAGGAGGGTTGGGCAAGAGGGTATAGGACTAGCTGCTTGGACATGGGACCATTTTTGATGGTCATGTTTCCTGCACGACAACTTATGTAAGCATCTGCAGTAGCTAACCCAGGCCTTCCCAAAATGAGAGGATATCCAGTAAGCTTTGCCTTTGGTTGCAGAACTAAGAAGTCTGCAGGGTATTCCCAAGAGTCAATAGAGACCAAGACATCCTCCACAATCCCTTCGGGAGTCACGGTGGAGCGATCTGCTAATTGCAGTACTGTCGAGGTCTTCCTCAAGGAACCCTGAAGATTAAGTTTAAGCATGGTATCCCTGGTCATCACATTAATGGCAGCCCCCAGATCAATCAAGGTGTGAGGTATAATGGTGCCATTGATGTGAACATCTACTACAGGACTTCTAGGATCTAGGTACTTTGGGCAGATGACTTGTCCTAACATAAGGTCAGACAGTTGTCCTATGACATTGATAGTTGAAGCATCTTTCTTCCGTCTGCCGGGGTGCTTGAAACACTTCTCCTTAACCAGTTTGTTGTATATTGGCACATCCTTGATAGCTTGGAGAAGTGGTATTTTTACACACAACTGCTTGAGCTCACCCAGAAGCTCATCCTCCTCTGGGTTGGGTTGTGTGGTGGCTGTTAATCTCTCAGGAAAGGGTGGAATAGCCTTTGGTTCACTTTCCTGTTTATCTTCCTCATCCTCTGGGGGAGGAGGTTGGCGATCTGGTAGAGTCTTTCCAGATCGAAGATTGATCTCCTGGATCTCCACAGCATAGGTAGGGCATGAGGTTTCCCCAGTGTATACCTGCTGGGCCTGTCTATTGTTGGGGTTCGGGTTCGGTTGAGCAGGCATTTGAGGTTGCCTTGGAGGAGCAGGAGGTAATGGCTGAGGTTGAACTGGTGGTGGAGGCAAGATGGCAGGAGGAGTGTTGTAT
Source organism: Pinus tabuliformis (assembly GCA_031772625.1). Taxonomy (NCBI): domain Eukaryota; kingdom Viridiplantae; phylum Streptophyta; class Pinopsida; order Pinales; family Pinaceae; genus Pinus; species Pinus tabuliformis. Next base: position 816,058,466 of record CM062815.1, on the reverse strand, counting down.
TGGGGCCTCCACCCCGACTGAGGTGCATTCCATTGAGGCTGTGGCTGGGCATGTGAGTGATATGAATGAGAAGTAGGTGGAGTGGGGTACTGAGGTGGATAAGACCATGGAGGAGGCATGGACCATGAAGGATGAGCAGGGGGACCCCAGGAAGTCATAGGAGTCGATTGGTTGGGGCTGTAATAAGCTTGAGATGCCCCTTGCATCCCCTGCTGATAAGGTCTAGATCCTTGTGGCCTCCTTTGGTTGAGGTAATAGAGAGGTTCAGTGGGAGCTTCTGTCCCTTGGTACATGGCTTTAAACCCAGGTAAGGTTGGACACTGATTTGTGGGATGGTCCTCCTCACAAACGAAACACACTTCAACCGAATGCAATGGACATTCGTTCTTAGGGTGTCTCCTTGTGCACCTAGGGCAGAAGACAGCCAAGGCTCTCTCAGCTTCTTCTTTCTTTTGCTGTATCCTGAATGTGTCAAGCTGCATGGCAATGGTCTGTCTCACCTCACTCTTAAGATCTTCTAATTGATTTGCAAGCTCATGTTTGGAGAAAGGGACACTAGTTGAGAGGTGGTTTCCTCTACCTCGTTTCCGAGCTGCCCTGGAGTGGTTTCTAAACACAGTCTTGATGTCCTCATAAGGCAGTTGGTAAATGTCCCCCCCAGCTAACATGTGAAGGGTATCTAAGAGGTCTTCAGGGACTCCTCGGAGCAGGACCAACTTGAGGGATTCAGGGTCAAGTGTGCACCTGGCCCACTTATAGCTTAGTTGGAACATCTCCTCATAATCCTCTAAGGACTCATCATTTCCCATGGTCATTCGAAAGATTTCCCCCTTTGTTTCCTTGGACCTATAGTAATCCTGGTACTTAGTGTTGAAAGCTTGCTGCATCTGAGCCCAAGTGGTGATACTATTCCCAGGTAAGCCCATGAACCAGCGTAGTGCTGCATTCTTAAGAGTGGAAGGGAAAAGTTTCAGCTTTTGCTCATCTTCAGTATAGTCATAGGTTCTACAAAGGACAACAAACTCAAACAGGAAGGTATCCGGATCTTCAATAGTCAGCCCATGGAAGTGAGGTAAGGCGGAGGGGCTAATTTTATTCATTTTCATCTCTCCATTGGTCTCTCGGATGGGGAAGGCACCTTCTATTCTCTCATCTTCTCTTCTATTGTCAGCCATAGCTTCAGATGGAGTGGTCTCTAACTCTTCTTCTACTATAGGATCTTTTTATATCTCAGGATGTTCATCTATAGGTTCTTCTGGGTCACTGTCACCAAAGAAGAGAGAAGGGTGACTCAGTGATGTGGTGGGGGTGTTTGGTAGGAATTTGCCTGATCTATCTCGGTTCCTACGAGGCATGAAATGGAAAAGACTTTATTTTTCTTTTGATTGTTTTTGCTTTGCTTTTCTTTTGGTACTTGCAAAACAGAGACAGATTGATCTACAACTAACTATGAAAGATGCAGAATTAAATTGAAAGCAGGAAAGAACTATTCTACTTTGCTCAAGTGAAATTGCAAGAATGGAAATGCTAGTTTACGCTTGCAGAAAGGAAATGCTAATCTATGAAAGCAGGAAATGCCTTATGCTACTTTTGCAGAATGGAAATGAAGTAAACTACTTAGCAGAAGGCAAGAGTAAGAAAGTAGAAGAAAAGCAACAATTACTAATACTCTAACGCTTCCCCGGCAACGGCGCCAAAAAGATGGTGGGCTCCAGTATTGTAGCAATAATGCTACAACTCTTAGAGCTTCCTATCTCTAATTTTATCAACCCGGTAGTTTGTACAAACTTGGAAGCGACGGTGCTGTATGCACAAGTACTAGCTCTTATCGCAACTGTCACTTGGTCAGCTGGCACAAGTCCGCTAGGGCTCAAGCCAACTTCTGTATGCTCACAGAAGAAGCTTTATGAATGATGGACGAAAGCTAACTCAAAGGAGACTAGTCTATTTGCAGAAAGAAACTGAAAGCCAACAAAGCATGAAAACCCTAGTAAACCCTAATTTGACTAGCTAGGCCGTTACAATGCAAAACTGTGAATGAAACTACTACCGATAATGCCATTACTTGTAGTGAGCTGAAATACATGCATCTAAGCTACTTGCATCTGAAAAGACATGATTTTGTATTTTTTCATTAAGTGGTTGGATTTATTGTGATGATGCTTTTGATTAGGGTTTGGTTGTGCAGGAGCGGCTTGAATGGAAGGAAAGCATGGGCAAGGTCAGGATGGCTAGGGGAGGTCCCAGAGGGTCTCTAGCATCAGTCCACAGAAGTCTACCACGTTCGGATGCTCATCAACCGAGTTTGCAGGCTTCTACAGGAAGTCTGCAGGGGATCCTACAGGAAACTCAAGGATTCTAAAGGAAGTCTGTGCAATTCTACAGGATGTTTGACCGTGGAAGTTTTAGGAGATGGTGAAGTGTTGGAGTGGTGTGGGAGGATAGGTGAGATGGAGATGGAACCGGTGATGGCTCAGGAGCAGAGAAGTCAGATGGGGAAAGAGTGCATGCAGTGGGTTGATGGCTGGAAGGATGGGATCAATGAAAGGTTAAGTAAATGGAGCTATGTGAGTAATGGGAGAGCTGGAAGGTAAACGAGCTGGACAGAGGTCGAGTAGGTGGCTTGAGGAGAGGTCGAGAAGAAGAAGAAGGAAGTGGAATGATATGGAGCAGTGTAAATGAAACAAATGACTTATGTCTTGCACCAACAACGAGAATTCATTAACCTATGATACCTGTGCCATTAAACCTATGAACAGCAATGGAAAACCGAGAAAAGAAGCCGTGCATGGAATGAAAAATGTAGAAGTATGGTTCAATATCAAAAGTGCATGGATGGATCTTCAACAAAAATGACTATGTTGCAGCTTGCATGGAAGTAAAAGACTGTGTTTCTTTTTGGTGGTTGATATGGACTGCACCCCAATCCCTAAGCAGAGATGGAAGTGAGCTCTAACAACCTTTTTCTGGAGCTCCTGTGTATTACAAACCTCCTATCGAATCTAAGCAACTGAAAGCAAAGTGACCATAAGCTAATCCTACTCAATCACACAAAAACTAAATCAGCAGACTATAAATTCGAATTGCATATCAAAGTAAAGAAACGAAGTGCTGGAACGAAATGAAAATAACATTACAACACCGAGGAGATCTATTGCTCTCAGGTTGGGCCCTAACCTGAGAGCTATAGCTCCCTTAGAAACTCAGAATGAGATCAAAATCTGCCTGCCTTTATTCATAACCAAAAATCTGATGTCATGCCAAAACTGGCTTACAAAAAGAACCAACACCAAGCTGTAGCTCGTACTTCCCAATTACAAGAGTAATGCAAAAGTTCAAAAATCTTCTATCAAAGGCTACGGCCTCAATATTTATGCAAAATGATAGTCCAACAGGTTTCCTTGATTTGTGGAGCTCGGCTGTCCAACTGAAGGTTAAACTGTTGATCCTGTAGAACAGTTATAACTGTTGTTCCTGTAGAACGGTTGGCTGCCTCTAAGCTCGGTGGGGAGATTGGTTGGAGCTTGGAGCTATGGTGGGAATCACGAGGAAGGTCCCCAAGACTGTGGACATCCTCTCCTAAAAACCAGCAGTGCCACCTTATTGTCTCCTTGTCTCCTTTCTCGTGGTCTTTGCTCCCTTTTAATGCCAAAAACCTGAAATCATCATGTATTAGTCACGTAGATAGAATGTCTACCCTTCTTCCTACAAACAACACGAATAAACCAAGAAATGAATGCATAAGCAATAAAAAATGAATGGTTTGAGCAGAGCAAGTAGGCCAAATGAGCCCAAATTGTACCAAAAATTGGGGCTCATCAATTGGGTTTTCAATTTTTCACATGGTATCAGAGTGCATGTTATCAGCTGGAGAGCTTAGTAGCGAAGGAAAAGGGAGTTTTGTTTTTCACTGAGGGGCAACAATTCAAAACCCCAGAGGCAGCGCAGTCACCTTGGCCAAGAGGCTGAATTATTGAGGAGAATCAATTTTTTTGAGAGAGGGACAAAAAAATTTGATCTCTCCAGAGGTAGAGGGAGTAGCTAGTATTTTTCCCAGAGTAGATCTCTAGCTGTACACAACAATTTTGCAATAGTTTGCTAGTGTAGAGCTAGGGTCGGGAGGAATAAGAACACACACTCACGGAAAATTTTCCTCAAGGAACTTCTAGCCTCAAGAAGTTTGAATTCCCTTGCAGATCAACAAATGTTGTGATATTATTTTTCCTCACTCCAGAAGGGAGTGTGAATAGCCTAGTAGTAGATGAGTAAAAGGGAAGAGGAAATTTTCAACATCATCTGAGATGGATAATGTTGGACTTCGAGATAAGGGTAGGTTGGACGATGCTTCCAACTATGTCATATGGAAGGCAATGATTTCCTTCCTTTTGGATGAATATGGCCTAAAGGAATACAAAAAGGAGACAGTGAGGGAAAAGAGGTTGATACTTGATGGTGTTCAAGTTCACATTGTATCACACATAACGGGTCATGGAACGACTAAGGAGATGTGTGATACACTTTCCATGTTATACCAAGGAACTTCCAAGCAATGAAAGATGTATTTGGAGGAGAAGTTGAGATGCACCAAGATGTAGAAAGGGGAACACATAGATCCCTTCCTCACCAGGATTCAGGAGTTTTGGGATCAATTTTTAGTTGTTAGGGTAGCACCTCAAGCCATAGAGTAGTGGGATTAACACTTAACAGTGTCTCCGAGGAGTGTTTGGTATTCATCCAAAGCATTTTGGGCATAGAAACTTTCCCAAAGTGGGACATGATGTGGGCTGATTTGCAGTAGGAGAAGTTGAGACAAGATTTAGTGAAGAGCTCCATAAGTGGCAATAGTAGTAGGTTGAAGCAAGTGAAGGAGGAAAATGTGGCCCTCACATCAAAGGGTTCCAATCAGGGATAGGGGGAGCAACGAAAGAAGAAGAAGGACCTGTCAAAGGTTAAGTGCTTCAGATGTGGTGAGCTTGGTCACTACTGTTAATGTCGGTCTTGAGCCCTCCATCGGTGATCAACAGCTCTTTGCATATGCATATGTAGGTGTCTCATCAGCATCAGTCTTGCATCCCGTTAGGCATGCCATAACACTGATGGAGGAGCTGGTCTTGTTCCCTTCTTGGCTTTGCTGGAATCAGGTCATACCATTTGAAAAAACCTTGTGTCACACTTGTTTCATTTTTGTCTTGAAATTCCAAGTCTAGGTATAGGGTTTCGGTCAAAATCATTGCCAGGTCATGAGTCAAAAGTCTGATGGTCTTCAGCAAGCCAGAAGGAGGTTTGTAATTATGTTTTATTGATAGTTTTCATCTGCTACAGCTTATTTTTACCTTGGTTTTAAAAACTCTGTTTTTAAACCCAAGGTCATGTGAAAATGGCAACAATAAAGAAAATTTTCAAAAATCTTCAGAATGCCGGCAACAACCCTGGTTTCTTCATCAGAATCCATCAGAGAATCAACCTGCAAAAAGAACCAAGTGAAAACACTCAAAAAATCAATTTCATGCAAAGTGCAACTTAAAAAACAGTGTTAAATTAAATGCCAAAACATGCAACATTTGAAAGTGGGTTTGATGTTTTAATTTTTTTTAAATGTGGACCTATAAAGACCAAAAAGCCCTCTTCATGGCCTCATTATGCATTGACAAACTTGCAAGACACAAAGAGAAGCAAAGAAAGGCGATTTGGCTGCAATTTTAGTCATTTCTGGAGGAGCGACTAGTTGAGTTGGAGGTGCGACTAGTTGGGCAAGTGCGACGAGTCAGAGCTGCTCTCACAGTGTAATTTTTGAACTGGAGCGACGAGTCAGAGGGGTGCGACTAGTTGAGTGGGAGGTGCGACTAGTCGAGCTGGGTTTGCCAAGAAACGTGCCAAATCACCCAAATCGCCCTCCCAAATTGCTAAATCGACCAGGTAAGCTCCAAATTCATCTATGATAACAAGGAATAAGTGAATGATGACATGTCTCATGGTTTTCTTCTTCAAAAATTTGCAAGAGAAATGGTGAATTTAAATGTTGTCAATGTAGGCAAATCTGCTAGGGTTTTGTTTGTTTTTCAAGGTAAAAATCCCTCTTATCCCATCCTTGTTCCCTTGGCAATTAAATTCACAAATGTTGCTGCATGTTTATCTTATTATTTCATTTATATCGTTTGCCAGAAATACAAGGTTTCCATCCCATATTCCTTCAAAATCTTTCCCTTCCCAAATTTCTTCGCTAAACCCTAATATCCTTCATGTTCCCACAAACCCTAAATTGCCCTTCTCCTTCCCACAGCAAGCAAATTACATGGACCTGCAGCAAGAAAATAAAACAAAAAGAATAAAAAAATATATATATATATAAAAATTGATATGAAAAGAAAAATAAAAATAAAATGCCAAAATGACCCAAATATGAAAAACAAAGATATTATTGGGTATAAAAAAGAGGCAAGTTGCTGTTATGAAATTTATAAAAAGAAAAATCAAAGATTGCAGCTGTGTATATATTCATAATGGACATATTGCTGTGTTTTTGGTCTATAAAATCGTGTTGTTGTGCTGCCCAAAATAAACTCTGTTTTCCCTTTTTTATCATTCCCTTGAAGTTGTCAAATCTCCTTTTGATAAAAATACAAGTGAAGCTCTCTTTCCCTTATCACTAAATGCATATGAATCCCGTCCAGATAGCAGAGTTTGCTTCATTAAAGGATAAAAATCAAATGGATAATGCTGCCCCATACCCCCTGTCATAATATATGTTCTTTCCCTTGGTCCCTATCATACATGGTTTCGTTGCAAATGATTTCTTAAAAATGATAAGATGGTATGTGTTACATTTTGTGAATTTTCCCTAAAAATCCCTGTTTTTATTTCCCATTCCTTATTAAAAATCCCTCCCCTAACAGTTCCCTTATGATTTTTCCCCTTGAAAACAACATACTTCTCAGCATTTTGCAGGCAGAGGCAGCAGTTCTATTTACCTTTCAGCTTGCTCATCTGGTTCCAAAACCATGTCAGACACCAAGAGTTATGAGGCTAGTGATGACCATTCATCAGCTACAGAGGTGGTGGCACAGCAGAGAGTTCCTAAGAGGGGTGGTCATCATAGGAGACAGGAACCTACTTCTTTGGCAGCATTGCAGGCTTGTCCTTTGGCAATGAACGGTTTTCGGTACATGTCATGTTTTCAGTTCTGTGAGAGGCTTGCTCACATTCAGCATCATAGTGAGTTGGCACGTTTATTTGTTTTGCACCTTCATGATGGGCAGGTCACTCTTGCAGGGGTGAATTTTGTGTTATCTCCAGAGATGATTTCAGAGGCTACCGGGATACCGAATGTAGGGGAAGTGTGGCCCAAGCGCAAACTGCTGGACTTTATCTTTTTTGAGCCATATGTCAGGCCCTCATTTGTGAGCCACTTGTCAGGGATCTTTCCTTCCAGATTCCTCCGGGCAGAGTATGTTTCGATCATGAAGCTTATCATGCAGTACTTTACATGTGACGGAAGATTTTCACTAGTCTCCACTTGTCATATTCGCATGTTGATGCACTTTACCAGGGTGAGGATGATGAACATCCTGGTTTTCTTCTGCCAGGACTTTCAGAGGATGTCATCCGTATTTCAGAGGCGGACCCCAGCCCAGCAGCATAGGAGTCTGTGCCATCATGGTCTCATTCAGCTCATTGTTTCCCATCAGTTGAGGCAGCAGGGCATTTCATGGGCAGACTTCATTTCTCATGAGGTTTTTACAGCGACATCACGGCCACAGCCAGAGCCACAGAGAGGTCAGCCAGAGCCACACATCATTCATGAGGAGGGAGGTCCATCACGCCAGGCAGAGATTATTGTGCCTACACATGTTGTTTCCCCACTACAGTGTACATATCAGAGGGGTCATAGGACCTTGTTTGCAGCAGCTCGACGAGTATTTTCTCCACATCAGGTGGAAGGGGTCTCGTCGTCATCATCGGATCAGCGAGTGTTATCTCCACACCAGGTGGAAGGGGCCTCGTTGCCGACAGTAGCACAGGTAGCAGAGAGGGGCAAGCAGCCCATGATTGAGGAGAGAGTGTCTGGTGCTCCGGTTATTGATCTTGACGCTGATTCTCCTAGCACAGAGCTCAAGGATATTATCCAAGAGCAAAGCACCGAGATTCAGTCACTGTAAACAAAATTGTTGATGGCCAGATGGGTAATAAACTATTTGGAGCAGTGAAACAAGCAGCTGGAGGATGAGAAGGAATTGGACGAGCTATGGAGAATTCGAAGTGACCGAGTCATCAACCGTAGGAGGCCCGGTGACTTGCTGCCCAAAGAGAGAGAGTCCATGCTTATCCGAGTCAACACACACTTAGAGGGGTTGTTGGCTAAGGCCAATCGGAACAACAAGTTGCTAAGAAACATGAAAAATCATTATTGGGCAAGAATGCATGTTTGCAAGGCAAAGATGAAAATTCTTCAAAAGAGGTTGACCAGGGCTCCCAAAGGAAGGAAGAAGACCAACCCGCTCAGTATCTTGGCCGAGGCCTCTCTCACTCACCATGGTACTCATTTTGAGGATTTTGAGGCATTTTTGGCATTTTTTGGAATTTTACAGGTTTTGGCCACTCGACTCGTCTCACCCCGTACGAGACGAGTCGTCGATACAGCTCAGAACGGGGAAAACTCTACATGGTTGGATTTGTCTTGTAAAAGTACACTTGCCTATGGAAGGGTTTCAAATTTTGTGAAGATTTGGGCAGCCAAAAGCTCAAAATACAGCCAAATTTTGACTTTCTGCCCCTTTTTTGAGTTGCAGAAAGCAGTCTTGGGAGATTTGATTTTTGAGGGGTCAAATCAACTCCAAATTCATAAATTCCTGTTGGGTTGGAAAGTAGACTTCCAGACCTTTCCAACGAGCTATCCTGCACTTGATTTGGACTCCGGGAAGGCCCTCAAACAGCGCTGCCAAATGGTGCGACTAGTCAAGCCAGAGGTGCGACCAGTCAAGCAAAATTTGCCAGTTTTTGACCAGTTCGGCCAGCTAAGCACAGTTTTCACTTGGGTTGATTATTTAGGCATGTAATTGATGGATTCTTGTGTAAATTTCATGGCATTAGATACTTTTACTCTTCTTTACCTCTTCTAGAAGCTTCTTTGATGTAAAAAGTTAATATTTAATGCATGGATAGGCTTCCTAACTTTTAGAGGCAAGTTGTTGTGCTGGCCTATTATCTAGTGACTGATTTAGAATTAGTTGTAACAGCTCCTAGGAAGCTGAGCTCGACCCCTAGAGGTGGGGGAAGAGGTTTGACCTTCTATATTATGCCTTCTCTTTCTCATTTTCATGTTGGACTCTAGAGGGAGAAGCTCTATTGTATTTTTGACTTGTATTTCTGCAATTTGAGGAAAAGGAAGGCCAGGGTTTTGCAGACATCATTGTGGATTCTTGTGGATTGTTGTGTTGATGGTGTGTTCTCTACATGTTCTTGTAAGTTTGTTTATGTATTCCACATCTCTCTTTTGCTTCTAATTGGACAGATGAAGTGGTAAAGTTTGAATTCATGATTTGACATGCTCAGCTTTTTAGTTTGTTCAATATTTATGTTTTCCACTGTCTAGAGAGGATTCAAAATGGTTGTTTGCCCTCTTTAGCTCCTTCTCTATCATCCCTGATCATCCATCTCAGATTAAGGCATCAGCGCTCACTCCTACCTTGCCCCAAAGATCCCCCTGCAAAAACTGTGCTCAATCCCCGCACCCTGAATTGCACTCCCTCCAATTGCCACCAAAAACCCCAAAAATCATTAAATCAACCCCCCTATCAATTTACTAGCCTAAAATCTTTATTCTTAATTGGTCAGCCTAATCATATTGAAAGATCTATCAAATCTGACCCGAGAGAGCCTTCTCATACCTCGTAGGGCTAGCTACGAGGTGAAATGGTTTGATGTAGCCTTGAGAGTTTGTCTATCTCAGCCTAGGTGAATTCCAAGCGCTAACATATTGGCGACCATACTGGGGAAAACCAAATTTGTAATTTGTTCATTGTAGTGTGATTTCTTAAGTCTTAGACGGAGCCTGAAGTTACGCCAGAAGCCTTCGAAAACGCTCTTGTTTTACATCAGCGTTAGTAGATAAACGCTGCTTCAGTCAATCTCCGTGAGCTTTTGAAACCCTCACTTCATTGACATTTTTGTCCCAGTATCATTATGGACTCTAAGCTTTGGATGATAGGCTAAGAGTTTTCATACGGCTGAGTGGTTTTTCCTTTCTTAGTCTATTTGCAAAAACAAGCTGGCTACTGATCCAAGACCAATTGTTAGATCTAATTCATGCCCAGCTATTTTTGAGTATCTTGAAGATCTTGATTTTGATGAAAGCTTCGAGTTGTCCTTGTTCAAATCTAAATCTGAAAGTGCACTTGCTACTTTAGTTCCTAATCCTGACTTTGCAGCTGCTATTGAATTTGAGAGGCATAATAAATTAGTTGAAAATTTCATTTTAAGGAATCTCCAGACAAGTATACAAGCTACAACTCTTGCTGATTTCCTTGAAAATATCTCTGGTCATATTGGATCTTCTATCACGGCGCATGAACAGGCAAATCCCCCTTATATTGCCCTCACTCCTATAGTTCCTCATCCCCCATCTACAGTTGTTTCGCCTTCGGTTTCACATAAAACTTCTCCTCTTACTCCTCATACTGCCACACCTACTCCCCCTGCTACTCCAAGACCTACATTACCAAGAAAAATGGCAGCCCGTTTTGCCCCACTTGTATTGCCTGCTAATCTTCATGACATGCCAGCTGACTATCAAAGCAAAATTCCCATGTTCGATGGCACTCCACAGAGTATTACAGCACAGCAACATATCGATAAAATGTCCACTTTCTTTGATCTATATGAGTTAGATGAAGAAGATGTTACCATGCGGTTGTTCGTGCAGACATTTGCCGGAGAAGTAAGAAAATGGTTTAGAGGGTTGGCAGCTAACAGCATCACCACCTTGCAAGCACTGGAGGATCAAGTCTTGGACCGATGGGAAATAAGGAAAGACCCGCTGCAAATCAATGCCGAGTACAACAACCTCAAGCGAAATCCGGGTGAGTCGGTTCAAGATTATATCATCAGATTTAATTCAGTGTATAACGCTATACCCGATGATTTGAGACCATCAAGAAAGTCCGCCTTGCTTAAGTTCCCGGATGGTTTCGATCCGGAAATGGCTTACTCACTGCGGGACCAAGATCCTCCTACTTTGGAGGAAATGCAGAAAATTGCAGTCAGTGTGGAGGCTAATTTGAATGACAAAAGGGAAAGGATGAAAGCGGAAAAGAAGGTCACAATCAAAGAAGAGGCAGCATCCACTTCTCAAGTTCTTCGGACAGTGGAAGAGATGAAAAAGGCATTCCAAAATCTTAATCTTAGCAAACCGGAACCTCAAGTTCGAAACCCAAATTTCAGAGGTCAACAACAGCAGCCCCAATATAGGATAAAACAGCGGGAGCCACGAGGACAAGAGGCGGCAGTACAGCAACCGATCCAACCCCCGTTTCAGCAAAACTATGTTACTCAAGAATCTGATGATGAGGGTGAAGGACCCGGTGAAGAAAATCATTTTTTCACTCCCGATGACATGCCCACTTACATCACGGAAGAAGATGAGCTGGTAAGTAATGCTTATGCACCTCAAGATGAGCATTACATTCTATCTAATGATGTGGCACTTCAAGATGAGTCTGAGGAATATCAAAGAGGTTATCTACATGCTTTATCAGCTCAACAAGGCAAAGAGAGACAGCTGAGAAACCGAACAGTACCTATACATCCACTTCAAAAGAGGGCAGAAAATGTGGCAAAGAATGGTGCTGCTGTTCCACAAAGAAAGGGTAAAGAAGTCATGGATTCTTCATCAGCCCCGACAGCTCCAGCAAATAAGATGGATCAGCCATCAAATGTACCTAAAGATAGAGCAGAAAAAAGAGATAATCCGGCCAAAGAAAGTGAGAGAAGTCAAGCATTCAGCATTGAGAACGAAGTCTCGAAATTGAAATTGTCCATTCCACTAACAGAAGTCATGAAGAACACTGCTTACAGAGCACAAATTTCTAAGATGTTCAATACTGATCCAATGTTAGATGCGGTAAATGTGGAGGATGATCAGCCGGAATTAATCTTTGGGCCAGCTCTAAACGGTGAGTCTTCGGAAAGTGATGTCCCGCCATTTTATATCAGCTTAAGAATTCATGATTATGTGCTTCATAATGCTATGTTCGATTCGGGAGCATCACACAATTTAATGCCCAAGGCAATAATGGAGAAGTTGGGACTTGATATAACTCGTAACTACCATGATCTATATTCATTCGATTCCAGCCGAGTTAGATGCATCGGTTTGATTAAAGATTTGGTAGTTAGCTTGGATCAAATTCCCGCAAAGAATCTCTTGATGGATGTGGTAGTAGCAGACATTCCTCCAAGGTTTGGCATGCTCCTTTCAAGGTCATGGGGATCAAAACTTAAAGGTACTTTACAGCTGGACTTTTCATATGCCACTATTCCGGTGTTTGGACAAATGAGGAAAGTCTATCGAGAGCAAAAGATGAAGTATATGATTACAAGCAAGGAAAAACCAGTGAATCATCCTGTAAACTATGTACAGACAGATCTAGAATCCTATGTTTTATTTGCTGATAGTTTTAATGAAGTAGATAGTCAATTAGTTCAGATAGAAGATATCCCAGGCATTGCTGAAGATTTCAGAGAAACATTGAGGAAAGATAGTGAAGAAAAGACTGCTGTCATAAGGTCAATTGCTGAGACAAATGGGCAGCAAGTCATGACTGCAACAACATCACAAGTACAGCCCTTGGATGATGATGAAGAGGGTCTTTGGACCATGGATTTCGATGGGGCAGTAGGCAGCGATGGAGCAGGCATTGGTGTATGGATCCGCAGTCCATTTTCAGTCTCTAAACAAGTTCCAAACAAGGTACAAGTTTGCTCTTACAAATTGGCTTTTGATTGTTCGAATAATGAAGCAGAATATGAGGCCCTTATAGCTGGTTTGAAAATCCTCCGGAAATTAAAAGCAAAGAAGATAGCAGTTTATGGCGACTCCGAGTTAGTGATCAAACAAGTAAAGGGGGAATTTCAAGCTAAACATCCTCGTATGCGGGCTTATCGCAATGCTGTTCTAGACATTTTGAAGCGGTTTTCAGAGCATACTTTAACATGCATACCTCGGATACAAAATGGAGTTGCGGATGCATTGGCCAGGGCAGCAAGCAATTTGAAAATACCAATGAATTCGAGTAACAAGTTTGAAATCTATGTAAAGCATCGCCCTACAATCCCGGACAACCAAAGGAGCTGGCAAGTCTTTCAGGATGATGAGGAAATCAAAGATTTCTTGCATGGAGAAGGTAAATTTGAAGAAATTTCAATAGACATGGAGCCAGAAGGAGTTAATCAAATGGATGTTTTGCAGCTGAAAGATAATCATATTCCTAAAGGGCCGATTCCTTTAGAAGAACTTTTTGATCAAGATGATGTGGCTCGCAAGCCAACTTTGATGCCAACAGAAGAAGGTGTGGAAGATGTGAACCTTGGGACAGCGGAACATCCAAAGATGGTGAAATTATCAAAGGCTCTGCCACTCAAGGTAAAGAATCAATACATTAGATTGTTGTCATCATTTTCTAATGTATTCGCTTGGGATTATTCAGATTTAAAGACATATGATACAAGCATCATCCAGCACACTATTCCTATAAAGCCAAATCAAAAGCCTTTTCGGCAAAAGTTGCGGAGGATCAATCCCAAGTTGCTGCCTTTGATTGAGAAAGAGGTCAATAGGCTCTACAAGTCCGGAATCATAGTTCCCATTCGCTTTTCAGATTGGATCTCCAACCTAGTGCCTGTGAGAAAGAAGACCGATGAGATTCGCTTGTGCATAGACTTCAGAAATTTAAACAAAGTATCGCTAAAGGACAACTATCCGCTGCCTAAAATGGATCACATATTGCAGCGGGTAGTGGGTGCCTCAAAGATGTCATTGCTAGATGGATACTCCGGCTATATCAGATCTTAGTCCATGAGGATGACCGTGATAAGACAGCTTTCACTACGCCTTGGGGAACATTCCATTATGCTAAAATGTCATTCGGTTTGAAGAATGCAGGTGCTACATTTCAGCGAGCTATGGATATGGCTTTTGCCAATGAAAAGGACATATTCTTAGTTGTATATCTTGATGACTTAACGGTCTTTTCCAAATCCGATGAGGAGCATCTATTTCACTTAACTAAAGTGTTCCAAAAATGTAGAAAATATGGCATTTCTTTAAATCCAAAAAAGAGTCTTTTTGCCATGAGTGAAGGTAAATTGCTGGGACATATCATTTCCAAAGACGGTATACGAATTGATCCCGCACGGGTGGAGGCAATTCAGCAGCTAGAGCAGCCCCGAAATAAGAAGGAGATACAATCTTTTAATGGTAAATTAAATTTTCTGCACCGCTTCATTCCTAATCTTGCAGAGCACCTTAGAGAAATGACCAACATGCTTCGGAAGGACAGCGAGATCAAATGGACCAAGGAGGCAGTCAAATCCTTCAATTTAATCAAAGTAATCTTGTCTTCAGCCCCGACCTTAATCAGCCCTGATTATACTCAGGATTTCATTGTGTTTTCTTTTGCTTCCGAGCATACATTAGCAGCCGTATTAATGCAAAAAAGAGAGGGTGTTGAAAGGCCAATTGCATTTTTCAGCCGGATCATTAGAGATGGGGCATTAAACTATAATATCATTGAGAAACAAGTGCTGGCCCTGATTAAGGCATTGAAAGATTTCCGGGTTTATATTCTTCACTCTCATGTATTAGCTTATGTTCCTAGTGCAGCGGTAAAGGATGTCTTGGTACAAACAGAGCCGGAAGGTAGGAGAGGTAAATGGATTGCTGCTCTCTTGGAATATGATGTTGAAATCAAGCCCACCAAGCTGATTAAAGGACAAGGACTTGCTAAACTAATGGCTGAAACAAACCTTCATGCCCTTGATATCAACTTGATCGCTGCCTTATCCGATGGTGAAGGAGAAAATTCAGCGGTTCAGGTATCAGATATTTTTATTAATTCTCCTTGGTATGCTGATATAGTGTATGTACTTCAGAATGTGTCCGCGCCTCCTGGAATGTCGAAAAACAAAGCTAGGACTTTGAAATTAAAGGCTGCTAAATTTTGCATTATGAAATCAGCATTGTATTGGAAAGATCTCGGGGGCATCTTGCTAAATTGTTTGGTTGAAGAGGAAGCAAAAGCGACGGTAGAAGACTTCCATAAAGGTGACTGTGGAGGTCATTTATTTTGGAAAACTACAGCCAACAAGATTTTGCGAGCTGGTTTTTATTGGCCTTCTCTTTTTTCTGATGTGTACAAAGCGGTAAAGAGCTGCCATGAGTGCCAAATATTTCAAGGAAAACAAAAGTTGCAGCCATTGCCTCTCAAACCGGTGGAGATTAGTGCGCCATTTCAGCAGTGGGGCCTTGATTTCATTGGTGAAATCCACCCAGCTTCGTCCGGGCAGCATAGATGGATCTTGACTGCCACTGATTACTTCACAAAGTGGATAGAGGCAATTCCTACTCGGCAGGCCACAGATTCGGTAATTATCTCTTTTCTTGAAACTAATATCTTGTCACGTTTCGGCTGTCCATTCAAAATAATCACAGATAATGCAGCTGCCTTTAAATCCAATAAGATGGTTGATTTCTGCTATAAGTACAACATCAGCTTGGGTCACTCCACCGCTTATCATCCGCAAGGTAATGGGTTGGCCGAGTCATCAAATAAGTCACTAGTGAATATTATCAAGAAGATGCTGGAAATTAACAAGAAGAGTTGGCATAACAAGCTGGTGAATGCATTATGGGCTGTTCGGGTAAGTCAAAAGAAGTCAATTGGTATGTCGCCATTTGAGTTAGTTTATGGAATTGATGCAGTTTTTCCAACATCACTTAGTGTGCCAGTCGCAAGATTGCTCCAAGAAGCGGGTGAAGATTCGGATCCAATGCAACGGCGAATCAATCAAATGATTCACTTACAGCAAACCCGGGAAGAAGTTTTCCAAAATTCTTTGAGGCTGCAAGAACGCATCAAGAAGATCTATGATAAGAAGGCAAAGTTGGAAAACTTTCAGTTAGAGGATGTTGTTTTGAGATGGGATGCCCGAAATGAGGACAAAGGTAAGCACGGTAAATTTGATAATTTATGGAAAGGTCCTTATAAGATTGCTGCATATCGCGGTCTCAATGCTTTCCTTCTCAAAGAGATGAATGGTGATGAATGCCCCGGTGGGTCGGTGAATGGCCGGCTTTTGAAAAGATATCATGCTTGAGCAATTGCTGCTCTAATCATCCTCATTGTAATTACCATTTTTTTTCTTTCATATTACAGCAAGTGTGAACTGATCTCTCCTCCTTAGTTTGGGGCCCGCGGTGAAGGCTATAATTCTAAGGATAGAGATTGGTTAGTGTGAAGTTTTCAGATTGTTTATTTTCTGCAAGAGTTAGTTTGTTTGTGTCTAAGTCCTTTGAAAATTTTAGTTTTTCAGTCCAAGTCCAATATAGTCATTTCGAGTTTGGTCATGTGTGTACAAGTTGATTCCATTTTCCCAATGAATAAAACACTGGTCTGCTGTCCCAGAGGTCTAAGGTTCTTGGCACCTCCAAGGAGCTACCATCCCCATTGGAGCCAATGTTAATGTCGGTCTTGAGCCCTCCATCGGTGATCAACAGCTCTTTGCATATGCATATGTAGGTGTCTCATCAGCATCAATTTTGCATCCCGTTAGGCATGCCATAACACTGATGGAGGAGCTGGTCTTGTTCCCTTCTTGGCTTTGCTGGAATCAGGTCATACCATTTGAAAAAACCTTGTGTCACACTTGTTTCATTTTTGTCTTGAAATTCCAAGTCTAGGTATAGGGTTTCGGTCAAAATCATTGCCAGGTCATGAGTCAAAAGTCTGATGGTCTTCAGCAAGCCAGAAGGAGGTTTGTAATTATGTTTTATTGATAGTTTTCATCTGCTACAGCTTATTTTTACCTTGGTTTTAAAAATTCTGTTTTTAAACCCAAGGTCATGTGAAAATGGCAACAATAAAGAAAATTTTCAAAAATCTTCAGAATGCCGGCAACAACCCTGGTTTCTTCATCAGAATCCATCAGAGAATCAACCTGCAAAAAGAACCAAGTGAAAACACTCAAAAAATCAATTTCAGGCAAAGTGCAACTTAAAAAACAGTGTTAAATTAAATGCCAAAACATGCAACATTTGAAAGTGGGTTTGATGTTTTAATTTTTTTTAAATGTGGACCTATAAAGACCAAAAAGCCCTCTTCATGGCCTCATTATGCATTGACAAACTTGCAAGACACAAAGAGAAGCAAAGAAAGGCGATTTGGCTGCGATTTTAGTCATTTCTGGAGGAGCGACTAGTTGAGTTGGAGGTGCGACTAGTTGGGCAGGTGCGACGAGTCAGAGCTGCTCTCACAGTGTAATTTTTGAACTGGAGCGACGAGTCAGAGGGGTGCGACTAGTTGAGTGGGAGGTGCGACTAGTCGAGCTGGGTTTGCCAAGAAACGTGCCAAATCACCCAAATCGCCCTCCCAAATTGCTAAATCGACCAGGTAAGCTCCAAATTCATCTATGATAACAAGGAATAAGTGAATGATGACATGTCTCATGGTTTTCTTCTTCAAAAATTTGCAAGAGAAATGGTGAATTTAAATGTTGTCAATGTAGGCAAATCTGCTAGGGTTTTGTTTGTTTTTCAAGGTAAAAATCCCTCTTATCCCATCCTTGTTCCCTTGGCAATTAAATTCACAAATGTTGCTGCATGTTTATCTTATTATTTCATTTATATCGTTTGCCAGAAATACAAGGTTTCCATCCCATATTCCTTCAAAATCTTTCCCTTCCCAAATTTCTTCGCTAAACCCTAATATCCTTCATGTTCCCACAAACCCTAAATTGCCCTTCTCCTTCCCACAGCAAGCAAATTACATGGACCTGCAGCAAGAAAATAAAACAAAAAGAATAAAAAAAAAAATATATATATATATATAAATTGATATGAAAAGAAAAATAAAAATAAAATGCCAAAATGACCCAAATATGAAAAACAAAGATATTATTGGGTATAAAAAAGAGGCAAGCTGCTGTTATGAAATTTATAAAAAGAAAAATCAAAGATTGCAGCTGTGTATATATTCATAATGGACATATTGTTGTGTTTTTGGTCTATAAAATCGTGTTGCTGTGCTGCCCAAAATAAAATCTGTTTTCCCTTTTTTATCATTCCCTTGAAGTTGTCAAATCTCCTTTTGATAAAAATACAAGTGAAGCTCTCTTTCCCTTATCACTAAATGCATATGAATCCCGTCCAGATAGCAGAGTTTGCTTCATTAAAGGATAAAAATCAAATGGATAATGCTGCCCCATACCCCCTGTCATAATATATGTTCTTTCCCTTGGTCCCTATCATACATGGTTTCGTTGCAAATGATTTCTTAAAAATGATAAGATGGTATGTGTTACATTTTGTGAATTTTCCCTAAAAATCCCTGTTTTTATTTCCCATTCCTTATTAAAAATCCCTCCCCTAACAGTTCCCTTATGATTTTTCCCCTTGAAAACAACATACTTCTCAGCATTTTGCAGGCAGAGGCAGCAGTTCTATTTACCTTTCAGCTTGCTCATCTGGTTCCAAAACCATGTCAGACACCGAGAGTTATGAGCCTAGTGATGACCATTCATCAGCTACAGAGGTGGTGGTACAGCAGAGGGTTCCTAAGAGGGGTGGTCATCATAGGAGACAGGAACCTACTTCTTTGGCAGCATTGCAGGCTTGTCCTTTGGCAATGAACGGTTTTTGGTACATGTCATGTTTTCAGTTCTGTGAGAGGCTTGCTCACATTCAGCATCATAGTGAGTTGGCACGTTTATTTGTTTTGCACCTTCATGATGGGCAGGTCACTCTTACAGGGGTGAATTTTGTGTTATCTCCAGAGATGATTTCAGAGGCTACCGGGATACCGAATGTAGGGGAAGTGTGGCCCAAGCGCAAACTGCTGGACTTTATCTTTTTTGAGCCATATGTCAGGCCCTCATTTGTGAGCCACTTGTCAGGGATCTTTCCTTCCAGATTCCTCCGGGCGGAGTATGTTTCGATCATGAAGCTTATCATGCAGTACTTTACATGTGACGAAAGATTTTCACTGGTCTCCACTTGTCATATTCGCATGTTGATGCACTTTACCAGGGTGAGGATGATGAACATCCCGGTTTTCTTCTGCCAGGACTTTCAGAGGATGTCATCCGTATTTCAGAGGCGGACCCCAGCCCAGCAGCATAGGAGTCTGTGCCATCATGGTCTCATTCAGCTCATTGTTTCCCATCAGTTGAGGCAGCAGGGCATTTCATGGGAAGACTTCATTTCTCATGAGGTTTTTACAGCGACATCACGGCCACAGCCAGAGCCACAGAGAGGTCAGCCAGAGCCACACATCATTCATGAGGAGGGAGGTCCATCACGCCAGGCAGAGATTATTGTGCCTACACATGTTGTTTCCCCACTACAGTGTACATATCAGAGGGGTCATAGGACCTTGTTTGTAGCAGCTCGACGAGTATTTTCTCCACATCAGGTGGAAGGGGTCTCGTCATCATCATCGGATCAGCGAGTGTTATCTCCACACCAGGTGGAAGGGGCCTCGTTGCCGACAGCAGCACAGGTAGCAGAGAGGGGCAAGCAGCCCATGATTGAGGAGAGAGTGTCTGGTGCTCCGGTTATTGATCTTGACGCTGATTCTCCTAGCACAGAGCTCAAGGATATTATCCAAGAGCAAAGCACCGAGATTCAGTCACTGCAAACAAAATTGTTGATGGCCAAATGGGTAATAAACTATTTGGAGCAGCGAAACAAACAGCCGGAGGATGAGAAGGAATTGGACGAGCTATGGAGAATTCGAAGTGACCGAGTCATCAACCGTAGGAGGCCCGGTGACTTGCTGCCCAAAGAGAGAGAGTCCATGCTTATCCGAGTCAACACACACTTAGAGGGGCTGTTGGCTAAGGCCAATCGGAACAACAAGTTGCTAAGAAACATGAAAAATCATTATTGGGCAAGAATGCATGTTTGCAAGGCGAAGATGAAAATTCTTCAAAAGAGGTTGACCAGGGCTCCCAAAGGAAGGAAGAAGACCAACCCGCTCAGTATCTTGGCCGAGGCCTCTCTCACTCACCATGGTACTCATTATCTTCCTCCAAGCAGCAAACCCAAGAAATTTTGAGGATTTTGAGGCATTTTTGGCATTTTTTGGAATTTTACAGGTTTTGGCCACTCGACTCGTCTCACCCCGTACGAGACGAGTCGTCGATACAGCTCAGAACGGGGAAAACTCTACATGGTTGGATTTTTCTTGTAAAAGTACACTTGCCTATGGAAGGGTTTCAAATTTTGTGAAGATTTGGGCAGCCAAAAGCTCAAAATACAGCCAAATTTTGACTTTCTGCCCCTTTTTTGAGTTGCAGAAAGCAGTCTTGGGAGATTTGATTTTTGAGGGGTCAAATCAACTCCAAATTCATAAATTCCGGTTGGGTTGGAAAGTAGACTTCCAGACCTTTCCAACGAGCTATCCTGCACTTGATTTGGACTCCGGGAAGGCCCTCAAACAGCGCTGCCAAAAGGTGCGACTAGTCAAGCCAGAGGTGCGACCAGTCAAGCAAAATTTGCCAGTTTTTGACCAGTTCGGCCAGCTAAGCACAGTTTTCACTTGGGTTGATTATTTAGGCATGTAATTGATGGATTCTTGTGTAAATTTCATGGCATTAGATACTTTTACTCTTCTTTACCTCTTCTAGAAGCTTCTTTGATGTAAAAAGTTAATATTTAATGCATGGATAGGCTTCCTAACTTTTAGAGGCAAGTTGTTGTGCTGGCCTATTATCTAGTGACTGATTTAGAATTAGTTGTAACAGCTCCTAGGAAGCTGAGCTCGACCCCTAGAGGTGGGGGAAGAGGTTTGACCTTCTATATTATGCCTTCTCTTTCTCATTTTCATGTTGGACTCTAGAGGGAGAAGCTCTATTGTATTTTTGACTTGTATTTCTGCAATTTGAGGAAAAGGAAGGCCAGGGTTTTGCAGACATCATTGTGGATTCTTGTGGATTGTTGTGTTGATGGTGTGTTCTCTACATGTTCTTGTAAGTTTGTTTATGTATTCCACATCTCTCTTTTGCTTCTAATTGGACAGATGAAGTGGTAAAGTTTGAATTCATGCTTTGACATGCTCAGCTTTTTAGTTTGTTCAATATTTATGTTTTCCACTGTCTAGAGAGGATTCAAAATGGTTGTTTTCCCTCTTTAGCTCCTTCTCTATCATCCCTGATCATCCATCTCAGATTAAGGCATCAGCGCTCACTCCTACCTTGCCCCAAAGATCCCCCTGCAAAAACTGTGCTCAATCCCCGCACCCTGAATTGCACTCCCTCCAATTGCCACCAAAAACCCCAAAAATCATTAAATCAACCCCCCTATCAATTTACTAGCCTAAAATCTTTATTCTTAATTGGTCAGCCTAATCATATTGAAAGATCTATCAAATCTGACCCGAGAGAGCCTTCTCATACCTCGTAGGGCTAGCTACGAGGTGAAATGGTTTGATGTAGCCTTGAGAGTTTGTCTATCTCAGCCTAGGTGAATTCCAAGCGCTAACATATTGGCGACCATACTGGGGAAAACCAAATTTATAATTTGTTCATTGTAGTGTGATTTCTTAAGTCTTAGACGAAGCCTGAAGTTACGCCAGAAGCCTTCGAAAACGCTCTTGTTTTACATCAGCGTTAGTAGATAAACGCTGCTTCAGTCAATCTCCGTGAGCTTTTGAAACCCTCACTTCATTGACATTTTTGTCCCAGTATCATTATGGACTCTAAGCTTTGGATGATAGGCTAAGAGTTTTCATACGGCTGAGTGGTTTTTCCTTTCTTAGTCTATTTGCAAAAACAAGCTGGCTACTGATCCAAGACCAATTGTTAGATCTAATTCATGCCCAGCTATTTTTGAGTATCTTGAAGATCTTGATTTTGATGAAAGCTTCGAGTTGTCCTTGTTCAAATCTAAATCTGAAAGTGCACTTGCTACTTTAGTTCCTAATCCTGACTTTGCAGCTGCTATTGAATTTGAGAGGCATAATAAATTAGTTGAAAATTTCATTTTAAGGAATCTCCAGACACGTATACAAGCTACAACTCTTGCTGATTTCCTTGAAAATATCTCTGGTCATATTGGATCTTCTATCACGGCGCATGAACAGGCAAATCCCCCTTATATTGCCCTCACTCCTATAGTTCCTCATCCCCCATCTACAGTTGTTTCGCCTTCGGTTTCACATACAACTTCTCCTCCTCTTACTCCTCATACTGCCACACCTACTCCCCCTGCTACTCCAAGACCTACATTACCAAGAAAAATGGCAGCCCGTTTTGCCCCACTTGTATTGCCTGCTAATCTTCATGACATGCCAGCTGACTATCAAAGCAAAATTCCCATGTTCGATGGCACTCCACAGAGTATTACAGCACAGCAACATATCGATAAAATGTCCACTTTCTTTGATCTATATGAGTTAGATGAAGAAGATGTTACCATGCGGTTGTTCGTGCAGACATTTGCCGGAGAAGTAAGAAAATGGTTTAGAGGGTTGGCAGCTAACAGCATCACCACCTTGCAAGCACTGGAGGATCAATTCTTGGACCGATGGGAAATAAGGAAAGACCCGCTGCAAATCAATGCCGAGTACAACAACCTCAAGCGAAATCCGGGTGAGTCGGTTCAAGATTATATCATCAGATTTAATTCAGTGTATAACGCTATACCCGATGATTTGAGACCATCAAGAAAGTCCGCCTTGCTTAAGTTCCCGGATGGTTTCGATCCGGAAATGGCTTACTCACTGCGGGACCAAGATCCTCCTACCTTGGAGGAAATGCAGAAAATTGCAGTCAGTGTGGAGGCTAATTTGAATGACAAAAGGGAAAGGATGAAAGCGGAAAAGAAGGTCACAATCAAAGAAGAGGCAGCATCCACTTCTCAAGTTCTTCGGACAATGGAAGAGATGAAAAAGGCATTCCAAAATCTTAATCTTAGCAAACCGGAACCTCAAGTTCGAAACCCAAATTTCAGGTTTCAACAACAGCAGCCCCAATATAGGATAAAACAGCGGGAGCCGCGAGGACAAGAGGCGGCAGTACAGCAACCGATCCAACCCCCGTTTCAGCAAAACTATGTTACTCAAGAATCTGATGATGAGGGTGAAGGACCCGGTGAAGAAAATCATTTTTTCACTCCCGATGACATGCCCACTTACATCACGGAAGAAGATGAGCTGGTAAGTAATGCTTATGCACCTCAAGATGAGCATTACATTCTATCTAATGATGTGGCACTTCAAGATGAGTCTGAGGAATATCAAAGAGGTTATCTACATGCTTTATCAGCTCAACAAGGCAAAGAGAGACAGCTGAGAAACCGAACAGTACCTATACATCCACTTCAAAAGAGGGCAGAAAATGTGGCAAAGAATGGTGCTGCTGTTCCACAAAGAAAGGGTAAAGAAGTCATGGATTCTTCATCAGCCCCGACAGCTCCAGCAAATAAGATGGATCAGCCATCAAATGTACCTAAAGATAGAGCAGAAAAAAGAGATAATCCGGCCAAAGAAAGTGAGAGAAGTCAAGCATTCAGCATTGAGAACGAAGTCTCGAAATTGAAATTGTCCATTCCACTAACAGAAGTCATGAAGAACACTGCTTACAGAGCACAAATTTCTAAGATGTTCAATACTGATCCAATGTTAGATGCGGTAAATGTGGAGGATGATCAGCCGGAATTAATCTTTGGGCCAGCTCTAAACGGTGAGTCTTCGGAAAGTGATGTCCCGCCATTTTATATCAGCTTAAGAATTCATGATTATGTGCTTCATAATGCTATGTTCGATTCGGGAGCATCACACAATTTAATGCCCAAGGCAATAATGGAGAAGTTGGGACTTGATATAACTCGTAACTACCATGATCTATATTCATTCGATTCCAGCCGAGTTAGATGCATCGGTTTGATTAAAGATTTGGTAGTTAGCTTGGATCAAATTCCCGCAAAGAATCTCTTGATGGATGTGGTAGTAGCAGACATTCCTCCAAGGTTTGGCATGCTCCTTTCAAGGTCATGGGGATCAAAACTTAAAGGTACTTTACAGCTGGACTTTTCATATGCCACTATTCCGGTGTTTGGACAAATGAGGAAAGTCTATCGAGAGCAAAAGATGAAGTATATGATTACAAGCAAGGAAAAACCAGTGAATCATCCTGTAAACTATGTACAGACAGATCTAGAATCCTATGTTTTATTTGCTGATAGTTTTAATGAAGTAGATAGTCAATTAGTTCAGATAGAAGATATCCCAGGCATTGCTGAAGATTTCAGAGAAACATTGAGGAAAGATAGTGAAGAAAAGACTGTTGTCATAAGGTCAATTGCTGAGACAAATGGGCAGCAAGTCATGACTGCAACAACATCACAAGTACAGCCCTTGGATGATGATGAAGAGGGTCTTTGGACCATGGATTTCGATGGGGCAGTAGGCAGCGATGGAGCAGGCATTGGTGTATGGATCCGCAGTCCATTTTCAGTCTCTAAACAAGTTCCAAACAAGGTACAAGTTTGCTCTTACAAATTGGCTTTTGATTGTTCGAATAATGAAGCAGAATATGAGGCCCTTATAGCTGGTTTGAAAATCCTCCGGAAATTAAAAGCAAAGAAGATAGCAGTTTATGGCGACTCCGAGTTAGTGATCAAACAAGTAAAGGGGGAATTTCAAGCTAAACATCCTCGTATGCGGGCTTATCGCAATGTTGTTCTAGACATTTTGAAGCGGTTTTCAGAGCATACTTTAACATGCATACCTCGGATACAAAATGGAGTTGCGGATGCATTGGCCAGGGCAGCAAGCAATTTGAAAATACCAATGAATTCGAGTAACAAGTTTGAAATCTATGTAAAGCATCGCCCTACAATCCCGGACAACCAAAGGAGCTGGCAAGTCTTTCAGGATGATGAGGAAATCAAAGATTTCTTGCATGGAGAAGGTAAATTTGAAGAAATTTCAATAGACATGGAGCCAGAAGGAGTTAATCAAATGGATGTTTTGCAGCTGAAAGATAATCATATTCCTAAAGGGCTGATTCCTTTAGAAGAACTTTTTGATCAAGATGATGTGGCTCGCAAGCCAACTTTGATGCCAACAGAAGAAGGTGTGGAAGATGTGAACCTTGGGACAGCGGAACATCCAAAGATGGTGAAATTATCAAAGGCTCTGCCACTCAAGGTAAAGAATCAATACATTAGATTGTTGTCATCATTTTCTAATGTATTCGCTTGGGATTATTCAGATTTAAAGACATATGATACAAGCATCATCCAGCACACTATTCCTATAAAGCCAAATCAAAAGCCTTTTCGGCAAAAGTTGCGGAGGATCAATCCCAAGTTGCTGCCTTTGATTGAGAAAGAGGTCAATAGGCTCTACAAGTCCGGAATCATAGTTCCCATTCGCTTTTCAGATTGGATCTCCAACCTAGTGCCTGTGAGAAAGAAGACCGGTGAGATTCGCTTGTGCATAGACTTCAGAAATTTAAACAAAGTATCGCTAAAGGACAACTATCCGCTGCCTAAAATGGATCACATATTGCAGCGGGTAGTGGGTGCCTCAAAGATGTCATTGCTAGATGGATACTCTGGCTATAATCAGATCTTAGTCCATGAGGATGACCGTGATAAGACAGCTTTCACTACGCCTTGGGGAACATTCCATTATGCTAAAATGTCATTCGGTTTGAAGAATGCAGGTGCTACATTTCAGCGAGCTATGGATATGGCTTTTGCCAATGAAAAGGACATATTCTTAGTTGTATATCTTGATGACTTAACGGTCTTTTCCAAATCCGATGAGGAGCATCTATTTCACTTAACTAAAGTGTTCCAAAAATGTAGAAAATATGGCATTTCTTTAAATCCAAAAAAGAGTCTTTTTGCCATGAGTGAAGGTAAATTGCTGGGACATATCATTTCCAAAGACGGTATACGAATTGATCCCGCACGGGTGGAGGCAATTCAGCAGCTAGAGCAGCCCCGAAATAAGAAGGAGAGCAGCCCCGAAATAAGAAGGAGATACAATCTTTTAATGGTAAATTAAATTTTCTGCGCCGCTTCATTCCTAATCTTGCAGAGCACCTTAGAGAAATGACCAACATGCTTCGGAAGGACAGCGAGATCAAATGGACCAAGGAGGCAGTCAAATCCTTCAATTTAATCAAAGTAATCTTGTCTTCAGCCCCGACCTTAATCAGCCCTGATTATACTCAGGATTTCATTGTGTTTTCTTTTGCTTCCGAGCATACATTAGCAGCCGTATTAATGCAAAAAAGAGAGGGTGTTGAAAGGCCAATTGCATTTTTCAGCCGGATCATTAGAGATGGGGCATTAAACTATAATATCATTGAGAAACAAGCGCTGGCCCTGATTAAGGCATTGAAAGATTTCCGGGTTTATATTCTTCACTCTCATGTATTAGCTTATGTTCCTAGTGCAGCGGTAAAGGATGTCTTGGTACAAACAGAGCCGGAAGGTAGGAGAGGTAAATGGATTGCTGCTCTCTTGGAATATGATGTTGAAATCAAGCCCACCAAGTTGATTAAAGGACAAGGACTTGCTAAACTAATGGCTGAAACAAACCTTCATGCCCTTGATATCAACTTGATCGCTGCCTTATCCGATGGTGAAGGAGAAAATTCAGCGGTTCAGGTATCAGATATTTTTATTAATTCTCCTTGGTATGCTGATATAGTGTATGTACTTCAGAATGTGTCCGCGCCTCCTGGAATGTCGAAAAACAAAGCTAGGACTTTGAAATTAAAGGCTGCTAAATTTTGCATTATGAAATCAGCATTGTATTGGAAAGATCTCGGGGGCATCTTGCTAAATTGTTTGGTTGAAGAGGAAGCAAAAGCGACGGTAGAAGACTTCCATAAAGGTGACTGTGGAGGTCATTTATTTTGGAAAACTACAGCCAACAAGATTTTGCGAGTTGGTTTTTATTGGCCTTCTCTTTTTTCTGATGTGTACAAAGCGGTAAAGAGCTACCATGAGTGCCAAATATTTCAAGGAAAACAAAAGTTGCAGCCATTGCCTCTCAAACCGGTGGAGATTAGTGCGCCATTTCAGCAGTGGGGCCTTGATTTCATTGGTGAAATCCACCCAGCTTCGTCCGGGCAGCATAGATGGATCTTGACTGCCACTGATTACTTCACAAAGTGGATAGAGGCAATTCCTACTCGGCAGGCCACAGATTCGGTAATTATCTCTTTTCTTGAAACTAATATCTTGTCACGTTTCGGCTGTCCATTCAAAATAATCACAGATAATGCAGCTGCCTTTAAATCCAATAAGATGGTTGATTTCTGCTATAAGTACAACATCAGCTTGGGTCACTCCACCGCTTATCATCCGCAAGGTAATGGGTTGGCCGAGTCATCAAATAAGTCACTAGTGAATATTATCAAGAAGATGCTGGAAATTAACAAGAAGAGTTGGCATAACAAGCTGGTGAATGCATTATGGGCTGATCGGGTAAGTCAAAAGAAGTCAATTGGTATGTCGCCATTTGAGCTAGTTTATGGAATTGATGCAGTTTTTCCAACATCACTTAGTTGCCGGTCGCAAGATTGCTCCAAGAAGCGGGTGAAGATTCGGATCCAATGCAACGGCGAATCAATCAAATGATTCACTTACAGCAAACCCGGGAAGAAGTTTTCCAAAATTCTTTGAGGCTGCAAGAACGCATCAAGAAGATCTATGATAAGAAGGCAAAGTTGGAAAACTTTCAGTTGGAGGATGTTGTTTTGAGATGGGATGCCCGAAATGAGGACAAAGGTAAGCACGGTAAATTTGATAATTTATGGAAAGGTCCTTATAAGATTGCTGCATATCGCGGTCTCAATGCTTTCCTTCTCAAAGAGATGAATGGTGATGAATGCCCCGGTGGGTCGGTGAATGGCCGGCTTTTGAAAAGATATCATGCTTGAGCAATTGCTGCTCTAATCATCCTCATTGTAATTACCATTTTTTTTCTTTCATATTACAGCAAGTGTGAACTGATCTCTCCTCCTTAGTTTGGGGCCCGCGGTGAAGGCTATAATTCTAAGGATAGAGATTGGTTAGTGTGAAGTTTTCAGATTGTTTATTTTCTGCAAGAGTTAGTTTGTTTGTGTCTAAGTCCTTTGAAAATTTTAGTTTTTCAGTCCAAGTCCAATATAGTCATTTCGAGTTTGGTCATGTGTGTACAAGTTGATTCCATTTTCCCAATGAATAAAACACTGGTCTGCTGTCCCAGAGGTCTAAGGTTCTTGGCACCTCCAAGGAGCTACCATCCCCATTGGAGCCAATGTTAATGTCGGTCTTGAGCCCTCCATCGGTGATCAACAGCTCTTTGCATATGCATATGTAGGTGTCTCATCAGCATCAGTCTTGCATCCCGTTAGGCATGCCATAACACTGATGGAGGAGCTGGTCTTGTTCCCTTCTTGGCTTTGCTGGAATCAGGTCATACCATTTGAAAAAACCTTGTGTCACACTTGTTTCATTTTTGTCTTGAAATTCCAAGTCTAGGTATAGGGTTTCGGTCAAAATCATTGCCAGGTCATGAGTCAAAAGTCTGATGGTCTTCAGCAAGCCAGAAGGAGGTTTGTAATTATGTTTTATTGATAGTTTTCATCTGCTACAGCTTATTTTTACCTTGGTTTTAAAAACTCTGTTTTTAAACCCAAGGTCATGTGAAAATGGCAACAATAAAGAAAATTTTCAAAAATCTTCAGAATGCCGGCAACAACCCTGGTTTCTTCCTCAGAATCCATCAGAGAATCAACCTGCAAAAAGAACCAAGTGAAAACACTCAAAAAATCAATTTCAGGCAAAGTGCAACTTAAAAAACAGTGTTAAATTAAATGCCAAAACATGCAACATTTGAAAGTGGGTTTGATGTTTTAATTTTTTTTAAATGTGGACCTATAAAGACCAAAAAGCCCTCTTCATGGCCTCATTATGCATTGACAAACTTGCAAGACACAAAGAGAAGCAAAGAAAGGCGATTTGGCTGCGATTTTAGTCATTTCTGGAGGAGCGACTAGTTGAGTTGGAGGTGCGACTAGTTGGGCAGGTGCGACGAGTCAGAGCTGCTCTCACAGTGTAATTTTTGAACTGGAGCGACGAGTCAGAGGGGTGCGACTAGTTGAGTGGGAGGTGCGACTAGTCGAGCTGGGTTTGCCAAGAAACGTGCCAAATCACCCAAATCGCCCTCCCAAATTGCTAAATCGACCAGGTAAGCTCCAAATTCATCTATGATAACAAGGAATAAGTGAATGATGACATGTCTCATGGTTTTCTTCTTCAAAAATTTGCAAGAGAAATGGTGAATTTAAATGTTGTCAATGTAGGCAAATCTGCTAGGGTTTTGTTTGTTTTTCAAGGTAAAAATCCCTCTTATCCCATCCTTGTTCCCTTGGCAATTAAATTCACAAATGTTGCTGCATGTTTATCTTATTATTTCATTTATATCGTTTGCCAGAAATACAAGGTTTCCATCCCATATTCCTTCAAAATCTTTCCCTTCCCAAATTTCTTCGCTAAACCCTAATATCCTTCATGTTCCCACAAACCCTAAATTGCCCTTCTCCTTCCCACAGCAAGCAAATTACATGGACCTGCAGCAAGAAAATAAAAAAAAAAGAATAAAAAAAATATATATATATATATAAAAATTGATATGAAAAGAAAAATAAAAATAAAATGCCAAAATGACCCAAATATGAAAAACAAAGATATTATTGGGTATAAAAAAGAGGCAAGCTGCTGTTATGAAATTTATAAAAAGAAAAATCAAAGATTGCAGCTGTGTATATATTCATAATGGACATATTGCTGTGTTTTTGGTCTATAAAATCGTGTTGCTGTGCTGCCCAAAATAAACTCTGTTTTCCCTTTTTTATCATTCCCTTGAAGTTGTCAAATCTCCTTTTGATAAAAATACAAGTGAAGCTCTCTTTCCCTTATCACTAAATGCATATGAATCCCGTCCAGATAGCAGAGTTTGCTTCATTAAAGGATAAAAATCAAATGGATAATGCTGCCCCATACCCCCTGTCATAATATATGTTCTTTCCCTTGGTCCCTATCATACATGGTTTCGTTGCAAATGATTTCTTAAAAATGATAAGATGGTATGTGTTACATTTTGTGAATTTTCCCTAAAAATCCCTGTTTTTATTTCCCATTCCTTATTAAAAACCCCTCCCCTAACAGTTCCCTTATGATTTTTCCCCTTGAAAACAGCATACTTCTCAGCATTTTGCAGGCAGAGGCAGCAGTTCTATTTACCTTTCAGCTTGCTCATCTGGTTCCAAAACCATGTCAGACACCGAGAGTTATGAGCCTAGTGATGACCATTCATCAGCTACAGAGGTGGTGGTACAGCAGAGGGTTCCTAAGAGGGGTGGTCATCATAGGAGACAGGAACCTACTTCTTTGGCAGCATTGCAGGCTTGTCCTTTGGCAATGAACGGTTTTCGGTACATGTCATGTTTTCAGTTCTGTGAGAGGCTTGCTCACATTCAGCATCATAGTGAGTTGGCACGTTTATTTGTTTTGCACCTTCATGATGGGCAGGTCACTCTTACAGGGGTGAATTTTGTGTTATCTCCAGAGATGATTTCAGAGGCTACCGGGATACCGAATGTAGGGGAAGTGTGGCCCAAGCGCAAACTGCTGGACTTTATCTTTTTTGAGCCATATGTCAGGCCCTCATTTGTGAGCCACTTGTCAGGGATCTTTCCTTCCAGATTCCTCCGGGCGGAGTATGTTTCGATCATGAAGCTTATCATGCAGTACTTTACATGTGACGAAAGATTTTCACTGGTCTCCACTTGTCATATTCGCATGTTGATGCACTTTACCAGGGTGAGGATGAT
Source organism: Pinus tabuliformis (assembly GCA_031772625.1). Classification (NCBI taxonomy): domain Eukaryota; kingdom Viridiplantae; phylum Streptophyta; class Pinopsida; order Pinales; family Pinaceae; genus Pinus; species Pinus tabuliformis. The sequence continues at coordinate 816,027,356 of CM062815.1, read as the reverse complement.
GAACATCCCGGTTTTCTTCTGCCAGGACTTTCAGAGGATGTCATCCGTATTTCAGAGGCGGACCCCAGCCCAGCAGCATAGGAGTCTGTGCCATCATGGTCTCATTCAGCTCATTGTTTCCCATCAGTTGAGGCAGCAGGGCATTTCATGGGCAGACTTCATTTCTCATGAGGTTTTTACAGCGACATCACGGCCACAGCCAGAGCCACAGAGAGGTCAGCCAGAGCCACACATCATTCATGAGGAGGGAGGTCCATCACGCCAGGCAGAGATTATTGTGCCTACACATGTTGTTTCCCCACTACAGTGTACATATCAGAGGGGTCATAGGACCTTGTTTGCAGCAGCTCGACGAGTATTTTCTCCACATCAGGTGGAAGGGGTCTCGTCGTCATCATCGGATCAGCGAGTGTTATCTCCACACCAGGTGGAAGGGGCCTCGTTGCCGACAGCAGCACAGGTAGCAGAGAGGGGCAAGCAGCCCATGATTGAGGAGAGAGTGTCTGGTGCTCCGGTTATTGATCTTGACGCTGATTCTCCTAGCACAGAGCTCAAGGATATTATCCAAGAGCAAAGCACCGAGATTCAGTCACTGCAAACAAAATTGTTGATGGCCAGATGGGTAATAAACTATTTGGAGCAGCGAAACAAGCAGCTGGAGGATGAGAAGGAATTGGACGAGCTATGGAGAATTCGAAGTGACCGAGTCATCAACCGTAGGAGGCCCGGTGACTTGCTGCCCAAAGAGAGAGAGTCCATGCTTATCCGAGTCAACACACACTTAGAGGGGCTGTTGGCTAAGGCCAATCGGAACAACAAGTTGCTAAGAAACATGAAAAATCATTATTGGGCAAGAATGCATGTTTGCAAGGCGAAGATGAAAATTCTTCAAAAGAGGTTGACCAGGGCTCCCAAAGGAAGGAAGAAGACCAACCCGCTCAGTATCTTGGCCGAGGCCTCTCTCACTCACCATGGTACTCATTATCTTCCTCCAAGCAGCAAACCCAAGAAATTTTGAGGATTTTGAGGCATTTTTGGCATTTTTTGGAATTTTACAGGTTTTGGCCACTCGACTCGTCTCACCCCGTACGAGACGAGTCGTCGATACAGCTCAGAACGGGGAAAACTCTACATGGTTGGATTTGTCTTGTAAAAGTACACTTTCCTATGGAAGGGTTTCAAATTTTGTGAAGATTTGGGCAGCCAAAAGCTCAAAATACAGCCAAATTTTGACTTTCTGCCCCTTTTTTGAGTTGCAGAACGCAGTCTTGGGAGATTTGATTTTTGAGGGGTCAAATCAACTCCAAATTCATAAATTCCGGTTGGGTTGGAAAGTATACTTCCAGACCTTTCCAACGAGCTATCCTGCACTTGATTTGGACTCCGGGAAGGCCCTCAAACAGCGCTGCCAAAAGGTGCGACTAGTCAAGCCAGAGGTGCGACCAGTCAAGCAAAATTTGCCAGTTTTTGACCAGTTCGACCAGCTAAGCACAGTTTTCACTTGGGTTGATTATTTAGGCATGTAATTGATGGATTCTTGTGTAAATTTCATGGCATTAGATACTTTTACTCTTCTTTACCTCTTCTAGAAGCTTCTTTGATGTAAAAAGTTAATATTTAATGCATGGATAGGCTTCCTAACTTTTAGAGGCAAGTTGTTGTGCTGGCCTATTATCTAGTGACTGATTTAGAATTAGTTGTAACAGCTCCTAGGAAGCTGAGCTCGACCCCTAGAGGTGGGGGAAGAGGTTTGACCTTCTATATTATGCCTTCTCTTTCTCATTTTCATGTTGGACTCTAGAGGGAGAAGCTCTATTGTATTTTTGACTTGTATTTCTGCAATTTGAGGAAAAGGAAGGCCAGGGTTTTGCAGACATCATTGTGGATTCTTGTGGATTGTTGTGTTGATGGTGTGTTCTCTACATGTTCTTGTAAGTTTGTTTATGTATTCCACATCTTTCTTTTGCTTCTAATTGGACAGATGAAGTGGTAAAGTTTGAATTCATGCTTTGACATGCTCAGCTTTTTAGTTTGTTCAATATTTATGTTTTCCACTGTCTAGAGAGGATTCAAAATGGTTGTTTGCCCTCTTTAGCTCCTTCTCTATCATCCCTGATCATCCATCTCAGATTAAGGCATCAGCGCTCACTCCTACCTTGCCCCAAAGATCCCCCTGCAAAAACTGTGCTCAATCCCCGCACCCTGAATTGCACTCCCTCCAATTGCCACCAAAAACCCCAAAAATCATTAAATCAACCCCCCTATCAATTTACTAGCCTAAAATCTTTATTCTTAATTGGTCAGCCTAATCATATTGAAAGATCTATCAAATCTGACCCGAGAGAGCCTTCTCATACCTCGTAGGGCTAGCTACGAGGTGAAATGGTTTGATGTAGCGTTGAGAGTTTGTCTATCTCAGCCTAGGTGAATTCCAAGCGCTAACAACTACAACACCCAGTGTCCTCTCAGAAAGAAGGACAAGGAGGAGAAGTAAGACCAATAGGAAACATCAAGAGAGATCGATAGGCTTTCCTCCAGGTTGGAGGAAGACTTCGCCATGTTCGCTAAAATACCCCCAGGAGTAAAATGGGGTAACTTGGTGATGTAGCCTAAGAGTACTACATATTGGTGAGATTCTTGAGGAGGTCCACCTCTTGAATCAATGCCTTGCTACGAGAACCCATAGTATTTCATTGATAGGATGGATAAGTTGAAGTTGATGCAATCAGATGCCAGAGTGACATATGCAGAGTCTAGTTGCAGTGAGATGTTGTGGAGCGTAGTGCAGAGTTGGGAGTTGTACAAGTGGCATAGTGCAGAGTCAGCAGCAGCGTAGATGCTTTAGTGACAGTGCTAATATTAGTAGTAGTCAGAGACTCGGAACGTAGATACATCATACTAATCATAGTTGATTCAATATTTAAGATGTTTTTCAGTTGAAGATGTTGCAGTTGCAGTAGCAACATATGAAGAGGGAGTTGCAGTGCAGATGCAGTGTTGGGAATAGTTCAACAAGGTCAGCAGCAGCACACATGCATCATATATTAGAGTTGCACAATATTTGGAGGGAAACAACAACCAAACATCAACAATGTGACAGGAGATGACGCAGAGACAGGATGTTGCTACAGCAGGCATCAATTCCTAAACACATTACTTGCTAAGAAGGAGTGTTAGTTTTTGTAGAATCGGATGTGTTCTAGCCTTGAAATTTTGTGGAGAGGCTAGAATGCATGAGATCTCCAAAACCATAAATCATTTCCAGAAATTCATAAATTACTTAATTAGATTATTAGTCAGTTTTTAAATATTTCCTAAGTCTAAACTTAGGAAATATGACTAACTAATCAAAATTAATTAAGTTAAGGTGAGAACGTTCTAGAAACTCACAAAAATTGACTTCAAGTTAATCCTAGCCATCGATTAAGATCTAATGTTTGTCGTTGAAGTCTAAACAGAGGATTATAAGAAGAAGTCAATGGGGTTTGGAGAAATCAATTGTGTAGTTCAATTTCATGAGCAGATTGATTTCATGAGTAGCAACATTTAGTTTTCAGAGAGAGAGCCAGATAAATCGAAGTAGTATGAGAGGGGCAGAGACAGTGAAGCCGGAGGAAGGATTCCAGTTCTGGTATGTGCATCTGCGGAGAGGCAGAGAAGCCACAATGCAGTAGCCTCTAAAGGAAAATTTAAATCACTGGGGAGAAGCAGAATTTCAGTGTCAAAAGTTGGGCAAAGGTTTAAGAGGCTAGGAGAGATGTTCTCCCAGACAATTGTTGGTCAGATGACTTGAGGAGAAGTTGTTCCAATCTGAGAGCAGGAGCAACTGTGCTAGGGTGACGCGGTGACTGAGGCAGTTTAGACGACTGAATTTGAGTTGAGGTCAGTGTCAAGATTTGCCTGTGGAGTGAATAATTTCTCCTTTCCAATATTTCTTTGTAGGATTTCCAGTTTCAACATCCAGTTGTACTCAATTTATTTCACTGCTACATTATAATAAAACCCTCAACTGTTGCACTGGTTTTCTCGAGTTGGGTTTTTCCGAGGACATTGGTCCAAAAATAATTTTGTCATTTTATGTGTGTGTGCTAGCATTTATTCCAGTGTTTATTTCCTCTGCAATTTATTTTTGTAGGTTAAAGTGTGATTGATTTCATATTTTTTGTAGCACATACTAAATAAATTGTTGAAAAAATAATTTAACAATTAGGAGAATTATTTCCAATTGCTGCAATAGGAAGCGAGTTTCTGATTTTTCACAAAATGCAGTTGTGTGTATGTTTTTCAAAATGGCCCTAACAGGTTATTACAGTTGCTTTAAGTGTGTTAAAATATTTTTTCTCTTAATTTAATAATAATAATTTATTCAAGACTATAGTGAAACTTATAGTACAGGGAGTGACATCAACTCCACCTTGCATGCTTGTTGTTGGAATTTGGCAAAGTTGAATTTAACCCTAAACATTTGTAAAGATGCTGAAATGGATCTTTCTAATGTTATAAGTATTAACTAGGCTTTGTTGGAATACGACAGAGTTACATTCCACCTAAAACATTGAACTTCTTTCGAAAGTATAGATCACATTGAATATTATCTATTAAAAGGGCGTTAAAAAATATTTATTAAATATACAGTTCCAACTATTGAATATTATCATTTCAACCATCCAAAAACAAATGTCATTCAATTTTATTGAAAAAAAATCTTAATAAAATCATCAAAACAATGTAATGGAACTGTAACAATGAAACACTTATGGAGTTGATTTAAATATTTCTCCTGAGTATAAAAGTAAGTATCAATTACACATATATATAAAATAAGTATAAACATTAATTAAACACTTGGAAGATGTTGTAATTATATCTATTAGAAAACTTTCAAAATTAAAAAAGTTTGAATTAAACAAAAAAATTCACGAGTTAAAAATAAAATAACATAAAATAAAATATTAATTCCACACCAACACAAAATAAGATTGACAACAATTAAACACTTCCCAGCTATTTTAATAGTCCACAAATTATATGTCTAGAAACCTATTCAAATTATATGTCTAGAAACCTATTTAAAATTAAATAGACTCTAACGACTTTAATATTGTTATATGAATGGTTACTCTTCGTACCTAAAAGTAAAAAGTACATTAACAATAAAATTGGATATGGTTTTTGAATACATTAACAATAAAATTGGATATGGTTTTTTGAATATTTCTCTTTTTAGTTTTAAAAAAACAAAAAAAAATTAAAAATACATTTTTAAATCAATTTTTTACCATTTAAATATTAAAAAAAAACATTCAAATATGCAATTACTTTTTTCTCAACTTTATCTATATATTAAAAAACCTAACTCTAATCAAATATAGGAAAATCCTTCAAAAATATATATTACTCATATTATCAATAAAGAATACCTTTTATTTTAAAATATCTAAATTATTTTAAAATATCTATTACTCCAAGTATCTATATTACTCATAATATCAATCCAAGAAAAGAAAGAATATCTTTTAGTTTAAAATATCTATGAACTATCATGAAAAGGAAGAACATATTTATTTCTATAAAGAGATTTTAGTTAAATTTTTCCATTGAATTAAAACTTGTGTAATTAACTTATATAAATCAAGATTTAAAAAAAAACAAGTCAAACCAAAACTAGTTAAGTCTAAATAAACCAGTTTTTAAAAATACATTAAAAATTTAATTTTTCATACACACATTAAAATATATAGAGAGCTCGGAATCCCTAATTTCAGAAGTGAAAATAGCCCAACGACATTGGAATGAGGGCAAGGCCTTATATTATAAATGTGTAGTTTAAAGAGGCGGAGGAGTTGCCTGAAAAATTACGGAAATTCTGGTCATATTTAGAGAAAATCTGGCAAGAATTTTTGTAAATCCAACTTATAGTTGTTAAACTTCAAAATTTTAGGTGTCTTAGACGTTTTTGATGGTGCTGAATCCATTTCCACCATCAAAAACGCGATTCAAACACTACCTCTACAAGATTTTTTGAAATTTTTTTGTCTGGATTCCAGCCACTTTTGGTTGTCCAGGCAATTCCTTCGCCTCGTTAGACTCCTATTATAAATGGTTGGACTTTTGCGGCTTTATCTTATGAGAGGAGCCGAAAGTTGGCCTGAACTCATGTGAAGCTTGCTTGCTTTCTCCGCACAGAGAAAGCATCCACAGCCTTCCTTCCACTAAATAAACCACCAAACCCTCATTAAATAACGACTTGATTATTGCGAGGGTTTGAAAATAAAATTTTAAAAATGGCTCCATACACTGAAACACACTACACACGTTGAAAATTGATTTATAGTGAACCATTTCTTAGGAGTCATCTAACGAGGCGGAGGAATTGCCCGGACGACCAAAAGTGGCCGGAATCCGAGCAAAAAAAATTCAAAAAATCTTGTAGAGGCAATGTTTGAATCTTGTTTTTGATGGTGGAAATGGACTCAGCACCATCAAAAACGTCTAGAACACCTAAAATTTTGAAGTTTCACAACTATAACTTGGATTTACAAAAATCATTGCCGGATTTTCTCTAAATATGACCAGAATTTCCATAACTTTCCGAACAATTCCTCCGCCTGATTAGACTATGCACATTTCTTATGTTTAAAGTGGCGATTTAAGTGGGGCTAACCTTGTTTTGAAATTAATGGGCAGTGGTGGGTGGTCCCTATATCTGGTCCGACAGTGCAAAAGTTGTCCGACAGTGCAAAAGTTATTGGATAGTTTACTTAACCTCACCATGTGGCGATAAGATTTGGATAAGGTTGACTCAGCTTATTTGGAAGGTGACAATCCAAGAAACCCACATGCTCATTTCACTATTGAGTTTATATGTGTGTATATCATATAAAAATTCTTAACCCACAAGGTTAGTTGCAATACGAAAAATGTGGAAGTTGAAATGAATTTCACCGTGAAGTGCATGTGGTTGTGGAAGTAACTATGATGAAGTTTTGAAACTAGGCTGTGAGGTAGGCTTTATAGACTCAATTTTGAAATTCCCATCATGCTCTTATTGATATGTTAGTACATTTTATTAGAGATTTGGGAGTGGGTAAAGTTTTTAATATTCTTGTTTAATGTTGTACATATTAAGGTAACTTAAGTTAAGTCGCTCACGTGTTTATAGAGATGGTAATATGAGTATTTATTACTCTATGTATTGAATCATGTGTATCACGGCCATAATATGGAAATCATGGCATAAAGAAGATAATAGAGGCTACAATTGTTTTCTTTGCGCATATATATATATATATATATATATATATATATCTTTTGAAACAAAGTAATGAGCACGTTCTTGATGTGATTCATGAGTTTTGGATGTCACAATTTAAAAAAGTGGGAAATTGTTTTCTTTGCTATATATATATATATATATATATCTTTTGAAACAAAATAATGAGCATGTTCTTGATGTGATTCATGAGTTTTGGATGTCTGTGAGGCAGGAAAGCATTCCCTTTGCGGACAGAGGCAACCCCTCTAGCCCTAGAGTGGGTATAGTCACAACAAAGACAGATCAACAATTGATTTCATTAAACAGTCATCGTTGGAGGCCTACCTCAACCGGTGGTTGATGAAGTTCCGTTGTGCTGCTCCAACTTCCGCTTCCTTCTCCTCAATGAGTGATCAACCTGAAACAATGCAAAGGAAATACAACAAAGCACGTAACCAGAAAACAACAATGATCTATTTACTCACAAAGTCAAGAAGTCATGAGCTATCAAGTAAATTACATACAAGACATAGGAAAACATCATTGATTGTATTAATAATGAAATAAGAGCAAGCTTACAACCAAAGTCTTGACGTTGCAAGCCTTCTCAGAGGGTCCAGCCAGTATGTTTCTCAAGCATTCACTCTTTAAGGATGAATCTCCCAACATACAATGTCTCTCTCTCACTCATAAGCTTTAACACAAAGTTAAGGGCACTCCACAACCTTCCACAAGCTATCAACAATCCCACACTTGTCACACCCACACCAGCTATCTATCAAACTCAAAAGCACTAGCAGCACTGCTCAATCCAAGGAATTACTAACTAGCTGATCACATCAAAGGTGAGTGCTTTAATAGGAGAAGGAGTCTCCATGAAATTTGGAAGAGAGAGCTCATCCTCAAGGAAGGTAGCACAAATGAGGGAACTGCCATACCAGAGGAGGAAGGGCGACACAAACTATGACAACAACCAAGTCTGGAGACATCCAGAAGGCTGACTATTGAAACGAATTCACCCAATCTGGATCGTCGTGGGACATAAGTTGATTACTCGCGACAACATTTCAAGGAAGTAATGCACGCAGACTTGTCGTTGCAAGACACAACTCATAACCTCGCGTCGGACCTAGAAATCCGACCGTCGTGGGAAACAGATGTACACCTGCGACGGAGTCGCGATGACACTGTTATTGTCACGCCCCTAATATTTTTTTTGTTAATTGGGCAGCGCGCGGCACCAACGGGCGCTCACTTTTCCCAAGTGTGCGCCTATGGACTACGCCTTACACATAAACTTAACTTATTATTATTGTCCCGTGCATCTAAACTTCGTTAAACATTAACATAACATTCAACATATAACAATGCCACAATAATAAAAGCTGCACAACCAATTTATGGGAGGGGCAACTCCCCAAGAGTCTGCCCAACCAATTTTGTATTATAACCAATTCACAAAATACAATCCGTGCGCCGGTCTAAAGTCTCGGCCGCACCCTTTGACAAAATACAATGGACGTCGGGCAACTCCCGACCGTCGTTCCTCAAAGATACAACTCGGGCAACCGCCCGTTTGCTGCTGCACTGTCGTTTGCCGCTGCACGGCCGTTTGCCGCTGCACAATCGTTCGCAGCCTGCACTACCGGTTATCGCTACCTGGCCGGTTACTGCCACACGACCAGTTCACCGCCGATCGTTCGCTGCCGCCCAGCCGGTTGCTGCTGCACGACACGGCCGAGTTGGTTCGCCCAACCACACTCGCCGGTCCGTTTAGCTCTACCCGCAACTGCGCCCGAGTTGGCTCTGCGCCCAACTCGCTGTTACTTCCACACGGACTCCGCCCGTTCTGCCCACGGCAGACCTCACCCGAAACACTGTTTCGCTGTACCGAAGTATAACAGGTCGCCCGCCTGTTATGTTTGGCCTGCGGCCGAGTTGGCTCACCCGAGCTCACAACTCGCCGCCCGACTGTTATATGGTGTCCGCCTCTGCACGCCGAACTCGCCTGAGGTGACTCGCCCGAGTCCCACCTCTTACCCGATCTGCGCACGTCGACTTGTCACCCGAACCAAGAAGCTGTTACCAAGTTCGACCTCCCTGTTTACTCAGCTCGGACGTTTGCTCTGGTGGCTAAAACAGTCCTCACGTTTCAATACTGCTCGGCCTCCCTTGACAACCCAACCTGCGTTCTACTTAGATCTCGCACTACAAGAGAGTGCGCATCACCTTTCTGTCTTCTGCGTATAGAGAGAACGCTCAGACTCTTCGTTGTTCTCCATCGTCACAATGAGCTCGCCTTTATAGTTTCCCCTTGCTCCTCTAGGGGCTTCCATAAGTTTGGCCGACGCCCATCCTTTCGTTTTACGAAACCCCGAATTTTCTTGATGGGCGGGTCGGCCCTTGCTTTAAGGCAAGGCCGACCACGCCTTATAAAACTTCGGTCCATTTACTTCTTATCTTTTGTGCCTTCGTCTTGCTGCCCGCGCCCTTGTGCCGACCTCCGCCCAGCTCGCCCATTCTTACTTCGTCGGCTCGCTGCCAACTCGTAACTGCTCGCCCGCGGTTATCTCGTCACTTGCGCCTTGGCAGGGTTCGCCCTTGGGTCGCCCGCCCGTTTGGTGCGGGGCGCCCTCGGGTCGACCCGCCGATTCCCCAACCGGCTCGTCATTTCCTTCGCACGCCGTTCTCGTCTCGTGCCCGTGTCAGTTCGCCCGGCGGGTGGGCGCTCCCTTGCCCAACTCGTCGTCTCACTTCCGTTTGTGTTTGCCCGGCGGGCGGGCGCGCCTTCGCCCGGCTCGCCGCCCGACCTCCCCGCGTTTCGTTCACCCGGTGGGCGCGCCTTCGCCCGGCTCGCCGCCCGACCTCCGTGCGTTTCGTTCACCCGGTGGGCGCGCCTTTGCCCGGCTCGTCGCCCAACCATCACGGCGCGCTTCTGCCCAGCTCGCCTCTTAACCCGTGTGCGTTCGCCCGGCGGGTGGGCGCGCTCCTGCCCAGCTCGCCCGCCACCCGACTCCCGTGTGCGTCCGCCCGAAGGGTGGGCGCGCCTCTGCCCGGCTCGCCACCCGACTGTGTTATGTTTGTCCATCCGCCCGGTCACCGTGCACGATTACCCGCCCGGTTCACCCGCGCGTCTTTCCACCTCCGTGTCAACCGTCGTGCACGCCCTGCCCAAGACGCTAGGGCGTCACATTCTCCCCCACCCGAAGACGTTGTCGACCCGACAACTCATCCGCGGCCAAGTTTTGTTCACCTCGATGTAGGCTTTCCTCCTACCCAGAGTCTACTTCCACTGTGTCGTTCAGTCTCATGCCCAGATCTATGGGAACCCTTCCCATTTCCTGCTGCACGTTCTTTCTCCTGCTCAATCTTCAAGTGAGGGCTCATTGCCTTGAACAGCCAACAATGAGCCCACCTTCTTTCTTTCTTCAAGAAGATGCTCGGGGAGAGCGTGAAGGCTCTCCTTGGTTAATCAACTCGATCCATCTATCCGGATCCTCAATTTCCATCCTTTGGAGGTATGCTTCCCGGTCTTCCACCTGGTTCCCCGTCCTTACATACAGTTCATCTTCATCATCTTCCACTATCTCTAGCCTTCTCGAAAGCTCTGAGATGCTATCTGAAAGTGTGCGCATGACCACTGCTTGCTCCTCAAATTTTGCTTCTAATGTAGTCAATCTCTTATTTACCCCCGTCTGGTCCTCCACTTGTATGCCTCCCAATTTCCGACTGGTCTTGTCCACCCCAATGGTTGGAACACCAATGGGAACATCCTCCCTTCCATCGTAAATGAAAAGCTTCCTCAAGTGAGGTACAACCATGGCCTCAAACTGTTTCATAAACTCCATCCCTAAGACTGCTTCATAGTCATCGATCCTCACCACGGTGAAGTCCACCTTCCCGGTCCATTCACCAAGTGTGATATCTACCTTTTCGGCCGTCCCCAGGATTGCTGTTGGGGGAGAGTTGACTGTCTTCATTTGTGCCTTAGTGGGTACAAACTTCAGTCCAAGTCTCCTTGCCGTGTCTTCACTCATGAAGTTGTGTGAAGCTCCACTATCAACCATTGTGAGAACATCATTCCCACCAATCTTCATTTGAACATATTCCAGCTGATTTCTCTCAGGATCCCTCCTGGAGGCTACTGCCGCCCCAAGGATCTGCATCATACCTACTGAAGCATGCTCGTCCTCTTCAACAGGTTGCGCCACCGCGGCTACCTTCGGTTTAGATGGGCAATTCTTTACCGTGTGCGGCCCTTCACATAACCAACACTTCAAAGGTTTTCTGAACTTTGCGCCATCTTCTAACCTTGGAGATCCCTCTTTCTTCTTCTCTCTTGGTTTTTCAAACTTCTTTTTCTCATTAGAAGTTTCATCAAAATGGTCTACCAGTTTGTCAACTGCTGCAAAGGCTTCTTCAAGCGTCCTGATCTTCTGCCTTTTTACTTCATTGCGGGCCCAAGGCTTCAACCCAATAATAAAGTTGAACACCTTGTCCTTCTCGGCCATATCGGGAAGCTCTAGAGCTGCGCTTGAGAACTCCCTTTGATAGGTCTGCAAACTTCCAGTTTGTTTGATAAACTTGATCTTTGTCCTTGCTTCCCATGTTTCGTCTTGTGGACTGAAGTGGGTCTGCAAGGCCTTCTTCATGTCATTCCAGGAAGTGACCTCCTCAGCACTACCATTGATGATTTGGTCCACCCTCCTGCGCCACCACATCTTGGCATCGTTTGTCAGGAACTGAGCGGCTACTTTGACTTGAGTCTCACCCTCGGGTAGGCCCAATCGTTCCAGGTACTGCTCCATGTCCCATATAAAGTTTCCGAGTGTCTTTGCACTCCTCGTCCCGTCATAGGATTCTGGTTCCTTGACCTTCACATGAGGCACTCCTCCACCCGAGTTATGCTTCATGGCCCTTTTCATCATGGCAATTTCATCATTAGCTTGTTCGAGGCTCTTACATACCTTGTCAAGAGTTCCCTTCAAGTTAGTGATTTCTGCGAGACCCTGGTCTCTTGATTCTTCGACCTCTTTAACTCTTCCTTCCAGCTGAGTGCACATGAACTCTGTGAACTCATACTGCCTTTTGAGTTCTTCATTCTGTGTGCGGAGATCCACCAATTCCTCCCTGAGTTTCAGGATGGCCTCTCGCTCTTTAACAAGTGAGTTCACATCTTGACTCCAGGCCGATTCTAGTGACTCCATCCTTTCAATAACTTTATCCATGAATTCGTTCTGAGGATCCTTAGCAGGTTCCTTCATGGTGTGACTAGACCCGGCGTGAGAATCAGAAGCCATCTTCTTTCGTGACCTTGTCCCGACCATCCACCGTTCCCCAAGTCACCTGTATGCAGATTCACCTTCAATTTTTCTTCTCAAACCAGCTCGCTGACCGAGCTCTGATACCACCTGTCACGCCCCCAATATTTTTTTTGTTAATTGGGCAGCGCGCGGCACCAACGGGCGCTCACTTTTCCCAAGTGTGCGCCTATGGACTACGCCTCACACATAAACTTAACTTATTATTATTGTCCCGTGCATCTAAACTTCGTTAAACATTAACATAACATTCAACATATAACAATGCCACAATAATAAAAGCTGCACAACCAATTTATGGGAGGGGCAACTCCCCAAGAGTCTGCCCAACCAATTTTGTATTATAACCAATTCACAAAATACAATCCGTGCGCCGGTCTAAAGTCTCGGCCGCACCCTTTGACAAAATACAATGGACGTCGGGCAAACTCCCGACCGTCGTTCCTCAAAGATACAACTCGGGCAACCGCCCGTTTGCTGCTGCACTGTCGTTTGCCGCTGCACGGCCGTTTGCCGCTGCACGATCGTTCGCTGCCTGCACTACCGGTTATCGCTGCCCGACCGGTTACTGCCACACGACCAGTTCACCGCCGATCGTTCACTGTCGCCCAGTCGGTTGCTGCTGCACGACACGGCCGAGTTGGTTCTCCCAACCACACTCGCCGGTCCGTTTGGCTCTACCCGCAACTGCGCCCGAGTTGGCTCTGCCGCCCAACTCGCTGTTACTTCTACACGGACTCCGCCCGTTCTGCCCACGGCAGACCTCACCCGAAACACTGTTTCGCTGTACCGAAGTATAACAGGTCGCCCGCCTGTTATGTTTGGCCTGCGGCCGAGTTGGCTCACCCGAGCTCACAACTCGCCGCCCGACTGTTATATGGTGTCTGCCTCTGCACGCCGAACTCGCCTGAGGTGACTCGCCCGAGTCCCACCTCTTACCCGATCTGCGCACGTCGACTTGTCACCCGAACCAAGAAGCTGTTACCAAGTTCGACCTCCCTGTTTACTCAGCTCGGACGTTTGCTCTGGTGGCTAAAACAATCCTCACGTTTCAATACTGCTCGGCCTCCCTTAACAACCCAACCTACGTTCTACTTAGATCTCGCACTACAAGAGAGTGCGCATCACCTTTCTGTCTTCTGCGTATAGAGAGAACGCTCAGACTCTTCGTTGTTCTCCATCGTCACAATGAGCTCGCCTTTATAGTTTCCCCTTGCTCCTCTAGGGGCTTCCATAAGTTTGGCCGACGCCCATCCTTTCGTTTTACGAAACCCCGAATTTCCTTGATGGGCGGGTCGGCCCTTGCTTTAAGGCAAGGCCGACCACGCCTTATAAAACTTCGGTCCATTTACTTCTTATCTTTTGTGCCTTCATCTTGCTGCCCGCGCCCTTGTGCCGACCTCCGCCCATTCTTACTTCGTCGGCTCGCTGCCAACTCGTAACTGCTCGCCCGCGGTTATCTCGTCACTTGCGCCTTGGCAGGGTTCGCCCTTGGGTCGCCCGCCCGTTTGGTGCGGGGCGCCCTCGGGTCGACCCGCCGATTCCCCAACCGGCTCGTCATTTCCTTCACACGCCATTCTCGTCTCGTGCCCGCGTCAGTTCGCCTAGCGGGTGGGCGCTCCCTTGCCCAACTCGTCGTCTCACTTCCGTTTGTGTTTGTCCGGCGGGCGGGCGCGCCTTCGCCCGGCTCGCCGCCCGACCTCCCCGTGTTTCATTCACCCGGTGGGCGCGCCTTCGCCCGGCTCGCCGCCCGACCTCCGTGCGTTTCGTTCACCCGGTGGGCGCGCCTTTGCCCGGCTCGTCGCCCAACCATCACGGCGCGCTTCTGCCCAGCTCGCCTCTTAACCCGTGTGCGTTCGCCCGGCGGGTGGGCGCGCTCCTGCCTAGATCGCCCGCCACCCGACTCCCGTGTGCGTCCGCCCGAAGGGTGGGCGCGCCTCTGCCCGGCTCGCCACCCGATTGTGTTATGTTTGTCCCTCCGCCCGGTCACCGTGCACGATTACCCGCCCGGTTCACTCGCGCGTCTTTCCACCTCCGTGTCAACCGTCGTGCACGCCCTGCCCAAGACGCTAGGGCGTCACAGTTATGGACATGGGAACATCACATATATTAAGGGTCTAATAGAAACGAGGCAGAAACTTAAGGAGTGAGGGTCATTTGCAGCAACAGAGAGCATTTGCTTAATCTGAGCATGTTGATTTGACACATGACACAGTAGAAGGACTGAAATGAGGACAGTGAAAAATTATTGTGTAACAGATGCCCCCTAAAGCGTGAAGCCCGAGAGAGTGGGAGGGGTGAAATGCTTTACGAAATTGTCTGAACTAGAACCACTTTGAAGATCCTGCAGGCGCAAGTACAACTAATATCTGTGATAGTGAAATACATATAGTCTGAGGCATGGGCGCAGCCATCCATAAGACATATAAAATTTGGTCTGTGGTATGGACGCAGCCACCTAGTTGATAAGACCATAATAATGACAAAGATATGGTCGCAGCCATCCATGAAGACTCATGCATGATCGTAGCCATCCATCAAAGAGTCATATATGCAATCACCAACCAATCCACGCAGCCCGAACATATGTAATCTTAGTTCGGGGTCTTGAAACCCAACTGACCATAGTACAAATTCTATCATGTGAATAGATGTGTTGAAGTCGAACATGATAGAAAGTCACTTGATTACTGGCCAATGATGTAAACCGTTAACAAGCATGAGAGAAACCATCAATAATGCCAATGGTTCTCAAGGTACTACCCAGTACAATCCATTAAGTGTGAAATGAGCTGAAGTCGAACACTCGTGGAATCACCCAATCGAAGACTAATGAGGAAAGTTTGTCATTGGGCACAAAGAACTTGCCATTGAGGCATGCAAGCTCCAAGGTACTGAAAGGGATCTCTAGACCAATCTCCTAGATAATGAGCTGATGTCGACAGGAGACGATCTGTCGCAAGAGGGCCATGATGTTTCCCCCATCAATGACACGAGATAAGGAACAAGTGGTAGATGGTGGAACAAAAGATTAGAGAAGGATATAAGCGTGTAAATTGTGGAAGGATTATACTCTTGAAAAGAAAGGCAACACGACTTCGGAAGGCAGCATTTTGATACCAAGGGATCGGAGGCTTTATGGAAGCAACACGGATCAGATGGAATGAGGCAAAATGACAACCCAAAACCCGCGGAAAGCCAAATGACGATGTATGGATATCCCAACCTGACAAGAAACCAAAGTGTCCATGTTCAAGAGTAACTAGCTGCCATAGAGAACCAATGATGATTTCCAAATTTTCCCCCACCATTATTGGCAAGTACCCCAATTATTTTTGAAAACAAGCTTGAAGGGGATAGCATATGCTTGTAATATAAGTTCGACCTTCAGTCGAATCAAACCTAGTAATAGTTTGACGAGCCCTAGGGAGGAGAAGCTTGAGTCTCGCCATGGTGATGAGTCCAATGTCGTCAGGGTTTAATGAGTTCGACATAGGTAAAACTCGAAGTCTTTTTCATGTTTAGAAAGTTTGAAAAAGACACGGAAAATAAAACTCTAGGGGGTCCATTTTCGTAGATTTGTGTTCCTCGAGCCCGAAAAAAAGTATAAAATAATACTCGAGAGAACCGCTTGATCATTACGATCAAGGAGTACCTTTCGTAATTAGTGACCTTGATCTGAAAGAGTAGAAAAGCGATCAAAGACACGTTGTTTCGTAACCAATATCGAACTTGAAACGACAAACGTCCGGCAATCTTTTTATCTTTTAAGTCGGAAAAGAGCTTTAAGAGGACTTTGAAAAATACAGACCAAGTGTATACAAAGTATGACATAACCTCGCCAACTTTAGTTCTGCACAAAACACGTCAACCGTAAGACTCGTTTGACATAAATAGATTATGTATGTGGAAAATATGGTCAGAACCCAGAAAAACCTAATTAAAAATGCGATATGAAAAAAAAAAAAAAAAAAAACAAAAAAACAAAAACAAAAACAAAACAAAACCATGCCCTAAAGTATAATTTTTTAATTTTTTCAAAAAATTACTATAAAAAGGGGTGGGGTAATTCATTTTTTACCATTCACATTGCGCATTTTACCTCTGGGTATTTGGAACACCAACCTGAGCGAATTCCTCAAGCTGATTCTGACACCATCCGTCCACGGTTTGTCCTGAAACCTTCGCCAAGTAAGTACATTCTCCCTTGCGCTGCATTTCAGTGGTTTTTTTATGCAATTTAGTGTTAGGTAGGTGGGTCTAGGCAAATTTTCAAATCCGAGTCTGCCTCTCGGTCGTCGCGGAAAAGCCACTCGGGTTAGCGACAATCGAGCATGATAATACGTACCACTTCCGTGATCTTCGCGAGATATTGATGTACTCTCATGACGATCTCGGGAAAAATGAACTATTGTCTTTTCAAACAGCGGCAACGGCATCGTGAAGTTGAAATTTTTTATAATTCATGGATTTAAATTTATGAAAAGAGTTCTAATTCATTTCTCCTAAGACGCAAGGCAACATGGCATTTGTTTGGCAGGAACGGACTCATGATAACAACGATATACAAGTATTCGCTAATGTTGGGTGCCGAAATGCTTTACTTGCTTGCGGGTTACTAAACTTTTTTCTCACTCCGCATCTTCGGGCCTAACCCGATTTGTTAGAGCTGCTAATTCGTGCTTGGAACCCAACAGACAGAAAGTTCATTATCCGGGGTAGAGACATTGAGTTCGATGCTATGATTATATATTTCCTGACTGGATTGTCCTGTCACGGCGAGAGGCCAATTCTAGAGGGCCAACGAACAAGGGGCGAATCACTGGACATGCTGGTAGCACAAGTGTGCCCGGGGGCACGTAAATCAAGCACTAGTGGGAAAGTAGCAATTCCAACGGTAGAAGACTTTGTTCTTTGCTCGGTTCTATTTATGGTGACAAGGGAAACGGGCTCCCAAGCCCAACATGAGGCAACGAAGGCCCACCTCCGGTTGGATCTTGATTGCCTCAACCTGACCATGTACAACTTGGCAGAAGCGGTGACCAATAACATGAAGAGACAACTCACCAAATGCCATCGCAGAGAGGCGAAGCAATTTGGTTACGGGTCTATCTTGATCCCACTTATGCTGGAGCGGGTGTCAGCGCTTCAGTTATAGGACATGGCCTTGGACAGGCCCAGACCACGGGAGACCCTGATCACTCACTGGGCGCATGTTATGCCATGAGGGGGTAGCAGACAACCAGTGTCATGGGGGACACTATTCTGCGAGTGGCTAGATCGCCAGATGATCTTTGTCAAGGACTGGCCATATGCTGGTATTGATTTTCGTGGAGACCCCAACATGCAGCTGCCCATTGGTGAGTAGTGGGACGATGGAGGTAAAACACCTAATCACACTATTTTTATATTTTGTCTTTTATGATATTTTTTGGATTTTTTCATGCATATGTCTTAATGATGTATCTTATGTTACTTGCAGAGGCCTATGGTCTTGGCTCCAGAGGCATGGAGGGATCCACAAGGCATCACAGAGCTGGCCTTGGTTCCCCCAGCTGGCAGTTCAGTGGAGATAGTGGCCCGCAATCTTGAGGGCCTGACAGAGGGGATCCCTGATTATAGGGGGATCGAGGAAGTCCCCTAAGATTATTAGATACATGTAGTAGGGGTGATACCTAGGGTACATAGACTCTTGAGGCGAGTCGCACGAGCAGTGGTGTGCTATAGGGAGCATAACCCACCGCAGTAGACGCCTAGGTTTTATTTGCTACTGATTTTTTGAGAGACATGTGCCTTGGATGTACACAGACTCTGTTTTTTGACATATACACTTATTTTTGAGTGCCTCGGTGTGCCACACGACATATATATATATATATATATATATATATATATATATATATATATATACACACGCACACACACACACACACACACACACACATGCTATCTTATGGTTCATTATTGTGTCTAAATGTTTCTGTACAATGTTTAATTTACACGTTGCATAAATGTCTATCTAATACATGATTTGCTAATGCATCAACTAACGTGTTTAATCTTCTTGGAATGTGTTGATATGTAATAAAATCAAAACTTTTTTCCAATAACTTAACACGTAAATACAACCTTAAAATCCGATGATCTCTGATGGAATAACGCCCATTGAGTTGGTGGACAACAAGTTGAGAATCCAGATTCACAACCAATGCATGAATATCGAGGTTAATTGTCTTGATCAACAATTCAATAACAACGTTGTATTCAACGACATTGTTTGTGGTGCAACCCAGACAAATGCCTTGAAGATCTACTAACTCACCATGAAGATCGTAGATCACCCATGTTGCAAAGGAAAGATCTCGAGTACTACGGCAAGCACCATCAGCGAAACCAACATAAGGTATAACAGACATCTGCAAAAGAAGTAAAAAGACACAATAAGTGGAAATTACGCCTACACACCAAGCCATACAAACAAACACACACAAAAAACACACATGTTGAAAAACACAGGTATGTACAAATCAGATGCATGGGGTTCATGCATAATACCTTTTCAGATAAAGCCCGTTTCGAGGCTTATCTAGAGGGTTCCCTTCATAATTAATCAGCTCATAGGTCCCTTTTTGCAAAACTCATTTCACAATATAAGGCCCATGCCACATAGGCTCAAATTTGCCTGCCCCCATCTTATCATTTGCTTGATCATAGAGCAGGACTAAATCTCCTTCAACGAAAGAATGAGGATGGACAGTGTGATCGAAGTGAGTTTTCACTCTCTTCTTCTGTGCTTCAATGGCTAGAGAGGCTAGTCGACGAGTCTCGTCTAACCGCTCTAGGTAAAGAAGACATTCTTCTATCAGATTAGTGTTGGGGAGTAATTTGACGGCTAATTTAAGAGAAGGGATCTCACATTCAATTGGAAGGGTAGCCTCCAGACTGTAAACCAATTGGAATGAGGTGAACCTGGTGGCATCCTTCACTGAAGTTTGGTAGGCCCATAAGACGGAAAATAACATCAGATGCCAGTTGGACTTGTGCATGCCAATGGTGTGTTGAAGCATCGTGACTAAAACTTTGTTGATGGCTTCCACCTGTCCATTGGCCTGAGGATAGTACGGTGTTGAACTATCATGCCACAAGCCCAGCTGGGTTGTTAACTCGGTCATCATATGATTACAGAAATGTTTGCCGTGATCAGTGATGATAGCCTGAGGGACTCCGAATCGTGAAATAACATGATTGAATAAAAATTTCACCGTTGTGTGACCGTCCTTAGATAGTGTAGGCATCGCCTCGACCCATTTTGTGAAATAATCAACGACAACGATGATATACCCATGCCCCTCGGTCGAGCAAGGGTTACAGGTCATATAATCAATGCCCCATTTGGCAAAAGGGTCGACGGTAATGACAAGATGCAAAGGAGCAGGAGGCACGCGCATCTTCCGTTGGTAGATTTGGCATTCATGACAAGAACGGACAACAAGAATGAAATCCTTAAAAATAGAGGGCCAAAAATAACCAGCATGGAGGATCTTCTGAGCAGTAGCATATCCGGACATATGACCACCACAGGTGTCAGAATGGCAGTCATTTAGAACTCGTTCGGCTTCCTCGAATGTTAAACATCAGCGGAGAATAGAGTCGGCGCCGAGACGGTATAGGGTGTCCCCAATAATGCGATAAGGTTGAGAATGATGGCGAATCCGTCGCCGAGCATCCTTGGACAAATCTGGATGAAAAGAGGATGTTTGAAGATAGACAATAATATCCCCGTACCAAGGATCAAGGGTGCTAATCAAGAATAGAGTTTCATATGGAATATGGTCCTCTAACCGAGAGGGCGCGGTAGCAGATGGTAGAGAGCAAAGAAACTCAGCGAAGATGAGGGACTTCTTAGACTTGGCGGTAGTGAACTCCAAGTTGAACTCTTGAAGGATGACAATCCACTTTGAGTATTTGCCCCACAGTAACTGACGTGACAAGATGTATGTCATTGGGTTGCAATCAGAAATAATTGTCGTGGCGCGCAATAATATATAATGGCAGAAACGTTGGACAGCACAAATGGCAGCCAATGCCAACTTCTCGACATAGGAATATCGAGTTTTCGTATCAAGCAAATTGCGGTTGAGATAGTAAACGACATGCTCAATACCATCATCATCGTCTTGAACTAGAACCATGCCGATGGTGGTATCAGCAGCGGCTAAATAAAGAGTGTAGTCTCGGTGATAATCAGGAGGACGTAACAACGAAGCAGAAAAAAGGAGGGCCTTGAGGCACTCGAATGATTCTTGTGCAGCGGTATCCCAAAGAAAAGGGGTGTCCCACTTTAATAACCACGTATAGCCTTTGGCCACTTCAGCATAATTCAGAATAAATCGCCGTAAAAAATTTGCTTTACCCTACAAACTTTGTAATTGCTGCAAAGAAGTAAGGGGAGGGAGATTCAAGATGGCTTCGACTTTAAGGGGATCCAGATGGATACCCTCCCGGGAGACAATGAACCCGAGAAGTCTGTCGGATTCCATGCAGAAGACACACTTATGCGGATTAAGACGGATACGATAATGTCAACAACGAAGAAATATTTCACGAAGGTGGGTTGAATGGTCTTGGTGTTTCGCTAAATGAGCTGGAAGGTCATCCAGATAAGGCTACACAATGTGTCAAATATCATGAAACGCGCAAGACATTGCGCGCTTGAAGGTGGCACCGACATTTTTTAAACCGAAGGGGAGCGTTTTGTAAGCGAAAGTGCCCCACGAACAGATAAAGGCGGTCTTGTGTTGATCCGCAGGTGAGATATTAATCTAGTTATAACCAGAAAAGCCATCCATGAATGAATATCTCTCACTCTTGGCACACTCATCAATGAGCTAGTCAATGAAGGGTGTAGGGTAGTTGTCTTTGGGACAGGCACGATTAATGTCACGATAATCAACACATACCCTAATAGTGCCCTATTTTTTAGTCACAGGGACAATATTAGAGACCCAATTTGTGAGCAGGATAGGGTAAATGAAACTAGCCTTAAGAAGCTTTTCAACTTCCGCTTTAATAGTTGCAGCCTTTCAGAGGTGTACAGGGCGCAGACGCTGTCGGATAGGTTTGGCACCTGGATATGTAGGTATTTCATGCACCACAATGCTAGGATCGATGTCGGGCATCTCTTCGTAAGACTAAGCGAACACATCGCGAAATTCGCGAAAAAGATCAGTATAAAGCCGAATCTCCTACGGAGTACAAGTTACTCCAACATGGATGTGCTCGACAATCCCTGGTTTAACAGAGATGTCGATTGGTTGAGTTTGCGTAATGTTCCCCATATTCCCTTCAGAAGACACTTGATGAATCTGGATGGGTGTCTGAAGGGGTTGGGAGGGGAGACAAGGAGCAAACCGCTCGAGACAAGTAAGCATTTCCTGATGGGTAGGGAGAAACGAGGAACAGTGATGATGATCAGACCAAGGGGGTTCCTCGAAAGACATGGTCTCAATAATCGCTTCATCAGAAGGAGAAATTTCCTTTAAAGGGTCTGAAGAAACACCATCTCCAAGCCAAGGGGATTGAACGTACGAGTCGAGAGCTCTGCTTGAAGGAGTAGATTCAGAGGATGGAGCCGATGCAGAAACAATTTCGATGTAGTTGAGCTCAGTAGGACTCAATGGCATCTCATCACCCCAAGATTGTATTTGATCAACAGGAGGAAGCACCCGAGGATCAGAGCGAACAAAAATCATATTAATGGGAGCGATGTTGGGAGGTGGGAGTGAAAAAACACCCATAAGGGCAGGATATTTAAAGAGTCTAGCACCCACACTCTCACATGGAATGGAGGTATGCTCCACGAAGGGCACGTTGCCATCCGAGGAAGAAGAGGTGAAGAAGGACAACTGGTCTACCGTGATGGTTTTCCCCTGGTGGGGAAAACGAATAACACGAAATAGAGATGAAGCCACGGCTCGCATGGCTTATGTCCAGCTTCGTCCTAGAAGGAGGTTGTAAGTTAAATTGGCATCGACAACTTTGACCTCTACTTTGACTGTCTTCCCCTCCAGAGTAATAGGCAAGCGCTAGAGGATACCATAAGGACGAGACTCTCTCCCATCAAAGGCTTCCAAGGTCGTAGGAGACTAGCTCAGAGTCGGAGAACCGATAGCCTTCCAACAAGCAACAGACATAATGCAAGTAGAAGCGCCTTCATCAATGACCGTGCGGTGAATAGTTTTAGAATTGATGATGACTTGAATAAGGAAGGCAATTTGGTGAGGTAGTCTCGGTACATGACTGTCTAGGTCAAAAGTGATCAAATCCAAGTTGGCCGGGTCAATGCCACCGATGGCCGATAGCAAGGACTTCCTCTGAGAGGTGCAGCTCTAGAGAACTTCTAATGTGGACATAGCTAACGGAGCCTGGGCTAAGTCCTCAACGATGCTATAGTGCTAAGTAGCATGAGCATTAGGGTTGTAAGAAGATTTCCGGAGCACCCCTTTAGGAGGAGGTCGGGTGATCGTTTCAATGCTAGGTCGCTTGATATGGAGGGGACTAGAACTGGACGGAGGAGTACTAGAGGGGACCTGAGTTTCCTTCCCGGCAGGCGACAGATACTCTTTTTCCCAAGTACTAATGTGGACGGGAATTGTCCTAGCCATAAATACCTGAGAGCCAAAGGAATAAGAGGATTGATATGGATCAGCGACCATTTGAGTTTGCTGCGAGGGAAAAGGCTCTTTGAGCATGGCAGGAGTCCTAGGGGCACCTTTCAACAAACGACTAACTTCAGAACGCCTGGAGCAGTCTTTAGTATAGTGATCCTTGTCACAGATAAGGCAAGGATACTTAGGCTTGCATTTGGCACCTTCCTCGGGCGGAGGTTTAGGGGAATCTTGCTTCGGTTGGTCGGCCTTATTCTTTCCTTTTCCCTTCTTTTTTCCTTTCGAAGCTTTGTCCGTCGTGGTGGACTGAATGGTGTTAACCTCGGAAGCGTTGCCAGAATTGGATACAGCCTAAGAAGTGTTTTCATTTGAAGCATTCGACTTTTGCTTCCCAGGGTTCGCGGAAGATTTCTTAGAGGATGCATTAATAGAACCGATGATGCCGTCAACAGATGGTGTTGGCAGGGCTTTGGAAGTTCCATGTCTCGGAGCATCAGGAAAATAATTATATAGTGTACTGGACTGGGAGTAAACCACGTCAAGGTACTGAGCATGCGTGATAGCTTGCTCTTGAGTTACATATGCCCCCATAGCAATGTCTCGGGCTATCGGATCAACAAATGAGGTCGTAAACCAGTCGGTCAGAAGCTGATCGGGAATCCAAAACTTGATCAAGCGGCGACGTTGTCTCCATTCATGGATATGATTGGAGATATGCATGGTCGTGGTCTGTTTTAAGGATGTCAAGAGATGTGTGCTTGTTTCATATCAAATCAGCAACTGAAAATGAGTTAAAAGTCAATGAGTTAAAGTCCTGAAAAGATCTGCGAGCTAGCTCAATATACCATTTGGCAGTAGAGCTGGTGAGAGTTCGTTGAAATAGGCGGAGCTGGATTAAATCATCAAGCCATGGATTCGACGAACACCATAAGTGATAGGTCATGACATGAGCTTGGGGATCTTCCCCAGCTTTACGATCGAATTTGGGACAATCACCTGGAATTTTAGTTGGAACCGGTGGCCAATACGGATTATGAAGAATAGTATCATTAGTCAGTTTGGACACATCCAGTAATTCCAACGTCGCCAAAAAGGGTAATTGAGGGTTGAAGGACATCTGAGGTCGCGGATAAGAAACAACACCAGAGTTCCATCGAGTTCCCTGTTACCCCCATTGCTTTTGCCTAGACAGATTTGGCCCATAGGGATTTTTTCCATAGGGGTTATAGCTGTAACTGGATGGTTGACCCTGGATTTGACCCCTTGCATTCCACTGATTACCAACTTGACCCACACGAGCAACATATGGCTGCTGAAAATTTTGATAAGGGTTAACCTGCGGATGTTGATAACTTTGGTATGGGGCAAGTTGAGCTTGCCCCTGGGGTTGCTGAAAACTATAAGGCGGCTGGGCTCCAAACTGAGCCTAGGGGCCAGACTGCATTTGATAAGCAGGTTGGGATTGGGATCCAACCTGAATTTGGAGACCGGATTAGGTTTGGGGCCGAAAATTGGGTGGGGCTTGAGAAGCAACGATCATTTGAGTGCCCAGTTGAGTAGGTCTAGACGGATGTCCTTGGGAGAAGTGAGGCTGAGCCATCTGGCTAGAAGGTTGACCTAGTTGAGATTGAGGTTGATCCATTTGCCCAGAAGGTTGAGCTTGCTGGGTATTGGGTTGTCCTTGCACAACTGAGGGTTGTCTTGACTGGCCGGATGGCTGAGCAGACTGGACAATTGGTTGGCCTGGTTGGATTTAAGGCTGACCAATTTGTCCAGATGGTTGACTAGGCTGGACAATGGGTTGGCCTTGCTGTATGTAAGGTTGATCGACTTGCCCAGAAGGGTAGCCTTGTTGGATACTAGGTTGGCCTTGTTGTATGTAAGGTTGTCCCAGATTACCAGAGGGTTGTCCTGGATTACCAGAGGGTTGCCCCAAATAGGTAAAAGAGGAACCACCAAAGGCCGAAGGTTGTCCCTGGAAGGGTTGTCCTTGTGGGCCTCCAGGTTGCCCTGGATAAAGTTGTCCATAAGACGGTTGACCTTGATAGGGTGGTCCTTGAAGGTTTGCAGGTGGTGCTTAGCCACCATGATAAGCGGTGGTGCCCCAAGCAACAGACAACATAATTGATACCTCAACCGCAGGTTGACATGGCATAAGTATGGGGTAATAAATATGAGCTCCTCAAGAATCGTAATAATGAAATAGATTTTGAGGATCCGAATTCTAAAGAGCTTGTAAATATTGATCATATGCCCCCCCCTACTAGAATGGAACCAGAAGAAGGTGGGGCACTTAGGGCAGGATGGGCAACTCCATATGTAGATGCCGATGGACCATTATTTGCAGGTCCAGATGAAGGTCTAGCAACAGTGGTCACAACTGAAGATGCAGTGATGGCACTAACAACAGGGGCTAAAGAAGCCACACAAACGGTTGGAATAGTCGGAACTAAAGTGACAGACACATTGTGAATCTGGGGGGTAAAAGGTCCCAAAGTTGGAGTGACGGTACCAGATCACATGGAACTCGTAAGGGGATATCTAGAACCCATAATATCTGCCAAAGCATTATAGCGTAAAGGCAGCGTGACACTGAGAGGGGTGACACGGAAGGGCGAAGTTTCTGGCGACACAGGGATTTCACCACTGGCCATGAGGGTTTCTTCGCCCGGGATGGGGTTCGTCTCATCCATGTCAGAAGAAGACATTGGGACCGAAACACTAGGAGGAGTAACGGGAATATCTTCTTCGGAAGGCTCCCAAACGGGGTTCCAACGAATGTCATAAGACTCGTCCTCTGGAGCGCGAGAGTTAAGTGGTTGGATACTCGGGATGATAGGGAGAGTATCACTAACAACCGGTACCTCGGAAGCAACAGAAGATGGAGACCCTTGGTCACTTGGAACGGGAGACGGGATCGATGATTCCGCTATGATGATTCAATTCAAAATCTTAGGAAAGCTAACGAGTAAGAACCCTACGCAAACTAAAATGCAAACAAGATCTAACAAGGTAAATGTGAACGTGGCCAAATAAATTTTAAGACACAGGAATAGAACTTAACCTTTTCATCTTTAAAGAGTCAAGAAAAGGACGAAAAGATGACTCTAGTCGCCTTCGAATATTTAATGAGCCTGAAAGGACAAGTGCTCAGATGGACCTTTTCTTTTAGGGAATTCAAAAAGGAACGAAAGTGACTACTCTGGAGAACTAGGCAAAAGGTTTACCAAACAACTCGTAAAATTGCATATACACCTTGGCAATCATATGAAAACCAAGGACTTTTCGTATGGCAGCCAATCTTCCTGAATGTTGTGTTCGGTGTATTACGGTTTGCAAGGCGGCAGACACAGCTTCCTAAGGATATAGGATGATAACCTAGTGGGGTCTCCCAACATATACTCGACGGTATTGGGAGCGCAAGTCCGTGCTAGCAGCTATTGGATCACAGAAGGAGGAATCACCCAACCTTAAGTGAACACAATAGAGACTAGGTTTAGCGACGCCGAAGCATGTCTCTAGCCTAGACCTCTAAATAATGTGCGTTATGTTCCAATGTGTTGTTAGCTTTATTCAGTTCATTTTAGAGTTGATCTTGAATTATGTTTCAATTTCCAGACCTTACCGTATGTATATCAAAAACCTAGGATGCAACTAGAATGAATAAAGCATATTTCATTTCGATGAACTCCTACTTACAGAAGGGTAGCGAGATCATTCCCAAACCAAGACAAAACCAAGATTAGCAAATGTAGTCACTCGAGAGACACAATGTATAAACACATCAATTCCTGTAGTGCATGGATACTACTAATGAGAGATTTAAAATTTGCCTTCTAATTTTTCAAACATGAAAAAATTGGAATGCAAAATACACTTTCACTTTCGCATACTAATGAATGCAATCTTTTGATTTTGATAGCTTTGAATTCTAAAGATACAAACAAGCAAGTGTGTAACTGATTGATCCAAATAATTGTAATCTATGTCTGTTAGTGAAACAATCGAATCAATACGGAAATTGGTTCAACAATTAACACTAAACATTAATCAACAAGAAACAAGCAATGGAAAAACTTCAAGCAAACCAAATGAAGGGTTGCGGATGAATCTTGAATAGACAAGTAACCAAGCCAAATAATCCAAAACTTGAAAAACTAGGTCACAAAGCCAAAACACAAGATTCACTCAATAAAGCCAAGAGAGAGCACCTTAACCATAAATAGTCAAAAACAAGCTACTGAGTAAGAGAAAGAAAGCAAGGGATCAATAGGATTGGTGAATTCAGGAGGCAGAATTGAAAAAACAATTCTATAGGAATCGTCGTGGGAACTACACAAGCAACTAGCGTTGATAAGCCACTAGCTGTAGCAACAAAGCGACGTCATCGCGGAAGTACACGTCTTTCACGCGACGGGCTGATTTCAGGAGTCGTCGCAACTGTGTGGCAGTATTCAGCGACGCATAGACTTACAAAACAGAGACAACGTGACATCAACGCGATTGGTTAAATTTTTTCAGCGACGATCTAAAAAGCAATGGAAGGCGAATAAAAACTCCCAAACAAAGACCAATCTATCGTAACAGGCGATAAAGGGATTTCACAGATGGACCCAGGTAACCCAGAAGACTGATGGTTCAATCCCAAAATCCAAAAGACATTGACTCAAAATCAAGCAAAAGCAATCAAGAGAAAAACATAGGACAGACTCCCCAATGGAGTCGCCAACTTGTGATGCAGGAAAGTGTTCCCTCTGCGGACAGAGGCAACCCCTCTAGCCCTAGAGTGGGTCTAGTCACAACAAAGACAGATCAACAATTGATTTCCTTAAACAGTCATCGTTGGAGGCCTACCTCAACTGGTGGTCGATGAAGTTCCATTGCGCTGCTCTAGCTTCTGCTTCCTTCTCCTCAATGAGTGATCAACCTGAAACAATGCAAAGGAAATACAACAAAGCACGTAACCGGAAAACAACAATGATCTATTTACTCACAAAGTCAAGAAGTCATGAGATATCAAGTAAATTACATACAAGACATAGGAAAACATCATTGATTGTATTAATAATGAAATAAGAGCAAGCTTACAACCAAAGCCTTGACGTCACAAGCCTTCTCAGAGGGTCCAGCCAGTATGTTTCTCAATCATTCACTCTTTAAGGATGAATCTCCCAACACACAATGTCTCTCTCTCACTCATAAGCTTTAACACAAAGTTAAGGGCACTCCACAACCTTCCACAAGCTATCAACAATCCCACACTTGTCATACCCACACCAGCTATCTATCAAACTCAAAAGCACTAGTAGCATTGCTCAATCCAAGGAATTACCAACTAGCTGATCAAATCAAAGGTGAGTGTTTTAATAGGAGAAGGAGTCTCCATGAAATGTGGAAGAGAGAGCTCATCCTCAAGGAAGGCAACACAAATGATAGAACTTCCATACCAGAGGAGGAAGGGTGACACAAATTATGCCAACAACCAGGTCTGGAGACATCCAGAAGGCTGACTTTTGAAATGAATTCACCCAATCTGGATCGTCGCGGGACATAAGTTGATACTTGCGACAACATCGCAGGGAGATAATGCACGCAGACTCGTCGTCGCAAGACACAACTCATAACCTCGTGTTGGGTGTAGAAATCCGACCGCTGCAGGAAACAGATGTACACCTGCGACGGAGTCACGATGAGACTGTTATGGACATGGGAACGTCGCATATATTAAGGGTCTACTAGCGACGAGGCAGAAACTTAAGGAGTGGGGGTCATTTGCAGCAATAGAGAGCATTTGCTTAATCTGAGCATGTTGATTTGACACATGACACAGTAGAAGGACATAAATGAGGATAGTGGCAAATTACTGTGTAACAATGTCACAATTGAAAAAAGTGGGAAGGAGAAGCATTTGTTTTTCAAGGTTGTTTATATTGTGTAATTTTTTCTCAATTTTGTTATTGATTATGTAGGAAGTATCTTGAGAGAAAATGAACTAAAGTACTAACGCCAAGGTAAAAAGGTAAATGTAGGATGTCACTATCTATGCCTCTTGTCTTTTATGTTATTGTTACATATTTGATTTTGACTTAAGATTCATGAGTTGTTAAATTAGCGGATATTAAGTTTTATTCATGAAAAATCATATTAGTTGGTCTGTAGTATGATGGTCAAAAGGTGATCTATTGGTCTATAATTAATGCAATATTTATGTTAAGGTGAGAATCACTATATAAAAGGGTTCTAATATTATATCAATTAAAGTTGGCATGACTAATGTAAAATGTTTGTAAGTGATCATAAGTGTCAATGTATGGCTAGTGCACTACTTTGTAAAATTGTCTAATAGAATATTTAGTTAGGGTAGAGATTTATACCTTACAAGGGTTTATGTGTTTATTTTTAATAGTGATGCATTTTTTATTTATCTTGGTTTCTAATTACATGGTGCTAAAGCCTAATTTAATAGGCTTGGTTTCCTATACATTTTAATTTTGTGTAAGTAATAAGTGAATCACAAGATATTTCTCACAATGCTTGAAGTTC
This sequence comes from Pinus tabuliformis, assembly GCA_031772625.1. Taxonomy (NCBI): domain Eukaryota; kingdom Viridiplantae; phylum Streptophyta; class Pinopsida; order Pinales; family Pinaceae; genus Pinus; species Pinus tabuliformis. The sequence goes on along the minus strand of CM062815.1, from coordinate 815,997,570 downwards.
ACTATAGGGAGACTCTATAATTTGTTGGATTAAATCTAATGAAAATAAGATTATCTCTGGAAAAGGATACATGATTTTTCTTAACGTCTCATACATTGAGGTTAAGTATTAGTTTTTTCATAATGTGTTTCATTACATAATGTAATCTTAAATGTGGAGTTTCCACTTCCTTAAGGTGAGTGGCATGGAATAAACAAGCCACCACACTTATACTTATTAAAAATATGGCTTTGTTGATACAAATCACAAGGCAAGAAAACCAAACATTAAAAAAAAACACATGAAAAACACCATGTAGAACAAGAAGAAGAAGATGAAGGTAAACGACGAGGTGGAAGTAATGAAAGCACAAGGGAGCGCATAGTGAAAAGACAAGATATTTATGAATAAAGAGAGGCCTTGGTCACAACCAATTAAACTTTTTGAGACAACTTAGCAAGCCCATCTATATGCAAGGAAGAAGTGAGGAGATCAAATTAATTTGGGCTTTCCCACTTTTTTTAGACAATTAGCACGAAATTTTGATAAGGTTTCATCTTTACAACTACCAAAAATATGTGGTTTCCAAGACAAGCCATAAGGAAAGGAGACCAAACACTAAATAGGTGCCTTTGTCTAAGGAAATAAACTTACCAAAGAATAATAGAGTGGATTTATAATGGCCATCAATGGATTGACATTAAAATATTCTAAGAGTTAATATGGTTGTCCACCTTTAAATTGAGATTAAATAGAACAATTACATGATTCTTAATCATATTCATATTGGAAAAGGATAGTGTCTCACATCCCACAATGTATATTGGAATTTTTCTTCATTATGGTCTAATTAAAGATATATGTAATTCTTGTAAGTTATTTATAGTTATAGTTATGAAAATCTTTGACTTATAAATTTAATTTAACTATTCAGTGCAAAAGCACAAAGTCATATAAATACATGTATGTGAGTTTCCCCAATCAAATATGTCGTTGCAACCATTACATCAAGGCCAAGAGAATGTGTGCCTTATTGGTCAGGAACTAGTGTATTATCTAGCAAGAGTTGTACATTGTCAAAAAATAAATACAAATACTTTAAGTTTATTTTTACCTAACATTTGTATATTACAAAATTTAATACCTAATCAATGAAAATATTAAAAACTACGACATACTAAGCTTTTCCATGAAACTATTTCAAATATGATCCTCAATTGGACTATGACAAGCATGTCTACAATGATAGCATCAATGCAGTGCCCTCATTGCAGAACAATTAGGCTAGAACTAACATGACCACCCTAGCTAGATGTAGAATATGGTCGAGAATCACTCTAGTGGTCTACATCATCAAATAATGGTTTTCAAGTGGAAATTCTCACAAGTGTGCCATGCTAAACTATATTGTGTTTCAACGACAATGTCACACTACTAGTAGCTTGAATTCTATCTCCAAACTAAGGTTCGAGGGGAGAGTTGATTTCTGCATACACCTACAAGCATATAACCATCTCAAAATTTCACACTTAACCATTGATGGATCCTAATAAAAGCTAAGGCCAACCCTCTGCAATTCACCAATGTCAAAATAATTGACATGACCTATAATTTATGAAGGAAATACATGGAAACTCTCGTATTAGTCCAACAAGGTTTATCAAATATCATAAACCATCTATCCATCTAATGGTTTTTCCATAGATTGTATGTGCACCAATCCATGCAAAGATGTCTTTTCCTTGGATCAAGGGGTTGGTTAGTCATAAGATAAATAAACAATTCGATGATCATATATGTGGTTATATGGAATTATTTCACCTCTTCCTAGGTAGTTCCCATTAAGTAGTACTCTCTCATCCTCATGTTATATCTGGATCTATTAGATAATTAAGCATGTACATGGCCAATGGAAACAAAAATTTTGTCAAGTGAAGTGGCCAATGGCTAGTGAAATATGAGATGGTTCTCTACTATTTCTAAGCTCACCAATTAAGAACTTGATTAATTTTTTGTATGCATCCTAAGATGTTAGGGTTTGGATTTAAATCTCAGGTTTTTCTCTACAACAACAAAATAGTAAATGTAATTAAATAATTACAAATTTAATAGATATATATATATATATATATATACACACACGATAAATAAAAAGAACTTTCGATACTCACATTTTAATTTGATTTTTTTTAATTATATTAAAAAAATATGAAAATTATGAAAACTAATCTAGATCCATCTTAACCATCAATCTATCAAGCACTAAGAGGGATCAAATCTCTCAAGGTGAAAACCTCCCTTTTAAGTGTAAAACTTGAGGAAAGGTTTGCATGTCGAGAGGTTTGATCTCTCTCGATGCTTAATAGATCCAAGGTTAAGATGGATAAAGATTGTTTTAAGTCGTACGCAATCACATAAAAATTGTTGAACATATAATTATTATAATAATTTTAATTATGCTGAATATGTCTAATATTAATTTGGTCATTTTAATTTTAAGATTGCTCAATTATCTTAGTTGGTTGAGTTGACAGAGTATTAATAACTAGAATGATGAAAGGTTATGGAATAAAAAAAAATTAATGCAAAGTGACAATGTAATAGGGTTGAATGATAAACAATATGAATAATTGAAATGTAGTCGATTACAAATAGTCTTCGTTTTGATCAATCTCAAACTATTTTCTTCAAATGTTCTTATTGTCAAACTAATTATGTTTTCCATCTTTTCGTGTCGATCATATGAAAATGATGGTTGAAATCATAAACCATTCAAATCTTTAACTTGAGTTATTGTAGTAAATGTCATAACTTGTCTCTCTTGCTCTCCAATGTTAATAGTAGCTTCTCCAAAGTCAATCATTGTGGTTTATGGAGTGTTAAACCCCAAGTAAATTTCAATAGTAGTTATTTTTGTCACCTCATTTGAATGCGAAGTGGCTAACAATGTTGAATGATGGAAAATAGGAATAATATAAATCTAATCAATTACAAATAATTTACAATTTCAAGAAGAAAACGTTTTAGCTAAGTGAACATTTTAGCTAAGATGAATATTAAGTATTTTATTTATGGTTGAATTACTGTACAACGGAAATTAATGCATGTCGCCAATAATTTTTTTATGCTTACACTAAAATCAATGCACACTATTAATCTAATTACTTTGAAATTAATGTACATCATACATCTAGTTACATCAAATCAAAAATCAACATCTATACTAAAATCAATTCATCTAGTGCAAGTAATCAAATAGGATTAGCAATCAACATCTACACTAAAATCGGTGCATCTAGTGTAAGCAATCAAATAGGATTAAAAATCAACATCTACACTAAAATCAATGTATCTAGTGCAAGCAATCAAATGAGATTAGAGAAATGCATCAAGCACAATCAATCAAATAGGATTAGGAGTCAACATCTACACTAAAAACAATGCATCTATTTCATTGAAAAACCAAAATATAAGTGGCTTTCTAAGTCCAACCTCTTTTACCTTTCATAAAAGCCTTACTTCCTCTTCCTATATGGTTAATAATGTTCAATATTATATAATACTATATAATGTATGTATTTTCTATGTGTGTCTCTTTCTTCTTCCCTCTCTCCCCTCCATATCTATGTATATCTCCCCCTCTCTCCATATAAATGTATATTAAATAACAAAAATTTATAATCTTGATTAAATTGTATTGTCAAATTCAAAATGAAAACTCCTTAACCATACATAAAATATTAAAACAAAAACATACATCAAATATTAAAACAAAAAAAAACAAAAATGACTAGTCTATTAACAAAGGCCCATCTTAGGGTTGTAATCTGGTGCTTTGAAAATGAAATGGATAAATAGAAGATTGGGAGACGGAGCATTGTACATTAACACATCATTACACAAGCGCCATTTATACAACTCTTGCCATTAACAACTTCTAAAGGTCTGGTCTCTCTGTTGAGAGGTTGAGACACGGAGCATTGTACATTGATACAACTTCTATTATGTAGGCGTTATGTATACAACTTTTACTATACAGGGTTATCATTCAGACTTCTACAGGCTATTCAACTGGTGTCTGTGTTTCTGTACTCTGAATACATGTTCTTCACCTGTTCGTTGGTCTACGTGCACAATCCATCTACTCTCCTGGTTCTTGTTGCCTTGAAAAGCATGAGGATTAATATTACCATGAGGATTACATTTGTTGTCTGCAACTATACCCACAGTCTGTTGAGTTTTTGATGAGGGATTATAACTACCGATCTTGGTCACCTCTATCCCTTTGCCTATTGGAAGAGTTATAGATTTGGCTCGGGGCATCCTTTTGAAAGTCTTGTCATGGGAAGCTGCGGTCGTCCTATCTAACAAATTGTTGGCAACGACCACAGCTACAGAGGGATTTATATGCAACAGTTTAAACAAGCCTGAGCAATCCTGTGCCTTGCAGTCAATGGGACAAAAATCCACACTTTTGTATGTGGGAAGCAATTCCTTGGCATCTCCAACGACGAAGTCGATAGTGTCTTCCAATCCAAATTCCTTCATGGCCTCCACGGATTCAGCCTGCAGAGTGTGGGTCTTCACGGGTAGAATGCAGACGAGGCGGCCACCAGTCTGCCGAGCTGCAGCTGCTAGGGCTATTGTAGTTGCAAAGGGTGCTAAAGAGACCTCTACAATAAGCTGTGCATTCATGCCAGCTGCTAGAGCCGAGATCAACTCAGTGCTCTCTAATTCTCTACTCTCCTTCAGGCATGTGTGTTTCTTCTCCACATCCAATGCGCGTTTCTTCTCCACATCCAACTTACACTGCATTACAAGTTAGTTATAAAATCATTACATGGCGCTGTATTTGAAATTATTGATCCTTATCGCATTGTATTTGAAATTATTCATCCTTATTTCAATTACAGATATCAAAAATATTTTAGAATTTGACCAACATAAACATATTACTATAACAACTTGAGAACTTACCAGTTTTACTGTTTGCAAATATGCATTGATGGCATTTGCCGGAGACCATACCATGATGATAATGAGACCGTTTTCTCAGTACTCTATAACCTGAAAACCCGAAATTTCGAAGAAGATTATAGCAAACCTGTGAATCTTAAACCTTAAAAGATATATTTGCAAAACCAAATGCAAACTCTGGTAATATATATATTTTCTGCGTGGAACCCTAAAATTTCCTACATGGAATAAACCTTGAAACTGATCAAAATATATAGAGAGCTCGGAAAATTAAAAACAAATACAACACAAAGACACACAACTTCATTAAATCAATTGCTTAATTACATCACACTTATATAGGAAAACTTATGCAACCAATTCCTAACCGCTCACAACTAATTCTTGTTCAACTGCTCATAACTAATTCTGTTCAACTGCTTCATAACTTAAATCTATTTCTGCATTATTTTCACATCCTCCCTTAATGGAGAAATGGATTCTCTACAATACCTAACTGACTTCTAAAAACTTCAAATTTGATTTTACCAAGGGGCTTAGTAAATATATCAGCCACATTATCCTTGGTGTTACAAAATATCAATCCAATTTCATTTGACTCAATTTTCTCACGGACAAAGTGGTACTGTAACTCAACGTGTTTTGTTCTAGCATGGTAAACTGGATTATGTGCTAATTTGATAGCACTCTGATTATCACAATTGATACATGTTGCACCACTTTGCGCTTCTTCAAGATCTGCAAGAATTCTTCGCAACCAAATGGCTTCACAGGTGGCATTGGTCAAAGCTTTGTACTCTGATTCTGTTAATGATAAAGAAACAGTTGGTTGTTTCTTACTACTCCAAGATACGACTCTTGATCCAATATGAAATGCATAGCCAGAGGTAGATCGTCTGTCATCTGGATTTCCTGCCCAATCTGAATCAGAAAAACCTGTCAGTGCAACATCAGATACATCAGTATACATAATACTAAGATTCACTGTTCCCTTTAAGTATCGGAGAACTTTCTTTGCAGCATTCCAGTGATTTCCTGAAGGCTTAGCCATGAATTGACTAAGGATACTGACTGAGTATGCAATGTCTGGCCTGGTAGTGGTGAGATAGTTCAAACTTCCCACTAACTGACGATATAATGTTCCATCTGCCTCTTTCGAACCATCTTCTTTGTACAACTTTGCATTCTGTTCTAAGGGAGTTGACATAGCTTTACAATCTGTCATATTGAACTTTTTAAGAATCTCCTTTGTATATTTGCTTTGAATGATCAATGTTTTACCAGTTTCTCTCCATACCTCAATGCCTAAACAGTAATGCATTTCACCCAAATCTTTCATTTCAAAAACCTGTGACAACTGAACTTTAATTTCTTCAATTAACTTGTGAGCACTGCCTGTTATAATGAGATCATCCACATATAAAGATATTAAAGCAACATTTCCTTTTTCATCTTTCTTAAAATACAAGTTAGGATCATTTTTGCTTTTCACAAATCCATTATGAAGAAAGAAGGTATCAATCTTTACATACCATGATCTTGGTGCCTGTTTCAAACCATACAAGGCCTTTCTTAACCTGCAAACCAGATGCTCCTGTCCCTGTTTGACAAACCCTTCAGGTTGAACCAAATAAACTTCTTCCTGTAAATCACCATTTAGAAAAGCAGATTTGACATCCATTTGATGTATATTCCAATTATGTTTTGTGGCTAAGGCAATCAGTAATCTAATTGTATTCAACTTAGCTACTGGTGCAAAAGTGTCTTCATAATCAATTCCCTCCTGTTGAGCATATCCTTTTGCTACTAATCTTGCCTTAAATTTATCAATTGTACCATCTGCTTTAAATTTCGTTTTGTACAACCATTTGCTTCCAATTGGAACTTTATTTTCAGGAAGTTCCACTAATTCCCATGTTTGATTTTTCATAATAGAAGCATACTCATCATTCATAGCATTAATCCATGGTTCATGTTGTTTAGCCTGCTCATAATCAATTGGTTCTTCAACATTCATTATATTAGACATTAAGGCATAGTCTCTATACCTTTTAGGAGGCCGAGTCTGTCGGGACGACCTTCTTGGTGTGGGTGTTCCATCCATGATTCGTCGGCTTTGAGGTGTATCACCCCCGTGTGATGACTCACTGCTGCTAGATGTGCTCGTACTGCTGCTATCACCCTGATCCTGTACCTGTACCGGGACCTGTTCCTGTTCCTGCTTAATCAAAGTATCAAGCTTGATATGTGCATCATTAGAAATATGCCATGTATCATTCTTTGTATTACTTTTATCAGTCTGCTCATGAAACAATACATCACGACTTGCAAATAGTTTATGGGAACTTGGATCAAACAATTTATAGGCTTTCTGATCCGTACAATATCCAATGAAAACACACTTGATGGACTTGGCATCAAGTTTGCTTCTGTTAGCCTTAGGAATATGAGCAAAAGCAGTACATCCAAAGACTTTGAAATGACTCACATCAGGTTTATAACCATAAAGAACCTCAAAAGGAGTTTGAAAAACTAATTTCTTAGTGGGACATCGATTCTTCAGATAAACAGCAGTGTTAATGGCTTCTGCCCAGAAACCATTAGAGATGTTCTTACCTTGCAGCATACTACGAGCAGATTCCACCAAGGTTCTATTCCATCGCTCAGCAACACCATTTTGCTGAGGGGTATGTGGCACTGTGAACTGTTGTTGAATTCCATTAGATTTACAATAGGTGTTAAATGCTTTTGATTTATATTCACCCCCTTGATCAGATCTGAGTATTTTAATGCACTTTCCTGTTTGTTTTTCAACCATATTTCGAAACTCTTTAAAATACTCAAATATATCACTTTTCCTTCTAATGAAATAGACCCAGGTATATCTAGATCTATCATCAATAAAAATAACAAAGTATGAAGCACCACCAAGAGACCTAGTTTGCATAGGTCCGCATACATCAGTGTGAATTAATTCAAGAATATCATACTTTCGTTTCTCAGTATGAACAGGAAACTCTTCTCTATGCTGCTTACCAAGTGCACAAGCTTCACATGGTAAATGTTCACACTTCATAACAGGAAGACCTTCAACCATTGATTTCCTTTGTAACAACGATAAATCATTGTAATTTAGGTGCCCATACCTGTGATGCCATAATTCTGCTGTCGATGTCTCTTGGGATGTCAATGCAACATGGCGCTTGACTGTCACATCCAATCTGTATAATCCTCCAACCCTGGTACCTGTAGAAACAACCTTGTAGTGGTCCTGAACATCTTTCACTATACACCCCAATTTACCAAATTCTACTTTTAAATGATTATCAGTGATAGCGGAAACAGATAGCAAATTCTTTTTAAGAGCAGGTACATACATCACATTATGAATCTGTCGCATTTGTCCATTAGGTAAGTACACATTTATTATGCCATAGCCTTGAACTTTAAGTGACCTATCATCTCCTAGGTAAATGTGTGTACCATCAGATTTCTCATAATATTTATCATACCATTCTTTATTACAAGTCATGTGTGCTGATGCACCAGAATCTATAAACCAAGTATTCTCATCATCAGTTTCAGCAGACAATGCAGCATCAGAAAGAAATAACTTAAGATTTTTAAATCCATCATTCACTGAGGTGTCTCTGTTTATGTAATTTCCATTATGCCTGCTATGTCTTTGATTTGATTCATTATTCTTTCTCCTATAGCAATCTTTTGCCAGATGTCCAGGTTTTTCACAATAATGACATACAATGTTCCTTTTAACATAAGAATCAGGAGGTGCCATACCTTTCTGCTTTGCTTGAAAACGACCTCTGTTTCTGTCCCATGGTCTCCCTCGGAATGGTTTTTAGCCTCTTGCAGTCAAAGCCAAATCAGAACCATTTGACTCCAGTTCAAAAGTTTTCATGCGCTCTTCTTCTTGAAGAAGAATTCCAGCCAATTCTTCAAATGTAGGGGGTGTCGGTCTAGCTGAGAGAGCTGAAATAAAGACTTTATAGTCTGGGACTAACCCCTTTAACGTAACAGTTACCAAGTCTGTACTAGAAACCTTTTCACCAATATCACCAAGCTTATCACTAAAGTCTTTAATTCTCCCCAGTTTCAGAAATGAAAATAGCCCAACAGCATTGGAATGAGCGCAAGGCCTTATATTATAAATGGTTGGACTTTTGCTGCCTTATCTTATCAGAGGAGCCGAAAGTTGGCCTGAACTCACGTGAAGCTTGCTTGCTTTCTCCGCACAGAGAAAGCGTCCGCAGCGGCCCTTCCACTTAAAAAAAGCACCAAACCCTCATTGAACAACGACTTGATTATCGCGAGGGTTAATAAAATCTAATAGGCCGCTACATACTGAATGATACTACGCACGTTGAAAATTAATTTATAATGAATAACCTTTTTTGAATTTAATTTTGTTAGTTTATATTGTGCAATCTTGCATACTAAAATTTAAGATAACTTAGGTTAAGTTGCACTCGTGTTTATAGAGATAGATAAATGAGTATTTATTTCTTCATGTATTAAACCATGTATATCCTGTGTATCCTGGTCACAACACAGAAAATCATGGCGTGAAGGAGATAATAGAGGATAAAATTGTTTTCTTTGGATATATATTTTGAAATAAAGTAATGAGCATGATTCATGAGTTTTGGATGTCATAATTTTCAAGGTGGAAAGGAGAAGTATTTGTTTTTTTAAGTTGTTTATATTGTGTAATCTTTTTTCAATTTTTATTATAAAATAATAATAAAATATTATTATTTTATAATAAGCATTTTGATGGAAGATGAATTAAATTACAACATTTAGGTAAATGTATCATGTCACTATGTATGCTTCTAGTCCTTGAATGTAGGATGTCACTATTTATGTCTTTAGTCTTTAAATGTAGGATGTCACCATCTATGTCTCTAGTCTTTTATGTTATTGTTACATATGTGACTTTGACTTATGATTCACGAGTTGTTAAATTAGTGGATATTAAGTGTCATTCATGAAAAGCCATATTGGTTGGTATATAGTGTGGTGGTCAAAAGGTGATATGTTGGTCTATAATTAAATCACTATATACAGGGCTCTAATATTATATGAATACAGGTTGGCATGACTAATGTAAAATGTTAGTAAGTGACCATAAGTGGCAATGTATGGCTAGTGCAATACATTGTAAGATTATGTAATAGAATATTTAGTTGGAGTAGATATTTCTACTTTACAAGGGTTTATGGTGTCTATTTTTTAGTAGTGGTGCATTTTCCATTTATCTTGGTTTCTAATCACATGGTGCTAAAGTCTAATTTAATAGGTTTCGTTTCCAATGCATTTTAATTTTGTGTAAGTAATAAGTGAATCACAAGATATTTCTAACAATGCTTGAATTTTTTTAACTAGAAAGGGTAAGTATATTTATATATAAATTGTGCCCGTTTGCGTTCAAAATCAAGATTTTACATCAAAATTTTGAGCCTGCTAAGGGCTTCTAAAACCTCATTTGTTCCCCATCTCTTCCTTGAGAATTTTCCCCATAATTCCTACTAAAATATCCCATAATTGGTAGCCTGTGGCTATACATTCTATAGTACTAATATAGTAAATATTTACACGTATATTTTACCATAAAAATGTTTTTAATTGAAAGAGAACACACATTACTCCTCCATCGGTGCAGGATTGTTAAGGTCGAGTTTAGTATGTTCTTCTCTAGTCCTCGGGTTGTTCTCTTCCATTTTGAGCTTCAAATGCTCAATTTGATGTCTGAGCGCATCCACCTCGTCCTCCAGTTCTCGGATGTGCTCCTTCTTTTCGAGCTACTACTCCTACATATCCAGTGCCTTTTTTGTTGCTAATGGATACACCTATGCAAAATAGCCGCCCTCCCTGAATTCCAAATGCTCTTGCACATAGTCCTTACAGGTATGCATGTTGATGCCACCTTCCCGAGCTTTGCCCTCCCTTGACCCCCTTATCCTAGGACGACGACGGCCCCAGGAGTTGGGCAGAGACCCTTCCTTCACTGAGTTACTTTGCATGCTCATTTTCTCCATCTGGGAACTACTAGGGTGACTAGTCTCCAAGATACAGCGGACCCCCAACTCAAGATTTTTCCAGGTAATCAACCCAAATCCCTCGTTTTGCTGCTCAAACTCCCACACCCCACACAAATTACCAGCACAAATCTTTACAACACTCAACCTACTAGCACTTAGCTTATCAGCACCCAACTTCCCCTCCCAATCTCATACACCACCAGAGACCACCTTGATGGCCACCACATTGACCTGAAACCCAAAGCAATTTCTCAATGACCATAGCTTCAGCCATTGGGCCTTCGTAGAGGCCACCTAAGCAAAAATATGGTTGTTTGTCTAGAAATATGGTTGAAGGTACAAAGAAGTAATGCATGTGGCCCGTGGGCTTCTATAGTGCACAGATCCTCTTTGCGTGCTCTACCTCCTATCTCTCATGGCCATTTTCATTCAACTATGGAACAAAATTATCTTGAAAGCATGGAATGCCTCTTCCTCCTAGTGGCACGGCTATAACACAACCTGATAGCTTACTAGTGGTTAAGTTTGACTACATTAACTCTAACTAGAGTTACAAAATAGACTCTTCTAGAGTATTTTACATCTCAAACATGTGGGTAGCCCCTTTTCCAGGAATTATGGGGGTTGAGGTGACATATTCCAAAACCATAGGTGTGAAAACAAAAAGGTCAACTTCTGAGTGGCATAAATTTTGTATATAGACTTTGATTGATGCACTTCTTGCATCGTTGGAAAGGTCTCTCTGTGTAGAATAACATGAAAGGGTGTTGCACTAGAGATAAAAAAAAAAATTACCCCCAAAAAACATCGTTTAATGCCTCAAAATTCTCCTGGAAGGTTTTAGACCTCGTTTCGCCAAACAGGGCCCCACCTGTAAAAACAGTCTCGTGAGCTGATTCCTCCATGTTTTCCACTCCAAATGCATCAAGATGGATGCCAAAAAATATAATGATCAAATTTGGATCAATGTTCAACTTTGTCTCATGTAGAGAGAAATCCCCCAATCATTGAGAGATTCAAAGGCCTATTTAGGATCATGCCCCTTGGTGAAATGTCTTCGTCTAATCAATTTCCCATTATGGTTCCATAGCTAGTTGGCCCGAGCTTTACCGACTTCGTCTTGGTATATTCGTTGTGCTCGACCATAAGTGATTCTTTGCATCATCAAGTACAAATATTTATGAGTTAACTAAGTCCTTATTAACCTTCGGGAGTTGATAAATGAGCAAGTGACTGTTGATGCAAAATATCACACAATGTGAGAGGCCATACAATAACATTTGCAAGTGAAACTTCCCTTGCATTCCATAATCAAACAATGACATAAAATGTTATCATTTGCAACAAGGGATTGTAGGATATGATGTTGTTGAAGAATTTTGTGGACTACTAGAGGAATTGCATTCTTTTAAAGGAAAAAAAATTCACATTGAAAACAATTAAACATATATTGTGAGCATTACCAAGTAAATGAAACGTAAGGCGGGACTAGATTTGCACCACATCATACAATATGCACATAAATGTCATGTGTTTACTTTATTTTTCTTTTCTTATTAATGTCCCATATATTTCACGTTTGTGAGCCTATTTCTTAAACAAACTTTTACCACTAAATTTTGTATTTATATACATGTTAGTGGCCCAGTCCTTCATAAGAATGAATCCACTTCCATAAACTAGACAAGTAGAAATTCTTAAGGTCTTATTATGCACACTGAAAATCAGTGCAATACAAAACCACCAATGGCTTCACATTTCACTGAGCATAAAAGACATTCCAAATTTATGCCAACTTTGAAACAATCACTTGACAACTGAGGCAATAGCTTGATGATCTCAGTTAATTCTGGCAAATTACCCTTGAGAATGTGTCCTTGTGTGAGATCACAATATGTTACTCCAAAGAAAACAAAGAAATATTGTAACCGACTAGAATGTCACATAACACCTATAACTTTGCATAAAATGGAACATAGTCCTTTCAACCATCAAGGAGAACTCTTGCGATAATTGATATAGAATATATGCATCAGTGACATTGTTAAAATAAGCTCAAGTATGGATGAAGGCAAGCAGATTACTGGTGCTAATTTGGAAAATATAAAGTCTACCAAATGTAACACTAAAACAATGGATAGGCCAGTGCTAGTAGTATCAATTTCCCATTAATAACAATATGCCTTCTAGTCCAATTGCAAACTTTTCCAAAACCTTGGACATACAAAATGTGGACATAAGTATAATTTTGAAAGCTTCTTATAAACCTAATTCCTTCAACATACACGAACATAAATGGAGAAGCAGTGCCAAAAAATATTTTGCAGAATGAATGAATTCAAATTCCATAAACCCTAATGATGAGAATGAAGCAAGACATGAAAGCGTAGGCGGTGTGCCTCATGGACATGCAAAAATTGTAACTTCGATGATAACTAAGTTATTAAAGGGATTTGACTAGTTCAAGCCACAAAGATACTCTTTAAGGTCTTGAAAAGCACAGGGGAGCCCAAAATATAGCTATATAGGCAAAAATTGTAGGTGGTGTTGTAGCTGCTACAACACAATATAAATATTTTCCTTAGGCTCTTCAATAACCGAAAACTACAGAGCATACATAACTGCTCCGAGGATGAACCCTAGATTTGCCGCCTCCTTGCCCTCGGCCGCCATTGGGTCTTTGAACGCCCCTGTTGCGGATGGTTTCGAGAGATTCATGCACAGGTTAAGGGTCTTTTTCCTCTCTGCAGATTCGCAAGATGTCCATACCATGAACGCCGGCGCCGCAGACACGAATGCTCACGCAGATCTCTTCGCCGAGAGCTCTGGAGTAGCATGGCCTCAGCCCCCTGCTTCCACAACACGCTTATGTGGCCCTCTTCAAAATGCCGGCGTAGCGGCCAAGGACGATCACGCAGAACCCTTCGCTGCTTCTCCTCTGATCGTGGCTTTCGGGAAGGAAGGGTTTGCACCGACTGGCTGTACGCCTCTTTTGCCCATGAGGCAAATCCAGGAAACGAAAATCAATCAACGTGAATGCCTCCTCTCTTCACAGATCTGCAGGGGAAAGAGGCATTCAGACTTTTCTTCCTCATTCCAGATACAAATCAAGCTCATTACAGGCAAAACTATGCTACAATGGGTAAGCCAGACGGATCTAGTGCAGAATATCAAGCATACACTGAACATCAAACTGGGGATCCCCTCTGCAGCTCAACGGCTTCTCCACGAAGGTAAACAACTTGAGGATCTCTATCCTATTTCTTTTTACGGCATTAAGAAAGATGCATCCATTATTTTAACCCTTCGTTTGAGAGGAGGAGTTGCTGGAGAGTCATCCTCAGCTAAGGCATTTTCATATAAAGATGCAGTCCATGCTAAGAAGCCTGAAAAGACAGTTCCACCAGTTCAGGCTCCCAAACCTTTTCTGGTGGACAAACTGGAGGAAACCCCCACCATTGAAATAATGCATCCATCGCTAGATGAGCAAACCCAAAAGTTTGCAGAGCACGCCATTATTTGCAGGTTTAATGGACTCTGGCCACGTACAACAGACCTCTACCAATGGATCCACTCCAACTGGACCAACAACTGCAAGGTTCTGTTATGCTCAAAGGGCTTCTTCATTGTAGTGTTCGCCTTCGATGAGGACTATCAAAAAGCCCTTACTGCAGGTCCATGGTTCTGGGGCTCAGCAGGATTATTTCTCACCCCATGGTTCCCAGATTTCGACCCAGCTACAGCAGTCATAACCAAGCTCCCCATCTGGGTCCGAATCCCCAATCTCCCGGCGCATCTATGGCATTTTGCGGTTTTCCAAGGGATTGGCAAGGCTCTAGGCCGCCTCCTTGATACAGACGTCTCAAGAGGGGAAAAGGGCCTCTATACCTTTGCCAGAATCTGTGTAGAAATAGACATGAGCAAAGGTCTCCCTGACTAGATCAATCTCAAAATTGGAGACTTTCATTGGACTCAGGCCCTGGACTACGAGAACACAGCCTTTCGTTGCCGGAACTGCCATCACACAGGGCACCTTCAAAGCTCCTGTCCCACGATGCCGATACACAAAAAGAAGGCCAATCCTAAGAAGAAATCTAAGAGCTGGAAGCCTCATACCCCTCCCCCCATGGACGACTTTGATTTCAGCACGGATGATGAGGAAGATACCGCGGAAGATATGGAAGCAAAACTAGCTCAGAATCCGCCCCAGGCTGAGCAGGCGGACTTGTCTATTCAGCCAATCTCTCAGAAAAGGAATCATGAATCTTCTCCATCGGATTCAGACAAGGAAACTTCTCCTTCTGCCCAGCTCAGCTTGCAAATCTTGCCTCACCAGCAATGCTCTCCTGAGTGGGTCGAAGTAGGTAAAAAGAAAGGGAAAAAGTGCCGATTTGTTGATTCCATCCATGTTGGGTAGAATCCTCTGTTCTGCTCTGCTTCTATGCTCCTCTTGTTTCTTCATGTTTAGCTCCCGTCTCTTCCTTCTCTTCTAGGGGCCGAGGTGGATAGTTCATCCTTTCCGGCTGCCCTTGTTCCTGCTTTTTTGGCTGTAATATCTTATTGTACTATATTTTCCCCTAATAGATTTAACTTTTACTGAGAAAAAAAAAATAACCGAAAACTACAGTACTTCGTATAAGTGCTTTCATCATTAAGTAGACCCTTCGATAACTCAAAACTACAATACTTGGTATAAGTGTTTTCCATCATTACCTAGGCCCTTCAACAACAAAAATCTATAATCTTTCATACACGTGCTTTCCATCATTAGCTATAGCTAAGCCTTCAATAACCCAAAACAACAATCAGATTTCCAATTGGATTAAACATGGTTTATTTCATCTTACAAGAAGATGTCTAATTGGATTAAGCTCAATATATTTCATCTTAAATGCACCCATGCGTATGGTTTTCAAAATGGCCCTAAGATGCTATTACAGTTGCTTTAAGAGCATTAAAATAATTTTTTTCTTAATTTAATAATAATATTTTGTTCAAGACTATAATGAATCTTATAGTTGAGGGAACCACAACAACACGACCTCTCATGCTTGTTGTTTGAATTTGGCAAAGTTGAATTCAACCATAAACATTTGAAAATATGTTGAAATGGATCATGCTAATGTTATAAGTATTAACTAGGCTTTGTTGGAATTCTGTTGGGTTGTGTTATATTCTTTCCACGACTAGCCCACGTAGTTAACCGAGGGGTTAGAGGGGGGCGGAGCCCCCCCCTTCGTTGCACCGATTGTGTAGCGGGGGGGTGTCACAGGGGGTTTGAGGCGTACTTGTAACTCCACTTTATGGGGTCCGGGGCAGCGCCCCGAAAAATTTTGGTTTTGGAACCTATGTTAGGTTGGGCGGACCCACCTATGGTTTTGTGCATGATTTTTGCACATGTTTTTGGACGCGATGGTTTTCGGTCCATGGTATTGGATGCTTCGGCATGTATAAATATGTATTGTAACATTGAAAAGAAAATAATGAAAAATCAAGTTGGTAGTCTTGGTTTTGGGATCCAGGGGAAAATCTCTGTGTAAACGTGTTTTATGTGTTATGCTCTCACATTGTTTATTTTTTGTGTGTTTAGAATTCATATGCAGGTAATTTTTGTATGGGGTTAAAACCTACATTTGGTATCGGAGTTGTTTTGGCTTCAAGAGGATGCCTTTGTTGCTGAGGGGTTTCGATTAGGCTTGTGGTAGACCTTGTTTAGTGGGAGATCTGCAAGATCGATTATGGTGGTGAAAGAAGATGGTGAGCAGTGGAAAGATAGAGATCAAGAAATTTAATGGTCAGAGTTTTGAGTTTTGGAAACTCAAGATGGAGGATTTGTTAGTGGATAAAGATCAGTGGATCACGGTAGATCCAGGTACTAAACCAACGGGAGTGTCCGATGAAGAATGGAAGAAGTTGGATTGGAATGCAAAAAGCACAATACGATTGCGTGTCTCAGATTAAGTATTGTTGAATGTATTAGGGGAAACTACATCGAAGGCTTTGTGGGACAAGTTAGGGACTTTGTACCAATTTAAGTCTCTGGTGAATAAACTGTTCCTGCGGAAAAAAGTTGTATAACCTGAGTATGAAAGATGGAGACTCGGTGGTAGCCACATCTGAATGCATTTAATACTGTGGTAAGTCAGCTAGCATGTGTTGATATTAAAATTTCAAATGAAGATAAGTGCATCAATTTGTTGTGTTCTCTACCAGATTCACGGGATAGTCTGGTTATTGCAATAGGTAGCAATGCAACTGCCTTACAGTTTGATGAAATAGTCTCATCCTTGCTGACGGAGGAGATGAGACGGAAAAATATGGAGAGCCAGAATGGTGATGCCTTGTCTATACGACGATGGTCCTAGAACATAAACAAAAATAAGTCATCGAGTGGGAGATCTAAATCTAGAGGGAGATCTAAATCTCCATGAAAACCTGTAAAGGTGGTGTGCTAGAAATGCGAAAAGGAAAGGCACTACAAAAGGGACTGTAAATGTAAAACTCCTGATAAAGGAAAGGGATCTGATGATGCTCCTTCTGTAGAGGCGAAAGCCACTTCAGATGAAGGTGGGGATGTGTACTTGGCTTCTTCAAGTACACATGTAGATCATGAGGTGTGGTTGATTGACTCAGGTGCATCCTTTAACTTCACTCCCCATAGAGAATGGTTTTGTGAGTATGAGAAATATGATGATGGTGATGTCTTCTTAGGGGATGATGGGAAGGCTAGAATCATTGGTCATGGAAAAGTAAAGTTGAAGCTGCAAGGTGGAAGGGTTAGAATACTTCCGGGTGTTCTGCATATTCCTGCATTAGCCAAAAATCTGATTTTTGTAAGCAAGATGGATGATGCAGGTGTAAAAACAGTGTTCAAGAAGGATACCTACAAAATGGTTCGAGAAGCACTGGTATTGATGCGGGGAGTTCAGATTGGAACTCTGTACAAGCTGCAAGGTAGCATTGTTATTGATGGGTGCAACAGTTCCGTGGTTCCTAAAAGTGGAGCAAAAAATCTAGTGGTCTTTGGAGAGAAGACCATGTTGTGGCATCAAAGGCTTGGACATAATGGAGAGAAGGGCCTTCGAATACTTCATGGTAAAGGTATGGTAGAAGGTATGAGTAATAGCTCTCCGGATTTTGATTTCTGTGAAAATTGTGTATATGGGAAGTAGAATCGGGTGAGTTTCCCCTCTGGTGGTAAGATGGCAAAACCGATATTAGAGCTTGTGCACAGTGATGTGTTTGGACCTGTGAAGGTTCCATCACTAGGGAAGTCTGTGTACTATGTATCATTTATAAATACTTCTCAAGGAATAGATGGATATATTTCCTTAAGAAGAAATATGAAGTCTTTGACAGGTTTAAAGAATTTAAGGCTCTGGAGGAAAACCAGACAGAGAAGAAGATAAAGGTGCTGAGGACAGATAGCGGTGGAGAGTTTTGCGGTAAGGAATTTGAAGAATTATGTAAGAAGTGTGGTATAGCTTGGCAGAAGACTACTCCATATACACCTCAAGAAAATGGTGTTGCAGAAAGAATGAACAAGACGTTAATGAAAAGGGCAAGAAGCATGCTCAGTGGTGCCGGGTTAGGATAGGAATTATGGGCAGAGGCGGTGGAGACTGCATGTTACCTGGTCAATAGGTCACCTTCATCAGCGTTGGAGGATAAGACTCCACAAGAGGTATGGACTGGTAAGAAACCCTCTCTTTCACATCTAAGGGTATTTGGCTGTGATGCCTATGTACATGTTCCAAAGGAGAAACGAACCAAGTTAGATAGTAAATCTGAAAAGTGCATCATTATTGGGTATAAGGATGGTTTAAAGGGTTATAAGCTTTGGAACCACAGCTAAGATGTGGTGTTTAGAGAGGTGAAAGATGTTATTAAACATGAAGTCCAACCAAAGGAACCTGAGAAGATAGAGTTTGAGCTAAAGGAAGAAGAATCAGACTCTACAGTAGAGGAGGAATCAAAAGATGAAGAGCCACAAACTCCGGGTGTGAGAAGATCAGTTTGAGAAAGAAGGTAGCCAGAAAGGTATAGTCCATCTTCTTTTTGTTCAAATTTTGCTTTATCTATTACTAATGATGATCCCAGAACTGTGAAAGAAGCAATAGATTCAGAGGATGGAAAACTCTGGAAAGAGGCCATGGTTGATGAAATGGCATCTTTTCACAAAAATGAGGCTTGGGATCTAGTGGATTTGCCAGTTGGAAGGAAACCCATTGACAAAAAATGGGTGTTCAAGAAGAAGACAAATGCAGAAGGAAAGGTGGAGAAATACAAAGCTTGGTTGGTAGTAAAAGGTTATTCCCAAGTGCCAGGAATTGATTTTGGTGATATTTTTTCTCCTGTTGCCAAGGTAACTTCTATTAGATTACTTTGATCTGTTCCTACTGCTTTTGATTTTGAGGTAGAACAGATGGATGTGAAGACATCATTTTTTCACGGGGATTTGGAAGAGGAAATCTACATGAAGCAATTTGAAGGCTTTGCGGTGAAGGGTAATAAAGAACTGGTATGCAAGATGAAGAAGTATTTGTATGGGTTAAAATAGTCACCAAGGATGTGGTATCAGAAATTTGATACATTTATACGGGGACTTGGCTTCACCAGAAGCAAAGCAGATCATTGTGTGTATTTTAAATTAATTGGTGATCATGTTATTTATTTGGTCTTGTATGTGGATGATATGTTGCTGATTGGAAATGACAAATAAATTATCCAGGATTTGAAGACCCAATTGTCCTCCAAATTCGACATGAAAGATCTTGGTGCTGCAAACTATATTTTGAGCATGGAAATTAAAAGAGATTGGGCAAAGAGGAAGCTCTAGTTAAACCAGAGAAAGTATGTCGATACAATATTGCAAAGATTTAATATGTAGGATAGTAAACCGGTGAAGGTTCCTATTCCTGTAGGTGTGAGGTTAACCGCTGAATAGTGTCCCAAGACACAAGAAGAGGAAGAGGACATGTCCCATGTTCCATATGTAAGTGCAATCAGTGGCCTGATGTATGCAATGGTCTGTACTAGACCAGACATTGCACATGCAGTGGGAGTATTGAGCAGGTTTACGTCAAAACTAGGGAAGGAGCACTGGACAACAATGAAGTGGGTTTTCAGGTATTTGTGTGGCACTAGTGATTATGGTTTGTGCTACCAAGGAATACCAGGATTGAACAAAATGTTGTATATTCACAGCTTTGTTGATGCAGACTAGGCTGGAGATCTGGATCAGAGAAGATCTACAAGTGGGTATGTGTTTAACCTATTTGGAGGTGCAGTCAATTGGATGAGTAAAAAACAATCTGTAGTGGCACTATCAACTACAGAGGAAGAATACATGGCAGCCACTAATGCAAGCAAGGAAGCAGTTTGGCTGCAGAGATTGTGTTCAAGTATGGGGTTAGTACAGTGAGTTATAAGGATAGAATATGACAATCAAAACACAATTTTCTTGGCAAAGAACCCTACATATCATTCAAAGACAAAGCACATTGATGTTCGGTATCACTTTGTGAGGGATATGATAGAAGACAAAAAGTTGTTGCTGGTAAAGGTGGACACTTCGAAGAATACTACAGATGCATTGACAAAATCTGTGAACTCTAAGAAGTTCTCTTGGTGTAGAGAGATAATGGGTGTTTCAGGGTTGGAAAAATGACTAAGCTCTCTTGTGGCCCCCTGTGGAAAGGAAACAACAAGTGGGAGAATGTTGGGTTGTGTTATATTCTTTCCACGACTAGCCCACGTAGTTAACTGGGGGGTTAGAGGGGGGCGGAGCCCCCCCTTCGTTGCGCTGATTGTGTAGCGGGGGGTCACAGGGGGTTTGAGGCGTACTCGTAACTCCACTTTATGGGGTCCGGGGGCAGCGGCCCGAAATTTTTTGGTTTTGGAACCTATGTTAGGTTGGGCACACCCACCTATGGTTTTGTGCATGATTTTCGCACATGTTTTTGGACGCAATGGTTTTCGGTCCATGGTTTTGGACACGATGGTTTTTCATCCATGGTATTGGATGCTTCGGCATGTATAAATATGTATTGTAACATTAAAAGGAAAATAATGAAAAATCAAGCTGGTAGTCTCAGTTTTGGAATCCAGGGGAAAATCTATGTGTATATGTGTTTTATGTGTTATGATCTTGCATTGTTTATTTTCTGTGTGTTTAGAATTTGTATGCAGGTAATTTTTGTACGGGGTTAAAACCTACAAATTCAACAGAGTTACATTCCACCCAAAACATTGTTGAATATCATCCATTGAAAAAGTGTTAAAAAATATTTATTAAATATACGATTATGACCATTGAATAGTACCATTTCAACCATCCAAAAACAAATGTCATTCAATTTTATTGAAAAAAACTATTAATAAGTTCAACACAACAATGTAATGAGACAACAATATTAACACAGTTATGAAGTTGATTTAAATATTTCTCATGAGTATAAAAGTAAGTATTAATACACACTGATATAAAATAAGGGTAGACATTAATTAAACACTTCCCAAGTTGTATCTGTCTAGAAAACTATTCAAAATTAAAATAGAAGTTGAATTAAAGATTTCTCATAACTAAAAATGTAAATATTAATTACACACCAACACAAAATACGATTAGATATTAATTAAACACTTCCAAATAGTTGTAATTGTCCACAAATATCTATCTAGGAAACTATTCAAAATTAAATAGACTCTAATATTATCATATGAATGGTAGCACATTTTACCAAAAATAAAAAAGATATTAATATTATCATATGAATGGTTGCACTTTCTACGAGAAATAAAAAAGATATTAACAATAGAATTAGATACACACATGTTTTGAATATTTCTAATTTTTAGATTAAATTATATATATATATATATTAAAAAAATCCAAATATATAATTATTTTTTCTCAACTTTATCACATTGATTCAATGGTAAAAAATCCAAAGCTATCATGAAGACTGAAAAAATCCACACTTACCCACAAATGAAACTCCAATGTACAACATAAATGATCAACAAAAAGGGGAGGACAAACAACCGCTAGAAAACCCTAGAGTCTCACTATGAGGTCTTCAATTCCATTACTTCCCTAAGATAGTTGACACACTTATTTATAAGAAGAAAAATATGCTTATGAATCTAATTAAACTCTCTTTGTTAAGTGGTTCACTTTATATATATATATATATATATATATATATATTCTTTTTGCTTGTAAGTTAGACATCTTTGTATTACAAAAAAAAGCACGAAGATTACATGTTTTGAGGGATTGGGTTAGGCAGATACAAGATTGCAGTAGAAGCAAAAGAGGTTGGTTATCACAAAACTGTGGTAGGTGGGACCACCTGCTCTTGTGAAGAAAACCAGATGACCACCTGAATAGTTTAGATCATCAAAAAAATAGTAAAGGGTAGAAGCCTCAAAATGACTTGAGTCACAATGGAAGCCTAAGCAATGCTAAGTGCTACTTGCTGGGGTTATCCTTCCCATACTTGAGCTCAGGAGGATCTTTCCATTGCACTAGCGTTGGTCTATAGTAGTCATCATCATCAAGCGGTGGGTGCTTAGCTGGTGGAGGGTGTCCAACTAGTGGATGGTGCATTACTGGCAAAGAGTGCCCATCTAATGGTTGGTGCATTGTAGGTGGAGGATGGGTGATGCTGCTTGGGAAATTGGTATGAGCTTCCTTACTACGAGATGTTCCAGGATTCACAAGATTGTTCTCCATGGTATTGCACTGCTGCCAAGGCCTAGATGAGGATTGGCCCTCAATGCAACACATATGCTGCTTATAGGGTCTAATATCTTGCAAGGTAGAATCCACACAACTTTGTGAAAAGGAGTTGTTTGCAGATGAGGAAGTATGTTGGAGTTGAAGCCCTAAAGCACTAGCAATGGTTCATAGCGCAACTTGGGCACGAAAAATGTGAAAGTCTAGGTCCCAAACATGTCCCTCCATCACCATAGTAGCATCTTCTTGGTCTATGATGTGGCGACCCAACAAATTGTAAGAGATACCATGCGTTATCACTGATGATGCCCATCTCTTGGGCCTCTAGGTTTGTAACTAGGCACTGATAACGACGGAGGATGCTATCATCAAATTGTTTAGTGGCCTAGCTGTGCTAAGTAGGGAGAGTCAACTTGCCTCTGCCTCTGCTTCCTCAATGAGGTCTGACACACTCGCTCACCATAACAAATGCGAAGGGATGCTATAACCAATGTTTCTACCTTTTATTGCCCATGCTTTTAACATTCTTAACATTCTCTATAGGCAAACCTTTATTAGCATCAAGTGGACATGTGTACCCGAACTTGATAGGCCATAAATGTTGAATTGAGAGGAATTTGCCACCCATTATGATCCCTTTGATTATGGAAAAACAAGAGACAGACATGAGGCAATGTTGTTCCCTCCAAACAAATGCTTTGAACACATTAATCATGAGAGCAATTAATGCATCTCTCTATCATCTAGACACCCTAATTTGAGGTTTAATAAATAAATTTTTAACTAATATATAAAAATCTTAAAAATAATTAACCCATATTTTTTATTAAATATTTATTTTCACTAACATATGATCTTAAATACAAAATAATAAATAAAATATGAAAGAATTAGAATCGACATTACGTGTATTTAAGCATTATCTCGTATTCCTATTGATCCCCATCGTCCCTGAGATTGAATGAAAACTCGGTAGGTATCGCAATTCCTCTCTCGGCTTTAATGAAATCTTGGTAAGTGGCTGGTTTTACAGAGTTCTAGCCTTCGCCACCATGACTTATAGAATCCGTCATTGTTGGCGCCTGCGCAAAGGCTCTCGGGAATGCCAAGGCAGGTTTTGAGTTTATACAGAGGATTCTTGCGAGCAGCTGGATCCAAAGATTTCCTCGAGCGATGCAGAGTAGAGCAAATTGTATCGGCAGAGTTCAGAAAAATTGCAAAGTCCGCAGGTAAAAGAGATTTCACCTACATCGAGTATTTGCTCCATAGAGGCAACAAACATTTTGACTCTTGAAGACCGCCACTGTAGATTTATCGGTTGTTGAGGTCAGATGATTTTTGTTTTATATTTTCTCGGTGATTGCATTTGATTTGCAGTAAACTGCAGCTGGTCTAGGGTTTTCAGGGTTTTGGATTCGGGGTTCCTCTGAGAGAAAGTTGTATTGGTATGGCGGGTTCCGAGGGGCAGATCAAGGTTCTCGTTAAAATCTGATTCTGCATGAAGTATTTAACCCTAACCCTAACCTCTGGTCTTTATGTATGCCTATATATGCGAAGCCCTAATTTTAGGCCACGATGGGTCAATAACCCCAAAACCGCAATTTTAGGCCATGATGGTTGTCAATAGACCTAAACCGCAATTTTAGGCCATGATGGTTGTCAATAACCCCAAACCGTAATTTTAGGCCGTGATGTATATCAAATTTCGTTCATTTTAATCAAGATTGAATGTGAAACTCATTGGCCCTAAACATACATTGCGCTAGGGGCAATTTGAATTTTTATTATTGTCGGAGGTGGGCATTGCCCTGGACATCTTTGAAGGCTCGTTTATCCTTTTAAATATGCAGAGGATAACTACAAAGCTATAACATATTTATCTATTTATTCAGCAGGGTTCTTTTATTTTGTTCCTATGAATTCTTTTTGTAATTGGTTATCGTGTTTGGCTTTTGTTGAAAATTGAAACTTTAGGTGTACAAAAGCACAAATATTTTTATATTTGAGAGAGTGCCCTTGTTTTCAAGGGGTTCGCAAAATGTCATTTGTCGATGTAAATTTGATATTGTTAATCAGCGATAAAGGAAATTGAAAATGATAATGTTCCTGAATTTATCCCTCTTAATTCCCTGTGATAATCATGCACAACATTGACTCCATAATATTTTATTTGGGTGGCTAGAACTCGTGGAATATATCTTTCTACGTTATTTTTATTACCTCAATGAAAATGCTGATCCGCGATTGTTGCATTATCTACTCTTCATATATTTAGCATTCAAATACCAAGCTTGCTATCTTTAGAAGAGGCATTTAGTTCAAGGAAACCCATTTGATTTATGAGCTCAGTTTCTCCAACAGAGCTTAACCATAGGCCACTTTCTTATTGCGAAAACAAAACAATTCGTGGAGTTACTTCTTGGCTTGACATGGTATCAAAGCCAACTCCCAAATTAGCTTTTTTTTGCTGTAACTCTTGCCATTGTCCTCATTTTTCCTGCCACTCTTTGTCAGATCTGAGTCTGCCACCCCTCTGCTACTCAAACATGTCAACATTCCTCACGGAAAATCATCGAACTTGCAGCTTGGCGGCACCACTTGCCAACCCTTACTCGCGAGTTAAGTACGCATATCCCAATCGAGATCCTTGGCATAACTCTGCCGTCGAACCACTAGCTCTACTTTGCACATTGGCCATTATTTCCAAAGCTGAGCCCTTTTCAATTTGGCGTTTCCTTGCTCTCTGTTGTGATAACTTCTGTTTGTGGCTGAGCGATTTTTTGAGCTAGCCATTTTCTGAGCAAGCCATCAGAGCACCAACGCTCCTCTCTTGTGGCTTGCTCTCATTGTGGCATTGAGCCATTGTTTGAGCCAATTTAGGGCATCGAGCCTACAACTATAGGCCGTTTTTCATAAGCTTTGTGACACTCTCATTCCTTGTGGCCAAGCTCTTCATACCAATCGCTTAGTTATCAATTAAGCGCTTTTCAACCATGAAACTTGACTTACAAGTTGGCTCTTAGTCAATGAAGTGAAAGCCAATTGGCACGCCTTTCTCTAAGTCGACTTGCAGGTACATCTTCAGCAACAATATTTCATTTCTACAGGATCATGTAGAGGAAGATCATGCATCAGGTGCAACTACTGGAATCGTTTTGATTCTAAGAAAAAGTCCAAAAAAATGTGAGGAAGAGTGTAAATCTTACTGAGACCTGGCGCAACGGAAACATGCTATCTCCTCCTTAAAGACCGATATGTTTTTAAAATTCGTTGAAGCTTTTGGTTGGCACATATATGAAGTGCGTGAGTGTATATGCTTTGGTTTTTCAAGAACGTGAAGTTTGAATGGAGTATGTTGGTATTATGTATGTAGTATATGAATGGTGAGTGGTGTATATATGAGTCTTTTTTTAAAGAAACCATAGTGTATAATAGATAAGAAGCATATATATTTTCAAGGCCGTGGGCATGAATAGTTGATATATCACATGAGAGTAGGTTGAAATACGTTGAGTTCCTTGGTATGAAAGTATGATACTATGTATGGTATGCCATATAAATTATAATATGATGGAGATGTATTGTTGTATTTTTGAATACATCAACCTTTTGTTGCAACTATTCAAATTATTTTGAGGTCAATTCAAATCATATGATGCATTCACTCATATCCATTGTGGGAGTATTTCTCACTAGCAAGGAGAACTATCCTGAGTGGCCCCAAAAGATAAAACACACCCTCATTTTTAATGAGTTGTGGAAAGTGTTTTGTGAAGGTGTAGGAGACAATGCACCTGAAAAGCCCACTTCACACAAGGAGCTTGCCATTGGGAAAACAAGAACAACAAGGCCTATGCCTTTATTGCAACATCAATAAATGAAGAGGTGAGTCGCCATATTTCTCAATAAATGAATAAATTGTATGACTCACTCTTTGGAACTTGAAGTTGTTCAATTGATGATTAAGTTGTTCAGTCTTGAGTTGAAAAATGATGACCCTCTTGCACATCAAAATTAAGATCCATTATGCATGACTAAAAGCCACTGGTGTTGAAATAGATATTCCTCTCATAGCTTATGTCAAGGCATTATATCCCACCTATTCACATTATCTTGAGTCATTGCAAGCAAGCGACAACCTTAAGGAAATTACCTTTGAATCGCTTGAGAAGAAGTTTGTGGAGAGAGAGAAGACTTTTGGGAGGAAGACAACTACTCATTCTACCGAAGAAGCTGTATGCCTTGCACAAAAGGAGAAGAATCATGCACAAGATTCCTCTAGAGGAAGAGGTGGTCGAAAAGGAAGAGGGAGGAGGAATTTTAAAGGCATGGTGGGCAGAGAGTTCCAAGGAGAAAAATTTGATCTTCATTGCATATGATGCAATAGAGATGGACATGACGCATCCACATGTAAGTTGCCTTGGGACAGAATTGAGCAAGAAATAAATGAAGGAAAAGGTAAAACACTTGACAAAGGGAAAGGTAAAGTACCTGAATTCGCTCATGTTGTTGTGGCACATTGCGACATTAGAGTAACTGAAGACTTGTATAATGTTTCACGTGCTTCATGGAAAGATGATTGGTTGCTTGATTCAGGAGCAACTTGCCACATGACTTTCAAGAGTGATTTCTTTGAAGAATTCACTGACAATTTTGATGGAGCAATATACTTTGCATACAAGTCAAAGCTCAAGCCATTAGGGCTTGGCACCATCAGGCTTAAACTGCTTGGTCTTCTAGACTTTCTTCTACATGATGTTCAATACCTCCCAGAGCTGAGGAGAAACTTGTTGTCTTTGGTCCACATCCACTAGCAAGGACACTCCATTCATATATTTGATGGCAAGGTTTAGGTCAAAAAACATTAGATCACTCACTTGTCATGACGCGGATAGAAGAAGAAAGACTTCTGACGCTGCAAGGAACCTCTGCTTGTGCACAAAACTTCTCATATAATTCTCACTATGATGAAGGTACATTTCCATGAAGTCTTTTATGGCATGCTAGATTTGGATATTTGAACTGTGACAACCTTCGTTTGTTGAAGAAAAATGGTGTTACTGGTTTGCCTACAATTCCTAGGAAACTTAAGCAATGTGATGCTTGTACCTCAGGAAAGCACAATAAACAGTCTTTTCATGATTCTCATTCTAGAGCAAATAGAAAACTTGAAGTCATTCATTCCGATTTATGTGGCCCAATGCCTTTTCCTTTTGCAAATAGTAACAAATTTATGATGACATTTATTGATGACTACACCAAAATGTGTTGGGGTTTATTTATTGAAGAACAAATATGAAGCTTTGGAAACATTCAAGAACTTTCATGCATGGATTGAAAATGATGCACAATCCAATATTGGCTCTATTCACACTGATAATGGAAAATAATGCACTTCAAATGAAATTGAAAACTATCTTCGCCAGAATGGGAACAAACATCAAACAATCATGTCTTATAATCCCCAACAAAACGGAGTAGCTGAAAGAATGAACAAGACAGTCTTAAATATGGTACGTTCCATGATGTTTTTCAAGAATGCTAAAACTGATGTTTTGGGCTTATGCAGTTCTACGTGCTGTGTATATAAACAATAGGTGTCCATCTAATACTATAAAAAACAAGACTTCCTATGAAATGTTGTATGTCCCATTCTTTCAGTGAGGCATATCAGGGTTTTTGGTTGCACCTGTTATGCCTTGATAGTAGATACCTAAAGAACAGAGAAATAAACTTGGTGCAAGGAATCACAAGTGTATCTTTTTGGGGTACTCAGATACTTCCAAAGCATACCGTCTCTATGATGAAGTTAATAAGAAGTTTATAATATCTAGAGATGTGATTTTTCTTGAATCTTCCAAGACTGACAATGTTGTTGAGCGACAACTTGATCGCTTGGATAGATTTGGACATGCAAAGACTTTTCAAGAATGTTTCTATGCTCTTCGAAGTATTATTTCCATAACCTCCTCCTGCATCATTAATTTTACTGGAGGTTGCAGCACCCCCTCTTAGTCTCAAATTTAATATTATGGAGGATGCTGATAGTATATGATAATCCTGCAATGAATGATTATCCTGTAATGTTCTGCCCCCAAATATAAGATTCTGCATGAGCAGGGTATCCGACATTATGCGAGATGATGTGTTTCAGCTGAATCATGCTCTTAGTCTCAGATTTAGTATTATGGAGGATGCTGATAGTATATGATAATCCTGCAATGAATGGTTATCCTGTAATGTTCAGCCCTAAATATAAGATTCTGCATGAGCATGGTATTCGACATTATGCGAGATGAATGTGTTTCAGCTGAATCACACTGTCTATATTATTTACCCAAATTAGTAAAGAAATGCCAACCGGGGTTTTTAAAAATATTTGAAAGCGAAGAGGATTTACCAGGTTCCGGAAGACAAGGTCCCTTTTGTTTTCGAGGGGCTACACTGATACAGATATCCCATTTCGCACAGTACTCTGTTTGGCGTGGTAGATGGCGCAGGTCGAGACATGGGCCACCCCATCTGAGCCACATCGCAACTCTTGTGTCGGTACAGACTCAGGAGATAGGTTGATGGAGTATATATCCAGTCGCAGAGTGCCTTTTTCCTGTTTTCCCATCTAAATCTGTGTCATAGGGCTGGTTTAGTCATGTAAGATATCTCGCCTCCTTATTGCCTAATAATCTGTCTGTCTTCATCTCTGTGTGGCCCGAAGGTTGTCCTCTCGAGTATTCAGCGCCAGGGGCATTACAAAGACCGCGTAAGGGTTCCGAGGCACAGAGGGCCTCTGAGACCCAGTCCTCTGGTGAAATTGTTGCTGCCCCCTTCTATAGAGACAGTAAATACAACCACACTAGATTTCCTGTAGATTCCAGTTCCCTTGCGAACCAATGTCCGGGTTGTTCATGTCGGTTTGGTGTTTCAGTATGTTCCCACCTAAATACCAGAGTCCTCCAGTGACCAGGTTTCTCAGATCCTTGGGTGTCATTCAAGCCATCTGAGAGGCAGTTCTTGGCGGCCGATCCAAACCCCGCTTGTCCACACAGAGAAACCCTAGCTCTGTTTACCTCCATTTTTTCTCCAATTATTTGATTCAGACACAATGATGTTAGTAATGTAGAACAAATTATTAAAAGGAATGAATATACCTTTATCATGAAGAGAACAAAGCTAATGGTCTAAGATATACCTTAGAGTTGTTTTCTTGACAAACCTTGTAGGACATCAATTCCAATAGAACTTCTATCATGCTTTGTCTTGTGAGGTCTTCTCCAAAACCCTTGAGCATATCAACAAGTTTTTCCTAAACAAGAAAAATACAAAAATAAATGTTATTAGCATCTAATACAAATACATCTAGATAAGAAAAGGGAAACCAAATATA
Organism: Pinus tabuliformis; assembly: GCA_031772625.1. Lineage (NCBI taxonomy): Eukaryota > Viridiplantae > Streptophyta > Pinopsida > Pinales > Pinaceae > Pinus > Pinus tabuliformis. Next base: position 815,967,425 of record CM062815.1, on the reverse strand, counting down.
AAAAGATAATACAAGCATGAAGATACTTATCTTTTGAAAAGTGGTGAGGGCTCCCTCTTAGTCCAACCTTGAGGGATACCTATAACTTCAACAAAAAAGTGTTTTTTTTTTCTTTCTTTTCAAAACATGCTAAACTTATAAATACTAGAAACCAAAGTATAAAAGGAAAACAATTGAAAACTTAGAGTAGAAGGATATGTAAAGAATAGAGTCCTTAGAAAATAGGTCTTTGAGTTCAAATCCTTCCATCTTGTTCTTCTTTGGTGAACCTTCAACAAAGTTTGCTTGATCTCAGCGTTCCTAGGATTGTCAAGACAATAATTTCTAGAGTGACCCATCTTGTGACAATTGTAGCATTCTATCTTGGATAGGTCTATCTTCCTTCCTTGGTCCTTTGGACTTCTTGAAGGTTCCTTATTCTCCTTTCAATAGATCTCCAGGTTGTCTTTTTCCTTCTTCTTCACCTTAACTCTAATACCATGTTAGAAAATCAAAAAGGCAAAAATATTTTCTTTATCTTGATAATTACTTGTGATATTCTTCTGTTCTAATTAACTTTTCTCGTATTTTTCTTTTATGTTAGTTCATCAAGCAATTATCAAAACCATAACACGAAGACAAAAGACACCAAATGTAGGCAAACAACCAGGCTTAAACCACTATCTAGGGGAAAACGCAATCGACAACTCTTCCTTCAATAGTTTCACAAGATAATCCAAGACCCTTGACCTAGACTGAAACTTCCTCCAATCACGAAGTCAACCCTTTCCTTCTTTTGCAGTTGATGACCCTTCAACAACAACTTCGACTTCAATCTTTCAGCAACAAAACTTCGACCTAGTAGCAATAGCAAATCTTCGACCTAGAGGCAGTAGTATAATTTTGACCTTGATACAACAGTAACTTCGACCTTGATGCAACAGTAACTTCAAGCTTGATGCAACAACAACTTCGAGATTGATGCAGCAATAACTTTGATCTTGATGCAACAGCTACTTCGACCTCTTTAGCAACACAACTTCAACCTCTTTTGCAATAGAACTTCGACCCCAGTGGTAGCCTAGTACCTTCGTATGAGAGAGAGATAACCCAAGATTTCGACCTTGTCCTTCTCCTCCAATTCTTCTTTTTCTCTTGGAACTTTGCACTTTTTCTCCTCCTTGTGTATTGAACTTGTGTGATTGATACTCTAAATGAGTCGAACTACACTTCTATATATAGCCTTTTCTGTGGGTCAAATTGCCCTAATGTACGATGACTTGATCAGGCAAGGGCCGACTTGGTGTGGAAGTGACAAATGACTTATTTGACTCAATCATTTTTTTTACATGATTCAAAAGCCCAAGAAGGGTCTCATAAAATGGACAATGGCTCTAATGACTCAATATAAAACCTATAAGTCCTTAATGGGGACTTTGACTTAAAAACATGATGACCCAAGCATGAAACCCATGCTTTGATAAGTCATAATAATAATAATAATTTTTTTTTCTTTTCTTTCTTTTGATAAATACATTTCATTATGACTCAAATACAATTCTGAAGACCGAACCTAGTTACATTCTTCAACATTGCCTCATCCCCCGCACATCACAATATCCCCTAGTGTACAATTCATAAGACCAACTCACATGCTTTTGCAAATTGTCGAGTACTAAAAAATCTACGCCCTAACAAGACTCTTTTTACAGACGTTGAGCAACCAAATGCCACTACCCCACTTGCAGTTGTTTCTCTCGACAATCCTTCCGAAGTGGACCCCTCTCTCATCCTCATGATTGCTAATGTAACAAACACCTCTGTTGTGCCTTTGTTTTCCCATAATTGTCAAATCAAACATGAGTTGGCCACTCTTATTCTCGACAATGGGAGTCAAAAGAATCTTGTGGCACAAGAATTTGTTTAACGCTTTTGGCTTCCCACCACTCCACACCCACACTCATATAAGCTTGGTTGGGTCCAAAATGACGGTCCTCGTCTTACCATCTCCCAATGATGTGTTGTAACCTTTGCTATTGGACCTTTCGGTGATACTGTGGTATGTGATGTTTCTCTTCTCGATTGTGCTGATTTATTACTGGGCGTTCCATACCAACAGGCCTGACATGTTGTTTATCATGCTAGATCACCAATACCACTTGCAGCACGATGGGTGCACCTATGTGCTCACATCCTCAGCTAGAACATCAACCCAACCTTCTACTGGCAAAGCTCCCATTAAGAGAGTCGATTTAAACCAATGTGTTTCTTTGTGCTTTGGTTCACCCTGTTGCTTCCTTACACAATACCCGATCATATCGCCTCGCTCCTCGAGAGGCAGCTGAGATAGAACGCCAAATTGAACAATTGTTGACATTCAGAGATATTTAGCCTTCATCCTTACCATGTGCATCTCCAACTTTTATTATTCCCAAATGGATACTTTTGAATGGCGCCTCATGACAGACTATCTGACAATTAATAAAGCCATTGTTAAAAATCGCTACCCCCTACCCCGCATTGAGGATTTGTTGGACCACTTACACGAGGCTTGTTTCTTCACAAAGCTGGATTTGATTGCAGACTACCGTCAAGTTCGCATGCATGCAGTTGACACATGGAAAACTGCTTTCAAAACAAAGTTTGGGCTATTTGAATGGTTGGTCGTGCCATTTGCACTGACCAATGCACCAACCACCATTATGAGATTCATTAATGATGTTTTCAGGGCACACTTGGGTAAGTTTGTGGTCATTTACCTTGATGATATTTTGGTATTCAGTAAATCTTGGGAAGACCATCTTCAACATGTTCACAACATACTTGAGTTATTGCGAGCACATCAACTTCAGGTCAAAGAGAAGAAATCTTGTTTTGGACAAACATCAATTCAATATTTGGGATTTATTATTGAAAGCACATGGGTTCATCCAGATCCCTCTCGGGTATAGGCTTTGGCGCAATGGCCAACACCTTCCAATGCACATGACCTCAAGAGCTTCATGGGAGGTATTAATTTCTACAGAAAATTTGTCTCTCATTTCTCACAGCTGGCTCGCCCTTTGCACCAGTTGTCTAATCAAGCAAAGTTTATTTGGGATGCCGAATTTGAGCGACAATTTGCTCAACTTAAGAATGCATTATGCTTTGCCTTTGTTTTTCATTTTCTAGATATGAATCAACCATTTGAGATGGAAATTGATGCCTCTTAGTTCGCCTTAGGGGCTATTCTTAAACAGGGAGGCCACCCTATGGCATACCATTCTGAGGCGCTTGCTGGTACAACACATATGACAAGGAATTCTACAATTTAGTGCAAGCTTTGAAGCAGTGGCGCCATTACATTCTTGGCAAAGAGACCATCCTCCATACAGATCATCATCCATTGATCTTCATCAACTCACAACGCAAGATTCAAGAGCAACACCATCTAAAGTGGGCTGCTTACATTCAAAAATTCCATCTAGTGATTAAATTTAAGAAGGGGACAGCTAATAAAATGGTTGATTTGTTAAGTCGACCACCTACTCAGGTCCTACACATTCTAGAGGTGTGTTGTGCTGCATATGATGCTTGGAAAGATATGTATGCAACAGATTTGGTCTTTGGTGAGATATGGGAAGCTCAACAACAACCTACAGTCATAAACCAAACTCCTTTTCTTGATTATACCATTCATGATGGTTGGTTGTATAAACTTAACCAATTGTGTTCCACAATTTGATGATCGTCTCCTTCTCATCTGTGAAGCACATGCCTCTTCATGTGGAGGGCATTTTGGCACAACCAAGACCATTCTTAATCTTCAACACCACTTCTATTGGTTCGCCTTACCCAAGCAAGTGGAAAAATTCATTTGTGCATGTTCTCTCTGTTCACAAAGCAAGCCCTCAAACTGTAAGCATGGTTTGTATTAGCCATTACTAGTTCCCTCTCATCCTTGGGAATCCATTTCCATGGAATTTTTAAGTGGCCTTCCTACTACGTTCCGCAAGCATGATGCTATTTGGGTAGTGGTCTATCGTTTCTCCCAGATGACTATCTTTCTTCCTTACCATAAGACTACCTCTGTTGCTTAGACCGCAGATCTGTTCTTCAAACATGTGTGGCCACTCTTTGGTTTGCCGAGTAGCATTATTTTTGGCGTACTCTTTGGTCTTTATTGGGTTGCCAACTTCGTTTCTCCACTGCCTTTCACCCACAAACTGATGGACAAACTGAAGTTGTCAATCACACTTTGGTTCACTCCCTTCGCAGTTATTTTTCCAACAACAACTAGTGGGATACACATTTGCACATCATTCAACAGAGTTACAATCGGGCCACCCATTCCTCAACTAGTTTTCCGCCTTTTGAGGTTTGTTTTGGGTTTTAGCCAAGTGCGCCCTTTGAGATGCTACTGACTGTCACCCCTTTTGGGTCTGCACATCAACAATAGAAACACAAATTAGCTCAACATTTCATACACTCCATATCTCAACGCCAAACTTAAGTAAATGCTCCTTTGCAAGCAACCCAAGATCGCGCCAAACAGAGGCATGACAAGCAGCGAACACCCTTGTCCTTTCAACCTGGAGATTGTGTATGGCTCTTGTTGGACAAGCAATGCTTCAAGGGCCAACACCATAAGCTGCACCATCTGCGATATGTGGCCCATATACTTTTCTGGAATGCATTGGAGAAAATGCATATCGCTTGGACTTGCCTTCCCAACTTGGCGTCTATGATGTGCTTAATGTTAATAATCTCAAGCTCTTTGAACCACCTCTCCTTGAGGAATCTGTTACAGTTTGTCATCTGGTGGATAATATTCCAGATTTTCAGACTCCTCTGCTCAAAGATACAATTCTTGACTCCAAGAAAAGGAATACACGCCAGCAAGCATACTTATCATATATGGTTGGTCATAAGCGACACACCAGCATAGGAAAAATGGATGATTGCAGAAATATTGCAACGCACTTTCCCCCATTTGGTGGAGGAAGCAGGGACACTTCCTTCTCTAAACAGGGAGGAATTGGGCAACCAAGAAAGACACACAAATCAGAAACCTCTAACTGATTGGGCAACGAAGAAAAACACACTCCTTCCTTGGAAACATCTAAGAGTAGAAAAGACTGAAACATCTAAAAAACTAGGAAAGAATGAAACATACCATTGTATTTACTTTATCTAATGATGTATTTGATTTTTATGCAATATCTTTTGTAATTACAAATTAAAAATAAGGAGAATGTTTGCATTGCTTATAAAATGCTCAACTCTCCCTCATAATAAATGGTGGCATTGTTTCGAGAGCTGCTGTGTTATTCTCTTTTCGTGAATCTATATTGTTATGTGATTCTTTGAATAAGTTGTCATATTTGCAGGTAGATCAAGATCTTCTCGAAAAATAAAATATGAATGCAATATGAGTTGCAGATTTTGAAAGAGATCAACTTTTGTTTGGACTAAATTTGTTCCTTCTATAATGGTCTTTGATTGGATTGTCGTTGAATCCTAGTGGGGATAGGCACAAACAAGGTCCTTTGTTGATCAAATTTTGGATGTGATATGGATTGGATCATTATATTATTTGTCATCCATCTTGATGTTTTAAGAGTGGAAAAATTGGAGGAATCAACTTACACGATTATTTTATCAATGGGTCCTAGTTTGGTGAATTGGGGTTTATAATCTTTGGGAGTCAATTCAAGGCTATTGACGAAGTTTTTTGGGGTCCAAAATCTTTCGCTTTTGCCAGACCCCTTGGGGTTGTTCTAACTTCTACACTCATGTACCTTTCCAATGGCGCAATAAAGGCTTCAACTTGGGTCCGTATGCAAAAGGTATGCCACCTGAAAGTTGAACTTCCTATTTTGATCACCATGGTTCAAGAGGATGCCACATCAACCCCATTACTCATGGAAGAGGGGTTGGTCATGTGATCATGATGGGCAAGACTCTAGAAGGGCCAATATTGTGACTCTAGTTAATAGTTGAACGAGTCAAACTTAACCACTAGTTGGCTATTGAGCTATGTTATAATCAGACCACCAGGAAGAAAAGGGGTTCCATTCTATTCAAGTGCATTTTGTTCCATAGATGAGCAGAGTAGCTGAGAGTGAATAAAGGAGAGCAAACAAAGAGGGTTTGTTTTTAGTATCTTAGTCTGGATCTTGTAGGTACAGTAGTGGTTGGTGTTTTGTGTGGATTACAATTTCCTTTCCTAGCAGATAATGCTTCCACTTTTTGACAACTAGTATGAGAGCATAGAGATCCTTGTCGTAGGTAGGGTAGTTGAGAACCTCTCCATGAAATACTATAGAATGGAAGCATACGAGCCTTCCTCCACATGTCAAGATTGCTTCCATAGCATACCCACTCTCATTTATCTCCACCTTGAAGGCTGCTGCAAGTTTAGTGGTATGATCCATGAAGTGTCTAGTTATAATATGAATGATCAATTGTCGTGGTATTCCATTAGAAGTCACAACAAATATAATAAAATTATACTGAGAATCTGAAATCTATACTATGAGGGTTAATTTTTCCTTACATTACTAGATTTATTAAATTATTGTTGTTTTGCTTATGCATGCTACATATAAAATGTGGAAAATAGAGAAAAGGTAAAAATACAATCACTCATAAACCATAGTAACACCAAGATATGATTTGGGAAACCCTTACGAGAGAAAAATCAGTTGGAAGGTGAGACGACTTTGCCCACTCTTTGTCTTTTCAGCTACTTTGCTCATCTATGGAACAAAATGCTCTAGTGGCGTGGTTATAATGTAGCTGTGATCTTTGATGTGGGTGGCCTTGAAAGCATGTTAGCCAACTTGTTTGTGTTGCTCTCCTTATACTTGATCACTAAATGAAATTGCTGTAAAAACCCCATCCACTTGTAATACCTGGTTTGTTGTAGCTTACTTTGGGCTTGCAAGTACTGTAGTGGTTGGTGAATTGTGTGGATTGCTATCTCCTTTTCCATTAGATAATGTTTCCACTTTTTGATAACATGTACTAGGGCATAGAGCTCCTTGTCATAAGTAGGGTAGTTGAGAACCACCCCATGAAATATTTCATAATGATAGCATACAAGCCTTCCACCTTGCATCAACATTGCTCCCATAACATATCCACTCGCATTTGTCTCCACTTTGAAGGGCTTTAACAAGCTAGATAATGCCATAATTGATACTTGACTAGTTTCCCGTTGAACTCCTCAAAGGCTGTTTGCTAACCCTTTCCCCATTGGAAGCTCTTACCACTCACTGTTATGGCGTGGAGTGGTTGCTATGGTTGAAAACGAGGCTATGAATTTCCTCATGTATTGTTTCGCTGCAATGAAACTTTTGACCTATTAAATATTGGTAAGCACCAACCACTTCATGATGGCCTCCATCTTGGTAGGATCTTTCTTCAATTCTTCTTCACCAATCACATATATTAAAAACACCAAAAGCTATTGTGCAAACACACATTTATTGAGCTTTACTAGTGGCTAATACTTCCTCAATGTCTCTAGCAGTGACATCAAATGTTAAATGTGCTCCTCCCAAGTAGCACAATATACCAATATATCATCCAAATAAACAATAACAAATGAATTTATAAAAAGGAACAATATGTCATTCTTAATCTCATGAACGTAGCTGGTGCATTGCATAGGCCGAATGACATAACTAACACTCATAAAAAGCCTTCTTTGGTTTTGATTGTAGCCTTCCAACGATCTTCCCTGACTCGAACATGGTGATATACTGACTTTAAGTCCAACTTGGTGAAGTATTTTGCTTCCTACAACTGGTCCCACAAATCATCTATCCTTGGTAGGGGGATACCTTTTCTTGAGTGTAGGTTTGTTTAACTCCTTGCATTCAATACACATCCGCCAAGCCTCATCCTTCTTGGGCACAATTATGATGGGTAACCCACATGGTGAGGTACTTGGTCGAATGACACTTTGTTCTAGTAGTTGCTACCACTGCTTCTTCACCTCATTTGCTTCTATAATGGATTGGCTGTACAACCCAATGTTTGGCAACGAAGAGTCTGATAATAGCTAGATATTTTTCTCCACTTCCCTTTTGGGTGGTAGCCCTTTAAGCTTGTGGGACACACGCTTGTATGCCTGTAGCAACTCTTTCATTTGTTGTTTCTGTTCCTTAGTGCACCCATCTACTGATGACTTGGTTGTCATTGACTCTTCTACAAATTGATTTTCTTTTAGATATAACAAAGTATACTTCTTGCTAGAACAAATAGGTTTCTCACCCTAGTCGGCACTTACTAATGAGATCTTTGACTTGCCCTTGCGGGCATTGATGATGAAGGAATTTTTGTCCTTCATGAAGCAGTATTAGTTGGCTCTCTACATGAAGATCGCATCCTGCATGTACTTGGAGGGACTCCCAAACATAACTACACATACATTACGTGGAATTACATCCAACTTTACTTCATCAATAAAATCAACACTAATATCAAATTTGATTCTACACTATTTGGTTACCTTTATCTCTGGCTCCTTGTTGACCCATCCTAATGGTTGTGGGCTAGGATGGTCATGAACCTTTAGTCCAAGTTTCTTGACTTGATCTGTTGCTATGAAATTCGCCTGTGATCCTGAATTGAGCATAACATCAATTTTTGTTTTCTTGACCTGTATTTTGTTTTGTTATTATTTTTTTTGTTGGGTGGTTCACGAACATTGGGTGGCCATTACGTCCACGGAAACCCCGAAGGGAATCAAGCTCCTCGGCCAGACTAGCAGGGCCTAGCCCCAAGGGCGTCGAGGAGAATTGACCCTATGACCTCACGATCGGCGAGGTACTTAACAACGGGGGCTCGACCAATTGAGCTAACCCTTGGGGCTTTTTGACCTGTATCTTTATATGGAAGAGTCTAGTCATTTCCTGTTCTTCTTGTTATTGAAGGCTACTAAGATCACCCTCTTCTGCACGAATCTACAAAAAATATTCTTATCCACGTCTGATATGCTTTCCCCCTGGTTGCTCAAATTAGTGGCCATGAAATTTTTCTTCTTAGCGTATTTCTTTTGGTTTTTCGAGTTGAACTCTAGATGTAATTTCCAACATTTCTCCTTTGTGTGACCATCAATGTTACAGTGGGTGCAATGGTTGCTAGAATCGTTGCATTAGTGTGTTGTGGCTGCTAGCTTTTTGCCCTTCCCTCTTTCCCACTTCTTCCATTATTTGGAGGCTTCCTGGTGTTATTTCTGCTACCCATTTGATTGCCCTTTATGCTACCTGGGGTTTTCCCTTCCTGTTTTGACCGTCATGATTTAAGTGGATGTCGTGTTAGTGCCATTACTCATGGAAAAGGGGCTAGCAAAGTGGCCTCACCTTCCAACTGGGTTTTCTCCAATAAGGGTTTCTCAGATCATATCTTTGTGTTATTATGATTTGTGACTGATTGTATTTTTACCTGTTCTCTATTGTCCACGTTTTATATATTGCATGCATAGGCAAAAAACAATAACTTAATAAATCTAGGAATCTAAGGAAAAATTAACCCGCATAGGTATAAATTTATCATATATATTTTAACAAACTGTCAAGTGGAATATCCATGGTAGTTTACCGATCAACATGACTGATTTGTTCTTCTTCTTGTTGTATTTTATCATCTTTCATGGAAAAATCCAAGGAAATCACTACTAAACTTGGCTTTTCAACTTCACCTTCTTGGAACTCTTCATATGGCTCGAGTTTTGCAACCATTAGTTCATGATTATCAAGTATGAGTCACTTTCATTCTCTTTATCATTGCAAGTTTGATAAGATGCAAGGTTTTCATCATCATATTCTTCCACAACAACAAGAAGTTGTTGCAAATGTTTGGCGACCTTCGTGAATTTTTGTACTCTTCAGGTGATTAAGAAAGCTTTTTCTAAATTTGTTGGTTTTTGACTCCAAAAGAGGGTACAAAACATTGAATGACAAGCAAAAGTATAATCCACCATAATGATTTTTGGTCAGAATGTAGGGGGTTCTTATCATATCTATTGATGAATTTGACATGATACTTAGTTTCACCTTTTCTCTTCTTAATGTGAGAAAACTCCAAACTTTATCCCACACGAATTGTATGTATTCAACATCCATGATCAATCATGATCTTCCTACAATGGAGTTACCAATGGATGTTGTTAGGTGGTGATCCATCCTTGTGTATTGGATAGATTTTCAGGTTCACTGAAGCCCAAAACAATGCCTTATGTTTGATCAAATCATGAGAATTTCCTCTTGTTAGCCAATATGATATGATCCTACATCAGATGGAGTTGCAAGATGAGTAAAAATAAAATATAGCAATTAGAAAAAACAAATGTCATTAGAATAATTGAAGATTGACGTTGGTTCCTCATGAGAATTTCCTCTTGTTAGCCAATATGTAGATGGAGTTGCTAGACGAGTAAAAATAAAATATAGCAAATAAAAAAAATCACCAATGTTATTATAATAACTGAAGATTGACGTTGGTTCCTTGCAACAACGCCAAATTGTTAGCACACAAATTTGCACCACGTTAAAATGTTGACTCCAATATTTGTAGCACAAAAGTAAAGTGGTAACTAATAGGCAAATCATCCCAAAGGTCACTAGTTGATTGCCTTTCCATTTGGATTAGTTTTTCCAATCTTGGGTGGTGTCCCTTGCTTGTCATGCATTGAAAATTATCAAAAAATCTGCAAAGTAGCATAAGAAGTCAACACATAATATGGATCCTTGACATGCAATCAGACAACTAAGGATAAAAATGGTTGGTTAATTAGAAATAAATGTGACAATTTTAATTAGTAAACAACAAAATATGAAAGAAAGGAAAAAGAAAATGTTCTCTAAATGACTAATAAAATGAAAGTAGAGGAAATACTATCTATATCACCGTATAACAGTGTTGCACATATTGCGATAATATCATAATTATCATGATATTATAGTCGAAAGAGCCTCTGTCGATACTATCACCAGAAAAAATCGCGATAATTAGCCTAATTTAATTTATTGCGAGACGATGAGAAATTATTGGCCTATTACAAAAAAACGTGAATATAAGTTGCGATTTGGGTTTTTCCAAGGCCATTTTCGTTTTTTCTTATGCTAAGATTGAGTTTCGAGGGTTGTGTGAGTCTTTTGACCATTTTTCATCAAGCAAACAAGGGAAAATCCATAGTTTTCTTTGCTATCAAAAGAGAATTTTTGGAGTGGAGATTTACTCCAGTATATCATACCCATTTATGTAAAAAAATTTCCTTCCTTTTCCTTCTTTACCAAGATTAGTATATGCTATAAATTTAGAGTTTGTCCCTTCTTACCCTCTTTTGAATTTCCACATTTGTTTCATGTGGTAGGTCCAAAACTTGAAAATTTAATCAGAGCACTACAAAATGGGAAAATCATTGGATCAAATGTGGGAGTATAGTAAGCCATGTGAGGATGACAATAGAACAAAGATGAGGTGTAAGTTCTATGGAATGGAAATGTTTGGTATAATCACTCGCTTGAAATACCACCTTGCCAAAATCCCAGGGCATGATGTGGATATTTTCCCTATAGCCTACCCAGACATTGTCCTTATTGCAAAGAACTCAATTCTCAATACTACTAGAAAGAGAGATTAGAGGGAAGAATTAAGGAATTTCATGGGAACCACAAGCATCTTAAGGGCTAGGGAAACCTAATCCTTGGCCACGCCTTCTCAGTGTAGTATTATTATCGGATTATTGTTATAGTATCTTCATGAGATACGTTTATTTTTTTTAATGTGATTTTGTATTAAGTTTTAACTATTTTCTTGTTAGAACTTATGACCAAGGAGTCAAGACAAAATGACAAATATTGTATTTCAGACTTTCGTATCTACATCGTATACATTTTATATTGTAGTTTTATTTTCATGTTTGTGTGACAATGTGTTTGTTTGATGTTGATGTTTGCTTTAAAAGAATAAAAATTTGAAAAAATGTTGGGATTCATGACAAATATCATATTTCAGTATCTACTATCAACAATTGAGGTACCACTTGACATCTTATACATTTTATATTGTAGTTTTATTTTCATATTTGTGTGACTATGTTTGTTTGATGTTGATGTTGCTTTAAAAGAATAAAAATTTGAAAAACAATAATTTTTTTTTTGTATTTTTTTTCAAGTTTCTTGATAGTTTCCGATATTTTCCCCGATATTATCGATAAAGTAAAATTTACACCCATGGTGATAAATTGCTGATAATGATAAATGTAACATTGCCATATAGAACATGAAATATTGTGTCCATGAGCCATAAAGCTAGAAGAAAAGCATGGTCAAACTTTGACTTTGTATTAGTCAAAAGATTGTTTACTCATCGAGACAAGGTACAAGATAAATAACGATAAAAATGCCATACATGCAATATAAATAGAAGAAAGGAAGAAAAAAATGATGGAAAAGAGGCTCAACTAACTACTCTCAAGAAAACTCTGCTAAATAATGGTCATTTAAACTCACTTTATAGAATTCCTCATAAAGGAGATGCATCTCTCATGCAATACACCTTGGTAACTTGTTTTGAAGTGGGTGGAAGTTGAGAAGTTTGCATGTGTCTAAACCATGCACCTTATTAGAAGTGACAAGGAGTGGAGTGAACTCAAACAAGCCTAGGTTCAACTCTCCCATGCGCCTTGAGTGAAGTGGAGTGAAGAGAGGTGACCTCATGCATTTTCATCTACGAAGTTGGATTGAGAGAGAGAGAGAGGTCCATATGTTCTAGTTCAAATCCCCATGTGCTTTGAGTGGAATAAGCCATGTACTTTTTCCACTATATTAAGGATAACTCAACAAGGTAGCCTCATCCATGCTCATGCGCATTGAACTGAACTGAAGTGAAGTGAACTAAACTAGAGTGAGGTTGAGTCAACTCCAGTCCTTAAGAGGAGGCAGAATGGAGATCTGGTTTCTCATTGTTGAAGGGCCATGGAACATTCTCTGCAAGGATTCGAATCCTTGGGAACCCATCATCGATTTAGCGTGTACAGGTCTGGAAAACTTCCAAATGAAATTTTCTTGAGAACTCTTGGAGACTTTGCCTTGCAAAGTTTTTAAGGCCTACTACACTCCCAGTATAGCTTGAAACACACCTTCAAATTTCATACATTCCACATATGTTTTGATCGTCTTCACTCCCACTTTGGCCTCTACTTGAAAGAAGACAAATATCTGTCGAGAAGGATTGTTGCGCTTGGCTTTATTAATAACAAGATCTTCCTCCTTTGGGTCTTTTCCAAACTTATTGAGGAACTACTCTTGGTCATGTTGATATTGAAATCACTCTCGAGATAATCTCTGTCATTGAGCATATGAAGAATGGTTCGTTGGATTCTAAAGAGCTTGTTTGTCTGCTCATCCAAAACCATGGTGAGTTGCTCTGCCTCTGCTTAATTCCTTCACGAGTTGCTTTCAAAGCGTAGGAGTTGTCTGTCTTGAAACCATAAGCCCTTTCGCCTATGCTATCTTATATATTTTACCAAAATTGGAGAACCTCTTGCGCTCAAAATATAATAGACTTATAAAAATTTACAAAACAAATAAAGTCTAACTTTCAACCTTCGGATGGGAGATTGGTGATAAATCTGAAATCAACCAAGATTGGGTTACATCCAGAACAAAAGCTGGAGCCTCTTACACCTCACTGGCAATCTGACAACCTTTCAATCATTTGACTTTGACCATGGTTGGTCCTTGCTTTGACATCAATGACAACATCTCAACTATAGCCCCCTTTGTCATTGATGGCAATACTCCTACCATTTCTCCCCCTTTTGTTCTTGTCTTCCCCGTTGGCATCAATTGCAAATGGGGTGCTTCACCTAACAATGTCTTTCCCATTGGTTGCATATTTACAACACTTCTTGACTTGTGCTCCCCCTGTTTGTATTATCTCCCTCATTTCAATCACTATAACCTTCTTGATCACCCCCTATGTGTATTATCTCCCTCATTTCAATCATTATAACCTTCTTGAGCTCCCCCTGGGCATATGCTTCGTTTTTATTTTCTTTGCTTGTCATGCTAGGGTCATCAACATTATCAACATCACTTATCTTGAAATCCTTTTTATCTCCCTATAGTTTTAGGCAACAAAAGTCAAATAAAGCCCACATTTGTTTTAGGTTGTTTTGAATAGGTGTGCTATTGACAATAATACGTGCTAGGAATCTCTCGAAGGTTTTTGACACATTGAGTATTGGGATTTTTGATGATGTGCCTTTCATCCAAGATCATGTAACAATATCTTCACTTGTATATCCGTCTCTTCCATGATAATCCCCTCTGATTAATTTTCAATTAATTTGAGCAACATCATCTTCTTCCTCAACAATAACTATTTCTTTAATTATAGATTCCATTCCTTTTGCAATTTCATCAACGACCCTTTTTGTCAATAGTCCAAGATGGTCACATAACTTTTTCAATACAGTTAGAGCAGCTAGAGTTGAACCATCAACTAACAATTGAGCCATTTCACTCTTAAGAAATGTTGAGTACAATTGTTGTTGTCATGTTACCGATTTAAGCTATATAATTATATCATTGTTTTTGCTAGTTTCTGATGAGCAGAATCCCTAGATCGTGGGAAGACTTCACTTTTGGGATGACACCAAAAGTACGATTGAATTAATGCTTTCAATTCCTGTGCAGCTTTGAAACCAATCCATATTTGTTCAAAGACATTTGTTTTTTCAGAGTAGGTTGAAAATCCTTAATAGCCTTGATCTCAAATGAGTTCGTAGCAATCGATTTTGTAATCAAGATACCCATTGAACTAATAAGCAAGGGGTAACTTATGGCAGTGAAATCATGATTATTTTGAAATGATAGAATGGATGCCACGACAAGAGCAGCACAAGAAGCTTCAACATAGGATCCAAACAAATCTGAGCTCATGCCAATGTTAAATGGCATTGATGAACTTCCTTAATTTAGACTTTGATCCTGAATATGCAAAGCTAACTCATGGTTTTTTGTCTTTGGCTCTACTTGTTTTCTTCTCCAAATTTGGTGGAATTTTTAGATAATCTTTGTTCTTTGATTTTCTTAGGAACCCACTTCACGCCACTTCTATAGTCCCGTGCTATATGACCAAAATTGTGACATTGATAACATTCTATATTGAGCTTGGAAAATGGAGTAGTTGAGTTGTAATTTCTTCTATCATTACCATTAGCAACTCTATCTTGTATGACTGCAAACTTACTTTTAGGATTTTAATGATAACCTTTATAACCATTGCCATAGTGCGCTCTACAATTTCTTGC
Source organism: Pinus tabuliformis (assembly GCA_031772625.1). Taxonomy (NCBI): domain Eukaryota; kingdom Viridiplantae; phylum Streptophyta; class Pinopsida; order Pinales; family Pinaceae; genus Pinus; species Pinus tabuliformis. Next base: position 815,952,133 of record CM062815.1, on the reverse strand, counting down.
CTTGTGACCGAAATTAGTGCATGAATAACAATAACCAGAAAATATCCTTAGGTACCTGGATGAGTAGCATTCTCTTGACGTTCTCTTGAAGTTCTACCTTGGAGGAGGCTTAGACTTTTACAGATACTTACTACTGCTTGCCTTGTGAGCATTTGCATAGCTTCTTGGTGGAGTGGTTCTTTCAAATTCATCTTGATTTCTTTTCCCACTTTCACTGTGACTAGAGCGTTGAAGGATATAACTTTTTTGGTTTTACCTTGATTTTGATTTTAGGTGACTTAGGGCCTTCATCATCTTTGCATGAAGTCTCACCTATATAGCCAAGACTTGATTTGTCAAATGGTGACCTTTGGCAACTGAGGTTGTTATCTAACACTTGTGTGCTCTTCAAATTCTTGCATAGCTTGTTAACTTCATTTCTCAACGTTATAATTTCTTCTTCAAGCCTCTCTCAATCTTCTTCTTTCTTCATCAACTGGATCTTCATCACTTCTTTTGCTCTCTTTGTTTCTTCTAGCTGAATTTTCAAGGGGATGACTTCTTCTCCATGTCTCCTTACTTATTGATCAAATTTTACTTCAAGCTTGTTCAAATCCTCAGATCTTTGCTTAAGATGGTTTGTTAGAATTCCTTCCTTCTTTTCTGCTTCCTCTAATTGGAGTATCGGGAGGATAACTTCTTCCTTTGTACTATCAAGGTCATGCTTATTTTCTTCAACATGTTGCGTCTACTCCTAAAGTTATTTATTATCTTTTCTCAATCTATTTATTTCTTCTAGAGCAGCGACAAGCTCTACTTTAGCCTTTGCTCTAGTGTCTTCTTCATCTTCATAGTCTCTTATGCTTTTGGTGTTTTCATCTATCTCCTTTGATTCTTAATTATTTCTTTTGTTCTTGTTCCACATACTTTAGTTTTGGCTCAACATACACGAAGACAAATTCTCCATAAAGCTTTTGTAGTTTTTCCCAGAGGTTTTTGGCTGAAGAACATTGGCCCACCTTGATTTTTATGGAATTTGATAGGCCGTTCAAGATGGCTTTTAATGCTTTCGTGCTGTTTTCCCTTGACGCTTTTGCAACTATATCCATTGATGGAGTTTTTGAGGCTGTGTACTTTGTAAGCATTGAATCCTAGACATCATATCTTAGAGCCATCAAATAAAACTACATTCTTTTGCTCCATGACGCATACTTTGTTCCATCGAACAAGGGAGCTTTGCCAACCTGATTGACTTTTGATTTCATGACTGAGGAGGAGATATCTTCAAAGGGTTTGGAGGTTTTCCTTCTTGACTTTTCCATTTGTGTTTCTAGGATCTACCTTCTAGCTATTAAGCTATGCTTGAAGGAACCAACTTTGATACCAATTGTAGAAAATACTGGGGGGTGAACCAATATTTCTTTCAATTGTTTATTAGCCAGTTAAGATTTTCCTTATTTAGAAGCATAATATATGCCAAAACAAAAAGTAATTTTATTATTGAAAACAATAGTAAGGATTCCAATCCTCTTTTACAAAATCAGGCTCGAACCTTTTCAAATAATTTTATTTTACAAGGCACCAACCTTGTATAAGTACACCAATCCTTTGAAGCAAATCCAAGCTCCAACTTGGTTTATATGAGGACAGCAATCCTCTTAAGCTAATTCAAGCACCAACCTGATCTATATGAGGACACCAATCCTCTTAGGCTCCAACCTTTCCTAAAGCACTTCAAGTTCAAATACAACTCAATCACTAGTTAAACAAATAAATCAAGGTATTGCTTGACGATGTCTTCTAGAATTGCTTCAATATGGTTTCAATCACTGATCCAAAATCTCTTCAATTGCTGCTCCAAAACCTCTTCAATAACTACTCAAAAGATTCTTCAAGGTTAGCTTTAAGTCTGCTTCAAAATTGTCTTCAAGTCTGTTCAAAGAATGTCTTCCAGTCTGTTCCAAAAATATATCCAAGGGCTGCTTTTAAAAACTGCTTCTAACCTAACTTCTCTTGGCCCATTAACTTTGGCAATTCAATGGCACATGCACATTCAACAACTTCAGCACCAACATGCTTCATAAAATCATGGTTGCAAATAAGGTGCCCCCAGTAGCAACATTCACATATACTCAACCATACAAGGCATGTAGCAAATCTCAATTCTTCTTGTATGCTCACGTCAATGATTAATACTCAGTGTAGATCACATTTGATTCAAGGGATAACGATCAATCTTCAAATTTCTCATCACTGTTCTCAGATTAAACATATATAACACTGCGACCTTTGTACTAGAACAAACAAAAAGCCAAAAAAATCGTTTACAATCTTCAGATCACATATTACTTTATCAACCTTGAATATAACACCATCTGACTATTGTCCCTTGACTCTTCCTCAGTGGCAAGGCCTTCTTTTCCAAGTTCAGAGTTATATCTCCTTTTTAATCCATGAGTTAATTCCTCTCCAATCTTGTGAATTAATTATCTTATTTATACTAGCCAAGAGGGCCCTTTGTGGTTGGCTTGTGCATTTGATTTGCGGACGACTTGCAAATGCAAGTTTAATCCTCTCCATTTCCCTCTTGTATTCGTTCTTCTTCTTCTTTGTTTGGTTGAGGGAAGTCTCCTTAAGAGGAGGCATAATGGAGATTCGATTTATCATTGTTGTAGGGCTTTCAAACATTCTCCTGCTGCAAGGATTCAAATCCTTGGGAACCCATCATCGACATAGTGTGTATAGGTCTGGAAAACTTCCAAATGAAATTTTCTTGAGAACTCCTGGAGACTTTGCCTTGCAAAAGGTGTCAAGGCTTGTTGCACCACCAATATAGCTTGAAACACACCCTTAGATTTCATGTATTCCACATATGTTTTGATGGTCTTCACTCCTACTTTGGCCTCCACCAGAAAGAAGACAAATATCTGTTCAAAAGGATTATTGAGCTTGGCTTTGTTTATAACAAGTTCTTCCTTCTTTGGGTCTTTCCCGAACTTATCGAGGAATCGCTATTTGGTCGTGTTGATCTCAAAGTCACCCACGAGATAATCTCTGTTAGTGAGCATTTGAAGAAGGGTTCTTTGGATTCAAAAGCGCTTGTTTGTTTGCTCATCCAACGCCATGGTGAGCTGCTATGCCCTTTTGCTTAATTCCTTTGCGAGTTACTTTCAAAGCATAGGAATTGTCTGTCTTGAAACCATAAACCCTTTTGTGATTACTAGAAATGGAGAACCTCTTGCACTCAAAATATAATGTAGACTTATAAAAATTTGCAAAACAAATAAACCTAACGTTCAACCTTTGGATGGGGAGATCAGTGATAAATCTGAAATCAACCAAGAATGGGTTACATCTAGAATAAAAGCTAGAGCCTCTTACATCTCACTATCAATCTGTCAACCTTCCAATCATTAGTCTTTGACCATGGCTGGCCCTTGCTTTGACATCAATGACGACATATCACGGTTGCCGTTACAACAAAACCTGCAGTTGTTAGTAAACAAACACATCGCTAGAGTTAATGGATCCTCATGGGGCGGTTAAGCACATGTCACGAAACACATGGGGAGCACTGGATTATCCAATGCTCAACAATCTCCCCCACAATGCGAGCTCGGTGTGTTTTGAACTCGAGACCTTTGGCTCTAATACCACTAGTTGTGAATCGCGATTGTCATTACACCAAAACCCACATTTTTTCGTCAATGATCACATCGCTAGAGATAAGGATCCACGAGAGGTGGTTAGGCCATGTCATGAAACACATAGGGAGCATTGGTTCATCCAATGTTCAACAATCTCCCTCCAGTGCGAACCGGGTGTGTATCGAACTCGTGAACTACGCTTTGATACCACTTGTTGGAATAATGATTTCCGTTACACCAAAACCCTCAGGTGTTAGTAAATGGATGCATTGCTAGAGTTAACGGATCCTCGAGAGGCGGTTAAGCACATGTCACGGAACATATAGGGAGCACTAGATAATATAATGCTCAATAGATCCTTGCCAAATCTAGCACGCTTAAAAATGAGCATTGCTAAAAATTGAAGATGTTTGCATGTCAATGAAGTTAGGCTCGTTGAATTTGATTTTTTGCAAGGAATTTGGATATGTGCTTAGAATCTCCACGTGAGCCTCAGAATCTCAACTACTAAAAATAGCAATGTCTCACTTGTCGTGCAGAAATAGCTCCATCAGAATCATGAGCTCACACTTTTGACATTAAAGCCTTTGAACTCTGGCTGCAAAAAATAGTAGTGGCCTCCAGAACTGATGAAAGTGGCCGTGAAATGTCTTTGACTATGAAATGGGCTGAAATCATTGAAAAATCCATCTTCTGATCTCTATGAAAGTTGGCTCGGACCTGTGTTGAAGCAGCAAACTCTGAAAATCGACTCTGAATGCCAGCTGAATGAGAGCTGGATCTTAACCCTCTAGTTTGCAAGAAGCAAATCTGAGGGTTAACAAGGCCCACAGGATTTTTATGTTGATCTCCAAGCACACCTTGGTATTCATGATATTAGCATCAATATTATGAAACTTAATGAGCCATCACACTTGGACAGAGGTGCATGTGTCTCACTGGGAAAGGTACCATTCCAGAGTTCTATTAATCAGTTTGAGAAGATATTTTTGATAGGAAGCAAGCACAACAATTTATTTGGCTGGTCAAAAAACAACTCTACCATATCAAGCTAAATGGATTTCCCATTTTGCGTTTGAAAAAAGATTTACTGATCTTGAACAGAACTTATTAAGAAGGAAATGAGTAAATGATACCTCAATAGGCTACATGAACTCAGAAAGGGGATGTGCCCCGAGATGCCCATCCTTCACCTGGGGAAAGGACATGCAGTGAACCCAATCCAATTCAAGGGATGTTCCTATTTTATAGGCTAATTAATTCACTTAAAATTGTGGTATGATTGGTTTTGTGGCTTCTCTGTAGATTGTCACATTCCCAGTACCCATTCTTGGAAGAAAATAATGTTGTTGTCTTCACAACAACCGCTAACATCCTGCTGTATTTTGTTGGATGGACTTGAGAAAAACTGCATTATTTTCTAATCTCCAGTTAAAATAGTTTATTGTGGACTATAGCCCTTGATGTGTGTGTCCTCAAATTATAGAATAAAACAAAAATGAAAAATCTAAGTCAATAAAAGGTCAATGGTTTATTTGCTCAATCCTTTACACTCTTTGGGACATACATAACTTGAAAATAAAGCCTTCATTGGGCAACTATCCAATATGAAATCAACAAATTCATACATATCTATTTTTAAAAAAATTAATTTATCAATGGGGGAAGTCGGTAACTAGAACATACAATCATTGCTGCCTCCAAGATCACATAGTGCTGCTGCCTAGAAAAACCCCCCTGGCCTGTTATGATAGCACACAAACTGTACCGAGCAAGGTTACCTGTTATTCCAACCAGGCGGGTGGCATTAGCACCATGAATCCCAAGTTCCAACCACTAAGGCTACTCCTGACTGGCTGTATCAGATCTGAGTTAAAAAACGTCAATGCTTTATTTTCTTAACCCTAAACCTTGTTTGGAACATGTATAATTTGAAAATAGAGCCCAACAATCATTTTTCCACCATGGAGATGAAAAATGCAGCAACAGTGTTTGTCATTTGGTGAGTAGTGAAAACCGCTTTTGGTTCTCAATTTGGAGCTTGGGGTGCTTATTTGCAGTTGCAAGAACTGGTTTTTTTCTGTTCTGGCTCGTTCTTGCTGTGTACAGTATGCAGTGGACACCATTTTCTTTCTGTTTCCATCCCTTTTTTGCTGTGTAGGCTTCATCGTCTTGCTGTGGACAGTGATTGTATGCAGTGGGTATCTGCATTTTGGTACGTGGGCACCATTTTGCTGCCATGGGCTTCAATTTTTAGTTTTGGGCAGTTTTCTGTTGTAGGTACCATATTCTCGTAACCTACAATGATTTTATGTTACACACACCATTGTCTTGTTGTTGACAATCATTTCACCGAAGAAATAAGCTCACAGAATTTCACCCACTTCCCCAGAGTCCTAGATGGAGGTTGGTATCAACCAGCACAGCTCGAATGAGCAGATGGTAACCTCAGAGGACTTGGCTGGGAATGGATCCTGTGATCTCATGTCAGACTGCATCTTTGGCAGATGTTGTCAAACCAACCAAGCTAACATATGTGCATGCATACACAAAAACACCCGCTCTTGGCATGCTCTATTTTTCAGGGTTTGTACTCAGTAGTTTCTGTACTAAAGATGCCCTCCATACCTGAGATTTATTGCAAATTTGATGTGTTTGTGTGTGTTTTGATGCACCCATGAGCTTTGGTCAACTGAGATTCATTGCACCCTTAAGTGTAAAATATTGATGTACTTAGTACATACCTGGACTTGGCATAGCCTATTTTGGAGATTTGTACCGGGTACCCCATCTCTAGAAATGTCTAGTACCCGGGTACTATAAATGTTCCCATACAAGAGTTTCCATGCAACTTTAATGTGCATGCGTGTGTTTTGATCCACCCATGAACCTGGGGTACTAGACTTCTCTAATTGCCTGGGTACTAGAATGTCCCCATACAAGAGACTCCATTCAACTTTGATGTGGATGTTTGTGTTTTGATGCAACCATGAACCTGGGCAACTCAATGTAATGCATAAGTACCAAGTGTACAATAATGTCTAGTACCCGGGTACTATAAATGTTCCCATACAAGAGTCTCTATGCAACTTTGATGTGCATTGGCATAGCCTATTTTGGAGATTTGTACCGGTACCCCATCCCTAGAAATGTCTAGGACCTGGGTACTATAAATGTTCCCATACAAGAGTTTCCATGCAACTTTGATGTGCATGCGTGTGTTTTGATGCACCCATGAACCTGGGGTACTAGACTTCTCTAATAGCCTGGGTAGTAGAATGTCCCCATACAAGAGACTTCATTCAACTTTGATGTGGATGTTTGTGTTTTGATGCACCCATGAACCTGGGCAACTCAATGTAATGCATAAGTACCAAGTGTACAATAATGTCTAGTACCTGGGTACTATAAATGTTCCCATACAAGAGTCTCCATGCAACTTTCATGTGCATGGGTGTGTTTTGATGCACCCATGAACCTGGGGTACTAGACTTCTCTAATACCCTGGGTACTTGAATGTCCCCATAAAAGAGACTCCATTCAACTTTGATGTGGATGTTTGTGTTTTGATGCACCCATGAACCTGGGCAACTCAATGTAATGCATAAGTACCAAATGTACAATATTGATGTGTTTTATTTGTAGCACATGCAGACATGTGCATGAAAGTTACCTGACTTGGAGTCAGGAAGAACTTGATGAGGCAGAAGAGTTGAGAGTTTAACTCAGATCTGGGAAAACTCTGCAAAAGCTCGGGAGAAACTTAACAAAGGACACAAATAGTAAGGAACACACATAACAACTATAAATAAGTACACAAGCACAAAATACTGGATTGGAAGAAACTTGGGAAAGCAATTGGGGAGGATAGTTTGACTCGTGAGTCTAACTCTTTTCCAGCCCAATCCAAGTTGAACTCACGAGTCAGTGAGTTTAACTTGTGATCCCTGTGAGAATGATGTGCACACTTAGAGAGCAAGTCAAGTCATGTATTTGGTGCGATCAACTCTTAGAACAATTAAACAGTTTCTGAAAGATTGAACTCAGGTGATAAAAAGTTTGTGGAAGTTCGCAGTCACTCCTTCAAATGCAGAGCTACAGTCACTCCTTCAAATGCAGAGCTATGAGTGACGTGTATAAATCCCATGAACATCAACCTGTTCAGGAGTTCTGGTCTTTGACAAGTTCCTATTAAAGCTTGATTCAAGTGAGGCCTATTGGGCGTAACATTCTAAAATTTATGAACTGGAGAGCTGAAAGTTAATAGTAATAGCTAACTGTACTTTGGAGTTTAATTGAAAAAAGTGTGGTATTTAATGACATAAAACAATTGGTTGTTATGGTTGTGCTTAAATATATTACTCAACTTGCTATGTTAAGTTGTAATGTGGCTTGTCCACGTCAATTCATTTATTTGGTATGGTGAGGTATCAGAACAATAAGCAGTTCCTGAAAAAATTGAACTTGGGAGAAAAAAGTTTGTGGAAGTGCACAAGCACTTTCTCCTTCAAATTCAGCGCTATAAGTGACTTGTATATATTGCAAGAATGGCAAGCCGTCCAAGCAGAACTCTTTTTCAATTTCTAAGGATTTGGTATTTATTAGTCCTTTAAAAATGAAGTCTAACATTTGATCAATGGTAATGCTCTCCAATCTGAGTAGAATTTCTTCCAAAATTTCCTGTAATTTGATGTTTTCTTTTCCCCATGATGTAGAATAGTTGGTGATGGTGTTTTATTAAGGCACTCCTTGTGTTAAGGTCACGGGTTTGAAACCCCGTGGGTACAAGTAATTCAGCCATTCAAGGGTTGGTCTGGCCCAGGCTAGGTGCAATCCCCAGGGGATTTTGAGGGCTTAGATACCCTTGGGTTGTGGTTTCTCAGTCAAAGGCTAGTCCTGCAAGTCACAGTCAAATTAGCAAACCAAAAAATATCATGGTTATAATCTCTCTCTCTCTCTATATATGTGTGTGTGTGTGTAGATATCTTTGTAATATGTATAAATGTAAAAAAAATATCGAACATACACCATGCGATAAAGAAAAAGGCATCCATACACATGTACTTCTACTTCTGTTGAACTGCAGTTAAATATATTGACCATATGGTTATATATTAACCATGTTGACTTTAACTATAGCTAAAAGTTGATCATGATTGAGTGAAACTGATTGCTGTTAAAAGTTGTATATAATCTTTGACAGAAAAGGATCATGATGAACTGCAGTTAAATTTCACAGACATAAATTAAATCTAACACACTATTTTGGCATCCAGGTTGATAAATCGACTATCTTATGCCATGGTAATTACTTTCTGGACTTAACAAGATCTGTGTTTGAAGTCTGAACTCTCTAGACTGCATTCGTAAGAATTTTACCTAGAAAATATATTGCAGGAAGAAGACGACCTTTGTTATCTTAGTGGGAATGCTCATGCTGATAAGGGTTGGTCTTCTTTTCCTCAGGTTTTTAAATGTTTCTCATGAGGAACGTGCATGCACTTTTGGGCATGAATTTCTGCCTTCCTCTCTTCTTGAACTTGCAAATCTTCCTTGATGGCATCAACCTCACCTAATCCCTGTCAAAATTGTTGGAGGCCTGCTGAAAAAGAGTGGAACATAACTAACTCTAAGTTGCTGAAAAGATACTGCATGAACATTATAACAAAATGCATAAGATCTTTAACGTGAGTACATCAATATACACACCTTAGGGAGGTTCATAACAGTGAAATATTCAGAGTTCAATTGTTTGCCTCTTGAGAATATAAATGATCAACTCTTGATCATAGGAACTTAGATAGCTGTTTCATATAAATGATGTGAACTAATAAACGGGTTTTGGAAGATGGACAACCCTAGGGAAATGCTGTTTCTTCTTAAAGCATGTGCAGCTCAAGGGCAATGCTTTGTAAAAGCTTTAACTATCTAAATTTTGTTCATAATAATAATAGTAATAGTTAAGTTATTAACTTAACTAAGGGTTTATTTGTGTGAATAACTAAATATGTAACCCAACTTATTCTGGCAAGTTGTGACATGGTTTGTGCAACATCAAACTATTCAGTCCGTATGGTACAACTCTTAGAACAACAAAAAGATCCTGAAAGATAGAATTCAGGTGAAAGGAAATTTAGGGATCTGCAAAGTTTTTTTTCTCATTGAAAACCAGATCTATGAGTAGAATGAATCCAAGAACAATGCATCCAAGCAAAATTCTTGACCAATTTCTGAAGATTGGCTACTTATTCGAGTCCTTCCTGTTTGAAAATGCAGTCTAAAATTTGAGAATATTCTGCAACCTGAGCAGAACAGTTTCAATTTTTTTTGGTAATTTGGTGGTTTTCTTTTGTGAGTATTATGTGTTGGTATAGGCCTAATAGAGTTGGCATAGGGCACAAGAAAGATGCAACAAGAGGACCATGGGCTAAAAGATCATGCCTAGGTAAGCTGATTTGTGTTTGAGTAATCTAATGTGGGTTGGTAAAAGCCCTAGTTTGCTACAACTAAGTATTTAGAGTGCTGTAGGTGTCTTTATGAGGGAAGGAAAGGCATAGAGGACAAAGTCTTAGCCCTAGGGTATTGGTCAAAAGGACTTGACATTGTATTTGGATTTGTATTGTGATATAAAGGGTCGTTATCTTTGGTAGAAGAGCCCCATGAGTTTTCTTATCAATGGAATTGTAAGAAACAAGTTTTGGGCATAATTGATAGTATAAAATGTTTAAAGTTAGAAACTGCTAGTGTGTTTATGTTTCCTAGCCAAGGCATAAACCATAACTAGGGTGCATGGATTTCTAAAATGGTGTCAGAGCTACTTCGAAGAGCAGTTGGATTTGAGATGCGCACATGTGTCAGCTCTGAGAGGGAGTTGTGAAGTTGTTGCAGGAAGTAACATTGGTGCCAAGAGAGTTGGCTAGGTATGCCTTTTAAGACATGGAGTAAAATGTTCAGACAAGGAGCTGTGGATTATTGTAGCTTCGGGTGGTGAAATGGGAGTTATGGTGGAGAACACGGTGCACAACATTATGTTGAGTGGTGGGATGCCAATACTGTTGATGGACTTCCGTTGACTTGTCAAAGTAAGTTGCGACAACCCAATGGCTTTGGCATGGATGGGGTAGTTTCATATGGATTGCAGTTTGATGAGTTCCGTGAGATAATATCTTCATTGGGTTGTAGAGTTGCAGATTTGAGGGTCGAGCCATGTGCATATGAGGTGTTTGACCCAAGAGGATGAGAAAACTTGCAGAGTCGAGGTGCGGTGGGCTAGAGTGGACTAGGCCATGTGTTCAACCACAACTTGACACTGACCTTGAAAGGACACACGTTTAGTTGCAACACATGCATAAGTTTTCATGAGGTTACTTTCTTGGAGGGAAAAGCAGAGTGTGCTAAAGGATGGTTGTGTAGGCTTAGAGGGAGTTTGGCTTTAGGATACTACATGATTTAGGGGGATAGTCAATAGCCTAGTGGAAGTCTAACCTTTAGGTTCAAGTGAGAGAGGAGTGTTTGAGGCCATGCAAGGAAAGTCGTGGTGCGTGCAAGGAAAGTTGTAGATCATGCAAGGAAGTTATGGTGCACGCAAGCAAATTTCATAGTACATTCAAGGAAGTCATGGACCATGTTAGGAAAGTCATGATCATGTAAGAAAAGTCATGGCCATGCAAGCAAAAGTCATGGCACATGTAAGGAAAGTCATGGAGTTGGAGATTTCTAGGAACAAGTCATGGAGCTGAAGATTTCTAGCAACAAGGAAAGTCATGGTTTGGATGGCCATGCAGGATGCTCTAAAGCGGGAGGCTTCTAGGAGCACGATGTCTTGAAAGATCTAGGTCTTTCAAAAGGATGTGGTTTCAGATTAGATTTAGAGCCAGGCTGAAATACCTTCCTCATTAAGAGGGAGTGTTGAAATTTTGGTAGTTCGAAAGGTACTCCATGTTGGAAAAGCCCTTTGAGGCTTTTGGGTTTGGTTAATGGGCCTTGCATCTAACATTGGGGTTTTGGACACAAAGTGAGTGGGCTTTGAACCCAAGGAAAATGCTTATTATTCTAATATAATTATTGTCGGCTTAATTTGTCAAGTCGGCTCAGGTTGGCTAGCAAGGACAAGAGACACAACCCTTGGAAAAGTATAAATACAATGGTAAGGAGACAAAAGGAGCATTTTTCTTGTGAAGATCAAGGCTAAAAGTGACTTAACCAAGGCAACAAAAGGAGTTGCAACTAAAGAAGGAAAGATTTGTGGACAAGGCCGAGTTTGCTTAAGGTTTTGCAAGTGAGAGACAAGTGTGGGATAGTATAAATTGAGGTCCAATGTCTTCTCACTATAGAGGTCCAATAAATAATTGGCAATTCATGTCCCTATGAATCTTGCTTCTATAGGAAAAGACGAGGAAATCCTTTTTTCTGAAAATACAACACTAAGTATACCAATAAAGATTGATACCGAAATGACCTATTAAGGTTAAATTTTGATAATTGATCATTGATGACATTAGACATATATTGGCAATGATTGAAAATGCCAGAGAATTTCTTTGTCAGAAAAATTGAGTGTATAAACACTAAAGTAATCTTGTCGATTGATTAATCATCATCATACCCCAACAAACAACGGATCATTGATATGATTCACCTTGAGACTTCAAGGAGTATAGTAGAAGAGTAAGGTGGATTATTTTGAGGAATATCAACTTCACTTAGTAAAAATGACTCTAACAGAGAATTTCTTTGTTCAGGGGTTAATAGTTGAAAGAGATCTTATAGAACTTGGGTGGATAGAGGTTGAGTTTTACTAGGCATAACAACATTAAGCATTTTGGAAATGGACTCGAGTAATTTGAAACAACTGACTCACATCTTTGGCTATAATAGGTTGTTGACTATGCAAATAACATTCAAAGCACCAACTAGTTTGGGAAAATGATAAGTTTGTGGGACGATGTATTGAGCTAATAAACACTCCCATACTGCGAATTCATCTATTTGATCTTGATGTCGCTGAAACACCCAATTTCTTATTTCAAATAAGACAAACTTATCTTTGGTATTAGTTATGTTTGCATCTTTATCAATTAATGGCAATTTGTTTAAACTCACAAAGGTTTCAAGGAAGGGTCTTGGCTCATGTCGAGATTTAACCACCTTTACTTTCCTTCGATACATTTTACTAATTAAAACGTTGAGAAGAAGAGAAACAATTACTTTGGAAAATATAAATTTAGTTGAGTCTTTATTCATTACTGTTGCTCACTGTCAGTAAGCTTGCGATAATTGTGTAGTAATTACTGATAACCTTCATTTTAGCTTTGACCTTTGAAGTTTTAATTGTAGACACATAGTGACAAATAATTTAAAGAATTGGTCCAACTGGCTTCCAATGTGGGTCCCTTTGCCGAGTTATTGTGACACATGGTTGATTTGACTTCAAACCATCGTAGAATGTAAGGGGTGTGTCAGTTTTGAAAAGCATGAGGGGGGGTGGGGTTAGTATTTATGAGTGGACGCCATGTACCTCGAGAGTTGTGTCATTAAAACCAAAAATCATGCAGTCCCTTGCATTAAACTCGATACGATAAGGGGGGTCTGCTATCAGATCGTGACTGTCCTTTCTTGAAACAACATCAATGCCCTTGATAATAACAAGTGCTTTATCACTTTATTCAACCTTTAATCAACAAACTTTATAATAGCGTTATATTTTAAAATTATTTGATTTTCATACTTTTCTATTAAAGGCTTTGGGAATATAAACTGATGACCCTTGTTCCACTCTTAAAATTGAAATCTTGCCTAGAGGGTCATAATGCCATTTTTCTCCTTTGAGCAATTTCATTTCTTGTATGATAAGTTGAACATCAACACTTGCTGTTCTAGTGTTCACCACAAATGGCCCAACTTCAACTTTCAGCTTGAACAATGTAGGGCATTTTCTAGGCAAAAAATGTATTTGTTCAACATTCAAACTCTACTCTATGAACTCTAATGCAAAATCGTTATAGGAAGAAAAACTTGCAATCTATATGGAGACAATTCACAGACATGTAACTTGCTCTTTGTAAGATTTTGATATAAATACTAATCTCCCACTTTAACATCTTTGTTGAGTTGCAAGAATGTTTTAATCTCTGGGAAAACTCTTGGAGGTGTTGTACCATTTAGAAGGGTGAAAACTACCGACAAAAATTGATTATCAAATTTTGAAAAAGAAAATTCTTCAAAATGTCTTCTCACTATAGAGGTCCAATAAATAACTGGCCATTCCTGTCCCTATGAATCTTTCTTTTGTAGGGAAAAAGATGAGGAAATCATTCTAAATGAAAACACAAAAATAATATGAATATCGATTGATACCTAAATGACTTATGAAGGTTAAATTTTGATAATTTTGATGACATGAGACAAATATTGGCAATAATTGAAAATGATAAAAGGATTTCTTTGATGGGGAAATGATCCGCCTTGAGATTTCAGGGAATATATCGGAAGAGTAGGGTGGATTGTTTTGAGGAATATCAACTCCGCTAGATAAAAATGAATATGAGAATTTCTTTGTTCATAGGTTAAGTGCTAAAAGAGATCTCGTGGAACTTGGGTGGTTGGAGGTTGAGTTTGACTAGGCATAACAACGTCAAGCATTTTGGAAATGGACTCGGGAGTAATTTGAAACAACTGACACCCATCTTTAGCTAGAATAGCCTGTTGAATATGCAAATAATGTTTAGAGCACCAACTAACTAGTTCGAGAAAATGATAAGTTTGTGGGACAACAAACTGAGCTAATAAAGAGTCACATACTGCAAATTCATCTCTTTGATCTTGATGTCACTGAAATGCCCAATTTCTTATTTCAAATAAGTCAAACTCACATTTGGTATCAATTACGTCTGCATCTTTGTCAATTAACAACAATTTATCTAAATTCACAGAGGCTTCAAGCAGGGTTTTGGTTCAGGTTTAGCTTTAATCACCTTTCCTTTCCTTCGATACATTTTACCATTTAAAATGTTGAGAAGAAGAGAAAGAATTACCTATAAAATATAAATTTAGTCGAGTTTTTATTCACTGTTGTTGCTTGTTGTCTGTAAGCTTGCCAACTTTGGCATTTCCTAGGCTCATAACTGTGCAACAATTATTGATAATCTTCGTTTTAGCTTTGAACTTTAGAGTTTTAATTGTAGATACACGACAACAAATAATTAGGAGAATTAGTTCCATTTTGGGTACATTCACTGAGTTAGCATAACACATGGTTGTTTTGACTTCAAACCATGGCAGAATAACGTTTGGCGGGGCGGGAATGGTGGGGAAAACCACGAGTGGGGGGTCTGCAATTTACAAGTGGATGCCACGTACCTCGAGAGTTGTGTCATAAAAACCATGAATCACAGACCCTGCCCCCCGTGCATTAAACTCCCAACGATCAAGGGGTTTGCTACTTGATTGTGAATTGGAAGTGGTGGCATCTAGTGGGCATGGGCCTACACATTGATTGTGGCCTACACATTGATTAGGGCACAACTAGAACAATATATGTTTCAATAGGTAACTACTTCTAATGTTTAGTTTTGACAATATTTATCCATTATTTATAGCATCTTCAAGCAATTACATAAGAAAATTACAACTATCTAACATGAAATGAGTAGTAACAAGAGACAAAAATTAGGCTTGAGGCTAGGGAAAAACCCACAAAGGGGAAAACTCAAAACTGTTTTCCTTACGAGAGAGAATCCAATCACAATGTCCATAAAAATATCCAGAAACAAAATGATAATCAAGATAACTGACCTAAACAATATCAAGAAATAGGCCTCAACACTCTTTTCTCTTCTAGCTTGTAGAAAAGATATATATTGATCCAAAAATGAATTGCCCAATTGAGGAGAAATTGGTACACACAGACACACACACACACACACACACACAGTCATCACAGGGGGTCGAATGAGTGCCTCCAAGGGGCCTAATCTACTTGACTTTTAGTGGAGTTGACTTGTCATCTTTTGGGAGACATAAATCTAATTTTAAATTTCCAATTTCGTCATAATGAAAATATCGTCCATGGCTACCAACACTCCCTCTTAGTTAGGGAGGTACTTTTCACTCTCTCTCAAGATCTATCTCTCTGACCATTCCATTCCATAGGTCTCCCAACCCGCAAGCTAAGGGAGAGATCATCAATGTTAACATAAGGAAAGCTGATAGCTTCAAACCAAACAACATTGTTCATGAGGCCATAACACAGTCCAATCTCTCACAGGGATGACTCATCCTCCTTGACCAAATCATAGATCTCACGGAACATCCAAGTAAGGGATCACCCATCAATCTTCCTGACCATACCACAATGCTCACAACGGGAGGGATGAAAATACCATAAATCTCCTCACAAATGGAGAGATGAAAATAATACACCATCAATCTCATTTTAGGGAGAGATGAAGACAATACACCATCAATCTCCTCTCAGGAGAGATGAAAATAATATACCATGAATCTCCTCTTAGGGGAGATGAAAATAGTACACCTTCAATCTCCTCTTAGGGAAAGATGAAATTTGTACCTTATGACTGTAAGCCTCAGAACCAAATTTCCTAACCACATAGGTCTTATAGTAACCCGATGATGCTATCAAACTAATGCTCCTTCTCAAAGGATCCTCAACCATTCTTGGTTTCTTACATAATCATCAACTTGCTCAAAAGCAGAAAAACAACCATGGTGGATTCTAGCACTTGTTTCAATAACAACATCCAGCGATTCATCCAACTTTAACCAGAGCTTTGTATAGAAGCAAGCATCAACAACCTATTAGTGCTCTTTCTTAGCTTAACATGCCAAATCAACACATTAGCAACGAAGTCTTGCAACTTCTTAAACAAGTATCCATGGACTCATAGTTTATCATGCCACATTTTTAGCAAGTATTTTATCAGGTTCATGCAATACTTTTAATCACCCCCTCTTACACTGAAGAGGTTCCCAGCATTTGTCAGAAACATATCACAAACACATGGCAAAGGAGATCAGGAACTCATCTTTAGTAGATCAACATATTCCTTTAAGACTTCAAGCCATCTTCATATTGAACTTCATAGGTCAAAACATGCTTCAATCAGGCATATCTTGTCTACTCCCTCTGAATCCAGAGCTCATCCAATCACGAGTCATCTTGTCACTTTGTTTTTCCATCCATTTTCAATGGTTGCCACACCTTGACAATCTTCAATATGTACCTGCAATCATCACTAGGAGAACAAGGAAGAACAAATATGACCAAACAAGATATACAAAGACAAGAGACTCATAATGAAATAATAATAGAAACAAATAATAAAAGACTTATCTCTTCAGAGTGTGTCAACTCCTTAATCACAACCTTCTTGCAACCAATCAACCTTGTCCACATCAACAAGATCATGAATGCCAGTCATCAAGGGAACAACCCATGTCATCAAGAAGATAAATTTGTTCGGTTCATCCAAGATTCATCATCAAATGACTCCACATCATCATCGTCATCATCATAAAAGGAATCTATCTCTACAAGGAGTCAGCACATCATCAAGGAATCCAATCTTGTTCATGTCAACAAGGAATCTATATCATCATCAATGAGACAACTTCATCAACATTATCAGAGAGCCAATCTTGTACATATTTTCAAAGAGTTGAACTTGTCCAAGTCATCATCAAAAGACTCCATATCATCAAGAAGTTTATGTCATCAACATCAAGCATCATCATCATCAGAGAGTAAGCATCAAGAAGTCCAGATCACCATTAAGGAGTCCAATCACATCATCCACATCATCAATGAGTCATACATCATTGTCAGCGAGGAGTACACATTGTCAACATCATAGAGTATGCATCATTCAACAAGGAGTCATATATCAATATTATTAGAAGAATCCAAATCATCCATGACATTAAGGAGTCCACATTAACAACAACTAGGAGTTCACATCATCAACAACAAGAAATATACATCAAGAATTATATATGAACATTAAAGTGTTCGAGCTTCTTCTATTAATGAGACATAATGGTCTATACTATCAAGGCGATACACTTTTCCATGTCATCATCAGAGTCAATTTCATCAAGGACAAATCATCAAGAGGCTCATATTATCCATGTCATCATCAACAAGGAATGAGGGTTAGGTTAGGTCCATTAGTCTTAGATTTTTCCATTCCAAACCTAACCTAGGGTTTTACAAATCATAAACAATCCAATGTTAATATTAATAAAAAAAAGGAATACACGACACTTATCTTTTAAGATCAAGACAACTCCCTATTGGTCTTCAGTTCTTTTGGAATCCAACCCGCAAATTAGTCTCAACATTAAGATGCTAGATCTTTCTAGGGTTCTTTTATTTAATCAATCCACATGCACATGACATTCATTTCTAATCCTTATTGAATTGAAAGGGTTCCAAACCCTAATAACCTTTTAGGATTAGACAAGGGTTATTTTTATTTTGATATCAACATCCTTACATCATAGGGATTCACAAAACCTAGGGATTTTCATGATCAAACCCTTACTAGGGTTTTGCAGATCCAAGTTATTCCAAGAAATTAATCATTAGAGATCACAATATCATCTTTCAGGTATACAACATTTCGAAAGAACATTCACACCAATATGTCTTGCTATTCAAGTCTAGGGAACTTTGTACAACTGGATGTATACATGTCTCCTTTCATATTGTAGATCCATCATTATATGTCACTGTCTTTTCGCATGATTAATGTCGATGGTCAATTCTATTTCGCAGAGGTAGAGCTCATCTTTTGACATTGATTTAGCATTTCATTTCTCCATTCAGAATTTGGGCCTATAATCCAATATTCATATCTTTCCATGACTTCTCTTTCAAGAGCTTCTTGTACAGTTGCAACATTTATGGCAAGAGATCATTCCATTCAATCAGTTATGGTGGGAGATATGTAATCAACACCTTTCATTAGGATTAGAGTGATGAGACACAACTATAAGGGACTCGTTCCTCATTATCCTAGATAGAGCTAGGAACACAATTCAGAGCATCATCATAAACATAATGTCGAATTCCTTTTGTCTTGCATACTTATATGTTAGTCGCAACTTCTCAGAATTACAAAGAGAGTTCATCTCTTTTGTCATGTATTATGAACAAAGATCTCTATTAGGGAAATAGATCAATCTAGGAGTGCTAAAGACTTGGTTATTGTCACAATTCTAGGCTTATACATCACACAATACCCTTTCAAACTTAACATCTGTAAGAGGTGTTCTAGATAACAACATGATCAAAAGAGAAAGATCACTAGCACTGTTATCATGGCTACTGTCATATAGAGGTATCTGCTACCCTAATTCACTGTCTTCTCCAAATGTTGTAGTTTCTTGAGGTCTCATATGAGCCACAATAAAATAACATAGGTGATTTACACAAGCCACAAAGAAATCACAAAATGCAAGCTATACCACAGAGTCTATAGGATATGAGACTGAGCCATAAATCACAAGTATAGTCCATTGATATATAATGCTCACTATAGAGGCGAACCACACAATTGGATAGAGTATGAGCTATTGTGAACCATAGAGATAGAATTATGAGGGCACATAAACAATGTAAAATGATGCCGTTATGTAAGTAAGGCGAACCACAATGTGAACCTCAGAGCGAGCCACACAAGTTAGCATAAGTCACATGGTAGGAGCTCCGAGCATGTGTAATGTATGTTATAGAAAGCAAACCATATTGTAATATGTATGCCATAATGTGAGCCACAATGTATGACCAAATTATAGAGGCACAAAGACATCCGAATTTGTTGAGCCACAAATCCTCAAACATAAATGCGAGCCTCAGGAAAGCAAGTCATTGAGTGAAGTGCGAGCTGTCACATATGCGAGCTATACTGGGTATGAATGTGAGCCACCAAAGGCCACAAAGATCGAACCACAACAAGAAAAGCGAGCCATTGTTTGTGGGCCATCACAAAGAAATTCAAACCATTGTAATAACTCACACCATACCTCAGAAATCATCATAGAAGATTATTGAATTCTCTTCACCGCTCAACGAACCTGCACTCTGATAACATGTTGTTTTTCTAGGGCACAACTAAAACAATATTTTCTTCAACAGGTAACTACTTCTAATGATTAGTTTTGACAATATTTATCTATTATTCATAGCATCATCAAGTAGTTACACAAAAGAAAATTACAACTATCAAACATGAAATGAGCAGTGAAATCCACAATGAGACAAAAAACAAGAGACATAAAAATTAGGCTTGAGGCCACGACAAAACCCACAAAGGGTAAAACCCAAAAATGCTTTCCTTATGAGAGAGAATTCGATTTCCATTAAAATATCTAGAAACAGAATGACAATCAAGAAACAAACCTCCACATTTTCCACAAAATTCACCCTCTTTTCTCTTCCAGCGTGCATAAAACAAATACATTGATCCAAAAATGAATTTTTCCAAATGAGGAGAAATTGACACACACACACACACACACACACATACACACACACCTAGTCATCAGAGGGGGTCGAATGGGTGCCTCGAAGGGGCCTGACCGATTTGACTTTTAGTGGAGCCGACTTGTCATCTTTTAGGAGGCATAAAAATAATTTTAAATTTCCAATTTCGTCATAATGAAAATACCGATGATGGCTACCATATTTTTCAACGCTTACTATGTAAACTAACATGATTTGAACAAAATATGTTGCGAGAGGATGTTGCTAGAAAATAAGTATATTACAAGGAAAGATGATCTGACTTATAACAATAGGAAATTGGATAATTGATTTATGGAAGTGAAGTGAATCGACAAATGAGATATGAAAGGTGGACAAGAGGAAGGGTGTTGTTTTCTTTTAAAGCGAATTCATACCTCAAATCATAATTAAGGTCAAATTCACCGATCTCTAGGCATCTAAATTTTATGAAATAGATCTTATAGTAGTAGAATAGTTGGATCTTAAGGACATTTTGGCTATTGTGATTTGTTCTTGTGGGTCCTGTTCCCTCAAAATCTAGTAGGTCTTGTGAGATGCCTCACAAGACAAAAGTAGGGTGAAAACCCGATGAGGTGGATGCCATTGTCACCTTAGCACTCCACCCGATGCTCTTTAGTGAAATTTCACCACATGGGAGGCTTCCTAGTATAGGTGACCTAAATGGTATTCTAGGTCAAAGGATCCAAGGTGACACTTCTTTCAAAAATAGTGAGATGAGGGTGAATCAATATTTCTCTTCAATTAGTTAATTTTAATAAATATATAGAGCATTGTTGTTAGTATTAGATAAACATAAAGCAATCATCAAGTTCAACAATGCACAACAATAAAGAGAGTACATAAGATTTTTTGGTGGAAACCCTTTTGAGGGAAAAACCACCGAACGCTTCTTAATATTTGTCTTCAATATTTTACATCAATTAAGAAGCTCCAACTTTCAAGAATTTCAGCTCCTACTGAAGGAGGCTCCAACCCCCCTGGTTTATAGGCTCCAACACTCTGTGTACAAGCTTTCACTAGGAGGACGTTCCAACGCCCTACATAGGCTCCAACTTTCCCTAGCACCACCTTGCGACCCTGAAGTGTTCTCAGACTCTAACATGAAAGGGACTCCACTCTCTTGCCTTTCCCCACCCTGCCACCCTATTCAACAAACTACCACTTTCCCTGAAGGCTCCAACCTTCAGCGTGTAGGATTTAACCCTGTACAAAAATTACATGCATACAAATTCTAAAGAAACAAAAAATAAACATTGGCTAGAGCATAAAACATATATATACAGATATTTTTCCCTAGATCCCAAAACTGAGACTAGTAGATTGATTTTTCATTATATTCCTTTCATGTTACAATACATATATATACATGCTGAAGCATATATAAACCCCAATCCATTAACCCTGGATTAGAACATAACCATAGTTCCCTTGACCGGATCTACAAAATACCATGGGTAGAAAACCATCATGCCCAAAACCATGTGCGAAATCCAGGCACAAAACCATAGGTAGGTTCGCCCACCTAATATAGGGTCCAATTTTTTTTCCCAGGGCGTTGCCTCAGATCTTGTGCAGGCGGGCTACTGCCCCCTTGCAAACCCCCCGACAGGGGGGGCTGCCGCCCCCTTGTGACACACCCAACACAACTCACCATGGTGGACCATGTTCCACAATTTTCAGACTGGATCCACATGTCTAAAATACAAGATCATCAACAACAATGCCAATTATTCTTTGCCCAAAGGATCAAACCCTAGATCAACATATGCATGCTTCTATAACAATATTTCTGCTCAAGTATGTACATTAAATCCACGCTTACTTGTCATCAATCATCCAACGATACTATAAACCCTATCTTATCAATTCAACATCATACTCGCCAAAACAATGTGAAAATACAAAGGCAACAGTACCACCATATTTCAACGTTCTATCAATCAACACACACCAAACCTCAACAATGTCAATTATTCACACACCTTTGTTATACTCATCAATGAAATCTCTCTTAAGCTCATAATCTTAACAACTTAGTATCTCAATAGTCAAATAGTTAACTACACAAGCTAGCAATATCAGTTATGTTCTCTGCAACTTGAACAATACAACATGAAACCTTTATAAACATCAATAGAAGACACTCTTTCTCATGTCATCAAGGCCTTAATGGAAACAATAGCTCTGTTCATTTTTATGCCAAATTGCTATCGTGATTGGTAACTTTTCCCATCAATATCGTAGTATCAATTACAAGGATATACAAAACAACAATGATATGTTATGTTCATGTGAGTTACGCTGTCAATTGAATCCTTGTTATGTATGGACAATGAGGTTGATCAATGACTATTGTACAGACCCTCGTAAGCATATATCTCACTGATATGTACAATTGTTTTAATGCCTTAGTTGATGTATTTAGAAAATGGTGTAACAAGATGTTGATGTATATTGTGGATGCACAATCCTTTCATTGAATAGTTTTGAAGATGTGTGCTGCTGTCTTTAAATGATGAAGACACTAATGCATCAGAGAATACTTTTGTAACACATATTGTTGCCTTCAAAGTTTGCCTTTATGACACCCAAGGATTGAATACAATATAATAATTTAGATATGGTATGTAACCTTTAGCCCTTAGATCTGTATTCTGCGAACAATCTTTGCTCAAGTGTCAAATATGATATATTCAAGGTAGGTTGAATACAAGAATGCTTCAAATTTGAGTAGACTTATTTTATGTAGAAGCAATCATAGATCTTGGCTTGAAGTATGCTTCAAGGAGCATTTACACTTGTTTACACAATTGGAGCATTTTTTTTTTGGATCTAATGTACATCACAATGATAGGGGCTAGTAGGAGGCTAGGTGATTTAGCTATGAAAGTTTTTGTTGCAAACATTCTCCATAAACCAACTTTGATCAAATAAGGATCTCTAATGCATGCTTGATTTCTAATAGTTAGGGCACAATGAATTTCACAACACTTAGAATGCAAACTAAATAAAATCTTTCCACAATAGATAATGGTACTAGAATAGACTTTTGAAGGGTTTCCCAGGTGCTTTTCACAACTATCTTCTCAAATGAACAACCCAAGAGTATTTGTCATGCGAGTGCACCAACATTTAGTCCTGAGAAAAATGAAAAGCTACAATGATGCACAAATCAAAACCACCTTCAAAACTTATTAAATAACCCCAACGAAAACCTTAGATAAGATAAGCCCATGTTTCTTTAGACAGATTGATGTAGAAGGATAAAAAATTTTAGGGTCCACAACAATGAATTTGATCCGATTTTGTAGCACAAAGTTGTGCCCTTAGGGGGCTGAAAATTCTAGGAGTGCTTGCCCTATGAATGAGAAATAGAAACAAGACTAAGCCTCCACAGAAGTAGGGTTAACGCCTCCTTCAAAACTACTCCAAGACAAGGCAAAACTTGAAATAACTAGCTCTTGTCATTCCAACGAGTAGCCCGAATCATCAACTAATTGCATCACAGGAAATGGGGGAAGATCCCTTTGCAATAAGAGTGAAAAACTAAAGAGAAGTTCAGAAGTTGTTTGCCCAAAAGCCATAGCCCAAGATAGAACCATAAACACAAAAAATTCCCAAGATATTCGACCTATCTTCAGATCTTCAATGCTCCACAAGGCCACATACTTCCTCAAATTTATAGTTGCATGCGAGTTGCAATTGGAAGTCTAATTGGCCTAATATATATACTAGCTTGTGAGGTGTTTTAGGAGGGAAAATATTCAAATTTTATTTGGAAACAAAACCCCTTTCATAAATATAGGCTGACTTGGTTTAAATTTAGAATCCTTCCATAAAGGGTTTTTCCATAATAATATTTGATTTTAATTCTAAATAAAATCGTTTTTGATTCTCATGACTTGAATAATGTTCTAGCTAATGATAAGTTGCCACCTCATCTCCTTTTGGGGATTTTGATCATAAGGTCACATTTAACTTTGATGGGGCATATCTCTCACCATATACCTTTAGAAGCGAAACGACGAGGACTATCCAATGATGAAGATCTCCAGAGTAAATCCACTAATCTTCTTCCTCAAAAACTTCAACAGGCTTCTGGGGATTCCTTCAGGGCTTCTTGTATATTGGAGTTTTCAACTGATGTGATCCATGATATATATTAAGAGCATTCAAGAAATGACGTCGGCATCGATGACAACACCATTCAAGAACGTAAATAGGCTTGATCAAGGTACTCATGCTAGGAACAAGGCTCAATTCTTTGTTAGGGAATAACGTACTTATGAAGACACGTATAAGGAGAAACTTGTAGCCTAGGGTTAACAATGACATAATTAGGAATACAAGAAGGAAAAAGTTTGCTTCAAAGCTATGATCAACAATAAGAGGGACAAACCTTCAAACGACCCTAAGTAGAAGCCTTAATGCAAAATTAGGGTTTTGTAAGCTTAGAATTTCCCACGGTTGATGAAGTCAACCTTAGGGAAGCACTTTCAACCATGCAAATTGCTAGATTTTGATGTTTTAAGGCTCAACAAGGTGAAACAACTTTAAATTAATTGAATGTTCAAGCCTTAGTTGAATTTCCCTGTAAACCTAGCCCGAATAGCTTGTCTTGAAGGGTTGAAATTCTAGGAGAGAGAAAAACATTTTTTTATGAATTTTGATCACCAAGATGGATGTCAGTGCCTTCTATCTACTTGGGTGAAGGAGTCTTAGGGATTTTTACCATGAAAATATCAAAACCTTGAAGGGAGTAACAAGGAAAACCCTAGGTTTTCACTTGCTAACCTTAACTATCACTTTATGAGGGGATAGTTTTTACTAAAGAAAATCTCTCTAGGAGGTTCTTTAAGGAAGTTCAAGGATACAAAATTAAAGCATGCAAAGTTTACCAGACATTTCATATAAATATGAACATTTAGACATGGAACATATAAACCCTAACAATATATATTACATTTAATAATCATGAATGATATTTTACAAAAAGGATTTCCAAGAACAAGCCTTCATTATCCCAAAATGATGTCTCCACCACAAGCACTAGTCTCCAATAGCCTAAAATCCACAAAAGATCACATCTATGCAAAGTAGCGAGGTACAAATAGCTAGGCCAAGTTCTTTAAGGAAGGCTGAGTTTTCCACAAGCAATGATGAACAAAATCAGAGAGGTGATCCTCTATTTATATGAGGTTTGCCTATTCTAATTTCTAACTAAAATCCCCTTTGCAAGTTTGATTTTAGAGTGGACAAAAAGTAAAATTGGGTTACAAGCCAATGCACTAGCTTTAAAACAAAATATGCCAAGGAAAAGTCCACGTGTGGGATGTAGACCTAAAAGGGCGATAATGTCATGCCCTTTTCGGGCTCCAAATGCTCCATGAAGTCAAAATGAAGGCTGAAAATATCTTTAGTCATCATGATCATTCCCATTTGAGGAAAATCCCCACATCAATCATCAAGGTAGCTACAAGGGTCCAAAATCCGTATGTGGGTGCTATGTCATCTCCATGGGTGTCAAGTGAGCAACATGGTGCCTTCTTTCTCTAATGTTTGGGCTCCATTAGGTGCCACAAACCCTCCTCAATCAACCTATGGATGACCATATCATATGGGCCCTTGATCATGGCATGTCCATCAACTAGTTTCAAGGCCAACCTAGGGGCATGCTGGGTCAGGTGCTACATGATCAGGAATCCTCGATGCTAGGTAAGAGAGACCCAATGTTTTGGCTCTTCGAGGTGCTCAATGATGTATTTCAGCTACTTAAGTCATTAAAAGGGAAAACGTTTTGCCAAAAGTGGGCAACATTGCATCTGCAAAGTTATCATTCTCTTTGGAATGTAATGTATGGATTGGGCATCCTATGGAGTAGGGTGCCCTCAAGGCTTATTTTTCTGTAGACCACTTGGAAAAACCAACTCAAACTCAATTGAAAGCAGCTGTTCATTAGAAGCTAAGATCATAAATACATCTAAGTGGACCATACTTAAGTGTTAGGGCATATTCATATTTCAAACTGAGATCACATTTAAATATCTAACTAGACCAAGTCTCACAAAGGTTCCCCACCTTTGTAGGGGTGGATAAGTAGTCAACTCTATTAGGTGCTTCCAGCCCCCAAGAGGAGTTGGCATTTCCAAGGTCAATCTTTCAATCAATAGGTGTTGGTATAAGAAAGTGGCAGTGGAGGGGATAATTTTCATGGCCAAGTGGCATGGTCAGGGGACCAACTAGTGGGAATCCACATCATGAGTGTATATATGTAGTGGAGGGAGCAATCATGGATGCACGAGTTACTTTGCTCGACTTGCTTTTTTCACCTCTTTGGTGCATCTTTTACTTATTTTTGATAGTACTTTGTATTTTGGTGGATAGCTCAAGGATTAAAGATTTCTCTTTATGTTATAACATTTAATTTACCCATTATGATGACAGATTTTATTGCTCATTAGGGTTAGGACATGCAAGGGTTCCTTTTGATAAGATGGAGCATCAAGTGCTTAGGAACTGGATGATGGCTAATGAGTAGGGTAGAGCTCATGCTAGGATTTTTCCCACACACTAACTTATGTCCTGGACATCTTTTGCATTTTGATCTTCTTTTTCTTTCATCGTGGTCATATTATGCGTTTACATTCTTTTTGTTGCATCAATGTCCGAGGCAATGTTTTCCAACCCTACAGGATGTGTATAAGAGAGTGCCAAGTCCCATTGAACCAATGACAATTGAACCCTAAAGAATGGAGATGATATTGTTGAAATTTATAAGTCTAACACGTTAGAAATTCTTCCCGCATTATCTGGTTTATTTCTCCTACTTGTTTATTACTCAACAAGTTATTTAACCATATAAATACTGAAAATAAACACAAATGCAGTCTTAACTCATATACAAATCATCCACTGAATTAATAGACAAACACATAAGGGACACCGTAATTTTTGGACAATCGTCCCCGGAAAAACCCAACTTGGGAAAACCGGTGCAACAGTTCTGAGGGTTTTATTATTAAGCATCTTTCTTGAGTACAACTAGGGTGCCAAACTGGCTCACCCAACAGAGATATATATCTGGTAGTAATACCTCTCTTTGGAAGCAGATATTCAACAAGTCTGCTCCATGAACATCTCTCCAACACTTCTCTAAGGCTCTGCGTCAGACGTCCTGGCCTCTGCGTCACTCTGAAACCCCCTGCGTCAACATTCTGCTACTCTACTCTGGTTCTCTAGCCTTCTGCGTCACCCACGCAGGCCTTGTTAGCCTCTGCGCAGTGAGTCTGGCCCTCTGCGTGGCTCCTGCTGGCTCTGTCTAGCCTCCTCAATCTCTGCATTGGTCCTTAGGCACTATCTCTACCTCTCTTATATGCACTCACTACCCCTCGCTGCAACTCAGATCACTTGTTCGAATTTTCTTAGCAAACCCGCTCCAGAAAATCGAACTGACTGATCAATCTTGGTGTCTCTCCAACTGACCCTCAAGCTTCCTCTTATACTTTTCCTGTTGAGTCTTCAATGGTTGAGATTAAGTCTCTAATCAACGACTAAGATTAGATTTGGTTTGATCCATGTCATTTAGAACATTCTCACCCAGTTTTATATTAATACCCATTAATATTTTAATTTTCCTAAGTTTATACTTAGGAACTCCTTTAAAAATATTAATTATTTTAATATCTCTCTAACTGGGTGGAATTTCCCCAAACCATTTCTGGGTCTTGGAGATCTCATGTGCCTCTCCACCAATTTTCATGGCTAGAGCACATCCGATGCTACGACAAAGCAACACTCCCTCTTAGCGAGGAATGTGCTCTAGTAATCCTCCACCACTGAACATCACACTGATCATCCAACACCAGTACCTGTGCTGATGTTTAGCACGCTGCCCAACATCCACTGCACTGCTGCCCATGGCTCTGCCACCGCCACTGCTACATCTGTAGTGCCATTCCCTCTCAACACGTTGCATCATGCTACCCATAGCACTACCACTACCATTGCCACTGCTGCACTGCAACTCAGTTACCGAGAAGTAAGTAACTGATCTACCCAAGTACTGACATCCTTGTCAAACTAGAAGCGTCCAGATGCTGAAGCTACCTTTGCTGTTATTTGGTGCTTTCTCTGGTGCTTCTGCGCTGCTGCAAACACCTTTGTGCCTCTCGCACTGCTGCAACCTCCACCGCGCCACTACAGACCTCTGCACTCTAGCACTACCTTGTCGCTCCATCCGCATCTTGCTTCTATCGACATCCGTCATCCTACCACTGTGATTCAGGGCTCCAGTAGTCGGATATGATCCAAGAGTTTGGGTACCTCAAGGATCCTGCGCCTCATCTTCTGTAGTCCTTCTGACTACAGTGTGATGTCTTCCCACCTCTTCTTTAGAGGTTAATGAGCACTCATGGCACAATCGTCATCCGTCTCGACTTCTTTCTCTGCCTTAGACAGAGCTTCGTTGGAGTCATAAGTCTCTCCCTTATTCTTCTTCCTGGAACACTGAGTTGCATAATGACCCAAATCCCCACAATGGGAGCACTTTACCTTGGAGATGTCCTTCTTCCTCTTCCCCTGCTGTCCTGCAGATGTTAGAGTTGCATCCTCCTCCTCCTCTTTCTTGATTCGACCTTTGTTGCTGCTACTTCCCGCCTTGGTCAACCGTCTGCTCTCTTATTGGCGAAGAGCTGCCCACATCTCTTCCCACACTGGAAGATAAGTTCTGCCCAAAATGCTTTGGACAAATGTCTCCCAATCCTCAGAGACTGCATTCAGGGCGGTCCTCACCATGAACTCTTGATCCGGTGTGGTCCCTATGGAAGTAAGTTGGTCTTGAATCTCTTGCAACCTGCTAAGGTATAAATCTATCTTATCCCCCTTCTGTATCTGATACGTCTGCAGCGGTGGTCAAGGTATCCCACATCTCCTTTGCTGTGTTCTTCTCGACAATATGTAGTATCACATGATCCTTGACCTCACCAAGGATTATGCACTTTGCCTTCACCATTGCATCCTCATATCTTTCATTATCCGTTAGGTCGACTGGGATAGCCACGGTTCTCAAGGCGAAGCCCTTGATGCGATGTCTATCCAGAACAGACAGGATCCTGGCCTTCGAGATGACAAAGTTGGAGGACCCGTCCAACTTGTCGTGATCCCTCAATGCCCATCTACGCTCTTTTACTAGACTCCCTCTGAGTCTCGACTTCCCTCCTGGAAGTGCTCTCCTAGACTCCCTTTGAGTCTCGATTTCCCTATTGGAAATCTTTCCGCCAACTGTTGATCCGCTCCTCTCCAATTCTCTTTGCACTTGCAACATGGATCTGGATTTCCTGGCTAGAAATCCCTCAAGGTAGCGGTTCCCTCTACCTTGGTTCTGTTCTGTTAGGTAATGTTTTGCTTCGACAGCAACATCACCCCACCAGTTTCCTAATTTACAATCTGCCCACAGTGCCCTAGGCCCCAACAACTGAAGAAACTGGGCCTCTTAGCTTTGGGCAATCCCAACAAGGTTGAATCGCTCCTTTGGCCAACTGCATCAAGCCTACCTGAGTGAGTAGGATGACGTGGCTCTTCATGAGCCTCTTCTGCCTCTCTCTGCCTCTGCGCTAACCCTCTATCTGGGTCAAAATGATGAAGCCTACCCTCTGCGTCACTCCTTTACTGCTGCGTTTTGCTTAGGAACATCTCTGTCTCTGGGGACAATTGTTTCTGCTGCAAATTTTATGATTTAGGTGTTGCCTTCAACTCTCCTGTGATCTGCAATCCTCTGATAACAAGTTGAAATTTCTAAGTCTAACACGTTAGAAATTCTTCCTACATTATCTAGTTTATTTCTCCTACTTGTTTATTACTCAACAAGTTATTTAACCATATAAACACTGAAAATAAACACAAATGCAGTCTCAACTCATATACAGATCATCAATTGAAATAATAAACAACACACAAGGGACATGTTAAATTTGGACAACTAGGTCCAAACTCCATGTTCTGATGCTCAGATTAAGAGGCTAATATTTTTGTTGGATTCCTCTTTCTGAGAGGTGTAAAATCCATATAAAAATAGTCTTAATCCGATGAGCAGAACTTATATTTTGAATTTATTATTCTTAATAAATTATATGTGCAAAGGTCAGCCAGTTTTGTAATGTAGGCTCACATGCCCAACAGATGTGTCACACACCCTCATTGATGGATATATATATACAGGAAAAGTTGGAGAGAATTTGATCACAAAACAACTCACATCTTCCTCTCTCATCCTAAAAAGTACGAGCTACCTGGAGGACGAATTTCAGCCACACGTGGGAAGGACGAAGAGGATTTTTCTGCTGCTAGGGTTTCGCAGAAGTTTGACCAGCGTTGACTTTGGTCAACGCTTGGTCCAAACAAGCTGAAAACTTGTGGGAGGTTCGATTTTTGAAGGCCACACTACCTGGCACAAAAATCGAGGTCAAAGGGTTGACCGTTTTGCTGCTGCGTTGACTTTTAGCTTGCTGCCCCTGCGTTGACTTTTCAGGACAACGTTGACTTTTGTAGAACTGACTTGGGTTGACTCATCTACTAGTTGGAGGGTTGTTGTGACACATGCTGGGCTGGCTGACCAAAGGAGATTTTGCTGGTTGAAGCATCCTGTTGACCGCCGAAATAAACACATACATTTTTCTTGTTTCTGATTTGTCTTCTGTAAGATCTGCTTATATGTTCTATCTGCATTTTGCTTATCTACTTGTATGATTGCTGTGAGAAAAGTGAAATTGCTCTTAGCATAGAACATCTACAAAACTTTACATGGAATCGGAGCTGAGGTGAAGACAAACTCTATCTATAGCAATCATCATCGAAGGAAATGGATTCCTCTAAGCTTGAATTCAGGGAGAATGACAAGCTGACTGGAAGTGATGACTTCCATGCCTGGAAGATGTTATTAGATCTCAAATTAGAAGATCATGATCTCCTAGATCATGTGACAGGGAAGATTCAAGAACCTCCATCAAATGCCTCTGCTGCTGTTAAACACAAGTATAAGAAGGGAGAAATCAGAGCAAAACTGCTGATCAGGGAATCCATAAATAAGAGTCTGGTTGCCTACATATCTGAACTAGGCACATCCAAGGAGATGTATGACAAACTGATACTTATGTTCCGAGTAAACAATGTGAACCGAGTGCTATTCCTCAAGAACAAGTTGAAGAATATGAAGAAGGGCCGAGACGAGTCTATTCAAACTTTCTTTATGAAGTTGACCAAAACCAGGAACAATCTGCGAGCTATTGGGGAGACAATAGCTGATCGTGAGATGGTTCTCACCGCACTTGGAGGACTTCCATATGAATGGAAAGTATTCACAACTACCATTCTCAACAATAATACCATCCCTAACTTTGATGAGCTTTTGTCTAGATGTATGCAAGAAGAAACAAGGATGAAGGAATTTGATAATGAAAGAAATGCTGCCTATGTTGCTCATTCCCGAAAGAAGAACTCTGGTGGTTCCAAGGACAAAGGAAGGACTAAGACTCAAAAGAAGAAGGGTAAATGTTTCACCTGCCATAGGACTGGACACTATGCTAGAGAATGCCCCTTCCAGAAGAATTCTCCCGATAGTGACGACAACAACAACAACCGAAGGAATGGGAATCAAAGAAATGACAAATCCAAAGGAAAGAGGAAGGCTCACTTTGAAGGAAACCATCCACCTTCTAAAAGGACCAGAAATCCCAGGTATGAGGAGTCTAATGTTGTTGATAAAAGAAATGAGTATATTCTAATATCTGCTCTCTCAGCTGCATCTCCGCCCGACACTATGGATGTCTGGCTAATCGATAGTGGTGCCTCAAGACACATCACCGGATTCAAGGAAGCACTTTCTGACATGGTTGAAAGGGATACTAATCTAGAAATTATCCTTGGGGATAATGCCACTTATCCTGTGAAAGGGACCGGGACTGTGACCCTCCACTTGTCTCAAGGACAAGTCCTCCATCTACAAGATGTACTCTATGTACCCAAATTGAAGAAGAACCTTGTGTCTGTATCTGCCATGGAAGACAAAGGATTCAATGTAACTTTCTCTGATGGAAAGGTACTCATGTGGAAGAAGAGCTTCAAGGAAGCTATCTCAATTGGTTTTAGAGTTGGTACACTCTACCAGGTTGGAGGGAGTCCGTTGGGAGCTATGACTTGTGATACTATCCGTCAAACCGAACTATGGCACCGAAGATTTGGACACCTTCATTACAAGGCTCTCCCCGAAGCAAGGAAGGTGGTGACAGGGATGCCTGATTTTGGAAATAATCATAAAGGTGTATGTAAGGGCTGTGCTGAAGGAAAACATACAAGGGGACCTTTCCCCTCAAGTGTCACAAAGATATCTGAGATATTGCAACTGGTCCATTCTGATCTTTCCGGTATGTTGCCTGTAACATCCCTGGGGGGATGTTCTTACTATATGACATTTACTGATGACTTCTCTCGCAAAACCTGGATATACTTCTTGAAGAAGAAGGATGAGGCTTTCATGTGGTTCCGTACCTTCAAAGCCTTGGTGGAAAATATGACCGGAAAGAAGATCAAGATTTTGAGGACTGACAATGGCACTGAATATGAGTCAAATGAGTTCAAAGACTTTTGCAGAGAAGCTGGCATTAAGAGGGAGACTACCATTGCATATACTCCTGAGCAGAATGGTGTTGCTGAACGCAAGAATAGGACTATTGTGGAAGCTGCCCGTGCCATGCTATGTGACCAGGGTCTTCCAAAGTTTCTGTGGGGAGAAGCTGCAAATACTGCTGTGTACATTCAAAACCGATGCCCTCATTCCGCTTTGGACTCCAAAACTCCCGAAGAGGTTTTCTCTAGTAAGAAACCTGATGTCTCACATTTTAGAATTTTTGGATGTCCTGTCTATTTTCATGTGCCGAAAGAAAAGAGAAGTAAGCTGGATGCTACTGGGAAGAAAGGAATGTTTGTGGGCTACAGTGAGACTTCTAAGGCATATAGAGTCTATGTACATGGTCAAAGGGAAGTAGAGATAAGCCATGATGTCACTTTTGACGAAGATGCTTCCCTGAAGAAAGTAGTAGATCTTCCTAGATCTGAAGAAAACCATGAAGAAAGATCTGGAAATCTGGAAGAACCCCAGGATGAGACTATGCCTGATGTTGAAGGGCCAATGGACCCTATTGATCCTTCCCCTTCTCTAGGAAAGAGGCCATCATGGCTCAGGGACACCCTCGAAGATGCTGAGGGTCATGCTGCCCCAAGGGGAACATTCCGAGAAAGCAAGAAGCCGTGTAGATACCAAGGGTATCTAGCTGCCATGAGTACTATTATACAATCTGAACCTGGATCTTTTGAAGAAGCCATCAAGCATCAAGTCTGGAAGGATGCTATGCATGAAGAATATGAGGCTATTATGAAGAATGATGTCTGGGATGTGGTCCCGAGACCGAAGGACAAATCTGTTGTCACCGCTAAATGGCTCTACAAGATTAAACATGGATCTGATGGGAGTGCTGAAAAGTTTAAGGCAAGATTTGTTGCCCGTGGCTTCTCTCAAAAGGAAGGAATTGACTATGACGATATATTTGCACCTGTGGCTCGATATACCACCATACGATCCATCATAGCCCTTGCTGCTACGCAAGGATGGAGTCTTCATCAGATGGATGTCAAGACCGCTTTTCTGCATGGTGCAATAAAGGAAGAGGTGTATGTAGAACAACCTCTGGGATTTGAAGTTCAAGATCGAGACACTTATGTCTGCAGGTTGAAGAAAGCCCTCTATGGGTTAAAGCAAGCACCCAGAGCTTGGTATGAGAGGATGGATAGTTACTTGATGAAGCTGGGCTTCACTCGAAGCAATGCTGATCCAAACCTTTACTTTAAGGTTGAGGAAGGAAAGCCTCTCATTCTAGTGCTGTATGTGGACGACCTCTTCCTGACAGGTGATGACCCTCTCATTCATCAATGTAAGAGGGAGCTTGCTGCTGAGTTCGAGATGAAAGACCTAGGACTGATGTACTATTTCCTAGGCCTGGAGGTCTGGCAGAGACCTGGAGAGATTTTCCTTTCTCAAGGAAAGTATATTGTGAAGCTTCTGGAAAGATTTGGGATGGTGGACTGTAAGTCCGTGTCGACACCAATGGAACTCAACTTTAAGAAGTTGAGTGGCAGCGCTGCAGGGCCTATCTTGGCCAATCCTACTGAGTATCGTCAACTCATAGGAGCTTT
Source organism: Pinus tabuliformis (assembly GCA_031772625.1). Taxonomy (NCBI): domain Eukaryota; kingdom Viridiplantae; phylum Streptophyta; class Pinopsida; order Pinales; family Pinaceae; genus Pinus; species Pinus tabuliformis. Next base: position 815,917,720 of record CM062815.1, on the reverse strand, counting down.
GATGTTCTTAGTGAACACCCGTCCGGACATATGTTTTGCAGTGAATACTTTGATTCAACAGATGGTTGAGCCTCATCATTTTCACTGGGTTGGTGCCAAGAATCTTTTGAGATATCTTCGGGGCACGATAAACCATGGGCTAAGATACACTGCCGGGAGTGTGATACTCCGGGGATATACTGATGCCGATTGGGCTGGCAGTGTGGTGGATCGTAAGAGCACATCTGGATGCTGTTTCAATCTTGGTTCTGCTTCGATCTCATGGATGAGCAGGAAGCCGAAGTCGGTGGCTTTGAGCACCGCGGAGGCCGAATACATTGTTGCTAGTATGGCCTGTTGTGAAGCAGTTTGGTTGAGGAAGCTCTTTAGTGAGCTGTTCCAACATGTGCTAGATACCACTGTAATACTCTGTTATAATCAGAGTGGGATTCGTATGACTGAGAATCCTGTGTTCCACGACCGATCCAAGCATATTGATATCAGGTACCACTTTATCTGGGATATGGTACAGCGAGGCGCCGTAAGGCTCGATCATATAAGAACTGATGAGCAGGTCGCGGATATTCTCACTAAGCCCCTGGGGAAGGTCAAGTTCCTAACCTTCCGTGAGAGTCTTGGTGTCGTGGAAAGACCCTATGATGTGGGTCCTGTTGGACGATGAGCTCTGGGAGCTCTGGGGGGCTTTGGGGATAGCTTCTCGGAGCTATAAGCACTCATAATGCTTCTGCCCCACCCTTGTGATTATTGAGCTGGTTCGCCACTCATTTAATCTGTGCCCCGTATGCATCCTACCCATTGAGTTCAGGGCTCATGGGAAGTACCTCTCATTTGGCCAATGAGGTGTGGAAAAGCTAGAGACTATTAGCAAAGACTGATGGACGCATCAGAGATTGCCGTACTCTCTATCTAGGATGGCATGGTCCAACCACTTGATCTGGGATCAAGATTTGTGAGGTCTGGGACCTCTGGACTGATTATGTCAGTCGGGGAATGATGTCTTTGTCACTGACCCACTTCTGTTCTGAAATAAAGAAGCCAGCAAAGCAAGTTTCGGCGGGATGACTCACGATGTTAATTGCACTAATAGATGGAGTTCTCCCTAGTTGAGAGGGAGTGTTAAATTTGGACAACTAGGTCCAAACTCCATGTTCTGATGCTCAGATTAAGAGGCTAATATTTTTGTTGGATTCCTCTTTCTGAGAGGTGTAAAATCCATATAAAAATAGTCTTAATCCGATGAGCAGAACTTATATTTTGAATTTATTATTCTTAATAAATTATATGTGCAAAGGTCAGCCAGTTTTGTAATGTAGGCTCACATGCCCAACAGATGTGTCACACACCCTCATTGATGGATATATATATACAGGAAAAGTTGGAGAGAATTTGATCACAAAACAACTCACATCTTCCTCTCTCATCCTAAAAAGTACGAGCTACCTGGAGGATGAATTTCAGCCACACGTGGGAAGGACGAAGAGGATTTTTCTGCTGCTAGGGTTTCGCAGAAGTTTGACCAGCGTTGACTTTGGTCAACGCTTGGTCCAAACAAGCTGAAAACTTGTGGGAGGTTCGATTTTTGAAGGCCACACTACCTGGCACAAAAATCGAGGTCAAAGGGTTGACCGTTTTGCTGCTGCGTTGACTTTTAGCTTGCTGCCCCAACGTTGACTTTTCAGGACAGCGTTGACTTTTGTAGAACTGACTTGGGTTGACTCATCTACTGGTTGGAGGGTTGTTGTGACACATGCTGGGCTGGCTGACCAAAGGAGACTTTGCTGGTTGAAGCATCCTGTTGACCGCCGAAACAAACACATACATTTTTCTTGTTTCTGATTTGTCTTCTGTAAGATCTGCTTATATGTTCTATCTGCATTTTGCTTATCTACTTGTATGATTGCTGTGAGAAAAGTGAAATTGCTCTTAGCATAGAACATCTACAAAACTTTACAAGACACCATTATTTTTGGACAATCATCCCCGAGAAAACCCAACTTGGGAAAATCGGTGCAACAGTTCTGAGGGTTTTATTATTAAGTAACTTTCTTGAGTACAATTAGGGTGCCAAACTGGCTCACCCAACAGAGATATCTATCTGGTAGTAATACCTCTCTTCAGAAGCATATATTCAGCAACTCTGCTCCACGAAAATCTCTCCAACGCTTCTCTTAGGCTCTGCGTCAACCCTCCTAGCCTCTACATCACTCTGAAACCCCCTGCGTCACTCTGAAACCCACTGCGTCACTCTGAAACCCCCTGCGTCAGCCTTCTTCTGCTCTGCGCTGGTTCTCTGGCCTTCTGCGTTACCCACGTAGGCCTTATTAGCCTCTGCGCAGTCACTCTGGCCCTCTGCGTGGCTCCTGTTGGCTCTGTGTAGCCTCCTCAATCTTTGCGTTGATCCTTCAGCACTATCTCTGCCTCTCTGCTATGCACTCACTGCCCCTCTTTGCAACTTGGATCACTTGTTTGAATTTTCTCAGTGACCCTGCTCCAGAAAATCGAACTGACTGAGCAATTTTGGTGTCTCTCCAACTGACCCTCAAGCCTCCTCTTATACTTTTCCTGTTGAGTCTTCAATGACCGAGATTAAGTCTCTAATCAACGACGAAGATTAGATTTGGCTTGATCCATGTCATTTAGAACATTCTCACCTAGTTTTATATTAATACCCGTGAATATTTTAATTTTCCTAAGCTTAAACTGAGGAACTCCATTAAAAATACAAATTATTTTAATATCTCTCTAACCGGGTGGAATTTCCCCAAACCATTTCTGGGTCTTGGAGATCTCATGTGCTTTAGCTTCCACCAATTTTCATGGCTAGAGCACATCTGATGCTACCACAAATCAACATGTATCAAGGGCATGAGGGAGATGATTGAGGGGCAAGGTCTTGACATACATGTTGCTTTTTATGAAAATCATATTGAAAAGCGGTAACCGAAGTTGACTCGTCATATATATCATTTATAAAATTTGAATATTATTGAAAGGTGATACTGGGAGGAAGTGAAGATGTCTCAAACAAATTAATAATCATATCCTCTTGATCATTATATGGAAAGAAAAGCAAGACAAAATTATTGTTAGTATCATAATCGATATTATATATTGGATCCTTGTCAAAATGATGGCTACTCATATCCCACTTCCCCTCTGCTATATGCAAAAAGTCACCAATGTTAATTTATAAGGAATTTATGTGATCATCCTTTTCAAGGGCTTCACAAGATGTATCACCATACTCAATATCCATGAAACATATGGAGCCAGCCTCAATTTCTCATAATAATATATCATTCTCAATGAGACTTTCCTCATTAATACCAGAGTCCTCTCTTGGATCATATTCACAATCATTTTCAATATATTCATCTTGATGATCCGAAAGGGATTCTTCCTCTTGCTCGAGGTATTCTCTTCATCACAACCTTGATTCCCTTCATCAACAAGATGATCAGTGTTTTCTTGATAATCAGGGGTGATGTTATGTTCTGGATGACAATGATCATATTCCTCAAGTTCTAAATCTTTAAGGGATGAAGAAGGCACTTCTTCCGGATGGATATGGAAAAATCTCGAAGGACTTTTTCACCACTTTGAAACATTGACCCCTAATACTTAAGAAACCTTTCAATAAATACCTTGATAGAGGGAATGCTTCTAGGTCCATAGGAATATTTAACCTATTCATGTTGATCAGTCCCAAGAGAGTTAATGAATAACCTCATGAGAGCATCCTCATGAACCATATTGACCTTTGAGGCATATTTGATGAATTTTTTTATGTGACCAATTGTTGAAGAAGGGTGACCATCAAATTTTGGAACATTTATCATAGAATTTGTATCCCAATGATTTGGATATCTAGGAATATCCTTGACATCCAAAGCGGGGTACATATTATGCAAATCCCAAGGAGCCATTGCCTTGAGTCTTGCATAACAACCAAAATTCCTTAAGGGATGTTTGCTTCACCCTACAAGCATTGAAATTTTGAAGCTCAATGAAGAACTAGGGCTTCACTCTTCCAATGGAGTCGCTAGAAGAGAATCTATATTGTTAGAATATTCTCTTCAAAGGAAAGTGAAGCTCAATCTTCAGATAACGAGGAGGTTGACTCAAATCCTCCTTGGCAACAACGCTATAAATTTTGCCTCAAAATCCAGTAGGTCTTGTGAGATGCCTCACAAGACAAAAGATAGACTAAGACACAATGAGGTGGATGCCACTGTCACCTCAACTCTCCACCCCCTGCTCTTTAGTGGAATTTCACCACATGGGAAGATTCCTAGTATAGGTCACCTAAATAGTATTCTAGGCCAAAGGATCAAAGGTGACACTTCAATAGGCTTAATCACGGTACTCGGGATAAGAACATTGCTCAATTCTTTGTGATATGGAATAACCTAAAAGCCTTCAAATGGTCTTAAGTTGGAGCCTTAAATTTCCGGGGGTAGATGATGTCAGCCCTAGGGAAGCACTTTCAACCATGAAAATTACTAGATTTTGATGTTTTAAGGCTCAACAAGGTGAAATGACATCAAACCAGCTCAACATCCAAGCCCTAGTTGAATTCAACTTGAAATCATAACCCTAACAACTTCTCATGAAAGGCCAAAATTTTAGGAGAGAAAATGATATTATTTTTGAGTTTTGATCACCAATATGGATGCCAGTGCCCTTTAGATACTTGGGTGATGGAGTCTTAGGAATTTTGACCATGGAAATATCAAATCCTTGAAGGGATTTGAGGGGGTGGAGGCAGGAGAACTAGGTTTTCACTCGCTACCCGTAACTTATCACTTTATGAGGGGATGATACATTAACCTTAGCAATACTCATTACATGCAAAAATCATTAAAGGTATTCGCCAAAATGTACTCATAAAATATCCAAGAACAAATCTTCTTTATCCCAAAATGATGTCTCTGCAACAAGACTAGTCTCCAATAGCCAAAAATCCACAAAAGATCACATCTTCACAAAGTAGTGAAGTACAAATAACTAGGCCCAGTTCTCTAAGAGAGGCTGAATTTTCCAGAAGTGATGTTGAACAAAATGAGAGAGGTGATCCTCTATTTATATGAGGTCCACCTCTTCTAATTTCTAACTAAAAGCCCCTACACAAGTTTAATTTTTGAGTGGAACAAAATGAAATTCGGTTACAAGCCAATGCACTAGCTTTACAACATAAATATGCCAAGACAAACTCTCATGTGAGTCATAGACCTAAAAAAGTGATGATGGCATGCCATTTGAGGGCTCCAAATGCTCTATCAAGGCAATGCCAAGGCTCAAAATGTCTTCAAGCATCATGATCATCCCGCATTTGAGTAAAATACCCAAATCATGCATCAAGGTAGCTCCAAGGGTCCAAATATAGCTATAGGTACCACATATAATCTCCATGGTTGTCAGGTTAGCAACGTGGTGCCTCCTCTCTCCATTGTTAGTGATCCATTAGGCGCAACAAGCCCTCAATCATCCCTAAGGATGATCATCCTCATATGGGCCTTGGATCCAAGTGGTGTTAAGGCCAACTTGGGGGCATGTTGGGTCCATTGGTACATCATCGATAATCTTCTATGCTAGGCAAGAGAAACCCAATGTTCTGGCTCCTCGAGGTGCTCTTGGATGTATATCAACTACTTCATCAACAGACCAAAGTCTCTGCTAAAAGGGGGAAACACTACAACTACAAAATCATCATGCTCTCTGGAAATTATGTAATGTATGGATTCATCATCATGTGGAGTAGGGTGCCCTCAAGGCCTCTCCTTGGACCACCTAGCAAAACTAACTCAAACTCAATTGAAAGAAACCATTCATTAGAAACTAAGATCATAAATGCATTTAAGTGGACTATGCTCAAATGTTAAGGGCATATTCATGCTTCAAATTGAGATGACCCTTAAATATCTAACTAGACTAAGTCTTGTAAAGGTGTTCCCCACTATAGTAGTTAAGTAGTCAACCCTATTAGGTGCTTCTAACCCACAAGGGTAGGTGAAATTTTGAAGGTTAATCCTTTAACCAATAGGTGTTGGCATAAGTAAGTGGCAATGGAGGGGATAAATTTCATGGCTAAGTGGCATGGTCAATTGGGGCCAACGACAGATGTAATGGAGGAAACAATGCACGCGTTACCCTACTTGACCCACTTTTTCCTCTAAAATGAAATAAAGGCTCTAGTGGGCCTTTTATTTCTTTTTGATAATGCTTTGTATTATGGTGCATAACTTAAGGATCAAATCTTGCTCTTTATGATATAACATTTAATTACCCCTCAATATGAAGCAATTTATTGATCATTAGGGTTGGGACATGCAAATGTTCCTTTTGATGAGATGGAACATCAAGTGCTCAGGGACTCAGTGATTGTTAATGAGAAGGGTAGAGCTCATTTTAGGTTTTTGGTCACATGCTAACTTATGTCTTGACCATATTTTGCATTTCAATCTTATTTTTCTTTCATTGTGGCCATATTATGCTTTTACATTCTTTTAGCTGTAATAACTTCTAGGTCATTGTTTTCTGGCCCTACCAAGGATGTGGATAAGAGAGTGCTAAATCCTAATGAACCGGTAACATTTGAACTTATAAAGTATGGAAATGATATAAAGGGCTAATAATGTGACTTGGAAAGTGTTAAAGGATGGTAAAAGGGAGAATAAACACACTATTTCAATCCAAGTCTTCCACATAGTGCCCCTCCTATAATCCTAAGGCCTTATGGGAGGTCCCACTAGACCTAGGGCTAAAGATTAACTCCTCGAGTAAGGTGAGAGAAGAAACTTACACTCAATATTAATCAATCATCTAGATTACCCAATTGCACAATGATCAAAGTACATGTTGAGTGGTAGTCTATCTTTAACCCCTTTGGTAAGGTGAGAGAATAATCTAACAATCAATATCAATCAATCACCCAGATTATGCTTTTATCCATACTAAATGCCCAAAACATTAAGTAAATGCACACGATTGCATTATAATCAAAGTATTTGTTGAGTGGTATCTCACCTTCATTCAATAGAATTGCTAGATGGTGAGAGGTTTCATGAGATGGTGGAGTTATCATACAATCATCATCAAGTAGTGTGTGGGGTTGTTGGCTAGAAGTTTGTCCAAAATAGGAGAAACAATTTTTTCCTTTGAGGTTACCCATTTTGGTGGGTAACATGGCCTTAAATAATTTATTACTTGATTATGGCAAGTTGTGAAGTGGCTTTTGCACAACATCAATTTATTGATTTGGTATGGTACAATAACTCTTAAGGCAGAAAAAAGTTCTTAAAAGATTGAACGTTGGTAAAAGTCTCTATGAAGTGCACATTAACAAGTCATTTTTGCTTCAAAATCAAATCTTTAAGTTAATATAATAAACCCCTAAGAACAAAAATCCATCTGAGGAAAAACTCGACTGTTAGGGTATTGCTACTTGAACACATCTTATTTTCTTGAAAATGTATGACATTTGAGAATGATCTCCAATTTAAATGAAATCTCTTTGAGCAATTGTATTGAAATTTTCCGAAAATTTTGTTTTACCCTGTGATTGTGTTCTAAAATGTTATTAGCCTAGATATCAATTTGGACAAATATCCACCTATTTAGTGGAATCTATGTACAAACGCCATAAATTTTCTTTTTTTGTTTCTATGATTGAGCTACACATGGGGCAACAACCTCAACTCTGCGTTGTAACTTCAAATGTAAACTGTGTATGTTACATTCAAATTGTAAATTGCATTTTTTTCTTAGTTATCTAATAATATTAGTTAATATATGAATTTGTTGAATTATTTTTAAGATGAAAACATTTCATTAAAAATTAACTAAACTGGTTCTCAACATCATAATACATAATATTAAAACATAAATGAACTATTTTATAATTATCACTCACACACACATTAAATAAATAATTTGTTGTAAGTTAGAAAAAATTCATTATACTATCTTGGTATTTCAAGTGTATGTTAAGATGGTTAGTGTCCTCTGAGATTGTGTGAAGCTTCAAATTTTGGAACTATTTTGGGTATATGATCAATGTGAGGATTTGTGACATATTTGATTTGTTTGTAAGCAGATGGGGCGGAATAAATGAAATAAATGAGGAGGATAGAGAATGCCATGCATGCTATAGAACAAACCTGCACTACGGAATAAATGAAATAAATGAGGAGGATAGAGAATGCCATGCATGCTATAGAACAAACCTGCACTACGATCCATCATTGTGTTTAGTGATTCCCATTTTAAATAACGAGGATGAATTTTTGAAATATGTATTGTCCTCTAGCTGTGGCCTTGGGGAGTTATTGGATTGATTTAGTTGTTTCAACACTTTTTTATGACGAGGAATCATGTCTGCGCATGTTAGAGAAGGGAGAAAAGACCTATACTTGTTAAAGACCAAGAAGTGTTGTCATTGTTTCCAAGTGGCATGATTGTTTTGTTGCCAAGTGGCACAATATCTACTGACAAGTGGTGCCATGATATGTTGCCAAATGGCGCCATGATGTGCTATCAAGTGGCAGTATGATATGTTGCCAAGTGGCTCCATGATATGTTTCGAAATGGCTCCATGGTTCGTTGCGAAATGGTGCCATTGATTTTTCGCCAAATCACAACATTGATCTATTGCCAATTGGTGCAACTGATATAGTTGCTTATGGTCGACAACTAGCTTTCCTAGGGCCCTCGGATCTTGACCACTCGATTGGTCACAAGTGGCGGGACCTAGGTCCTTGGATATGAGTGTTGAATGGGCGATAAGTGGCAGTCTTAGGCCCTCAAATTTGGTCGCTGGATGGGTGACAAGTGGTGGGCCTAGGAGCCTTAGATTTAGGTGCTCGATGTTTGACAAGTGGCATGCCGAGGTCCCTCGGATCTGGGTGTTGAATCAATTACAAGTGGCTTGCCCAAGTCACTTGGATATGGATGTTGAATTGATGAAAATTGGCCTTCCTGAGTCCTCATATTAGGGCGCTAAATTGAAGACAAGTGGCTTGCCCATGCTCCTCTGGTTTTGGCCCTCTGTAAGTGGATGCCCTTGGATCTGGCTCTCGATGGGTGACACGTGGTGGGTTCAGGCCCGTCAGATCTATGCGTTAGATGGGCGAGACGAGGCAGGCTCAGGACCCTTGGATTCGTGCATTGGATGGGCAACAAGTCGTGGGGCCACTCCCCTATGTTTAGGTCGCTAGATGTGTGACAAGTGGCCTCCCAAGTCCTTGTGATTGATGGATGACAAGTGGCAAGCTCAAGGCCCTCAAATCTAGGTTATTTTGGATGCCAAGTGGCAGGCTAAGGTCCCTCCGATATGGGCTCTCAATGGAGGACAAGTGGTAGGGTAAGGTCCCTTCGATGAGGACACTAGATGTGTGACAAGTGGCTTGCCTAGTTCCCATCTATTTGGGAGATCGATTGATGATAAGTGGCTTGCTTAGGACCCTCTGATTTGTGCACTTGATGGATGACTAGTGGCTTGCCCAGGTCCCTTCGATTTGGGTGCTCGATGCATGATAAGTGGTTTGTCCAAGGCCTTTGGGTCTGGGCTCTCTTTAGATGACAAGTGGCAGGTTGAGGCCCCTCAGATATGTTTTCTAGATGGATGACAAGTGGCAGGTTGAGGGCCCTCTTATCTGGGCTCCCATGGAGGACAAGTGGTAGGCTTAGGTCCCTTCAATTAGGCCACTAGATGTGTGACAAGTGGCTTGGCCAAACCCCTACAATATTGGTGCTTGATGGATGATAAGTGGCCCACCAAGGTCCCTCTAATTTGGGTGCTCAATAGATGATAAGTACTTTGCCCAGGTCTGTCAGTTATGGGTGTTCAATGGATGACAAGTGGCTTACTCAAGGTTGTTGGATCAGGGCGCTGCATGGGTAACAAGTGGTGGGTTAAGGGTCCCAGATCTAGGCGTTGCATGGGAAAAAAGTGGCATGCCCAGGGCCCTCAGGTTTACCCTCTTGATGTGACAAGTGGGGGGCTTAGGACCCTCGGATTTGGGCTCTAGATGGATGACAAGTGACGAGATGAAGGCCCTTGGATTTGGTCTCTCATGGAGGACAAGTTGTAGGCTCAAGTCCCTCCAATCTGGAAATTGGATTTTCCCTATTGATGGGTGAAGAGTAGCGGGATTAGGGCTCTCAAATCTGGGCACTCGATGGAAGTGGCGAGTTCAGGGCCCTAAGATCTAGGATTTGGATGGAGGACAAGTGGTAGGCTCAGGTCCCTTAGAACTGGGTGCTCGTTGGTTGACAGTGGCGGGTGTAGGTCCCTTGGATCAGGGCGCTGCACGTGCGACAAGTGGTCTTCCCATGGCCCTTTGATCTGTTGGCAGGCTCAGGCTCGTTAAATTTGTGTGCTAAATGAGTGACAAAATGCTTGCTCAAGGTCCACGGATTTGGGTGCTCAATGGTAGACAAGTGACCCACTTAGTGCCCTCAGATCTGGGTGTTGCATGGAAACAAGTGGCGGGTTAAGGGCCCTTAGATCTAGGCATTGCATGGGAAACAAGTGGCGGGTTAAGGGCCCTTAGATCTGGGCATTGCATAGGAAACAAGTGGCAGGTTAAGGGCCCTTGGATATGCCCTATTGATGGATGCCATGTGGTGGGCTCAAGGCCCTCAGATCTGTCTTCTTGATGGGTGCCAAGTGGTGGGCTCAATGCCCTCAGATCTGCCCTCTGTATTGGCAACAATTGGTGGGTTCAGGCTCATCGGATCTGCAATGCTTGATGGGCGAAAAGTGGTGGGTGTAGGTCCCTTGGATCATGCCACTGCATGGGAAATAAGTGGTCTAATGAAACCTTCAGATGCATTGGCACGTTGACAAGTGGAGGGCTTAGTTTAGTTGGATCGACATGTTGGATGAGTGACAAATGGCTTGCGCATGGTCCTCGTATCTGGGCATTGACAAGTGGACCGCCTAGTTCATGTGGATTTGGGTGCTACATGGGAAACAAGTGGCTTGTTCAGGGCCCTCAAATCTTCCCTTTTGATGGGTCAAAAGCGGTAGGCTCAGGTTCCTTGGATTTGTGATTGTATTTTTTGACATATAAGTTATACAACGTGTAAGTTATTAGGTGGTTAAGTGATGTTCCCTTTCAACAAATAACTTATCTAATAGACAAGTGACGTAACTTATCCGATAACTTATTCCACAAAAAGGAACATCACTTATCCTGGAACTTATCCTTAATTGGCGACTTATCCCTAAAAAATAAGTTATCCTTGGATGTGTGACAAGTGGCCTCCCAAGTCCTTGTGATTGATGGATGACAAGTCGCAAGCTCAAGGCCCTCAAATCTAGGTTATTTTGGATGCCAAGTGGCAGGCTGAGGTCCCTTCGATATGGGCTCTCAATGGAGGACAAGTGGCAGGGTAAGGTCCCTTCGATCAGGACACTAGATGTGTGACAAGTGGCTTGCCTAGTTCCCATCTAATTGGGAGATCGATTGATGATAAGTGGCTTGCTTAGGACCCTCTGATTTGTGCACTTGATGGATGACTAGTGGCTTGCCCAGGTCCCTTCGATTTGGGTGCTCGATGCATGATAAGTGGTTTGTCCAAGGCCTTCGGGTCTGGGCTCGCTTTAGATGACAAGTGGTAGGTTTAGGCCCCTCAGATATGTTTTCTAGATGGATGACAAGTGGTAGGTTGAGGGCCCTCTTATCTGGGCTTCCATGGAGGACAAGTGGTAGGCTTAGGTCCCTTCAATTAGGCCACTGGATGTGTGACAAGTGGCTTGGCCAAACCCCTACAATATTGGTGCTCGATGGATGATAAGTGGCCCACCAAGGTCCCTCTAATTTGGGTGCTCAATAGATGATAAGTACTCTGCCCAGTTTGTCGGTTATGGGTGTTCAATGGATGACAAGTGGCTTACCCAAGGTTGTCGGATCAGGGTGTTGCATGAGCAACAAGTGCTGGGTTAAGTAATGTTGAAAAGGAACATCACTTATCTAATAAATTATCCTTAATTGATAATTTATCTGCTAATAACTTATCCCTAACAAATAAATTATCGTTGATAAATTATCCCTAACATATAACTTATCCCTAACTTATATCTAATAACTTATCCTTAATAGATAACTTATTTGTTGATAACTTATCGCTAATAGATAACTTGTCATGGGCAACTTAACAAATAAATTGCTGAAAATAAACATTACTTATCCACCCAATAACTTATTAGCATAACTTTTCCGCCGAAAAGGAACATCACTTATCTTCCTAATAACTTATGTGTCGAAAAGGAAACTTCTTATTTGACTATAACTTATTTTCCGGAAAGGAACATCACTTATCTGCCACATAACTTATGCACTGAAAAGGAACATCACTTGTCCATTGAATAACTTATCTGACGGTTGACAAGGAATGTCACTTCTTGCTTTGGAGCATCTATAAAGCTCCATTCTAGCGTGCAATTCAATCATAGTTTCCTCTTAAACTTTGTAGGAACTACAAAAATCTATCTTCCTACTTACGAAAACTCTATTGCTCGTCTCTAGTTTGTAGCACCTTTTCCTTCAAGGTATGGCTTCTTTTCTTTAACTGGTCCGCTTTTTCTTGTCAAATGTTGAGCTTTTAGATGGCTACGAAAGGGCGAAGGAAATGTGTTTATTGTTTTCCGTACACTGTTGTATGTTGCATTTAATCTTTATTGCTTGCAAATTTGCGTATTGTAGCATGGGACCTCTAATCTTATAATCCAATCTAAATTCAAATTAAACATGATTTAATTGAGGGTTTGATATCACTTCTAGGAAAACTAGACTTTTCAAGCTCGAAAGCAATGGCTTTCCACGTTGTTAAAAACACTCGCATGGGCGCTAAGAGAGTGATCAATTTAACTCTTGAATCCTTCTGGGATAGCAAGAGCTCTACCACTGATCTCGAGGCCATGGCCAAGGCACTAGAGGCTTTCCTCTGAAGTAGATGGTAGCTACCAGAGTTAAATTGATTCCCAACAATGTCTTGTTGTATTAGAATCCAGTTCTGGACACCACTATCATGCTTGGAGTTGTTCCTCCCAAGTATGGCTTTGTTGGTAGGGATATTGGCTTTGACATTTACTTTTTCATGGCCCGAGGAAATGCCATGGTCCCTGCAATGGAGATGACCAAGTGGTTTGACACTAACTAGCAAGTTCGATCTTGATGAAATTGACCTTTTTGTGAGGATTGCTAAGTCTAGTTATTGGGCATTAGGCCAGGATCTAAGAAGATTGTGTTTTTGGTTGGTTCAAGGCCCTCGGTTCTGGACGCTAGATGGGCAACAAGTGGCTTGCCTAGGTCCTTGGATCTGGATGATGGGTGGATGGCATGTGGTTGGTTCAAGGCCTTTAGATCTGGATGCTGGATGAGTGACAAGTGGCTTGCCTAGGCCCCTTTGATTTTTGCCCTTTATAGTTGACAAGTGGCTTGCCTAGGCCCCTTTGATTTTTGCCCTTTATAGTTGACAAATGGCTTGCCTAGGCCCCTTTGATTTTTGCCCTTTATAGTTGACAAATGGTGAGCTCAAGGCCCTTGGATTTGGGCTCTCGATGGGCGACACTTGGCAGGAGTAGACCCCTTGGATTTGCATGTTGGATGGGCAACAAATGGTAGGGTTCAACGCCTTGGATTTGTGAACTACATGTGTGACAAGTGGTAGGGTCACGCCCCTTCGATTAGGACGTTGGATGTGTGACAAGTGGTATGCCGAGGGCCCTTCAATATGAGGGCTTGATCGATGATAAGTGGTGGGCTCAGGGAGCTCGGATATGGGCTTTCTTGGATGACAAGCGACATGCTATGGGTCCTTGGATCTAAGCCCTCTTGAATGAGAAGTGGTGAGTTGAGGGCCCTCAGATATGGGCTCTAGATGGATGAAAAGTGGCGGGTCGAGGGCCCTCAGATATGGGCTCTAGATGGATGAAAAGTGGCGGGTCGAGGGCCCTCAGATATGGACTCTAGATAGATGAAAAGTGGCGGGTTGAGGGCCCTTAGAGGCTCTAGATGGATGACAAGTGACATGCTCATGCTCAGGTCATTGGATGTGTGACAAGTGGTATGACGAGTGCCCTCGAATCTGGGTGCTTGATCGATGACAAGTGGTGGGCTCAGGGACCTCGGATATGGGCTCTCTTGGATGACAAGTGGCGTGCTATGGCCACTTGGATCTAAGCCCTCTTGAATGAGAAGTGGCGAGTTGAGGGCCCTCTGATATGGGTACTAGATGGATGAAAAGTGGCGGGCCCCCAGAGGTTCTACATGGATGACAAGTGACATGGTCATGTCCCTTCGATTTGGGCTCTCGATCGAGGACATGTGGCAAGCTCAAGTCCCTCTGATTAGGCAACTAGGTGAGTGACAAATGGCCTACTAGGGCCCTTTGATATTGGTGCTTGATGAATGACAAATGGCTTGTTCTAGTCTCATTGATTTAAGTGCTCGATGGATGACAAGTGGCCTGCGTAGGTCCCTTTGTTTTGGGCACTCGATGGATGAAAAGTGCCTTGCTCGGGCCCTCCAAATTGTGCGCTTGATGAATGACAAGTGGCTTGCCTAAGGTCCCTCTAATTTGGGTGATGGATGACAAGTGGCTTGCCCAGGTCCCTCCGATATGGGTGCTCAATGGATGAGAAGTGGCTTGCCTACGCTGTTGGATTTGGTTGCTTGATGGATGACAAGTTGCTTGCCCAGGGCTGTTGGATTTGGGTGCTTGATGGACGACAAGTGGCTTGCCCAGCGCTGTTGGATTTGGGTGCTCGATAGATGACAAGTGGCCAATTCACATCCCTTGGATTTGAGTGCTCGATGATGACAAGTTGCTTGCCCAGGGCTGTTGGATTTGGGTGCTTAATGGATGACAAGTGGCTTGCCCAGCGAGTTCACATCCCTTAGATTTGAGTGCTCGATGATGACAAGTTGCTTGCCTAGGGCTATTGGATCTGGGTGCTCGATAGATGACAAGTGGTGGGCTTAGGGCCTCAGATCTAGGCACTCGATGGATGACAAGTGGTGGGCTTAGGGCCCTCAGATTTGTTGGTTCGATCATTGACAAGTAGCCTGCTTAGTGCCTTCGGATCTGCGTGTTTAATGGGCAACAAGTGCCCTGTTTGACACCCTTGGATTTGGGTGCTTGATGGTGGACAAGTGCCTAACGTAGGGCCTTAAGCCCTGGGTGCTCGATGGCGAACAAGTGGCTTGGCTAAGTCCCTCAGATCTAGGTGCCGAGTTGGTTTAGGGCCCTTGGATTTGGACATTAATGGGCGACAAGTGGCTTCCCTGGCCCATTTGATTTTGGTCCTAAGTCATTGACAAGTGGCAGGGTCAAGGCCCTTGGATCTAGGCTCTCAATGGGTGACATGTGGAGGGCTTAGGGCCTTCGGATATGCCCGTTGTATGGGTGACAAGTGGTAAGCTTAGGCCCCAATAATCTATGAACATGGGCAACCCCTTCGATCAGGTCACGAGATATGTGACAAATGGTGGGGTGATGCCCCTTCGATCATGTTGTTGGATGTGTGACAAGTGGTCTGTCCAAGGCCCTTGAATTTGGCGCTTGATTGATGACATGTGGCGGGCTCAAGGCCCTTGGATTTGGGCTCTCTTGGATTATAAGTTGTGGGATGAGGGCCTAGGATTTGGGCTTTAGATGGATGACAACTGGCAGGTTGAGGGTCCTCGGATCTGGGATCTCTCATCGAGGACAAGTGGTAGGCTCAAGGCCATCTAGACATGCCATTGGATGTGTGTCGAGTGCCCTACCTAGGGCCTTCCGATCTTTGTGTTTGATAAGTTTGATAAATGATAGGTGCCTTTGATCTAGGCACTTTATGGATGACAAGTGGCTTGCCCATGTCCCTTTGATTTGTGTGCCCGATGGATGACAAGTGCCTTGCTTATATCCCTCTAATTTGGGTGCTTGATGGATGACCAGTGCCCTGTTGATATCCCTCTAATATGGGTGCTTGATGGATGACAAGTGCCCTGCTTATATCCGTCTAATTTGGGTGCTTGATGGATGACAAGTGGCTTTTCTAAGGCCCTATGATCTAGGTGCTAGATGGATGACAAGTGGCTTTTCTAAGGCCCTCTGATCTAGGTGCTAGATGGATGACAAGTGGGCTGTCTAGGTTTGTGAGATCTAGGCGTTGATAGATGACAAGTGGGCTGTCTAGGTTTGTGAGATCTAGGCGTTGATAGATGACAAGTGGCTTGTTTAGGGTTATCGGATTTGGGCTCTCTTTGATGACAAGTGGCGTATATCTAATGGCTAATGGCTAAGATCTAGTGCTTAGGGCCTTGCCCAGTGGTACAGATCCAATGGTCGAGACTATTTATAGTCTATGGGTGGGTGGTATGGGACCACCCATGATATTTTAAGAATGGGACCAAATAAATGAATGCTATTTTAACATCCACGAGTTGGAGTGTCAGATAATATATTACTTTGGAGTGAAAATAATATATATTAGTAATGCCTCAAATTCCTATTTCTTTGAGCTCGCTAAACGCGACCCTTCTTTTTTTAGGAGATTGATCTTAGGACCAGGTCGTATACATGATTTATTTGGGGGGTGGAAAACGACCGGCATATTCTCCATCCGCTTGTTGTCCCCTATCCGAAGGTTGGGCGGGAGCTACACGAAATCACCTATATAAATAAAGATAGAATCACGATATCGTAGTCATTTCGACCCGATAAAACAGATCTAGATACAACTATCCCGTTACTCCGATGGAGGGGTCCGCTGTAGTGAGTCTCGGCCTGACGATGGATAGGTAAACGACCATCAGTAACACGCCAAAGAGCGAACCAGCCCCGGAGATCCAATGGCCAAGATCTAGCGGCCAGGGCACCGCCAAGTGGCAGAGACCAGTAGGCGAGATGTCGTGTCCATCTCACTGCCAAGTGCGCAGTATCAAGGGGCCAGAGGACTTGTCCAACTCACTGCCAGGTGGCGCAGTATAAAGGGGCCAGAGGACTTGTCCAACTCACTGCCAGGTGGCGCAGTATAAAGGGGCCAGAGGACTTGTCCAACTCACTGCCAGGTGGCGCAGTATAAAGGGGCCAGAGGACTTGTCCAACTCACTGCCAGGTGGCACAGTATAAATGGGCCGGAGGACCTGTCCAATGCATTGCCAGGTGGCACAGCAACAATGGCCCAGTCTGCACAGGTCAGGTGCCTGCAAGTGGTGCAGATCTGGCTGCGAAGTGGCTCTGATCCAATCGCCCAGATCTGGCTAGCGAGGATCTGCTAGGTGGCACTGATCGAATGGCCCAGTCTGCACAGGTCCGTCGGATATATCCGTTGTTGTGCGACAAGAAGTGGGATCAGGGGCCCGCGGATCTTCGCCTGGTCAATGGAACAAGTGGTCGGCTGCCGGAAAATGCTATTTCCAACCCCATAGCCTCATTAATGCGGGGCTACATGTGCAGGAGATAGCCACCTCGCGTTTAGATAATAAAAAAAAAACGGCGTAGTAACCACCTCGCGTGTTATAAACTCCTATCTCCTGTGCATGTAGCCCCGCATTAATGAGGCTATGGGGTTGGAAATAGGAGTTGCGTCGGCTGCCAACCTCGCGTAAGTAAAGCTTCGCTGTAATATTATTAACCTATTGCTTGTGAAGAACTTCTATGTTAGTCACTTACCGGCGAGAACGTATTTTTGGATAAGTTATCTGATGATAGCTTCTGGGCAGAGGGTAGATAGCGTAGCTACCAAGGACTTATCTCCATATAAGTTATAAGATGATAGCGTATCTTCCAAGAACTTATCTCCATATAAGTTATAAGATGATAGCGTATCTACCAGGAACTTATCTCCATATAAGTCCTCATCATAGAAGTTATCAGATGAGAGCGTATCTACCATAGCTTATCCCATATAAGTTATCATCCTATAAGTTTTCATATGATAGTGTATATACCAATAAGTTATCTGCTTAACTTATCTCCATATAAGTTATTATCATAGAACTTATCAGATGATATCTTATCTACCAATAAGTTATCTGTTGAACCTATCTCCAAATAAGTTATTATCATAGAACTTATCAGATGATATCGTATCTACCAACAAGTTATCTTCTGACAATTATCAGAACATAACTTATCTGAAAATAATGAGTTATCATCTGAAAACTTATTGAATTATATCCGATCAGCTGATAATGTATCGTTATAACTTATTAGCAAATAACTTATCGTCGAATAACTTATCGGCTATTAATTTATCAGCTTATAACATTTGGTAGATAAGTTATAATCTTATAAGTCATCAGCGGATAGCTTACTGTTAGATAATCTATCAGCCAAGGACTTATCATCTGATAACTTCACGGAAGATAATCTATTCGCTGATAACTAAATGGATGATAATTTATCGGTATCCGTTAGATCTGTAAAATCTGAGCCGTCAGATCCAGACAGATATGGGCCGTCGGATCTGGAAGATCTGGGCCGTCAGATCTGACATATCTCAGCCGTCGATTTATTCAAATATGAGCCGTCGGATCTCGCCAATCCGGGCCGTCAGATCTCGCCAGATCTGGGCCGTTGGATCTTGCAATCTGGTCCGTTGGATCTCGCTCAATCTGGGCCGTGGGATCTGGCAGATCTGGGCCGTCGGATCTAGCTCAATCTGGGCCGTCAGATCTCGCTCAATCTAGGCCGTGGGATCTGCGAGATCTGGGCCGTCGGATCTGAAATATCTGAGCCGTTGGATGAAGCGAGATCTGGGCCGTTGGATCTGGCTCAATATGGACCGTTGGATCTGGCTCAATATGGACCGTTGGATCTTTCTCCATCTGGACCGTTGGGTCTGGCTCAATCTGAACCGTTCGATCTTTCTTAATCTGGACCGTTAGATCTGGCAGATCTGGGTCGTAAGATCTAGCCATATCTGGACCGTCGGATTTAAGAAAACATGGACCGTTAGATCTACCGGATCTGGGCCGTCAGATCTAGCTCAATCTGGGCCGTCAGATCTCGCTCAATCTAGGCCGTGGGATCTGCCAGATATGGGCCGTCGGATCTGGAATATCTGAACCGTTGGATCAAGCAAGATCTGGGCCGTTGGATCTGGCTCAATATGGACCGTTAGATCTCGCTCAATATGGACCGTTGGATCAAGCAAGATCTGGGCCGTTGGATCTGGCTCAATCTGAACCGTTCGATCTTTCTTAATCTGGACCGTTAGATCTGGCAGATCTGGGTCGTCAGATCTAGCCATATCTGGACCGTCGGATTTAAGAAAACATGGACCGTTAGATCTACCAGATCTGGGCCGTCAGATCTAGCTCAATCTGGGCCGTCAGATCTCGCTCAATCTAGGCCGTGGGATCTGCCAGATCTGGGCCGTCGGATCTGGAATATTTGAGCCGTTGGATCAAGCAAGATCTGGGCCGTTGGATCTCGCTCAATATGGACCGTTCGATCTTTCTCCATCTGGACCGTTGGATCTGGCTCAATCTGAACCGTTCGATCTTTCTTAATCTGGACCGTTAGATCTGGCAGATCTGGGTCGTCAGATCTAGCCATATCTGGACCGTCGGATTTAAGAAAATATGGACCGTTAGATCTACCAGATCTGGGCCGTCGGATCTGGAATATCTGAGCCGTTGGATCAAGCAAGATCTGGGCCGTTGGATCTGGCTCAATATGGACCGTTGGATCTGGCTCAATATGGACCGTTGGATCTTTCTCAATATGGACCGTTGGATCTGGCTCAATATGGACCGTTCGATCTTTCTTAATTTGGACCGTTAGATCTGGCAGATCTGGGTCGTCAGATCTAGCCATATCTGGACCGTCGGATTTAAGAAAATATGGACCGTTAGATCTGCCAGATCTGGGCCGTCGGATCTGCCTCAATCTGAACGGTTGGATCTGGCTCAATCTTAACCGTTGGATCTCGCTCAACCGTCAGATTTAAGAAAATATGGACCCTTGGATCTTTCAGATCTCGGCCGTCGGAACTCGACAGATCTGTGCCGTCAGATCTCGGCCAATCTAGGCCGTTAGATCTGGAAGATCTGACTCGTTGAATCATGCCAGATCTGGGCCGTCGGATTTTATATTTTCTGGCCGTTGGATCTCGCTCAATCTGAACCGTTGGATCTCGCTCAATCTGGACCCTTAGATCTGGAAGATCTGGGCCGTCAGATCTAGGCAGATCTGGGCCGTCGGATTTAAGGAAATATGGACCGTCGGATCTACCCAGACGTGGACCGTCAGATCTAAGGAAATATGGGCCGTCCGATCTAGGAAGATCTGGACCGTCGGTTCTCGGGCGATCAGAGCCGTCGGATTTCAACAGATCAGAGCCGTCGGATTCAGCAGATCTGGGCCGTGGAATCTCTCCAAATCTTGACCGTCGGCTCTCGCTAAATCTAGACCGTCAGATCTGGTCGAGGCGTATGTAAACCGTGCGACATTGCAGTAGCGTGTGGCGCATCTCAAATCTGTTCCAGCTCGTGAGCGCGCATTTCAGATCGAGTCCGGTGGGTGCTGGTCAGCGCAACCAGATAAGCATGTGATTCATCGCAAATATCAGATGGGGCATAATTTTTTGACTGAGAAACGAATTTATGGGGTACTATGTATCCTGCTCTGAAAAAACCTGAGGGGAGGGAGCGTCTCAACACTTTCCATACCCTCAGCGGGGCAGAACGGACGCCCACGTACAAAAATAGAGGATATTAGTTTTATTGCGCATCTATACAACAATTCAATACCCATTTGCCATTCACACGTGCATTGTTACCACTAAAAGTAAGATTTTATATTAAGATTAATTATATAAATTATATGTTGCTTCAAGCAACCTTTTTCTTTTTATTTTGATTATTTCTTTTTTTATTTTAATATTAAAATTAATTTTGATTAAATAAATAATCATTGTTATTGTTAAAAAAATTGAAATTAAAAATGTTAATAGTGTTATAAATTTTTCAAAATTAAAAGTAAAAATGAATATGTATAAGGTTGAAGGACGGGTTGAGATATCCATGTATCATTAAGTCCGTCATAATTCCTACATATTTTATGATTTGATGAAAAACTTGTTTCTTCAAATATCAATTTTATAAATTTTATTATAGTTATACAAATTATATGTTGTTGTCATTCATCATTAAGTCCGTCATAATTCTACATATTTTATGATTTTATGAAACTTCTTCAAATATCAATTTTATAAATTTTTTATGAAACTTCTTCAAATATCAATTTTATAAATTTTATTATAATTATATATTGTTGTTTCAATATACTTTTTTTTATAAATTTTATTATAATTATATAAATTATAGGTTTGTTTCAATCTTTATTTTATTTTATTTTAATATTAATCTTTAATAAAATAAAGAGTCATTGTTATCTCAATTTTTTAAGATTAAAAATGTTAATATCATTATAAAAATTGTAAAATTAAAAGTGAATATGCATAACGTGCTATAGGAGTTTTTGAGATATTTATTTATTATTAATTGAATTACAATTTGTATTTCTAATAAAATTTTGAAAACAATGCAATAATGATATACAAAGAATATTTTCCAAGGACTATTGGGATTAGCAAGAAACATAGAATTATATATCATGACATTTTAATGGATTATTAGTATGTTTCCATTAGAGGTTTGAAATACCATATTTAAATGAGATCTATAGTACAAAGTGCGTGCTTGAGAGCAATGACTTCAACAATTTGCAGTAGTAATGATTTACTAACTCCTAGTGTTACTCACTCCTAGTGCTTTCTCAAGAATGGATTTCCATCCAAAATGGAAACAAATAGTAATGTTTGTAGTGAGTTGTTTTGAATGTAAGATAACACTCCTAGTGCTTTCTCAAGAATGGATGTCCATCCAAAATGAAAACAAATAGTAATGTTTGTAGTGAGTTGTTCTGAATGTATATATTGTTAGTGTATTTCTCATGTTATTATGTTAAATTAAATTATTTAGACATAATATTTAAATTGTTTAGACATAATATTTAGGGTTTGTAGGTGGAAATGATTTACAAGACAAGAAATCTCCTTGACAAACTACCATTGTTGACACAACCTAGGTGTTTCTCTTACGACACCATAGGGTTTGCAGGTGAAAATGCTAATCCAACACGGGCGAATACATGCAGATGCAGCGAAGAAACATAATAAAAAACTTAGCTTAATATCAAGCTACACAGAAAAGTTATGTAAACTATCAACCCAATCAAATACCTGTATAGTTTAAAGAAATCATGTGACATTGAACTTGGTACGGTTTATAAAAACCAGACACTACAACTGGTGAGAACAATACTGCAATTCAATCAACAAAACCATTTTCCTCTTCATTGTTTCTTACAAACGCAGGCACTCGTCCAAAATTTCCAGGTCTACACAAGAATCCAAGATGTGGTCAATAATGGAAATTTTTTAAAGCAAATAAAAAAATATGACTAAAAATTATTAAGTTAATGGATGGGTAAATATATAAAAGGGTAATATTAATATTTTGTCTCTATTTTGTTTTTTACATTTTTCTTATACATGCAAATTCAACAAGTTAATCATTATTATAAGTAATATTCATTTTATGCTCTTTGTTGTTATTATACAATATGATAGAGTTTAAGGAAACAATATTCATAGTGAAGTTATAAATAACAAGTTAATCATTATTACAAGTAATATTCATTTTATGCTCTTTGTTGTTATTATACAATATGATAGAGTTTAAGGAAACTAGTGAAGTTATAAATAATTATGCAATTGTTTCTTATAGTCAATTATAAAAGTGAAATGAAGTAGAAAAATTAGCTTTTTAAGCTCCTCAAAGTATTATTTCTAATATTTATTTTATGTTCTTTGTTTTTATAATTAAAATTAATATAAAGTTTAGAGAAACAATGAGATTACTCATAAAGAAGTTATAATGTATGGGTTTTAGTTTTCATTTTAAGGGCAACATGTACATATTCACACGCTCATGGATCATATAGATGTTTATCGATTTATCACATCATATGGTCACAACCTTAATGGCGATCTTGCAATAGAGGAAATAAATTGTGTTGTGAATCCACCATCTAACCATATTACAAAATATAGATTATAGGATTGGGATAAGCCAATACTAGGGAGAAATGGTATTCATGCACATGGAACATTTGCAATTCAACAATTCATTGTTTCACTATTTTGATTTATATAAAAAAAATAAAACCATATAATACTCAAAAATCATACTTTTGGTATTCATCTATTCAAAACATCATAATTTGGGTATTATCCATTCAAAACATCATAATTTTGATATTAGTCTATTTGACACAATTATTTTCAGTAATGTCATCATTTGGTTATATCAAACATTTTTCAATTAGGAATAAATTTTAATTTTTCAATTTATGATTAAATTTTGAAATGTGTTGATAACTTGAATATGTTGATTACACAATATTAATATGCATACTTACTATTAAAACATTAACTTAAAGTGGATTAAAGTGGAAGATGTTGTGACGAAGCAATTTTATGCTTATTTGGAAACCACTTCTTTAAAATTCAAAGTTGGGTTGGAAAGAGGATCAACTAACCACATAGCGCTGATTAGGTTGAAAAGACTAGATATTCGGAGACTCTTTGATTGTTATTAAATGGTTTAATGAGATTAACAAATGTCACACTCACAGATTGTTGCCTATTCTTAGGAAATTTTGAGCTTAAATCTTTTGTTGTTGTTGTTCAAATTTCATGTGCTCATATTTACAAGGAAATGAATAGAAGATGTTGTGACGAAGCAATTTTATACTTATTTGAAAACCACTTCTTTAAAATTCAAAGTTGGGTTGGAAGGAGGATCAACTCACCATATAGTTTGATTAGTTTCAAATTGTTATTGTTGTTAGCTATCGAAAGGATGTTAGAAGACTAGATATTTGGAGAATCTTTGATTGTTATTAAATGGTTTAATGAGATTAACAAATGTCACACTCCTAGATTATTGCCTATTCTTGAGGAAATTTTGAGGTTGAAGCTTTTTTTTGGGTTCAAATTTCATGTGCACGCAAATTGCTTATCAAACTCTATAGGAAATTTCGAGGTTAAAGCTTTTTTTTTTTGGTTCAAATTTTATGTGCACACAAATTGCTTATCAAACTCTAGAGGAAATTTTGAGGTTAAAATTTGTTTGTTTGTTTTTTTTTGGGCAAATTTCATGTGCACACAAAGTGCTTATCAAACTTCTTGATATTATTAGCTTTTTGGTTACATTCTCATTTAAATTTTGAAAATTTTGATGTTCCAAATAGATAGAATTTTAATGTTTCGAATAGATAGGCTTTGATGATGTATCATTTGTAAGATGATATGTATTTATTTTGTGGACCTTTTTATATGATGGGACATAATACGAGCTTTACAACCCAATTTGTTTTGTGAATGGGTGACTTTTACACTTATTTAAAATATGAAAAGAGAAATTATACATTTCATAAATATTTATAATATTTAAATTTGGAGGATTAAAAATTAATCTCCCCGACTTATGATTAAAGTTAGATTGTTGATATTAAGCCAACCCACAAATATATCAAAACCATTATAATAATGCTCATCATGTTACTAGTAAATTTGAATTTGAATAGAGAAAATTACAAACCTCAATTAACATATAAAAATGATTAAACTTTAAAATTAGAAATTTCAATTAACCTAATTAAGATATACAAATTATTAAACATTCAAACTTTATTATTGGTGGGAGGTTGTTTAAAATGACTTTTATTATTGATTCATATTTTTAAAGATAATTTTATTATTTAAAAAAAAACTTTATATATTTCATAAATATTTTTTATAAGAAATGTTAAATTAAATCTTGTGGGTTTAAAATGACTTTTATTATCTATTTATAAACTCAAACTTTCAAACTTGTGGGGTTGTTTAAAATGGCTTTTATGGAAATGTTAAATCAAATTTATATAAAAGGAAACATGATACTATTCAGGATCATATAAATTACTTAACATAATACTAGGTAAGAAATGTTAAATTAAATTTATGGATAATTAACATGATACTATTCAGGATCATATAAATCACTTTGAACTTATAAACATATACTATTCAGAATTTTTAAATTTTATAAGAAAAGAGACCTAGATAATTTTTAAATAATTTTAAATAACTTTGTAGGAAAATTTTTAAATAATTATGAACTTTTAAAGTTGGTAAGAAAATAGTTCATAAAAAAAACGTTAAATTAAATTTATATAAAAAGAAATATCATATAAATTTAAACTTTGTAGGAAAAGAGACATGATACATATATTATGTTTATATTTGTATGAAAGAAAACATGATACTATTCTTAAATAACTTGAATTTTTAAATTTTGTAAGAAAAGAGACTTACATATATTATGTTTGTATGAAAGGAAACATGATACTATTCATAAATAACTTGAATTTTTAAACATGATAAATAACTTGAATTTTTAAATTTTGTAAGAAAAGAGACTTACATATATTATGTTTGTATGAAAGGAAACATGATACTATTCATAAATAACTTGAATTTTTAAACATGATAAATAACTTGAATTTTTAAATTTTGTAAGAAAAGAGACTTACATATATTATGTTTGTATGAAAGGAAACATGATACTATTCATAAATAACTTGAATTTTTAAACATGATACATAATATTATGTTTGTATGAAAGGAAACATGATACCATTCATAAGAATTTTTAAATTTTGCAAGAAAAGAGAAGGGACTTGCACAATTTTTAAATAATTTTGAACAACTTTGTAGGAAAATTCTTAAATAACTTTGAACAATTTTGTAGAAAAAGAGACATGATATAATTTTCAAATAACTTTGAAAATTTGAAGTGATTAAAAAAGAAGAAGACATGATATGATTCTTAAATAGTTTAAACCTTTAAACTTGAACAGAGACATATACAATTCAAATAACTTTGAAGTTTATGATGATTTTATAAACTTTTAAATTTTATGACGATTTTATAAATTATGATGATTTTATAAACTTCAGAGAAGTATACCATTCTTAAATAACTTTGAAGTTTATGATGATTTTATAAACTTTTAAATAACTTTGAAGCTTAGGATGATTTTATAAACTTTTAAAGTATACCATTCTTAAATAACTTTGAAGTTTATGATGATTTTATAAACTTTTAAATAACGATTTTATAAATTATGATGATTTTATAAACTTCAGAGAAGTATACCATTCTTAAATAAAAGAGACATATATATTTCAAATAACTTTGAAGTTTATGATGATTTTATATACTTTATTTGAAGTTTATGATGATTTTATAAACTTCAGAGAAGTATACCATTCTTAAATAACTTTGAAGTTTATGATGATTTTATAAACTTTTAAATAACTTTAACTTGAAGTTTATGATGATTTTATAAACTTTTAAATAACTTTAACTTTGAAGTTTATGATGATTTTATAAACTTTTAAATAACTTTAAATAACTTTAACTTTGAAGTTTATGATGATTTTATAAACTTTTAAATAACTTTAAATAACTTTAACTTTGAAGTTTATGATGATTTTATAAACTTTTAAATAACTTTTTGAAGCTTAGGATGATTTTATAAACTTTTAAAGTATGCTTTGAAGTTTATGATGATTTTATAAACTTTTAAATAACTTTGAAGCTTAGGATGATTTTATAGCTTTGAAGCTTAGGATGATTTTATAAACTTTTAAATAACTTTGAAGTTTATGATGATTTTATAAACTTTTAAATAACTTTGAAGTTTATGATGATTTTATAAACTTTTAAATAATTTTGAAGCTTAAGATGATTTGATAAAATTTTAAATTTTATGATAATTTTTTAAATTTTAAGATGGTTTTATGTTGATTTTATAAACTTTTAAATAACTTTTTGAAGCTTAGGATGATTTTAAATAACTTTGAAGTTTATGATGATTTTATAAACTTTTAAATAACTTTGAAGCTTAGGATGATTTTATAGCTTTGAAGCTTAGGATGATTTTATAACTTTGAAGATTAGGATGATTTTATGAACTTTTAAATAACTTTGAAGCTTAGGATGATTTTATAAACTTTTAAATAACTTTGAAGTTTATGATGATTTTATAAACTTTTAAATAACTTTGAAGTTTATGATGATTTTATAAACTTTTAAATAATTTTGAAGCTTAAGATGATTTGATAAAATTTTAAATTTTATGATAATTTTTTAAATTTTAAGATGGTTTTATGTTGATTTTATAAACTTTTAAATAACTTTTTGAAGCTTAGGATGATTTTATAAACTTTTAAAGTATACATTCTTAAATAACTTTGAAGTTTATGATGATTTTATAAACTTTTAAAGTATACATTCTTAAATAACTTTGAAGTTTATGATGATTTTATAAACTTTTAATTAACTTTGAAGCTTAAGATGATTTTATAAACTTTTAAAGTATACCATTCTTAAATAACTTTGAAGTTTATGATGATTTTATAAACTTTTAAATAACTTTGAAGTTTGAAGTTTATGATGGTTTTATAAACTTTTAAATAACTTTGAAGTTTATGATGATTTTATAAACTTTTAAATAACTTTGAAGCTTAAGATGATTTTATAAACTTTTAAAGTATACCATTCTTAAATAACTTTGAAGTTTATGATGATTTTATAAACTTTTAATTAACTTTGAAGCTTAAGATGATTTTATAAACTTTTAAAGTATACCATTCTTAAATAACTTTGAAGTTTATGATGATTTTATAAACTTTTAAATAACTTTGAAGTTTGAAGTTTATGATGGTTTTATAAACTTTTAAATAACTTTGAAGTTTATGATGATTTTATAAACTTTTAAATAACTTTGAAGCTTAAGATGATTTTATAAACTTTTAAAGTATACCATTCTTAAATAACTTAGAACTTTGAAGTTTATGATGATTTTATAAACTTTTAAATAACTTTGAAGTTTGAAGTTTATGATGGTTTTATAAACTTTTAAATAACTTTAAAGCTTAAATAACTTTGAAGTTTATGATGATTTTATAAACTTTTAAATAACTTTGAAGTTTGAAGTTTATGATGGTTTTATAAACTTTTAAATAACTTTAAAGCTTAGGATGATTTTATAAACTTTGAAGTTTATGATGATTTTATAAACTTTTAAATAACTTTGAAGTTTGAAGTTTATGATGGTTTTATAAACTTTTAAATAACTTTGAAGCTTAGGATGATTTTATAAACTTTTAAATTTTATGATAATTTTTTAAATTTTAAAATGGTTTTATGAATTTTTAAACTTGTATACTTTAAATAAAATAAAATTGAAGCTTATGAAGCTTATGATGATTTTATAAACTTTTAAATTTTATGAATTTATTTTATAAACTTTTAAATTTTATGATAATTTTATGAATTTATTTTATAAACTTTTAAATTTTATGATAATTTTATGAATTTATTTTATACTTTTAAATTTTATGATAAATTTTTAAATTTTAAGATGGTTTTATGAATTTTTAAATTTGTATACTTTAAATAAAATTGAAGCTTATGATGATTTTATAAAAACTTTTAAATTTTATGAATTTATAAAATTTTAAATTTTAGGATGGTTTTTTGATTTTATAAAATATAATGATTTTATAACTTTGAAGTTTATGATAATTTTATAAAATATCACGATTTTATAATTTGAAGTTGAATTTTTGGACAAGTGGTAAGAAAAATGATTGAATTGTTTTGGTAGACATAGAAGTTGAATTTTTGGACAAGTGGTAAGAAAAATGATTGAATTGTTTTGGTAGAAATAGGTATTTTATAAGTTGTAAAAGTTATTTCTTAATTAAATTTTATGATAGTTTTATGAATTTTTAAACTAATGATTTTATGAATTTTTAAATTTTATTTTAAATTTTATGAATTTTTAAATTTTATTTTAAATTTTATGAATTTTTAAATTTTAAACTAATGATTTTATGAATTTTTAAATTTTATTTTAAATTTTATGAATTTTTAAATTTTATTTTAAATTTTATGATTTTATAACTTATGAATTTTTAAATTTTATGATTTTATAACTTTGAATTTGAATTTTTGTACAAGTGGTAAGAAAAATGATTGAATTTCCAAAAAATTGGTATTTTATAAGTTGTGAAAGTTATAATAATGTTTTAAATATATTATATATATATATATATATATATATAAAATTGAATTTTTAGACCAGTAGTAAGAAAAATAATTGAATTTGAAAAATGATTGAATTTCCAAAAAATTGGTATTTTATAAGTTGTGAAAGTTATAATAATGTTTTAAATATATTATATATATATATATAATTGAATTTTTAGACAAGTAGTAAGAAAAATAATTGAATTTCCAACCTAAGTTGTGAAAGTATAATAATGTTTTATATATATATATATATAATTAGACAAGTAGTAAGAAAAATAATTGAATTTCCAACCTAAGTTGTGAAAGTTATAATAATGTTTTATATATATATATATATAAAATTGAATTTTTAGACCAGTGGTAAGGAAAATGATTGAATTTGGTAAGGAAAATGATTGAATTTGGTAAGGAAAATGATTGAATTTAAGTGGTAAGGAAAATGATGATTGAATTTGGTAAGGAAAATGATTGAATTTAAGTGGTAAGGAAAATGATTGAATTTAAGTGGTAAGAAAAATGATTGAATTTCCAAACCAATTAAATATATTATATATATATATATATATAATTGAATTTAAGTGGTAAGAAAAATGATTGAATTTCCAAACCAATTAAATATATTATATATATATATATATATATATATAATTGAATTTTTAACAAGTAGTAAGAAAAATAATTAAATTTCCAAGCCAGTTGTGAAAGTTGAAATTATGTTTTATATATATATATATATATATATAAAATTGAATTTTTAGACCAGAGGAAAATGATTGAATTTGGTAAGGAAAATGATTGAATTTAAGTGGTAAGAAAAATGATTAAATTTCCAAACCAATTTTGGTAGACATAGGTATTTTATTTTTATATTCATTACACCATGGAAAAATATACACCATGGAAAAACATTATGTAGAATAAGTTCCAGTTTCTAAAAAAATCTCTCTAAATCTGATTATATAAAGTTTGCAATCCCTCTTTACCACTGAAAAAAAATCTCTCTAAATCTCATTATATAAAGTTTGCAATCCCTCTTTACAGGACACTGGAAAAATCGAAATATTACAGGACACATGGAAAAGATAAAACCTCCAATGGCATTGGCATAAATGAAGCTTCCTATTAAAGCGACATGGAAATCGAAATATTACAGGACACATGGAAAAGATAAAACCTCCAACGGCGGTAGCGTAAATGAAGCTTCCTATTAAAGGGAAATGGAAAAAGACCCAAGGAAAATCTCTCAAATACAAAAATCCATACAATACAAAACACATATACAAAGAGTCCATCATATACAAAACACAAAGGCTACAGCAATGAAAAATATGAGGACACAAATCCATCATATACAAAACACAGGCTACAAAAAATATGAGGACACATACACAAATACAAGAGTCCATCATATACAAAACACAGGCTACAGCAATGAAAAATATGAGGACACAAATACAAGAGTCCATCATATACAAAACACAAAGGTTACAACAAAGAAATATATGAGCATTATCCCATCAACTGAAAGACTTTCCATAGATATGTGGCAATATGATAGTCTTTCATAGATATGTGGCAATATGATTAAACAATAAAGTCATCAAACAAGAGAGTTGGTTGAATCAATTGCAGAAGCAATATGTTTAAACAATAGTCATCGAAGACTTTCGATAGATATGTGTCAATATGATTAAACAATACACAAAGGCTACATACAAAACACAAATACAAGAGTCCATCATATACAAAACACAAAGGCTACAGCAATGAAAAGTATGAGCATTATTCGCATTATCCCATCAACTGAAAGACTTTCCATAGATATGTGGCAATATGATTAAACAATAAAGTCATCAAACAAGAGAGTTGGTTGAGTCAATTGCAGAAGCAATATGTTTAAACAATAGTCATCGAAGACTTTTGATAGATATGTGTCAATATGATTAAACAATACACAAAGGCTACATACAAAACACAGATACAAGAGTCCATCATATACAAAACACAAAGGCTACAGCAATGAAAAGTATGAGCATTATTGAGTCAATTGCAGAAGCAATATGTTTAAACAATAGTCATCGAAGACTTTTGATAGATATGTGTCAATATGATTAAACAATACACAAAGGCTACATACAAAACACAAATACAAGAGTCCATCATATACAAAACACAGGCTACAGCAATGAAAAGTATGAGCATTATTCAATCAACTGAAAGACTTTCCATAGATATGTGCCAATATAATTAAACAAGAGAGTTGGTTGAGTCAATTGCAGAAGCAAATATTGTTTAAACAATAGTCATCAAACAAAACAAAGTTCGCTGAGTCCATTGCAGAAACTCATG
This sequence comes from Pinus tabuliformis, assembly GCA_031772625.1. NCBI lineage: Eukaryota > Viridiplantae > Streptophyta > Pinopsida > Pinales > Pinaceae > Pinus > Pinus tabuliformis. The sequence continues at coordinate 815,886,155 of CM062815.1, read as the reverse complement.
CATAATTAATGTTTCCTCGATTGCATTACTTCAATCTGAGTTCCAATGGCATTCAACCCAAAAATGCTAAAATGCTGATTCAGTTAATAAATAATATAATATTCCCGCAGGCAGCACAACTCCTACAGTTCAAGATCATATGATATCATGAAGACCTATAGCTTCCCGACCTATTGACTTCTTTCGATTGCTGGGCTGATCATATGTCTCCTGTACCTCGTGCTGCTTTTATCGCTAGCGGGTTGGTGGGTTGATGGGAGTGGTTTCTTTTTGCAGATATAGTAGTCTGAAATGAAATAGACCATGACAAAGCTTTCCTCATAAACCAGGTTGGCCCGAATGCACATGAACATATGAAAACAACTCGTGGTTCGAAAAAGGGTTTCAAAAACTGAGAAACGCTCGGAAATATCAGACTTTAAATTTTTACACGACCTAGAAAGGATATACTGACCAGGATTGCACCTAGATATTCATTTAGGTATCATTTACAATTGATTAACATCTACAGTGCTGAACAATATCTGATGAAAATTAGAATCTTGATAGAATGCCTCAACAACTGAACACAAGTTACCACTTATGTTTCCATTGAACTACCTTTGGCTCCGAACCTTTGGTTACTATTTGATCCGACAGTTTTATCTGGGGAAGTCCAACACCCCATTTCCCTTCTTACTCAGAAGGCTCAATAACATGAACTCCTCCATCTCTTATTCTAAGAGAAAATTGATTCGGTTCGGATGGATGTGATGCAATGATGCAACCGACTAGAGGATAGGCATTACCACTGCATAAATAACCAAACAATAAATTAAATCATAATATGCCTTCTCAAAAGGCAAATCTGAAAAATAGATGTATCAACCATGACAGTGAAGGAGCTCATTTACCTGTTCATTCCCGATGGTAATTGAATAATATGCAGAGGGTACAATGCAACAGTGAACCCTCAAGCTTTCTGCAACAAACACTCACTGCACCATCACAAAAGCTCGCATAAACTAAGACGCTGTCACATGAATATATAGCACTTTGAAATAGGGATAATATGCAGAGGGTACAATGCGACAGTGAAGCCTCAAGCTTTCTGCAACAAAGACTCCTCAAGCTTTCTGCAACAAAGACTCCAACTGCACCATCACAGAAGCTCGCATAAACTAAGACGCTGTCACATGAGTATATAGCACTTTGAAATAGGAACAAATAGGGAATCATGAAGAGACCACTGCAATGCAACCATGTAACAAGGTTATCCAATCAGATAAATAAGGTAAGGGACAATATATGACTGTCTATGTTTGAATTCAACATCGCTTACAAGTAATTACATAGCAATTGCTTACAAGTAATTGCATAGCGCAAACGCTCCAACTTGGAAGCATTATATATAGCAAGTTGGCTCTCATGCACAACCAACAAGTGAATTTGATCTTATGAAACTGTACTCTCGTATCCCCGACTGGTACAACTTTTGACTTGCGCTTGTCCCACCATCTATTCCCCAGAGGCATAACTGCCAAAAGATGTTGTGAGTACATGAACATTTCTACTCGGTAAATTTATGCGCACTTTAAAGTGAACATCCTGGAGTCGGACTACAGATAATAATAAGAGAAACCATATACCTGGTCATCAACTCCAAAAGATACCAACACATTCAAAACATGTGAAAAAGCCAGCCCTGTGATTCTCTTTCGGCGGCCTTTGAGCTTTGTTTTTACCTATAAAAATTGAGCATGCCACTTAGGTCATTTTTTATAAAACAGCACAATAAAGAAAAAAGAAAAGAATTTTAAATTCAAAGATATATTCACAGGCAGCACCTCATCAACTCGAACATTGTATATTTGAATTCATGAATCCTCCATACCAATTGGAATGATGTTATTGTGCTGGTGCTGAGGGTGGACAGCCAAAAGTGTGGCTAAGTTGTCATGATCTGCAATGAATCACTAATTAGTATCCCATGAAACCAGTTATTTAGATAAATTGGGAGCCTTTGAGTTCTTAGCCTATAGCGAGGAACATTACACAAGAACCTTGAGTGATCCTGAAGTGAACCCCGTTACCTTCATAATTTGAAAGTTAAAGGCGAGACATTAGATAATAAACCCTAAGCAGACCAAAGTATCAAAACTGAAATTATATATATCATCGGAAACATTGAAGCGAAACTGCTCTTTAGGTAAAAGGCACTCTTACCTTAGATGTCATCATATTGAGTAAGGAGACCTTGCCACAGGAAGTAGACATCACATAAGAATCATTCTCAATAAGCTATACAAGCAGCGGCTTCTTCTGGATTTGTATCACCAATGTCATTATTCATAACAATCCCACTAGCTGGTTGCCTGTGGTGGAATACTCGCTGTAGACGGCGGAACAAAGTACTAACTCTTAGTTAATCGTCAATCATTACTACATAAAATACAACTGCAAATTATATATCCAAAATTATAATAAACAAATAAATAAATAAAACAAGCTAAAATAAAAAGGAAACAAACAACAACTACTAAAGAACCCCACCTTTCCGGATGGATTCCTGTCACTCCGAGCTAAAACAACAACACCAACAACACCGGAATAGGTGTATATCAGTTTTACCACCTGCTTTACTTGTTTGGATCAATATCGACAGAATTTGTAGCACATGAAATTGTATATGGAGAGCATTGGACGTCAGAGCTAAAACAACAACACCGGAATAGGTGTATATCAGTTTTACCACCTGCAAGAAATTATCACATTACTTGTTAGGATCAATATCGACAGAATTTGTAGCACATAAAATTGCAATGTCAGATTTTAATGTTTTTTTTTTATAGTGGAAGGACGATTGCATACCTTGCTCGCATGCATTGTTAGGCAACCTGTGAGACCTACACTGACCCTCAGTGAATTTCCAGTTCTTGCTCTTGTCCGTGACCTCATCTAGAAGCCTTGGTTTAATATCTGGGGTCCGACTACTGTCTATACTACTCTGCACACATGTTGTGTGCAGTGTCAGATAATTGTTAGAATTCATTGATCATATCATCCCATTCCTATTAAAGATATGCCAAAATAATGGCTAATAGAGCATTTGAAAGGGGAAAAGAACAAAATCGTACGCTATATGAAAAGTTGAAAGCAACAATATCCGGACTCTTGGAGTGAAAGTTTAGAAAATGATAAGATATATGTAACCGACTAAACTGAATATGGGTAGACAAATACGCTAGATTCTAAAGAAACAATTCTAGGAGAAAGCTCTTACAAAATAGGTCATTTGACAATGCAGGTGGAAGTCTGTCTTAACGTTCAATAACACTGCTAAGGGAACCAGGAGCAGTGACTGCAGGAGGCATGACATTCACGATTGAAGTTTGCATAGTAAAAATGATCTAGTTAGAGTTTAAATTTGCCAACTTTGCCATTAATTAGTAGTTCGTGTACATAGTAAATGCGCATGGAAGAAGCAATTTACCTTTGTTTCCATTGACTCTGGTGGCACCCTCGTTCCCTCAAGGGATCTACTCTTGAGCATGGGAATTAGCAAAATCCCTCTACGTTGGCTAAGATCTTTATGCCATTGTCATTCGTTGTGACTGCCAACAGGGAACCACCATCTTGACTGAAACGGAGGCGAGGATTAGCTTGGAGCTTTTATTTCCACAGGGAACCACCATCTTGACTGAAACGAAGGCGAGGATTAGCTTGGAGCTTTTATTTCCACAGGGAACCACCATCTTGACTGAAACGAAGGCGAGGATTAGCTTGGAGCTTTTGGGAAATAAAGCAGAGATTTTGCATTGAGATGTGATTAAGAAAACTTAAATAATGTGTTAGATTTTTTTATTTTTTTTTATTAGGAAAATCAATCTCTCCCAAACTCTGAAAATAAAGCATCCTCACCTCATCTTCCAAAATAACTTCTTACCGAACTACCCTCAACATCAAGAGGATATTGGTGTTATCCATGTCCCAAAACTTTATTTGAAATTCAAAATCAAATGCCAAGAATCTATTCTTGGTTGTATCAAATTGCACAACACCTAATGAATGCTTCCTAAAACTAGAATAGGTCCGCCTGATTGTTCCCTCACTTTCGTTCCACTAAACGAGGTATGAATCACCAACTTTACTTGTTCCACAGGGAAAGAGCCTAATAAAAAATACAAATGATTATATACTTCAGATAAAATGCAAATGGTTATATAATCCATAAAGGATAGTCTTGACAGAGCAAATATAGAAAATTGGATAAAGTAAAACTCAGATCCACATGAAGAGACTTTACAAACCAAACACCATTCTAAGTTAACATTTTACCTTGTTCCATGAGCACTATAAGCCATTGTAGTGCACCATGGATCATTATAGTCCACCCTCGATCCCCCAAGATCACACAACCAGGCTTTGATCTTTCCATCAAATATAGAAAATTGGATAAAGTAAAACTCAGATCCACATGAAGAGACTTTACAAACCAAACACCATTCTAAGTTAACATTTTACCTTGTTCCATCAGCACTATAAGCCATTGTAGTGCACCAGAGGCCTGGATCATTATGGTCCACCCTAGATCCCCCAAGATCACACAACCAAGCTTTGATATTTCCATCAATAGCTGTAGAAAATATAAATTGCATACGAAAAAAGAATCATAATTCATCTATCTTTAGTGCAATAAAATATTTGTCATATGCCCAAAAATTAACAGGAAGCCAAACATCAAACAAAAATATAAAAGTAACTTCAAAACAACTAGAATTTAATATTACTCAACTACAATACACATAAATTTTTCAGGTCTCAAGGAACAAAGTACCTGAAAATTTTCTCACCGGTAAGGACAAACAGAACATATAGCTGCTTCATGACCTTCAAATGTGCACTGCTTTCGACCAGTTACTGCATCCCACACATACAGTCACAAACAATTTTTTTTTCTTTCTTTTTTAAATTTTCATATACAAATAAGTGCGACAAATAACAAATATTAGAATGAATCTTGACACATGATAAAGCGTATTACCTTGATGGTCTTATCATCCCCTCATGTAATTATGAAGAGCTGGTAGGGTGTGACAAATATTAGAATGAATCTTGACACATGTAAAGCGTATTACCTTGATGGTCTTATCATCCCCTCATGTAAGAATGAAGAGTTGGTAGGTAGGGTGTGAAAAAGCAATATCCTTCACACCACCAACATGACGCACATGTTTAAATTATATCAATGTTAATAAATATGCTTTCAATACAAACTTAATTTTACAGACCTACAAGAATGTACAGGTTGGCCATGCAAGCAAACCTCTAGCTGTTGTCTCAAATCAAACCTCTAGATGTTGTCTCAAATTGCCACAAAATAAGAATATATATGTGAATTATATGCTTGGAAAATGCAACTCCTATAACACAAATGCAGGCATGTCAGTATCTGAATAGAGGGGGTAGCACACCATTTTATTGGTGTGCAACCAAAAAAAGAGACTAGAGGCATTTGTAGATGGCATTATAACAAATCACTCACATTGTTGTATAAAGAAGGAAATGATATCAAAACATCTTATTAATGAATATAGAGTATAGATTGAGTTACCAAGGACTGGAGGACTGGAGTAGCGCACCATTTTATTGGTGTGCAACCAAAAAAAGAGACTAGAAGCATTTGTAGATGGCATTATAACAAATCACTCACATTGTTGTATAAAGAAGGAAATGATATCAAAACATCTTATTAATGAATATAGAGTTTAGATTAAGTTACCAAGGACCCCGATTTGGGCTAAAATACAACAATTCATTGATACAACTGGATTTTTCAAAAGAGCAGCGTAAGGTCAGTGCTATTGATCAAATATCAAAACATCTTATTAATGAATATAGAGTATAGATTAAGTTACCAAGGACTCCGATTTGGGCTAGCTATTGATCAAATATCAAAACATCTTATTAATGAATATAGAGTATAGATTAAGTTACCAAGGACTCCGATTTGAGCTAAAATACAACAATTCATTGATACAACTGGATTGCTATTGATCAAATATCAAAACATCTTATTAATGAATATAGAGTATAGATTAAGTTACCAAAGACTCCGATTTGGGCTAAAATACAACAATTCATTGATACAACTGGTTTTGTCACAAGAGCAGCTTAAGGCTGGTGCTATTGATCAACTCCAGTAAAGACTCTAAAATCTTTTCATGATCCATTCATACATGTACATTTTTCTAATTTTAATTAGAGAACTAATTTATGAAAAAATCATTTACCTGCATGGGAATCGAACAAGCAAAAATTTCCCAACCTTTAAAGGTCCAAATTTGAAGCACTAGTCAGTGTGAACATATTTATAAAGATAAAAGATACATCTTCCAAATTAACTGAATTTATTTAAATTATTTGAACCACATATTTATAAAGATAAAAGGTACTTCTTCCAAATTAACTTAAGGAATTTATTTAAATAAAGAATTGTATTGAAAGGAATTTGAAATCACCTTAGAATTGTTCGCTGCCAAAGGATGGAAACCCATGCTCATAACATTTGAACCCTGATTGAGAGTTCTTGCCTCGCTCGAAAATGAAGAGGGCAATATGTAACAATGCCAACTAATAACAATGCTATACCTAAAAACATTAAACATTCCCAGCTACTCAAAGATGCAAGGCCTTGTTAATTTTCCTTGATCATATAATATTTACTCAAGTGGCCCAAGGTTATAATGTTGAGGTCAATTAGCAAATTACATTGTATTATCAGGAGATGGAAAGTATCAATTAATTTTCTTTGATCATATAATATTTACTCCAGTGGCCCAAGGTTATAATGTTGAGGTCAATTAGCAAATTACACTAGATGCTCAAACTTAATTGCTTAGGGCATCTGAGCACTCATAACAAGACACAGGAAATAAATTGACTAGTTTGGATGATCATGGCCACCGTGAAGGATTATGGCTTTCATCCAAGATGTTTTCTATGTATCACATAGAACGAAATATCTTCGAGCACCTTTAATTTTGATAAGGGTATTTGTTAATTTTACCATTAGCTCTTTTTTCTTTCTTTTTTATCTTGTTATTCTGTATTAAAAGTTTTTCTTTGAAATATCTTCGAGCACCTTTAACTTTGATAAGGGTATTTGTTAATTTTACCATTAGCTCTTTTTTCTTTCTTTTTTATCTTGTTATTCTGTATTAAAAGTTTTTCTTTGGTTCTACATGAATAAAAGGCCACTTCCCACCAAGATGGACAAAAGGAGGGAGAGGATGCAGCGAAATGTAGATGGACAAAAGGAGGGAAAGGATGAAGCAAAATGTTGAAAGAGAATTGGGATCTTCCCAAGACTGCAATTGCAAGACCAGTACTGGTAATTTGGCAAGTACAAGCCCACCATTGTTTTGAGAAAAACCAACATTCAACATTTAATTTAAACTTGAGAAAGGGAAAAAGCAAATCTGGCTATAAGTTTCCCAGTATTTTGGTTTCATTTTTGAATGAGGCTATAATTGTGAAAGCTTTCAAGGAGGGGTTGCCAAAAAAAAGATCATTTCTGTTTGAAGTCCGTGGCATCAAGTATGCCCAATATGTATGTTAGATTTGATATGTTGTAACAAAAATTGCAAGGGAAAATTTTATTAAAAGATGGAGTATATTTTTGTCATGGTTATGCGTAAAATGAGCCTCTCATAAGTTCTGGTGGACTACTATCCAATTGCAAGTCGGTTGAGAACCAAAGGATACGATAGGCACCATAGAGAGATTCTCACAATCTGAGCCATCTGAAGGAAAGGCCCTAAACATTCACATGCTTTTTTCAAAAAAATCAGGATTGCTAAATTCCAAATCAAGGTTTTGGACGGACTTGGTCTTGATGTTAATTAAACAATCATAAGCTGCTCAATGGATTTGCACTAGATGTATTTTGAGCAGAGCAATCCACAAGGGAAGATGTTACAGCCAAGGAGATCAAAGCATTGCTGCTGCAAACTGCACACAATCAAGATGGATTGTAGTAAATATAACTTACTACACGCCAACAAATGCGCTTTAGTTGTTTCACTGTTTCAGTCACTGTTTAGACCAGAACACATTGAATTCAACAAATGCCTTTAATTATTTCAGTCAGAATTTAGACAATAACACATTAAATTCCCATGGTGGGAGCCCGGGGGAGAGGCCTTTTGAAATAGAAAATCAAGAAATTTTACTCTAAGAACTTGTGACAAGGGTTATCCATTGAATTCCCATGTTGGGAGCCCTCTCACCCAGAGAGGGGCCTTTTGAAATAGAAAATCAAGCAGTTTTACTCTAAGAACTTGTGACAAGGGTTAGCTAAGATAGTCTTGAAGCTATCCACATATCAAATTGTTTAGAGTAATTCAATATAGTCATGTCATAGTAATTTGAATGAATAATCTTCTGTGTACTCGTGTGAAGGCCCACATTTTTGGTTGTTTGTTTTAGAGATTCATAATGAGAAGACGTTTTTTTGGTTGTTTGTTTTAGAGATTCATAGTGAGAAGACGTTTTGTTATTGCAGTGCCTGCCAAACCCAACTTTATGACTATCACTAATGCTTATGGTTTGCGGATGGTTCTTGATACCTTCTAGGTGATCTCAAGGCTTCTTCAATTGCTCAATACTTCTAGGTGATCTTAGGGATTTTTCAATTGCCTGTCATATGTCAAGGGGAAAGGGTTACTAGTTTCAAGCTAGAACGCTTCAACAACTTCTTATTTAGATAGCGGATTTATGTACATAACGTCGAGCTATGGAGATTTATAACTTGTTAAATTGCATCTGTAGCTAGTTGTTTCAAGCTCACATGTAGATGTTTTGGAAAGACATGTAAATATCAATCATATAACAAACTACTGTATTTTAGATATGTAAATATAAAGCTTCAACAACTTCTTATTTAGATGGCGGATATATATACATAAGGCCGAACTAAGGAGATTTATAACTTGTTAAATTGCATCAATAGCTAGTCGTTTCAAGCTCACATTAGAAGTTTTGGAAATGTATGTAAATATCAATCTTATAACGAACTTCTGTATTTTAGATGAAAGTCAAGCATAAGGTCAAGTTGTTCCTTGTTTAGGAGCATTTAAAGAGGGTTTTCTCTTAAAGTCTACCATTATGAGCACGCATCAACAAAGCTACTGGGCAAAAAGGAGATTTGGTCATATTTGATAAGTACCCACTAGATTTTTTATAATTGTAGTCACAATGTTCTTCAAGTTCTTTTGGCCACTGAAGGGGTAATATTGTCTAATATTGTCTATCTGGGAATTGGAGAAACATTTGGTCATTAAGATTGATATAAATCCCATTGGTGATGATCCTTTGTGGATTGGATGGGCATATGTTTAACTTTATATTTAATATGAGCAGAGGGAAATTATCTCTTACGAAAGAAATTCCATTGGGTATGAAAGCTATTAGTCTTCGCACTTTTTGGTCTAGGAATTCAATGCATATTTTTGCAATGTCACCTAGGAGTGATAGGCTGACAACTCTATACAATAGCTTTGCCAATCATGGTAGCTTACAATTTGTTGTGTCTGATGAAAACAAAAGGTCCATGGAGCAATGTGCAGGTTGGGTGGTGATTTCAACGATATTTGGAGCCTACAACAAGATTATGCCACCTATGCATGTGAGGAGAATCACTGCTTTCCTTATGTTTGTGGGCAATATAGCTCTCGTACACCTTGCTAACCTTGCTAGTTACCAAATCAGCCAAAATGAATCTAATAAAATAGGACTTTGGCGCATAGTTTTGGCTAATGAGTTGCACCTTGCTAACTTTGTGTTGTAGTGGCTACAACCACCCTCCAAAATTTTGCCTTAGCTTTGTTTTGGAGCCTCCCTACCAACCATCCTTAGCAACATGTCTTGCACTGTCAAGTACATAGGCTTTAGCAGAGTTTCATTGGCTTGCTAGCCTGTGCATGTCAACTTGTGTGTCTCCCATCACAGGCTGCCATTCCGGACTTAAGTAATTTTCTGGCTGAGATGTTCACTCAGAAAATTGTGCAATTCTGGAGGGGGGACCAGCCTTCCCTCCAAAAATTGCGCAGTCCTTGCTGGGCTGCCTGCTGAGCTCTAGAATTGCACAATCCACCCAGGCAGCCCTCCCTTAGAAAATTGCCCAATCCAGCCCGACATAGGGCTTCAACCCAGAAATTGCGCAATGCCTCAGGGACAGCCAGCCCTGCTCAGCCCAGAAACTGCACAAATCCCTTTCCCAGGCTTGCAGATTGATGCATGTGCCTTCAGGTGGACCGGTTCCCTCCGGGACTGTGCAATCATGATTTGCATGAATGGGTTGCTTTTTCCCGAAATAGTAAAAAGCAAAATGCAAAGTGCAAAAGGAATCCCTAAATTTTAGGGATCTATTTTTAGCAGCTAGAGGTTACATGCAAAGATCGTTTTAGAAGCTTCCCTCCAAGTGTCATTTTTTCCTAAATTTGTGGCATGCGCATCATAACCTCGATCTTATCAAAACTCATTTTCCGGACGCTACAGAGCTCATTCCTCACATCAATCTTGCAACTCTGACATCCCACATCGCATCTAGGAGTCTTCGGCACATTCAACTCAACTTTTTCAAGGTAAGTCTACTTTTCATGTCTTGTGTTGCGTTTCTGTCACTTTTTGTATTTCGCTTTGTGTAAGTGTTGTCTGCTTGATTTCAATGAACGCTTGCTGTCGTTTTAATGTATATTAGCTTGTAGAAGCACCGTTTCAGTTTTTGTTTGCATCTCATTTTTTGCATGACACTATTTTGCACGGATGGTCGCCGTTGCGGCGACTTGTTTCACACACATGCATGCACTCTTGTTTTCTGAATCCTGCATTCATTGTTTGCATGCATGATCATTCACTCTTGCTTACACTCAGTCTCGCCATGCATCCAAACCTTTTCATGTTTTCAGTCAGTCGTCGGCAAATCTGGGTTGCCTTGGCCTGGACCTTGCCTTGCCCAGCAACAATGCACATTTATGAGAATGAAGGATTTGTGTTCCTCCCAGAAAATGCGCAAATCTGACCAACACTGGCCTCTAGGCTTGCATTGCGCAATTTTGGGAGGCAATGCCTTGTTGGCCCCAGAAATTGCGCAATGCAGTTCGCTGGTTTGCATGTCACTGCTGACTGAAATTGCGCATTGCGCAATTTCAGTCCTCAGTAGGCCAGGCTGGACTGTGCATTGTGCAGTTCTAGCAGTCAGTCAACCTCTTAACAGCCCGGACTATGCCTTGCGCAGTTTTGGCAGACAATCTCCAAGCTTCTCGGTGGAAATTGCACAATCTCCACAATCAGTCATATAGGTATGTTGCAAGTCAGTGCTCAAGTTTGTTTTGGTTCTCAACTGATGGATTGCTTGCCATGAGTGTTGCTATGTCTCCAGGTATCACAGGTGTTCGTCTGTCTCCAGTAGTACAAGCACAATGGCCTCTTAGAGAGCAGGGTCAAAGGACACCATTGAGAGCGCAACCGGAGATGCAGTTGAGAACATAGCAACATCGCAGAGAGAAGTACCATCAGCAGCAGCAGAGAGTAGCAGACTTGCGCGCGACAAAGGCAAGAAGAAGGTTGTTGACAACACAGTGGTGGGGCAAAGCTACAAGTTCAAAGCAGATCCAATTGTGATGAAAGCAGCTTTGGATATTGAAGCTAAGAGGTGACAGCGTGACAAGAGGATCGCGCAAAGGCAAAGAGACAAACAAAGGATGGAGGAAAAAAAGGAGGAGTTGCAGGAGTTGAAGCGACAACTCAGGGAAGAACAGGAGTTGTGCAGAGCAGAGAAGGAAGCACAGCAGGAACAGATCCAGCAGGAGGCGCAACCCGCATAGACTGATGAAACTGCGTGCCCATACAAGATATAGACCCATCCCAGCAGCTGGCACAAAGCAGACAGGGTGAGCAGTGTTGTTGATTGCATGCACGGGTGTTCAGGAGCATGGATGTCATTGTGCGCACGCATGCGATCCCATCCGTTGGCACACTCACCGAGGCGAAGACAAAGAACCAAGTCTAACTGGAGCTCGACATGTACTTCAACGAGTTGATGCGCATAGCCACCAACACACACTTGGAGATCAGCGCAAATAATATGCATCGGTGTGTTGCTGGCCCGACCACACTCAAGACTATGATGTGCATGTTATCAAACGAGTTGGACAGAGGAGCCAAATCAGTGTACCCGAATGCAATGGAGGCAAGAGTTCATTTTCAGTAAGATGTCACCATTGAGCATGTGGACACCATCACGGACTACCAAGCTTGGCATTAGTTCGCCACCGTTGATCATCATGAGGATGTCGAAGAGTTTTCAGTGTACCCGGATGCAATGGAGGCAAGAGTTCATTTTCAGTAAGATGTCACCATTGAGCATGTGGACACCATCACGGACTACCAAGCTTGGCATTAGTTCGCCACCGTTGATCATCACGAGGATGTCGAAGAGTTGGTCTTCCCACAGTTGTTTGAGTCTTAGTGATAGCTTGCATGGCTTTCTCAAGCCTATTTTGTCTCACATGGGTACATGTGCAGATTGTAATGTAACATCTTGTAAAAGTGAAAGACCAAGTGTCGATGGTCGAATGTAACAATCATGTAGTAGTTGAAGAGTCATGAGGGTAGGTGAAGAGTCACAAAGGGGAATGTCAAGGGTCACCTCGTCGTTTGCTATTTATAAAACCTCATAATGGTACAAGCTTTTGGGAGCCAAGCTTCCAATAGGTGTATCTTAGAGAAAGCTTGGAGTGTATTGTAACGAGCCTTGGCTTCTCCACAGTGCAGAGCTAGTATATCTCTTTGGAGGAGCAGGCAGTAGTGACTGTAACGTTCTGTTGTCGAGACTAGTAGTTGGACACGGTTGTGTGTATGATTGGAACTTTCACTTTCTTAATATAAGAGAGCCAACACGTTTCATGCATATTTTTTTATTGTATTTCAGCTATCTTGGTTACTCTAATGATATATGTAGTTGTTTGCTTACGCATATATGTATGGACTCTTTCTATATATGTATGTATGAATCTTATTGAGATGTGTTGTTGGTTTAACCATCACTTTGGATCGTTGGCTAACCTACTTTCCAACTTGTGATGTATCTTTGCTCGTGTGTTCCCTTTCAAGCTACGTGTTTCCACAAATTTCTAAGGGGCGCACTCATTCCCCATTTTGTGCCTGTGTGTTAGAACCCTTCATACACCTTCCTTGGCTTGCTGCGCTGGTCATACCCTTGTTACCAACAAAGACATCCTGCTTGCCTCTGCGTGCAACTGCGGTCAAGGCAATATCGTACGACTCACTGCTAGGACTCCTACACCAAACGGTCTGAGGTCTAGTTGGGACTTCTTACCAGGGAGATCCCCTGACATGTTGGCGAGTCCAACACCATCAACACTTTGCTAGTTACCAAATCAAACAAAATGAATCTCATAAAATAGGACTTTGGCGCATAGTTTTGGTCAATGAGTTGCCATACAAGAAAACTGTTATCTTCTAAACAAGTTTTTCCCGGCGCTAATGTCGCTTATACAAACTCTAGGTTGGTGATTATTTTTTGTTGGATATTGTTTTTAGCTTAAAGAACTCCAATACAAAGGTGGTCTTCTCATACCTATTGTAACTTCTTTCTCTGTTCGTTCCACGACTATAAAAATCATTCTGTTTTTGGTTGCAACATCATGTTTACGTCTACACAACATACAATTAAAGGGGTTGTAGTGATATAGAAAAATGTTTTGGATTTAAATGATTTAGACATAAGAAATGATCTCAAAGAGTTCTTTGGGAGAAAAGTATCATTGAAGCTACTCTTTGGGAGAAAAGTATCATTGAAGCTTCCCATCATATATTAGATCGATTCCAACAATGGAAGTGCAAAGTTAAGTGAAATGTGCTTCAACATCATCTTTACGTCTACATAACACAAAATTAAAGGGGTTATAGTGATATAGAAAAATGTTTTGGATTTAAATGATTTCATTGCAGACATCAGAAACGATCTCAAAGAGTTCTTAGGGAGTAAAGTATCATTGAAGCTTCTCATCATATCTTAGATCGATTCTAGCGATGGAAGTGCAAAGTTAAATGAAATATGCTTCTACGGGACTTAATATCTACTGATGAAGGAGTCATCACTGTCAGACCACTTATGCTTGGGTTTGTGTGAGTTTGCACCACAAAAGGGTTTGCCCTTTTGTGGACAAAGAACCCAAGCATTAGGATTTTGTACCCAAGGTGTGGGTGTGAAATCAAGAAAAGGAATTAAGGAATTATTATTTATTCATTGTTGCAAGTGGGGAACCCTTAGAGGAGGAAGGGTGATCTAAGGCTATGATGAAGGGTCTTAATCAAATGAAGAAATTAATTTTCCTTATGTTAGTTAGGGTTTGTCTAGAAACTTCAAGTCAGCCCAGGCTTGGAAAGACACCATCATTTGAGGGAAAATTCTACCCTAGTGAGAAAACTATGAGAAGGGAAGTTGTGAAACTCATTTGATTATCCAATGAGTGCAATTCTTCTCAAGTGAGAACTGATCCAAAGAAGCCGCATACCTCAGGAAGCCAATCTAGATAAAGAGCAAGAAGAAGGGTTTCGTGTTTGTCTTTTGTGTCATGCTCTTGTTCAGGTTCAAGGAGGACGTTGGTTGAGTTTGGCAAGGGTTTCAATGGGCAAGTCTGTGCATCCAAGTAGTGGAAGAGACTTGTGGAAAAGGGCTGAAAGTTCTGGGCTAACAACATTGGTACTTTTGTGATCTAGCCACAGAGTCTTGTACCTTATTAAAGGGCCAAAACACCTAGAATAAGGTTGTTTTGGTATGCCGTGAGGATTGGAGGAAAGTTGGAGTAACGCCGCTTGCCATAGAGAACGAATGCCACAAGTACAAGGTTGGAAGAAGGGTATCGCAGGTCTGAGATAACCCCAGATTTGAGGCCACAAAGATCTGTAGCAAGCCCTAGGATATCAGTCAAGAAAATGACCAGAACCATGGTTGCTTGGAGGCTAAGTGGTAGCGTCCTCAAGGAGATAGATTGCTAAGGTTGGGGGGTTGTCCCCCCAGATTTGAGGCCACAAAGATCTGTAGCAAGCCCTAGGATATCAGTCAAGAAAATGACCAGAACCATGGTTGCTTGGAGGCTAAGTGGTAGCGTCCTCAAGGAGATAGATTGCTAAGGTTGGGGGGTTGTCCATGAGGTTTTGGACAACAAATTTGATATGTTGTAATTAGGGCTTCTTCTTGTGCAGAGAGTCATCCTATGGTCTGCCCAAATCTTAGTGAAAGAATAGCCCAAATCTGTGATGAAAGGAGAGGGTTGAGACCCTAGAAAGGGAGGCAGATGCCTCTTTGTTGTGGGTAGAAGTTTGAGATGGAAGGAGAATGACAAGGGTGATGTAGAAAAGGAAGAGAAGAGGTATGTTCAAAGGTTTGTACAACAGTTGTAATTAGCCCTAAGAACAGGGGTATAGAACGCATCTTATCACTATCGGTGGGTTGTTTGGAATAGCCCTAGATCTGGACAATTTAAGGAGACAAATTGGAAGCCCTAGATTAGTCATGGTGTTGACTGTGTATGGGTAATTTTAGAATCCCTTTAGAATGCATCTTTTCAATGTTGGTGGGTTGTTTGGAAAAGCCCTAGATCTGGACCATTTAAGGAGACAAATTGTAAAATAAAGGGTAGCCTTGGAAGTCCTAGATTAGTCATAGTCATGGCGTTAACTGTGTATGGGTAATTTTGGAAGCGCTAAGGGTTGAATGTTGAAGGATGAAAGGGCATCCAATAGGACTAGATTTGGTGTGACCTAGCAGTAACATTTTAAGGCATCCATGACGTTGACAAGTGGGTAGCTTAGACGACCTCACATACATTATTCATGAGAGGAACCAATGGGCTATTAGGAGGCAGAGTGATGGAGCCCTAGTTCAGCTTATGAAAGGAGCCATATGGTTGACAAGAGGTCATATCCAGAAGACCCAAGGAGCAAACTTCTTAATGGAGCTAGAAGGTTGTTAGTGGGCATATCCGTGAGCCAAAGTTCAATAACACAAAAGGAGTTGTGATCATTGATAGTGGAAGCTGAAGATGCAAGTGCAGTGATCAACAGATTGGGAGGCAAGAGGACCTGCGAGATGTGTTCAAGGTATGTGGACTGAAAGGGCTATAGTGTGTGTTGTCAACAAGTAGGTCAAGTGTACTTTGTTTAGGGTAGAATGGTCGTGATAGCAAATGACACCAAGCCCTAGTTGTGTCCTTATATCAAGGTTGTATGTAAGGGCCATGATCCCTAGTACGGGAGCCTTAACATTGTTGTATTATAGTTTGTAATATAACAAGTAGAGGGTTTAAAAAGTTAAAAATTGTCATGTGCACTAGTTGATTCACTTATGTACGTTAATTCGTTGTGAAAAGTAGAAGTGTTGTCACATTTGAGTGTCTTTGTGTTCGTGATTTTAGACTCGAACAAAAGCCTTAAGTGTCGTGGAAAAATCAACAAGCTTACGCTTGAATTAACCATACACATATCCTGCCCTAACTTTGCTAATATTATAGTAGCAACAATCATGAAAAATAAGCACTAAAGATGTGAACCTAAGTATAACTTTTCTATTTCTTTCATATCAAAGTTTTAGGAAAAATTCTTGAATCTCACACACATGAACAAGATCATACTACCTTGAAACCATTACAAAAGGATAAATCGTTGTACAAAAAAAATATTTTAGCTTATTAAAGGACAATAGTATTTTGTAGGAGAAAAATATGGTTCACCCATCCTCTGTGCCAAGCTTCTAGAATTTCTAGTGTATCTTAACCACTTGATCTTTGTAGATTATACAATTGTAGTCGTTCACTACATAAAGAAGATCACTACATAAAGAAGATCATTATAGTTGATTATGAGAGCATAGATAACACATAATAAATTGAATAACAAACAAATGGACCCAGCAATTAACAAAACATACCTTTAAGTGAAATGCATTGCATATACGTATGTTAACTCACCTTCAATTATGAAGAATAACCTCCATTTTCTTTGGCTGCTTCCTTTATTTCTTTCTTTGTCTTCTTCCTTCATTTCATTTTCCACACCCAACAAATGTAACCAAGACCAAACTACAAAAAACGTGAAAAAAGGAAAACGAGTACAACACACCCAACAATTGAAACCAAAAAAAAAAAACGAAGGAAAATAAGTACAAATCAAAGCATGGCCATGCTCAAACTCAGAAAACAAAACATGCAAACAAGAAAAAAAGAAAAATTGCAAATATCCCCTTTGCACATCATCTCTCCTACAATGTGCTCTCCTCTGCTGAAAGGGAAAAAATTGGGTTGAATAAGGTTAAAATATACACACAATTAGTAATGGAAACATATTTCAAAACCAATAATTATTCATAATAGAAAACACACCTCCCCTAGAGTTTGTTTTATAACTATGGACACTCTCTTTTGTATTCCACTTGTTCGAGCTTATCAAAACAAGCCATCTACAACAGATACAAAACAAGATATTAGAATCGTTATATAAGTTATACTAAAGAGTCGAATGCAATAATTAATCGTAATAAGACATATTTCAAAACGAAAAATTATTCATAATAGAAAACACATCTCCCTAGAGTTTGTTTGATAAAGATGGACACTTTCTTTTGTATTCCACTTGTTCGTGCTCATCAAAATAAGCCATCGACAACAGATACAAAATAAGATATTAGAATCGATATATAAGTTAAACTAAAGACTCGAACGCAATAATTAATCGTAATAAGAAACACATTTTTGTGCTATATCTCAAAAAAAATAAAATTATAAACTAGATGTACTTCTACTACGAGTAATACAAACAATGTTTTCTTAAGATGGAATTTTTTGGGAAAAGGAATTCAAGTATATCTAAACATATTGAACATCCAAAATCCCAGGGTCCACAAGGCAGTAGTGTTGTACGTTAGCACGATGGTTGATTGGTTGAAGGGTCAATATGCTTGTCTGCTAGACCTAGACACTGCAACTACAGTCACTCACTGCACAAAGTAATATTATATATGAGATCACAAATAAACCACGAGAGAAAATGAATAACAAATATACAAAGCGACAAATTAATCACACGTACCTGGCCCTTGGCTAATGTTATAGCAGCCTCAACCATGAACAATAAGCCCTGAAATTGTGAACCTCAATATAATATTTCCCTTTATTATGTATCAAAGTTCTTGGAAAATCTCAAAGCTCACACCCATTAAAAAGATCATACTACCCTGAAGCCATGACAAAAGGATAAATCGATTCACAAAAAAAAAAAAAAAATAAAATCAAATCAAATCAAATCGACTAAAGTACAATATTCTTATGTAGGAAAAAAATATGGCTGACCAATCTTCTGAGCTGCATTGGTACAATGTCCAGGGTATCTTCACATTGACCTTCATAGACTATACAATTGTGGTCGCTCACTACACAAAATAGATCAATATAATTGAGTGTGAGACCACATATAAAACATATAATAAATTAAAAAGCAAGCAAATGGATTCACAAATGAGCAAAACATAATTGTGAAAGAATTGCATTGCATATAGTTAAGGTGATTCACCTTCATTTGTGAATGATAACCTCCATTTTATCTCTTTAAGTTTCTCTCCTCGTTGCGTTCCTTTCCTATTACACATCCAATAAACAAAACAAGACCAAACTAAAAGAAATGAGAAAAAAATGTAAAGCAAAGCTAAACGTGTACAACAAAAAGTATGACTATGCTCAAACTCAACAAAAACAAAACTTGTAGACAATAACAAACAAAAAATTGCAAACTTCCCCTTTGCAGATTATCTCTACTACAATGTCATCTCCTCGGCTAAAAGGAAAAAAAGTGGGGTGAATAACATTAAAATCCAAACATAGATAGTAATGGTAAGCATATTTCAAAACTAATAAGTATTCATAATAGCAAACACACCTCCTCTAGAGTTTCTTATATAATGATAAACACTCCATTTTGTATTCCACTTACTCGTGCTCACGAGAACAATACATCTACAACAAATACATAATAAGATATTAAAATCAATATACAATTTAAATTGGAGAATTGAATGCAATAATTAATGATAATATGAAACATGTCTTTGAGTTTTGTTATATAAAGGGGGATAATAATCCATTTTGTATTTCATGTATCCATAATTTTGATGGATTGTAGTAAACATAAGCTACACACCAACAAATGAACTTTAATTGTTTTAGTTAGACTAGAACACATTGAATTCAACAAATGCCTTTAATTATTTAGTCAGAATTTAGGCCACAACACATTGAATTCCCATGGTGAGAGCCCTCTCTCCATTGAATTCCCATGGTGGGAGCCCTCTCTCCAGAGAGAGGGCTTTTGAAATAGAAAATCAACCAAACTTACTCTACGAACTTGTGAAAAGGGTTAGCTAAGACAACCTTGAAGCTATCCACATATCAAATTGTTTAGAGTAATTCAATATAGTCATGTCATAGTAATTTGAATGAATAATCTTCTGTGTACTCGTGTGAAGGCCAACATTTTGGTTGTTTGTTTTAGAGATTCATAGCGAGGACACGATTTGTTATTGCAGTGCCTGCCAAACCCAATTTTATGACTATCACTAATGCTTATGGTTTGCGGCTGGTTCTTGATACCTTTTGGTTGATCTCAGGGCTTCTTTAATTGTTCGTTAATTCTAGGAGATCTCAGGGATTTTTCAATTACCTGTCATATGTCGAGGGGAAAGGGTTACTAGTTTCAAGCTAGAACTTCTAGGAAAAACATATGTTGCTTCAACAAATTCTTATTTAGATAGCGGATTTGTGTACATAAGGTCGAGCTATGGAGATTTATAACTTATTAAATTGCATCAGTAGCTATTCATTGCAGACTCACATGTAGAAGTTTTAGAAAGACATGTA
This sequence comes from Pinus tabuliformis, assembly GCA_031772625.1. Taxonomy (NCBI): domain Eukaryota; kingdom Viridiplantae; phylum Streptophyta; class Pinopsida; order Pinales; family Pinaceae; genus Pinus; species Pinus tabuliformis. The sequence goes on along the minus strand of CM062815.1, from coordinate 815,866,182 downwards.
AATATCGATCTTATAACGAACTTCTGTGTTTTAGATGAAAGTCAAGCATAAGGTCAAGTTGATCCTTGTTTTGGAGCATTTAAAGAGGGTTTTCTTACAGTCTGCAGTCATGAGCATGCATCAACAAAGCTATTGCATAAAAAGGAGATTTGGTCATATTTGATAGTACCACCTGGATTTTCTATACTTGTAGTCACAAAGTTCTTCAAGTTCTTTTGGCCATTGAAGGGGTAATATTGTCTATCTACAAATTGGAGAAACATTTGGTCATTGAGTTTGATATAAATCCCATTGTTGATGATCCTAGGTGGATTGGATGGGCATATATTTAAATTAAAATTTAATATGAGTAGAGGGAAATAATCTGATAAGAAAGAAATTCCGTTCGGTATGAAAGAAATTACTTTTTGCACTTTTCGGCAATGAATTCAACACATATTTTTGCAATGTCACATAGGAGTGACAGGCTAACAACTATATACAATAGCTTTGCCAATCATGGTAGCTTACGGTTTGTTGTGTCTGATGAAAACAAAAGGGCCATGGAGCAGCGCGCAGGCTGGGTGGTGATTTCAACGATATTTGGAGGCTACGACAAGATTAGGCCACCCATAAGTGTGAGGAGAATCACTATAGAATTCATTGGTTTCCTTATGTCTGTGGGCAATATAGCTCTCGTACACCTTGCTAACCTTGCTAGTTACCAAATCAGACAAAATGAATCTCATAAAATAGGACTTTGGCGCATAGTTTTGGGTGATGAGTTGCCATACAAGAAAATTGTTATCTTCTTCACAAGTTTTTCCTGACACTAATGTCGCTTATACAAACTCTGGGTTGGTGATTATTTTTTTGTAGGAGATTGTTCTTAGCTTAAAGAACTCCAATACAAAGGTGGTCTTCTCAAACCTATCGTGACTTCTTTCTATGTTTGTTACACGACTAGAAAAATCGTTTTGTTTTATATTTGTATGCAGACATTGAGCTCCAATCTCGTCCATTCTGCTAGCAAGCATAAGCGATTGAACCACCCAACATTGTATAAAGCCGCACAGTTGTTTGGCTACAACATCGTGTTTATGTCTACACAACAAAAAATTAAAGGGGTTTCGGTGATATAGAAAAATGTTTTGGATTTAAATGATTTCAATGCAAGGATCGGAAAAAATCTCAAAGAGTTCTTTGGGAGAAAAGTATCATTGGAGCTTCTCAGCATATCTCAAATTGATTCCAATAATGAAAGTGCAATGTTCTTCTACAAGTCTGGATCTCTACTGATGAAGGAGTCATCACTGTCAGACCACCTATGCTTGGGTTTGTGTGAGTTTTCACCACAAAAGGGTTTGCCCTTTTTTGGGCAAAGAACCCACGCATTGGGATTTTGTACCAAAGGTGTGGGTGTGAAATTAAGAAAAGGAATTATTATTTATTCATTGTTGAAGTGGAGAACCCTTAGAGGAGCAAGGGTGACCTAAGGCTAGATAAAGAGCAAGAAGGAGGGTTTTGTGTTTGTCTTTTTGTCTCATGCTCTGGTTAATGTTCAAGGAGGATGCTGGATGAGTTTTGTGAGGGTTTCAGTGGGCATGTCTGTGCATCAAAGTACTAGAAGAGACTTCTGGAAAAGGGCCAAAAGTTCTGGGCTAATAGAAGTGGTACTTTTGTGATCTAGCCGCAGAGTCATGTACCTTATTACATGGCCAAAACACCTAGAGTAAGGTTGGTATGTCGTGAGAATTAGAGGAAAGCTGGAGTAACGCCGCATGCCTTGGAGGACCAATGCAACAAGTAGAGGGCCGGAAGAAGGGTATCACAGGTCTGAGGTAACCCTAGATTTGGGGCCGCAGAGATTTGTCGCAAGGCACAGGATATCAGTTAAGAAAATGACTAGAACCATGGTTACTTGGAGGCTAAGTGGTAGCGTCCTCAAGGAGATAGATTGCTAAGGTTGGAGGGTTGTCCATGAGGTTTTGGACAATAAATTTGATATGTCGTAGTTAGGGATTCTTCTTATGCACAGAGCCATCCTATGGTCTGACCAAATCTCAATTAAAGAATAGCCCAAATTTGTGATGAATGAAGAGGGTCAAGACCCTAGAAAGGGAGGCAAATGACTCTTTGTTGTGGATAGAAGTTTGAGATGGAAGGACAACGACAAGGGTGATGTAGAAAAGGAAAAGAGAAGGTTTGAACAACAGTTGTAATTAGCCCTAAGAACAGGGATATAGAATGCATCTTATCACCATTAGTGGGTTGTTTGGAATAGCCCTAGATTTGGACAATTTAAAGAGATAAATTGCAGAAGAAAGGGCAGTCTTGGAAGCCCTAGATTAGTCATGGTGTTGACCGTGTATGGGTAATTTTCAAATCCCTTTAGAATACATCTTATCAATGTTGGTGGGTTATTTGGAATAACCCTAGATTTGGACAACTTAAGGACACAAATTGCAGAATAAAGGGCAGTCTTGGAAGTCCTAGATTAGTCACGGTGTTAACTGTATGTGGGTAATTTTGGAAGCCCTAAGAGTTGAGCTTTGAAGGATGAAAGGGAAGCCGAGGGGGCTAGATCTGGTGTGACCTAGGAGTAAAATTCTGGAGCATCCAGGACGATGACAAGTGGGTAGTCTAGAAGGCCTCTAGTACAGTGCTCATGAAAGGAATCAATGGGCTGTTAGGAGGCAAAGTGATGGAGCCCTAGTTCAGCTTATGAAAGGAGCCATATGGTTGACAAGAGGGCATATCCAGAAGACCCAAGGAGCAAACTTCTTAATGGAGCTAGAAGGTTGCTAGTGGGCATATCTGTGAGCCCGATTTCAGTGACACAAAAGGAGTTGTGTTCATTGATAATGGCAGTTGAATATACAAGTGCAGTGATCAATAGATTGGGAGGGAAGAGACCCGTAAGATGTGTTCAAGGTACGTAGACTGAAAGGGATATAGTGCATGTTGTCAACAGGTAGGTCAAGTGTACTTTGATTAGGGTAGATTGGTGGTCATAGTAGTTGACACAAAGCCTTAGCTGTGCCATTATATCAGGTTTGTATGTAAGGGCCATGATCCCTACTACAGGAGCCCTAAGACTGTTGTATTATAGTTTGTAATATAACAAGTATAGGGTTTAAAAGGTTAAAATTGTCATGTGCACTAGTTGATTCACTGATGTACGTTATTTCGTTGTGCAAAGTAGAAGTGTTGTCGCATTTGAGTGTCTTTGTGTTCGTGATTTTAGACTCGAACTAGATTCTTGAGTGTCGTGGAAAAATAAACAAGCTTACACTTGAATTACAAGCACTTGCCCTCCCTTGGCTAATATCATAGTAAAAATAAGCAGTGAAGATGTGAACATAAGTATTAAACTTTTTTATTTCTTTCATATCAAAGTTTTAGGAAAATTCTTGAATCTTACACACATGAACAAGATCATACTACCTTGAAACCATTACAAAAGGATAAATCGTTGTGCAAATAACAAATATTTCAGTGTATTAAAGGAAAATATTATTTTGTAGGAGAAAAGTATGGCTCACCCATCCTTTGTGCCAAGTTTGTAGAATTTCTATTGTATCTTCACCACTTGACCTTTGTAGATTATACAATTTTAGTCATTCACTACATAAAGAAAATCATTATAGTTGATTATGAGAGCATAGATAACAAATAATAAATTGAATAACAAGCAAGTGGAGCCGCAAATTAGCGAAAGATAATTTTAAGTGAAATTCATTGCATATAGGTATGTTAACTCACCTTCATTTATGAATAATAACCTCCATTTTATCTGTCTGCTTCCTTCAATTCCTTTTCCACACCCAACAAATGAAACCAAGACCAAACTACAAAAAACATGAAAAAAAAAAACGAAAGCAAAGGAAAATGAGTACAACACACCCAACAAATGAAACCAAGACCAAACTATAAAAAAAGAGCAAAAATACAAACAAACAAAAAACAAAAAAACAAAGGAAAATAAGTACAACTCAAAGCATAGCCATGCTCAAACTCAGAAAACAAAACATGCAAACAAGGAAAAAGAAAAATTGCAAATACCCCCTTTGCACATCATCGTTACTAAAATGTGCTCTCCTATGCTGGAAGGAAAAAATAGGGTTAAATAAGGTTAAAATATACACAATTAGTAATGGTAAACATATTTCAAAACCAATAATTATTCATAATAGAAAACGCACCTCCCCTAGAATTTGTTTTATAATGATGGACATTCTCCTTTGTATTCCACTTGTTCGTGCTCATCAAAACAAGCCATCTACAATAGATACAAAATAAGATATTAGAATTGATATACAAGGTAAACTAAAGAGTCAAATGCAATAATTAATTGTAATAAGAAACACACCTTTCTTTAAGACTGTTATATAAAAGGGGAGAGCCCATTTTGTATTTCATGTATTCATGCTCAATGGAGCAAGCCATTTGCACTAGATATACAATAAAATATTAGATTTCTAATAGAATTTAAACTAGAGAGTTTGAAAGTATGAACTTGTCATGCAACTTAGTTCGAGTCCAATTATATTATGTGCTATATCTCAAAAAAATATAAATTTTATAAACTAGATGTACCAACTACGAGTAATACAAACAATGTTTTCATAAGATGAAAATTTTTCGGAAAAGGAATCTAAGTATATCTAAACATATTGAACAACCAAAATCCCAGGGTCCACAAAGCAATAGTGTTGTGAGTTAGCATGATGGTTGATTGGTTGAAGAGTTAGTATGCTTGTCTGCTCGACCTTACCCACCTCCTCTACAAGGCACGTTGTGTGGGGTTGTGCATGTGATGTGGAGCAAGAGAACATACGCTGCACAATCCTAGACACTGCAACTATAGTCACTCACTGCACAAAGTAATATTATATATGAGATCACAAATAAACCACATGAGAAAATGAATAACAAATATACAGAGCGACAAATCAATCATACACATATTTGTTCACCCTTGGCTAATGTTATAGCAGCAACAACCATGAAAAATAAGCCTTCAAATCGTGAATCTCAATATAACATTTCCCTTTATTCTGTATCAAAGTTCTTGGAAAATATCAAACCTCACACCCATTAACAAGAGCATACTACGCTGAAGCCATGGCAAAAGGATAAACCAATTCGCAAAAAACACATATATTAGTTGATTAAAAGACAATATTCTTATGTAGGAAAAAAATATGGCTCACCAATTGTCCAAGCTGCGTTGGTACAATGTTTAGGGCATCTTCACCTTGACCTTCATTGATTATACAATTGTTGGTACAATGTTTAGGGCATCTTCACCTTGACCTTCATAGACTATACAATTGTGGTCGCCCACTACACAAAGTAGATTGATATAGTTGAGTGTGAGACCACATATAAAACATATAATAAATTGAAAAGCAAGCAAATGGATTCACAAATGAACGAAAGACAACTGTGAGTGAAATGCATGGCATATAGTTAAGGTGATTCACCTTCATTTATGAAGGACAACCTCCATCTTATGTCTTTGATTTTGATTTTCTCTCCTTGATGGCTTCCTTTCCTTTTGCACATCCAATAAACAAAACCAAGACCAAACTACAAGAAATGAGAAAAAAAAAAAAAAAATTAAAACAAAGCTAAAATTTAAAACAACAAAAAGCATGACTATGCTCAAACTCAACAAAAACAAAACATGTAGACAATAACAAACAAAAAATTGCAAACTTCCCCTTTACACATTATCTCTACTGCAGTGTCCTCTCCTTAGCTGAAAGGAAAAAAAGTGGGGTGAATAACATTAAAATTCAAACATACATAGTAATGGTAAGCATATTTCAAAACCAATAATTATTCATAATATCAAACACACCTCCTCTAGAGTTTGTTATATAACGATAAACACTCCATTTTGTATTCCACTTACTCGTGCTCACGAGAATAAGACATCTACAACAAATACATAATAAGATGTTAAAATCACTATACAATTTAAACTGGAGAATTGATACATAATAAGATGTTAAAATCACTATACAATTTAAACTGGAGAATTGAATGCAATAATTAATCATAATATGAAACATACTTGTCTTTGAGTTTTGTTATATAAAGGGGGGTAATCCATTTTCTATTTCATGTATCCATAATTTTGATGGATTGTAGTAAATATAACTTACTAAACACCAACAAATGCATCTACAACAGATACATAATAACATGTTAAAATCAATATACAATTTAAACTGGAGAATTGAATGCAGTAATTAATCATAATATGAAACATACTTGTCTTTGAGTTTTGTTATATAAAGGGGGGTAATCCATTTTGTATTTCATGTATCCATAATTTTGATGGATTGTAGTAAATATAACTTACTAAACACCAACAAATGCACTTTAATTGTTTTAGTCAGTATTTAGATCGGAACACAATGAATTCAACAAATGCCTTTAATTATTTTAGTCAGAATTTAGACCACAACACCTTGAATTCCCATGGTGGGAGCTCTCTCTCCAGAGAGAGCTTTTGAAATAAAAAATCAAGCAGACTTACTCTAAGAACTTGTGAAAAGTGTTAGCTAAGATAGCGTTGAAGCTATCCACATATCAAATTGTTTAAAGTAATTCAATATAGTCATGTCATAGTAATTTGAATGAATAATCTTTTGCGTACTTGTGTGAAGGCCAACATTTTGGCTGTTTGTTTTAGAGATTCATAGTGAGGAGACGATTTGTTATTGCAATGCCTGACAAACCCAATTCTATGACTATCACTAATGCTTATGGGTTGTGGATGGCTCATGATACCATCTAGGTGATCTCAAGGATTTTTCAATTGCCTGTCATATGTCAAGGGGAAAGGGTTACTAGTTTCAAGCTAGAACTTCTGGGAAAAACATATGTTGTTTCAACAACTTCTTATTTAGATAGCGGATTTGTGTACATAAGGTCGAGCTATGGAGATTTTTAGTTTTCTTATTTAGATAGCGGATTTGTGTACATAAGGTCGAGCTATGGAGATTTTTAGTTTATTAAATTGCATCAGTAGCTAGTTGTTTCAAGCTCACATGTAGAAGTTTTGGAAAATTATGTAAATATTCATCTTATAACTAAGTTCTGTATTTTAGATGAAAGTCAAGCATAAGGTCAAGTTGTTCCTTGTTTTGGAGCATTTAAAGAGGGTTTGAGCACGCATAAACAAAGCTACTGTGCAAAAAGGAGATTTGGTCATATTTGATAGTACCAATTGGATTTTCTATAATTGTAGTCACAACGTTCTTCAGGTTCTTTTGGCCATTGAAGGGGTAATGTTTTCTATCTGCGAATTGGAGAAAGAAATGGTCATTTAGTTTGATATAAATCCCATTGGTGATGATCCTATGTGGATTGGATGGGCATATATTTAACTTTATATTTATTATAAGCAAAGGAAAATTATCTGATAAGAAAGAAATTTTGTTGGGTATGAAAGAAATCATTGTTCGCACTTTTCGGCCTAGGAATTGAACGCATATTTTTGTAGTGTCACATAGGAGTGACAAGCTGACAACTATGTACAATAGCTTTGCCAATCATGGTAACTCACTGTTTGTTGTGTCCGATGGAAACAAAAAGGGCCATGGAGCAGTGCGCAGGCTAGCTGGTGATTTCAACGATATTTGGAGCCTAAATCAAGAATAGGCCACTGAAAAGTGTCAGGAGAATCACTACAGAAAACATTGGTTTCCTTATGTTTTTGGGCAATACAACTCTCATACACCTTGCTAACCTTGCTAGTTACCAAATCAGACAAAATGAATCTCATAAAATAGGACTTTGGCACATAGTTTTTCTCAATGAGTTGCCATACAAGAAACTTGTTATCTTCTTCACATGCTTTACCCAATGCTAATGTCACATATACAAACTCTAGGCTGGTGATTATTTTTCATTGGAGATTGTTTTAAGCTTAAAGAACTCCAATACAAAGGTGGTCTTCTCATACCTATCGTGACTTCTTTCTCTGTTCGTTCCACGACTATAAAAATCATTATGTTTTAAATTTGTATGTAGACATTGACCTGCAATCTCTTCCATTGTGCTAGCAGACATAACCGATTGAAACACCCAACGATGTATAAAGTCGAACAGTTATTCGAATACAACATCATGTTTACGTCTACACAACAAGAAATTAAAGGGGTTGCGGTGATATAGAAAAATGTTTTGGATATAAATGATTTCACTGCAGACATCAGAGATGATCTCAAAGAGTTCTCTAGGATAAAAAGTATCATTGAAGCTTCCTAGCACATCTCAAAACGATTCCAGCGATGAAAGTGTAAAGTTAAGTGAAATGTGCTTCTACAAGACTGGATCTCCACTGATGAAGGAGTCATCACTGTCAAACCACCTATCCTTGGGTTTGTGTGAGTTTGCACCACAAAAGGGCAAACCCTTTTGTGAGAAAAGAACCCAAGCATTGGGATTTTGTACATAAGGTGTGGGTGTGAAATCAAGAAAAGGAATTATTATTTATTCATTGTCGCAAGTGGAGAACCCTTAGAGGAGGAACGGTGACCTAAGGCTACGATGAAGCATCTTGATCAAATGAAGAATTTAATTTTCGTTAAGTTAGTTGGGGCTTGTCTAGAAGGCTTAGGCTTGGAAAGACACCATTTGAGGCTACCATCCTGAGAAAACTATAAGAAGGGAAGTTGTGAAACTCATTTTATTATCCAAAAAGTGCAATTTTTCTCAAGTGAGGACTGATCCAAGGAGATCGCATACCTCAGGAAGCTGAGCTAGATAAGGAGCAAGAAGAAGGGTTTGGTGTTTGCCTTTTTTTCTCATGCTCTGGTTCAGATTCAAGGACGATGTTGGCTGAGTTTGGTGAGGGTTTCAATTGGCAATTTTGTGCATCCAAGTAGTGGAAGAGACTTGTGGAAAAGGGTTGAAAGCTTTGGGCTAATAGCAGTGGTACTTCTGTGATCTAGAGGCGAAGTCTTATACCTTATTAGAGGGCCAAAACACCTAGAATAAGTTTGTTTTGGTACGCCGTGAGGATTGGAGGAAAGCTAGAGTAACGTTGCATGCCTTAGAGGACCAATGCAACAAGGAGATATATTGCTAAGGTTGGGGGGTTGTCCATGAGGTTTTGGACAACAGTTTTAATATACCGTAATTAGGGCTTCTTCCTATGTAGAGAGCCATCCTCTACTATGTCCAAATCTCAGGAAAAGAATAGCCCAGATCTGGATGAATGAAGAGGGTAGAGACCCTAAAAAGGGAGGCAATGACTCTTTTTTGTGGGTAGAAGTTTGAGATGGAAGGACAGCGACAAGGGTGATGTAGTAATGGAAAAGAGAATGCTTGTTCAAAGGTTTGAACAACAATTGTAATTAGCCCTAAGAACAGTGATATAGAACGCATCTTATCACTGTTAGTGGGTTGTTTGGAATAGCCCTAGATCTTAACAATTTAAGGAGACAAATTGCAGAAGAAAGGGCGATCTTGGAAGCCCTAGGTTAGTCATGGTGTCCACTGTGTATGGGTAATTTTGGAATCCCTTTAGAATGCATCTTATCATTGTTGGTGGGTTGTTTGCAATAGCCCCAGATCTGGACAGTTTAAGAACACAAACTGTAGAAGAAAGGGCACTCTTGGAAGTCCTAGATTAGTCATTGTGTTAACTATGTATGGGTAATTTTGGAAGCCCTAAGGGTTGAGCTTTGAAGGATGAAAGCGCAGTCGAGAGGGCTAGATCTGGTGTGACCTAGGAGTATCATTTTGGAGCATACAAGACGTTGACAAGTGGGTAGTCTAGAAGACCTCAAGTACAGTCTTCATGAAAGGAATCAATGGGTTGTTAGGCGGCAGGGTGATGGAGCCCTAGTTCAACTTATGAAAGGAGCCATATGGTTGACAAGAGGGCATATACAGAAGCCCCAAGGAGCAAACTTCTTAATGGAGCTACAAGGTTGCTAGTGGGCATATCTGGGAGCCAAATTTCTTAATGGAGCCAGATGTGTTCAATTTATGTGGACTGAAAGGACTATAGCGTGTGTTGTCAACAAGTAGGTCAAGTGTACTTTGTTTAGGGTAGATTGGTGTTAATAGCAGTTGACTCCAAGCCCTAGTTTTGTCTTTATATCAAGGTTGTATGTAAGGGCCATGATCCCTAGTACGAGAGCCCTAAGACTGTTGTATTATAGTTTGTAATATAACAAGTAGAGGGTTTTAAAAGTTAAAAATTGTCATGTGCACTAGTTGATTCACTGACGTATGTTATTTCGTTGTGCAAAGTAGTAGAAGTGTTGTTGCATTTGAGTGTCTTTGTGTTCGTGATTTTATACTCGAACAAGATTCTTGAGTGTCGTGGACAAATCAACAAGCTTACACTTGAATTAACCATACATATACCTGCCCTCCCTTGGCTAATATTATAATAGCAGCAATCATGAAAAATAAGCAGTAAAGATGTGAACATAAGTATTAAACTTTTTTAGTTCTTTCATATCAAAGTTTTACGAAAAATTCTTGAATCTCACAGATATGAACAAGATCATACTACCTCAAAACCATTACAAAAGGATAAAAATCGTTCTGCAAAAAGAAAATATTTCAGTGTATTAAAGGACAATAGTATTTTGTAGGAGAAAAGTATGGCTCACCCATCCTTTGTGCCAAGTTTGTAGAATTTCTAGTGTATCTTCACCACTTGAGCTTTGTAGATTATACAATTGTAGTCGTTCACTACATATAGAAGATCATTATAGTTGATTATGAGAGCATAGAAAACACATAATAAATTGAATAACAAACGAGTGGAGCATCAAATTAGCAAAAGCTATTTTTAGGTGAAATGCATTGCATATAGGTATGTTAACTCACCTTCATTTATGAACAATAAGATCCATTTTCTCAATCAGCTTCATTCATTTCTTTCTCTGTCTTCATTCATTTCTTTCTCTGTCTGCATCATTCATTTCCTTTTCCACACCCACCAAATGAAACCAATACCAAACTACAAAAAACATGAAAAAAAAGGAAAACAAGCACAACATACCCAACAAATGAAATCAAGACCAAACTAAAAAAAATGAACAAAAAAAACAAAAACAAAACAAAGGAAAATAAGTACATCTCAAAGCATGGCCATGCTCAAACTCAAAAAACAAAACATGCAAAAAAAAAGAAAAAAGAAAAATTGCAAATATCCCAATTGCAAATATCCCCTTTGCACATATCTCTCCTACAATGTGCTCTCCTCTGCTGAAAGGAAAAAAAGTGGGTTGCATAAGGTTAAAATATATACACAATTAGTAATGGTAAACATATTTCATAACCAATAATTATTTATAATAGAAAACGCACCTTCAGAGTTTGTTCTATAACAATGGACACTCTCCTTTGTATTCCACTTGTTCGTGCTCATCAAAACAAACCATCTACAACAAATACAAAATAAGATATTAGAATCGTTATATAAGGTAAACTACAGAGTCGAACGCAATAATTAATCGTAATAAGAAACACACCTTTCTTTAAGACTGTTATATAAATTAGATGTACTTCTAGTACGAGTAATACAAACAATGTTTTGATAAGATGAAAAAATTTCAGAAAAGGAATCTAAGCATATCTAAACATATTAAACACGCAAAATCCCAGGGTTCACAAGGCAGTAGTGTTGTACGTTAGCATGATGGTTGATTGGTTGTCAGTATGTTTGTCTGCTCGACCTTACCCAACTCCTCTACAAGGCATGTTGTGTGGGGGTGTGCATGTGATGTGGAGCAAGAAAACATACACTGCACCATCCTAGACACTACAACTATAGTCACTCCTTGCACAAAGTAATATTATATATGATATCACAAATAAACCACGCGAGAAAACGAATAACAAATATATAGAGCGACAAATTAATCATAAACATACTTGTTAGCCCTTAGCTAATGTTATAGCAACAACAACCATGAAAAATAAGCCCTAAAATTGTGAACCTCAATATAACATTTCATTTTATTATGTATCAAATTTCTTGGAAAATCTCAAACCTCACACCCATTAAAAAGAGAAAACTACCCTGAAGCCATGACAAAAGGATAAATCGATTCACATAAACACATATTTTAGTCAATTAAAGCACTTATCCACAAAAAACACATATTTCAGTCGATTAAAGGACAATATTCTTATGTAGGAAAAAAATATGGCTCACTAATTGTTCAAGATGCATTGGTACAATGTCTAGAGTATCTTCACCTTGACCTCCATAGACTATACAATTGTGGTCACTCACTACACAAAGAAGATCGATATAGTTGAGTGTGAGACCACAAATAAAACATATAATAAATTGAAAAGCAAGCAAATGGATTCATAAATGAACGAAAAATAATTGTGAGTGAAATGCTTTGCATATAGTTAAGGTGATTCACCTTCATTTATGAATGATAACCTCCATCTCATGTCTTTGATTTTGATTTTCTCTCCTGGTTGCCTTCCCTTCCTTTTGCACATCCAATAAACAAAACCAAGACCAAACTACAAGAAATCAGAAGAAAAAAAAAATGTAAAACAAAGCTAAACGAGTAAATAGTAGTAGCAATCATGAAAAATAAGCAGTAAAGATGTGAACATAAGTATTAAACTTTTTTTATTTATTTCATATCAAACTTTTAGGAAAAATTCTTGAATCTCACACACATGAACAAGATCATACTACCTCGAAACCATTACAAAAGGATAAATGGTTGTGCAAAAAGAAAATATTTCGATGTATTAAAGGACAATAGTATTTTGTAGGAGAAAAGTATGGCTCACTCATCCTTTGTGCCAAGTTTGTAGAATTTCTACTTTATCTTCACCACTTGACCTTTGTAGATTATACAATTGTGGTCGTTCCCTACATAAAGAAGATTATTATAGTTGATAATGAGAGCATAGATAACACATAAAAAATTGAATAACAAACAAGTGGAGCCGCAAATTAGCAAAAAATATTTTTAAGTGAAATGCACTGCGTATAGGTATGTTAGCTCACCTTTATTTATGAACAATAAGGTCCATTTTCTTTGTCTGTTTCCTTCATTTCTTTCTCTAGTTGCTTCCTTCATTTCCTTTTCCACACCCAACAAATGAAACCAAAACCAAACTACAAAAAAAGATTTAGAAAAAAACAAAAAACGAAGAAAAATAAGTACAACTCAAAACATGGCCATGCTCAAACTCAATGGAGCAAGCCATTTGCACTAGATATACAATAAAATATTAGATTTCTAATAGAATTTAAACAAGAGAGTTTAAAGGTATGAACTTGTCATGCAACTTAGTTCGAGTCCAATTATATTATGTGCTATATCTAAAAAAAATATAAATTTTATAAACTAGATGTACTTCTACTACGAGTAATACAAACAATGTTTGCAGTAGCATTGTACGTTAGCACGATTGTTGATTGGTTGAAGAGTTAGTATGTTTGTCTGCTCGACCTTACCCACCTCCTCTTCAAGGCACGTTGTGTGGAGGTGTGCATGTGGTGTGGAGCAAGAAAAATACGTTGCACCATCCAAAACACTGCAACAATAGTCAATATTATCTATGAGATCACAAATAAACCACATCAGAAAATGGATAACAAATATATACAGCGAAAAATCAATCATACACATATATGTTCGCCCTTGGCTAATGTTATAGCAGCAACAACCATGAAAAATAAGCCCTTAAATTGTGAACCTAAATATAACATTTCCCTTTATTATGTATCAAAGTTCTTGGAAAATCTCAAATCTCACACCCATTAACAAGAGCATACTACCCTGAAGCCATGACAAAAGGATAAATCGATTCGCAAAAAACACATATTTCAGTCGATTAAAGGACAATATTCTTATGTAGGGAAAAAATATGGCTCACCAATTGTCCAAGCAGCGTTGGTACATTGTCTAGGGTATCTTCACCTTGACCTTCACAAACTATACAATTGCAATCACACACTACACAAAGGAGATCGATATAGTTGAGTGTGAGATCATATATAAAACATTTAATAAATTGGAAAGCAAGCAAATGGCTTCAAAAATGACTGAAAGATAATTGTGAGTGAAATGCATTTCATGTAGTCAAGGAAATTCACCTTCATTTAAGAATGATAGCCTCCATCTTATGTCTTTCCCCAAACTACAAGAAATGAGAAAAAAAATGTAAAGCAAAGCTAAACAAGTACAACAAAAAGCATGATTATGCTCAAATTCAACAAAAACAAAACATGTCGACAATAAAAAAGAAAAAATTGCAAACTTCCCCTTTGAACATTATCTCTACTGCGGTGTCCTCTCCTCAGCTGAAAGGAAAAAAAAGTAGAGTGAATAACATTAAAATTCAAACATAAATAGTAATGGTAAGCATATTTCAAAACCAATAATTATTCATAATACCAAACACACCTCCTCTAGAGTTTGTTATATAATGATAAACACTCCATTTTGTATTCCACTTACTCGTGCTCACGAGAACAAGACATCTACAACAAATACATAATAAGATGTTAAAATCAATATACAATTTAAATTGGAGAATTGAATGCAATAATTAATCATAATATGAAACATACTTGTCTTTGAGATTTGTTATATAAAGTGGGATAATCCATTTTCTTTTTCATGTATCCATGATTTTGACGGATTGTAGTAAATAACAAATACATAATAAGATGTTAAAATCAATATACAATTTAAACTGGAGAATTGAATGCAATAATTAATCATAATATGAAACATACTTGTCTTTGAGATTTGTAATTATTCATAATACCAAACACACCTCCTCTAGAGTTTGTTATATGATGATAAACACTCCATTTTGTATTCCACTTACTCGTGCTCACTAGAACAAGACATCTACAACAAATACATAATAAGATGTTAAAATCAATATACAATTTACACTGGAGAATTGAATGCAATAATTAATCATAATATGAAACATACTTGTCTTTGAGATTTGTTATATGAAGGGGGATAATCCATTTTCTTTTTCATGTATCCATGATTTTGACGGATTGTAGTAAATAACAAATACATAATAAGATGTTAAAATCAATATACAATTTAAACTGGAGAATTGAATGCAATAATTAATCATAATATGAAACATACTTGTCTTTGAGATTTGTTATATAAAGGGGGATAATCCATTTTCTTTTTCATGTATCCATGATTTTGACGGATTGTAGTAAATATAACTTACTACACACCAACAAATGCGCTTTAATTGTTTCAGATGGTATTTAGACCAGAACACATTCAATTCAACAAATGCCTTTAATTATTTTAGTCAGAATTTAGACCATAACACATTGAATTCCCATGGTGGGAGCCCTCTCTCCAGAGAGAGCTTTATAAATAGAAAATCAAGCAGACTTACTCTAAGAACTTGTGACAAGGGTTAGCTAAGATAGCATTGAAGCTATCTAGATATCAAATTGTTTAGAGTAATTCAATATAGTCATGTCATAGTAATTTGAATGAATAATCTTTTGCATACTCGTGTGAATGCCAACATTTTGGCTTTTTGTTTTAGAGATTCATAGTGAGGAGACAATTTGTTATTGCAATGCCTGACAAACCCAATTCTATGACTATCACTAATGCTTGCAGCTTGTGGATGGCTCTTGATACGTTCTAGATGATCTTAGGGATTTTTCAATTGCCTGTCATATGTCAAGGGGAAAGGGTTACTAGTCTCAAGCTAGAACTTCTAGGAAAAACATTTGTTGCTTCAACAACTTCTTATTTAGATAGTGAATTTGTGTACATAAGGTCAAGCTATGGAGATTTGTAGCTTATTAAATTGCATCAGTAGCTAGTCGTTTCAATCTCACATGTAAAAGTTTTGGAAATATATGTAAATATTGATCTTATAACGAACTTCTATATTTTAGATGAAAGTCAAGCATAAGGTCAAGTTATTCCCTGATTTGGAGCATTTAAAGAGGGTTTTCTCTTCTAGTTTGCAGTGATGAGCATGCATCAACATAGCTACTGCGCAAAAAGGAGATTTGATCATATTTGATAGTACCCACTAGATTTTCTATAATTGTAGTCACAATGTTCTTGAGGTTCTTTTGGCCACTTAAGGGGTTATATTGTCTATCTAGAAATTGGAGAAACATTTGGTCATTTAGTTTGATATAAATCCTATTGATGATGATCCTATGTGGATTGGATGGGCATATATTTAACTGTGGATTGGATGGGCATATATTTAACTTTATAACTAATATGAGTAGAGGGAAATTATCTGATAAGAAAGAAATTTCATTGCGTATGAAGGCAATCAGTCTTTGCACTTTTCGGCCTAGGAATTCAATGCATATTTTTGCGGTGTCACATAGGAGTGGCAGGCTTACAACTATATACAATAGCTTTGCCAATCATGGTAACTTACGGCTTGTCGTGTCTGATGGAAACAAAAGGGCCAAGGAGTAGTGCGCGGGCTAGGTGGTGATTTCAACAATATTTGGAGCCTACAACAAGATTAGGCCACCCATAAGTGTGAGGAGAATCATTGCAGAAAACATTGGCTTCCTTATGTTTGTGGGCAATACAGCTCTCGTACACCTTGCTAACCTTGCTAGTTACCAAATCATACAAAATGAATCTCATAAAATAGGACTTTGGTGCATAGTTTTGGTCAATGAGTTGCCATACAAGAAAATTGTTATCTTCTTCACAATTTTTTCCCTACACTAATGTCGCTTATACAAACTCTGGGTTGGTGATTATTTTTTGTTGCAAATTGTTTTTAGCTTAAAGAACTCTAATACAAAGGTGGTCTTCTCATACCTTTCATGACTTCTTTCTTTGTTCGTTCCACGACTATAAAAATCATTATGTTTTATATTTGTATGCAGACATTGACCTGCAATCTCTTCCATCTTGCTAGCAAGCATAAGCAATTGAACACCCAACGATATATAAAACCGCACAATTGTTTGGCTACAAGATCATGTTTAAGTCTACACAACACAAAATTAAAGGGGTTGCGGTGATTTAGAAAAATGTTTTGGATTTAAATGATTTCACTGCAGGCATCAGAGACGATCTCAAAAAGTTCTTTGGGAGTAAAGTATCATTGAAGCTTCTCAGCATATCTCAAAATGATTCTAGCAATGAAAGTGCAAAGTTAAGTGAAATGTGCTTCTACAGGACTGGATCTTTACTGATGAAGGAGTCATCATTCTCATACCACCTATCCTTGGGTTTGTGTGAGTTTGCACCACAATAGGTTTTGCCCTTTTGTGGGAAAAGAACCCAAGCATTGGGATTTTGTAGCGAAGGTGTGGGTGTGAAATCAAGAAAGGGAATTATTATTTATTCATTGTTGAAAGTGGAGAACCCTTAGAGGAGCAAGGGTGACCTAAGGCTACGATGAAGGATCTTGATCAAATGAAGAAATTAATTTTCCTTTAGTTAGTTAGGGTTTGTCTAGAAACTTCAAGTCTCCCTAGAATTGGAAAGATACCATTTGAGGGCCAAGTCTAAAATCATGAGAAAACTAGAAGAAGGGAAGTTGTGATACTCATTTTATTATCCAACAAGTGCAATTCTTCTCAAGTGAGGACTTATCCAATGAGGTCACATACCTCAGGAAGCCGAGCTATATAAAGGGCGAGAAGAAGGGTTTCATGTTTGCCTTTTTGTCTCATGCTCTTGTTCAGGTTCAAGGATGTTGGTTGAGTTTGGTGAGGGTTTTAGTGGGCAAATCTGTGCATCCAAGTAGTGGAAGAAACTAGTGGAAAAGGGTCGAAATTTCTGGGCTAATAGCAGTGGCACTTATGTGATCTAGCCGTAGAGTTTTGTACCTTATTAGAGGGCAAAAACACCAAGAATAAGGTTGTTTTGGTATGCTGTGAGGATTTGAGGAAAGTTGTAGTAACGCCGCATGCCTTAGAGGACCAATGCAACAAGTACAGGGTAGGAAGAAGGGTACTGCAGGTCTTAGGTAACCCTAGATTTGGGGCCGCAAAGATCTGTAGCAAGGCCTAGGATATCAGTTAAGAAAATGACCAGAACCATGGTTGCTTGGAGGCTAAGTGGTAGCATCCTCAAGGAGATAGATTGCTAAGGTTGGAGGGTTGTCCATGAGGTTTTGGACAACAGTTTTGATATGCCGCAGTTAGGGCTTCTTCCTATGCAGAGAGCCATCCTATCGTCTATCGAAATCTCAGTGAAAGAATAACCCAGATCTGTGATGAATGAAGAGGGTCGAGACCCTAGAAAGGGAGCCAGATGACTCTTTGTTGTGGGTAGAAGTTTGAGATGGAATGACAGCGACAAGGGTGATGTAGTAAAGGAAAAGAGAAGGTTTGTTCAAAGGTTTGAACAACAGTTGTAATTAGCCCTAAGAACAGGGATATAGTTTTGAGAAATCTAAGGCATCATGAAGTAGGTGATTTCTCTTAATTAGTAACTGCTTGTGAATGACTTTTACTTCATTAGATTAGGATCTTCTAGTTGCTTAAGTTATTAGTGTTCTTCTTCATCAAAGAGTTACTAATGCATGAACATAAATAGACAACAGACACAAAATGTAGGCTATCAGCCAGGGCCAAAACCTCTCACTCTATCAGAGGAAAACCCGCACAAATTCTTCTTATAGAGATTCCAATTGACGAATACCAAGACTAAGACCTTTGACCTAGTGGCCTCTCCAAAACAAGGACACAAGTTCTCTTGACAGTCAACCTTCTTGTCGACTCCTCTTCCACTTCGATCTTTTGAGCATTGAGACATTGTCACCACCGAGTTCTTATCGAGAGATATCTTGTGAGACCTCCTCGCTGTCATCATCAACGAACTGTGGTTGTACCAAACTATTATGTCCTCAAGATTGTATTTCTGAATCGAGACAAAGAGACCCTTTATTGTGAGATAGTACTGAGTGTCTCTGCCATCTCGTATCCTAGACCTCGCTCCTACACCGAAACAATCTCTGTATTATTTATCCAAGACTTACCTCATACGAAATTCCAAAGTGATCTCTGAACTTCTTCACTGTGATTAGCCCATAAGAGATCCTCGTTGTCCCTTACTTATCTATCTAAGTTCCAACCGCACTGTAGCCTTCTATACCGAACTGTGGCACTGAAACTTACACCTGAAATGTTCATACGAATCTCAGAGTGTAATCCGAACTTGTCTCTTCATTAGGCCACCCGAAATCCGAACTTGTCTCTGTCACTGTTACCCGAAAGAACCAAAGATATGTTTGAACTCACTGTTGAAATGCAAAGTGCCTTCACCCATATATATAATGGTTGCCTTCTATAAATAAGTCGACCTGTGATCTTGAACCGATGTGTGTCCAAACAAGTGAGCTGATGTGAGATTGTTATTTCATTTTGAAGTCGACATGAAGAGGAGGACTTGTGCTTGTCGTCAGAGGGCTATCTAACAATCTTATTGACTCATATACATTCTTCATACATGACATTAACTCTATACGACTTTTATGACAAATCCTAAAGGCTCTAAATGGGAGCCATCTAAAATAAAATCTCTTGCTCATGAAACCCATGAAGCAAGCAATAATAAATTTATTTTCTTATTTTCATCATTTACAAAAATCATAATTACATGTCATTATGAAGATTGAACCTAGTTATACTTTTCAACAGTCCCTCTTAACTAGGGAGGTATTCATAATGGTACTTGGTCATTCTCAATCTGAAGAATTTCTCATAAGAAGAATCAAATTGGTAACCCATTTGATTAGCATCATATCAACCAGCATTATTACATAGCAAGGCCTCGACTAACAACTCTATCTCTCCATAAGATCTGAGCTCAATGCTAGCGAGACCAATGATTTATAGACACCCTCATCATTGTCTCTCTCGGAACACACCCCACCCGGGTTCACAGGGTGTATTCCATGAGGACTATTCTTATCTTGGACTCCCCAGCCCTCAAAGAATATCGGTCCTCTACGACTACTCTTATCTTGGATGCCCTATCTCATCCTCAAAGAGTATTAGATGCCAAATGATTACCCAATTGATCCAGGTGGATGTTGGTGGCCACCCACCTATCCCATTTGGACCCCCACAACTGTCTCTTTCAGTTTTCAGTTTCCTTAATTATAGCGCAGTTTACTATTTTTAGCAGTTTTTTGGGTCCTAAACTTCCGGAGCCGTTTTGAAGCCCTAAACGACGTTTTTTGGGGAAATCCATCGCCAGCGATTTTTCTGATAAAAATCGTCTTTTCCGTCGTAGTCCTGGGAGAGATCTTTCCAACGGGCTATCATGCGTGTCAAACGGAGATAATACGACCAATTCGCGACCCCGGGAAGTTGGTTGTCCAACTCACCCCAAAATGGGGCCCACAATTTGGTGTTTCATCTTCTAGGGTTAGGTTTTGGATTGTGAAGGGTTTTCCATTGTTTCTCAATAATAAATAGGCCTTCGAGCCTCATTGTAAACACAGTTAAGAAGCATGTAGCCGACACATCTCTTCTCAGAGATAAGCTACCATCGCCCTCGCTGGGTTATTTCTATTTGTAAGCATATTTCAGTATTCTCCATTAATAAAATGAAGTATTATTTCCGCTGCATCTCTGTTTTTATGGTTATCGCATCTCTGTATTTATGGTTATCTCTGTAATCTATTGCGTTCCTGTTTAAATCCGGATCAGTGGTATCAGAGCTGTCTGCTTTTTCTCTGTTTTTCTTTGCATGTCCCCAACGAGGTCGGGATATAAGGAGTTAGGTCTGGAATTGGTCGAACCTTTGCAAGACTAGCCTCGCAAATCTCGACGACCTCCCATGGCGAATGAGAAGAAAAACGAGGGGGCAAGAGATCCTATCAAAATCTTGCTCGAAGAAGCCCTCGAGCAGCAAAGGAACGCGATGATGGACATCTTTGCCCAAATCCTTCAGCGGCTACCTAGAGGCGACGCATCGGCTTCCAACAGCTACTCTGGAAATGCCACACCGTTTAAGGTACAAGTTAATTTTGAAATCCCCATCTTCGAGGGTCAAATAGACGCAGATGCCGTAGATAAATGGTTAAATCTGCTCGATGGGTATTTTTCTCTTCATGAATTTTTAAGTCGGGAAAAGATTGTTTTCGCTCTTCTCAAAGCAGCCCCCCACATCAAGGACTGGTGGGAAACCTACTGCGAACAGAAGGATGAAAGTACAGGCTCACTATTTTCAGTCGCACCCACTTGGAATGACTTCCGGGATGCCATCAAGGAGCAGTACTACCCTGTCAAAAGCTATGAGGACAAATACATCAAATGGACCACACTGCGGCAGGGACGAGACCAAGATGTGTCGGAGTTCACAAACATTTTTCATACCCTTCGCACACAATTGGGTATCAAAGATTCTGAGCTGCATCTGGTACTCAAATACCGCGGCTGCCTACACAGATACATCCAGGAAGAGATGGAGTTCTTGAACATCTCCTCACTCAGCACAGCATACCGATACACTATCAAAATCGAGCAAAAGTTCAAACAGAAGAAGCGAGACTTTGGATCTGCAAATCCAAAGCCCAAAGGACAAAGCCAAGGCGGGGTGACCCAAGACAACCCCTCTAAGCTGCAAGAAAAGAACAACACCACGAAGCCGAAGAAGGACACAGGAAAGTGGTGTGAGTTCCACAAGAGTCTCACTCATAACACAAGTGAGTGTCGGACCAAGCAGTCGCTGGTGGCCGAGTTGAAGGCTTCTGAATCAGATGCATGTTCTGACTCTGAGCCGGAACCCGACAAGGGGGATGGCAAAGGGAAGCAAATCATTGATGCGGATCCTAGTGCCACTGCCAAGATCCAGAAGAATGAGCCCGAAGAGCCAGAGCAGGGGTAACGTCTTTTCCACTCACAGATGTGGGTGAAGGGTTCGCCGCTGCAATTCATTGTCGATAGTGGCAGCCAAAAGAACCTCGTTTCAGCAGAGGTCGTGAAGCGGTTGGGCCTACCAACTACGCCACACCCACAACCGTACAGTATCGGGTGGCTTCACGAAGGACGAGATCTCAAAGTTCACCAGCAGTGCCGCCTTCCCTACAGCATCAAGCCCTTCACAGACGAGGTATTGTGTGATGTTACACCTCTGGATGTTTGTGATGTATTACTAGGCCAACCATACTTATGGAGGCGACATGCTGTATATGAGTCAAGGCCTCGTGCTGTCATTATTTCTTTGAATAATTCATTATACAGGATACCGGAGGTAGCCCCACCTACCGCCACCTCTTTGATCACTGCTAAGAAAGGCAGCAAGCTCATCTCACAGACTAGGAAATTTATTTTCTGTCTGGTTCGCTCCCAAAGTAAGGGGAAGATCGTTGCTACATCCATGACCCCCGTGAAGGGTTCCTCCACACAGCAGCAGCAACAGAGGGATACAGGCGTGACAGAACACAAGAACAACTTCTCCTTACCCGGAGGGGTACCACACAAGCTTCAGGTGGGCGACAAAGTTTGGTTACATTTGCAAAAGGAACGCCTTACCAGAACCCATCAGAAACTCAGACCACTTCGACATGGTCCTTACACCAGTAACAAGGCTATGGAAAACAATGCTTTGAAGCACAACATTCCTTCATTCCTCCGCTTGGACCGAGTGTTCAATGTGGACCGTCGTCTACCATGCTCCCCACCATTCCTGGACACATCAGAGATTGCAGAACAGCTCACCAGAGACCCAGCTCAGCAGAAGCTTCCTCATCTCAGGGAGGAACTCAACGCAATGGGGACCATTGCTTCATAAGGGGGGAGGAATGATCCAGGTGGATGTTGGTGGCCACCCACCTATCCCATTTGGACCCCCACAACTGTCTCTTTCAGTTTTCAGTTTCCTTAATTATAGCGCAGTTTACTATTTTTAGCAGTTTTTTGGGTCCTAAACTTCCGGAGCCGTTTTGAGGCCCTAACCGACGTTTTTTGGGGAAATCCACCGCCAGCGATTTTTCTGATAAAAATCGTCTTTTCCGTCGTAGTCCTCGGAGAGATCTTTCCAACGGGCTATCATGCGCGTCAAACGGAGATAATACGACCAATTCGCGACCCCGGGAAGTTGGCTGTCCAACTCACCCCAAAATGGGGCCCACAATTTGGCGTTTCATCTTCTAGGGTTAGGTTTTGGAATGTGAAGGGTTTTCCATTGTTTCTCAATAATAAATAGGCCTTCGAGCCTCATTGTAAACACAGTTCGAAACAGTTAAGCAGCATGTAGCCGACACATCTCTTCTCAGAGATAAGCTACCATCGCCCTAGCTGGGTTATTTCTATTTGTAAGCATATTTCAGTATTCTCCATTAATAAAATGAAGTATTATTTCCGCTGCATCTCTGTTTTTATGGTTATCGCATCTCTGTATTTATGGTAATCTCTGTAATCTATTGCGTTCCTGTTTAAATCTGGATCACCAATCCTCCATTTTGTCTTCCCATGTGAAGACTAGAATAATGTGCCTATCTCTCCCTCTCAATTAGGGAGGATATATCAATTCCAATAAAGGAATGTACTCATTCCTATAGACGAAATGTACCTAAGCTCCCTCTTGGCTTAGGAATTTCCAAGTTTCTTCCAAGTAAGAAACTTGTTTCCAGGCTTCCTCTTAATTAGGGACCTACAGCAGCTCCTCAGGGGGAGATAATGGGACAACCAACTGCTTGAAGAGCTCCTTCCTTCAAAGTCATGAATTTCTTTGTCAAGGAGTCTTCATCTCTTGGGACTTCTTCATAGGGCACAAATCATCCATCACTTTCATTCATGAGTTAGTGATGTTATCATTCCTTTCATCAAAAAGTGATCTATCAGTCTACATTTGGCCTCGCTTCATGTTATGTTGCCTTCATCATGCTTTCTTCTTCGGAAAGATCTTACATCCTTCTACATGGTTATCTTGGAAGACATCCACGGTTCTTCCCTTTGGCAGCCCTACATAAGCCCATCCAGATACTAGTTCATAAATAAGAAATGAACACTTAAATCATAATTACCTTTTTGATGGTCTTTCATCATGACATCTTCCTGTAGGCATCAACATCCAACGTACATGTTGACACATCTCCTAAAGATATGTATTGTCAAGGGTCTCCATCTTTTCCAGACTTCCATCAGAGTCTTCATATCTTTCTGGGAGATATCATAGTCAAATCTTCTTGGTCTTCCGAATGTTGATTGCCTTTACCATGGTTGCATATGTTATGATCTCTTCCTTCCTTTCTTCACACATTTCATTCCCAGGAGATTCCAATCAGAGTTCCTCAATTGTATTCAATCATGTCATACTTCATATGAGGACATATTATGTTGATTTCATCTAGTGTCACTCATGCCTTCCAGCATTCTTTCATAGGAGGAGATTCCTTTCCTTTGATCATGCTTCTCAAAATAATCAGAGTTCCTCAATTGTATTCAATCATGTCATACTTCATATGAGGACATATTATGTTGATTTCATCTAGTGTCACTCATGCCTTCCAGCATTCTTTCATAGGAGGAGATTCCTTTCCTTTGATCATGCTTCTCAAAATAGAGCAGTGATCTAAGTTATACAACATGACTTTATAATATCGAATACAAGCATACATACCTCGTTTACCTTTAGGTCATCTAGGCTCCTTTCAGCAGCTTCCTTGATTGAAAATATATTCAACCCCTTGATCTGCTTCATCTCCTACGTCATCATACCATCATCCCATGAATTCCACAAGTGGGAGTTCCAGATGAAACACTTGTTTCCTCTCTAGATCGGTGAACCCTCCTATGAGGATTCCATCAAAGAATCTTGAGGATCTCGCATATCCTTATCCAACAAATGTTTCCTTTTGGCTGATGTATGATGAGCCTTGTCCTTGTTGACTTCTTCCTTTCCTTAAGTTTCCAAAGAGGTTCCCAAGAGCTATATCCTTCATATTTGATTGCCATAGATTTTGTTCTAGACATCCTTCATGTTTCCTTATGGTGATTGTCCCAAGCTCTTGCTTTAATGCTTTTCCTTGTTCAGCGTCCTCCACTTCTTTGGTGAAATGGAATTCTTCTCTACTTTCTTTGTTAATGTCCCTCCACTTCTTTGGTGAAATGGAATTCTTCTCTATTTTCTTTGTTATTGTCCCTCCACTTCTTTGGTGAAATAAAATTCTTCTCTACTTTCTTCATTATTGTCCCTTTTGAGCTTAGGACAATCTTTCCTGTAATGCCTTGAAACTTAGCTATGTTCTTCTCTCCTTTCGAGAAATGTCTAAATACCTTTTTCCCTCAACCTGTCTTCTTCTATCTTGCATAGAAACCACAAGTTGTTGAATGGGAAAGACATCTTATCCTCATAGACATTTGTTACCTTGATCATCAGTTAGTGCATTTAGAACAATGAAGATTCTCTCCAAGATCTTGTACTTCAAATCTTATGAAGATAACCTTTTATCCTTTGATACCTTCAATTTGTGTAGATCAGATCTAAGTGATATGACCTTTCTTATCGCATCTTTAGAGAATAGCTCCACCAGTTTATCATATATCTCTTTGATGTCTCCAATCTTGCTATATAGGGGTGAGGGGACCTTTGACTGATTTCATAAGAATCCCTTGAGCCCTTCGATCCCTTTCCATGTACTCAGATAATGTTTGACCTTCGGATAGTTTGGAGACTTTTCCATTGAAATGACTTCACTTTCTTCGAGGACTATGTCTATCCTTCTTTTCCATGCAAGGAAGTTCAATGACCCAACGAGCTTATAGATCTCCTTGCAAAACAAAGTCATTTTCCTATATTAGATTATAGAATCAAAGATACTTACTTGACAAGTGAAGATGAAATCTTCAACTTGATCCCTTTGATGGTGGTTGATGAAGATGTATTAGTGCCCTTGTGGATGCTCTTCTTCCAAATGAAATCCCTTCTTCAATAGAAGGAGATAGCCCCTTTTTATGATGACAACACCTTTGATCTAGCTCCTTTTGATGATGTTGATTGATGAGGATGTCTTGATGCTTCCTCGAATGATCTTCTTGGAACCTTCTGAAGATGATGAAGGTGACTTTAGCCTTCTTTGGATAATTAGCCTTCAAGATACTTTGACTTCGTCGGTGGTGAATGCGTGTAGATCAGAAATGCTTCTAAGGTTTCGACCTTCTTCAAGATGATGTGATCTTTTTGCTTCTCTTGGTTGTCTATACTTTGGGCTACCTTGCTTTGTAGATCTCTTCACCTTAATAAGGGTCTTGGTCTTTTGAAAATGATTAGAGGATCCAAAAGTTTTGTTGGAGTATACTTCTTCTTTGATCTAGGGTTTGATACTTTGATGTAGATCTTGACTTCACATTGACATTCTTTGTCTCGCTTTGATACCTTTCTTAAAACTCGATCCTTGTGTCTCCTTAATCAGATGCCCCTCCTTGACTTTAGCACCTTACGTCTGATACCATGTTGAGAAATCTAGGGCATGAAGAATTAGGTGATTTCTCTTAATTAGTAGTTGCTTGTGAGTGACTTTTACTTCAATAGATTAGGATCTTATGGTTGCTTAAGTTATTAGTGTTCTTCTTCATCAAACAATTACCAATGCATGAACATAAATAGACAAGAGACACAGAATGTAGGCCATCAACCAAGGCCAAAACCTCTCAGTATTTGAGAGGAAAAACCGCACAAATTCTTCTTATTAAGATTCCAATTGACGAATACCAAGACCAAGACCCTTGAACTAGTAGCCTCTCCAAAACAAGGACACAAGTTCTCTTGACAGTCAACCTTCTTGACTCCTCTTCCACTTTGATCTTTTGAGCATTGAGGAGTTGTCACCAACGAGATCTTATCGAGATCTCTTGTGAGACCTCCTCGTTGTCATCATCAACGAACTGCGGTTGTACCAAACTGTTATATCCTCAACACTGTGTTTCTGAATAGAGACAAAGAGACCCTTTACTGTGAGATAGTATCGAGCTTGTCTCTGCCATCTTGTATCCTAGACTGAGCTGCTACACCGAAACAATATCTGCATTATTTATCTGACACCTACCTCATACGAAATTCCAAAGTGATCTTTGAACTTCTTCACTGTGATTAGCCCAAAAGAGATCCTCGTTGACCCCTACTTATCTATCTGAGTTCCATCCGAACTATAGCCTTTTATACCAAACTGTGGCACTGAAACTTCCTCCTGAAATGTTCATACGAATCTCAAAGGGTAATCCGAACTTGTCTCTTCATTAGGCCACCGGAAATCCGAACTTGTCTCCTCATTAGGCCACCAGAAATCCGAACTTGTCTCTATCATTGTTACCCGAAAAAACCAAACAGATGTCAACACTCACTGTGGAAATGTGAAGTGCCTTCACCCATATATATAATGGTTGCCTTCTATAAATAAGTCGATGGATGATCTTGAACCGGTGTGTCTCCAAATAAAGACGACGTGAGATTGTTATTTCATTTTGATTTAGGAAACAATCTTGAATCTCACACACATGAACAAGATCATACTACCTCGAAAAGATTACAAAAGGATAAATCGTTGTGCAAAAATAAAATATTTTGATTTATTAAAGGACAATAGTATTTTGTAGGAGAAAAGTATGGCTCACCCATCCTTTGTGCCAAGTTTGTAGAATTTCTAGTGTATCTTCACCACTTGACCTTTGTAGATAATACAATTGTAGTCATTCGCTACATAAAGAAGATCATTATAGTTGAATATGAGAGCATAGGTAACACATAATAAATTGAATAAGAAACAAGTGGAGCCACAAATTAGCAAAAGATAATTTTAAGTGAAATGCATTGCATATATGTATGTTAACTCACCTTCATTTAGGAAGAATAACCTCCACTTTCTCAGTTTGCTTCCTTCATTTCTTTCTCTGCCCGCGTCCTTCATTTCCTTTTCCACACCCAACAAACGAAACCAAGACCAAACTAAAAAAAAGTGAAAAAAAAAACAAAGGAGAACGAGTAAAACACACCCAACAAATGAAACCAAGACCAAACTACAAAAAAAGAGCAAAAAAACAAACAAACAAACAAAAAGAAAGGAAAGCAAGTACAACTCAAAGCATGGCCATGCTCAAACTCATAAAACAAAACATACAAACAAGAAAAAAGAAAAATTGCAAATATCCCCTTTGCACATCATCTCTCCTACAATGTGCTCTCCTCTGCTAAGAGGAAAAAAAGTGGGTTAAATAAGGTTAAAATATACACAATATTAGTAATGGTAAACATATTTCAAAACCAATAATTATTCATAATAGAAAACGCACCTCCCCTAGAGATTGTTTTATAATGATGGACACTCTCCTTTGTATTCCACTTGTCCATGCTCATCAAAACAAGCCATCTACAACAGATACAAAATAAGATATTAGAAGCGTTATATAAGTTAAACTAAAGAGTCGAACACAATAATTAATCGTAATAAGAAACACACATTTCTCTAAGACTGTTATATAAAAGGGGAGAGCCCATTTTGTATTTCATGGATTCATCCTCAATGGAGGAAGCCATTTGCACTAGATATACAATAAAATATCAGATTTCTAATAGAATTTAAACTAGAGAGTTTCAAGGTATGAACTTGTCATGCAACTTAGTTCGAGTACAATTATATTATGTGCTATATCTCAAAAGTATATATATTTTTTAAACTAGATGTACTTCTACTACGAGTAATACAAACAATGTTTTCATAAGATGAAAATTGTTAGTAAAAGGAAATTAAGCATATCTAAACATATTGAACACCCAAAATCCCGGGTCCACAAGGGAGTAGTGTTGTGCATTAACACGATGGTTGATTGGCTGCCAGTATGCTTGTTTGCTCAACCTTACCCACCTCCTCTACAAGGCACGTTGTGTGGGGTTGTGCATGTGATGTGCAGCAAGAAAACATACGCTGGACCATCCTAGACACTACAACTATAGTCACTCCACAAAGTAATATTATATATGATATCACAAATAAACCACGTGGGAAAATGAATAACAGATATGCAGAGTGACAAATTAATCATACACATACCTGTTCACCCTCGGCTAATGTTATTGCAGCAACAACAATGAAAAATAAGCCCTGAAATTGTGAACCTCAATATAACATTTCCCTTTATTATGTATCAAAGTTCTTGGAAAATCTCAAACCTCACACCCATTAACAAGAGCATACTACCCTGAAGCCATGACAAAAGGAAAAATCGATTCGCAAAAAATACATATTTCAGTTGATTAAGGGACAATATTCTTATGTAGGAAAAAAATATGGCTCACCAATTGTCCAAGCTGCATTGGTACAATGTCTAGGGTATCTTCACCTTGACCTTCACAGACTATACAATTGTGGTTGCTCACTACACAAAGTAGATCGATATAGTTGAGAGTGAGACCACATATAAAACATATAATAAATTGAAAAGCAAGCAAATTGATTCACAAATGAACGCAAGATAATTATGAGTGACATGCATTGCATATAGTCAAGGTGATTCACCTTCATTTATGAATGATAACCTCCATCTTCTGTCTTTGATTTTGATTTTCAATCCTTGCTTCCTTCCTTCTGCACATCCAATAAACAAAACCAAGACCAAACTACAAGAAATGAGAAAAAAATGTAAAACAAAGATAAACAGTACAACAAAAAGCATGACTATGCTCAAACTCAACAAAAACAAAACATGTAGACAATACCAAACAAAAAATTGCAAACTTCCCCTCTACACAATATCTCTACTGTAATATCCTCTCCTCAACTGAAAGGAAAAAAAGTGGGGAGAATAACATTGTAGTATCCTCTCCTCAACTGAAAGGAAAAAAAGTGGGGAGAATAACATTGTAGTATCCTCTCCTCAACTTAAAGGAAAAAAAGTGGGGAGAATAACATTAAAATTCAAACATAGATAGTAATGGTAAGCATATTTCAAAACCAATAATTATTCATAATACCAAACACATCTCCTCCTCTATATAACGATAAACACTCCATTTTGTATTCGACTTACTCGTGCTCATGAGAACGAGACATCTACAACAAATACATAATAAGATGTTAAAATCAATATACAATTTAAACTAGAGAATTGAATGCAATAATTATTCATAATATGAAACATACTTGTCTTTGAGTTTTGTTATATAAAGGGCGATAATCGATTTTGTATTTCATGTATCCATGATTTTGATGGATTGTAGTAAATATAACTTACTACACACCAACAAATGCGTTTTAATTGCTTCAGTCAGTATTTACACTAGAACATTTGAATTCAACAAATGCCTTTAATTATTTTAGTCTATATTTAGGCCATAACACATTGAATTCCCATGGTGTGAGCCCTCTCTCCAAAGAGAACTTTTGAAATAGAAAATCAAGGAGACTTACTCTAAGAACTTGTGACAAGGGTTAGCTAAGATAACCTTGAAGCTATCCACATATCAAATTGTTTAGAGTAATTCAATATAGTTATGTCATAGTAATTTGAATGAATAATCTTTTGTGTACTTGTGTGAAGGCCAACATTTTGGCTTTTTGTTTTAAAGATTCATAATGAGGAGACGATTTATTGCAGTGCCTGACAAAACCAATTCTATGACTATCACTAATGCTTATGGTTTGTGGATGGCTCTTGATACCTTCTAGGTGATCTCAAGGACTTTTCAATTACCTATCATATGTTAAGGGGAAAGGGTTACTAGTTTCAAGCTAGAACTTTTGGGAAAAACATTTGTTGCTTCAACTACTTCTTATCTAGATAGCAGATTTGTGTACATAAGGTCAAGCTATGGAGATTTATAGCTTATTAAATTTCATTAATAGCTAACCGATTCAAGCTCACATGTAGAAGTTTTGGAAAGATATGTAAATATCGATCTTATAATGAACTTTTGTGTTTTTAGATGAAATTCAAGCATAAGGTCAAGTTGTTCCCTATTTTGGAGCATTTAAAGAGGGTGTTCTCTTATAGTGTGCAATCATAAGCACGCATCAACAAAGCTACTACACAAAAAGGAGAATTGGTCATATTTGATAGTACCCACTGGATTTTCTATAATTGTAGTCACAATGTTCTTCAGTTTCTTTTTGCCACTGAAGGGGTAATATTGTCTATTTGGAAATTGGAGAAACATTTGGTCATTTAGTTTGATATAAATCCCATTGGTGATGATCCTATGTGGATTGGAAGGGCATATATTTAACTTTATATTTAATATGAGAAGAGGGAAATTATCTGATAAGAAAGAGATTCCGTTGGGTATGAAAGCAATCAGTGTTCGCACTTTTCGGCCTAATAATTCAACACATATGAGATTCCGTTGGGTATGAAAGCAATCAGTGTTCGCACTTTTCGGCCTAAGAATTCATCACATATTTTTGCAGTGTCACATAGGAATGACAGGCTGACAACTATATACAATAGCTTTTCCAATCATGGTAACTTATGGTTTGTTGTGCCTGATGGAAACAAAAGGGCCATGGAGCAGTGCACAGGTTGGGTGGTGATTTCAACGATATTTGGAGCCTACAACAATATTAATGTTGATTTTGGGTAGCATCGGATGTGCTCTAGCTCCGAAATTTTGTGGAGGGGCTAGGACACATGAGATCTCCAAGACCCAGAAATCGTTTGGAGAATTTCCACCTAGATGGGGAGTTATTAAAATAATTAATATTTTTAATGGGGTTCCTAAGTCTAAACTTAGGAAAATAAAAATATTAAT
The DNA here is from genome assembly GCA_031772625.1 of Pinus tabuliformis. Lineage (NCBI taxonomy): Eukaryota > Viridiplantae > Streptophyta > Pinopsida > Pinales > Pinaceae > Pinus > Pinus tabuliformis. Next base: position 815,834,485 of record CM062815.1, on the reverse strand, counting down.
GGGTATTAATAAAAATATGGGTGAGAAGCTTCTAAGAGATGAGGATCAAGTCTGTTTTAATCTTAGCTGTTGATTAGGGACTTAATCTTGGTCCTTGATTCATCAATAGTAAAAGTATAAGAGGAGGCTTTAGGGTCAATTGGAGAGGAGACACACCAAATTGATCAGTCAGTTCGATTTTTTTGGTGCGTGGTTTGCTAAAAAATTCGAACAAGTGATGTGAGTTGCAGCAGAGGGGCAATGATAGTTGGGGTTGGAGGATCTTCTCTGAGACCCCGAATACTCAACAGAGAGAGGCAGAGATACGCTATAGGAGGCAGCGCAGACCAAGGAAGGCTAACGTTGGGCCAAGAGGGCCCACACATTGCTTGACGCAGTACCAACGCAGGGGAAGAGCTGCCCTCCTGCAGAAGTCCAAATTCAGCCAGGGAGCAACAGGATCAGCGGAGAAGGCTGACGTCAGAGCTCCAGGAGGCAAAGGAGGAAGCGCAAAGTTGATGCAGTGTCTCAAAGAGTCCCACACATGCCCACGCAGCTACTGCGAAGGGGCAACGCAGTTGTACACGGGGATGGTCAGTGCCATTGCCTGATCGGAGGGATTTTTCCGGGTGAAGTGAGGTAATCTCACATAGGTTTCTGCCAGTGTATTTTATCTTTGTAACTGGATAGCCTAGAGGGCATCCAGAGTTGTATTTGGAACTACTACTTAATAATAGAAAACCCTCAAAGTTGTTGCACCGGTTTTCCAGCATTGGGTTTTTCCGGGGACATTTGTCCGAAAATAACAGTGTCCCTTGTTTGTTTGTCTCATATTTGTCTTAGTTTATGATCTGTATGTCAGTGTAGTCTGCAATAGTGTTTTTCATCACTGTTTATAAATTAAATAACTTGTTGAATGAAATAACAAGTAGGAGATGCTAAACCAATGACTGCAGTAGGATTTATGTTTGTAAAGATTCAAAACTTTTCACATGGTATCAGAGCATTGCAGATCATAGGACGTTGAACACGTCAACCGAGAGATCTAGTGAATTTGGTGCAGAGAAGCAGTTGTCCCAAGTGATAGCGTTGTTTCAGAGGCAAAGGAGTAGCTAAAGGAGTGACGCAGAGCCAAAGAAGTGATGCAGAGGCTCACGCAGTGCCTGCATCAGCATTTCGAGCCTGTAGAGGGTGACGCAGTACCCGAGAGGAGTTCATGCAATGACTGCGTCATCTCTCTGGGCCAGCGCAGAGCCTGAGAGGCTCAAATCAATCAGTTGTCGGGGATGAAGGAGCAGAGCAGTTTCAATCAATGGAGTTGGTGGGACGTTGTTGTTGTTGGTGTAGAAGAGTGTCTATGCAGACAAAGTCAAGGTAGAGGGATTCACTGCCTTGACAAATTTCTAGCCAAAGAAATCTAGAACCGAGTTGCAGCAGCAAAGGAGGATTTGAGAGGAGTGATTCGACATTTGGCTGGAGGATTTCCGTGAAGGAAATCAGGACTCAAAGGGAGTCTAGAGGAGCTTGTTCCTTAGAGGATTTCTAACATCGAAGAAATCTAGATCTGAGCCTTGTTGGATTAACAGCAGGAGAGGGAGAAAAGAACCAGTGCTATTTTTGTTGAGCAGAGATGGCAATCAATGGACTGAGGGATCAGGACAGATTAGATGGAGCATCCAATTTTGTTATCTAGAAGGGCAAGATCCTATTAGTCCTAGACAAGAATCGCATCAAGGACTGTGCCTTGAAGGTAGTTGTTGTTTCGGTCAATGCTGATCCGCTAAAGAAGTACGAAGAGGCCCAGGCAAAGGCTAAATGCATGATTCTAGACGGTGTCAAAGATCATGTGGTCCCACACATTGCTGAGAAGGAAACAGCAAGGGAGATGTGGGAGACGCTAACCACCTTGTACCAAGGGGCTTCTGTTCAACAGAAGATGCTATTGGAGAATCAGCTGAGACAGTACCAGATACAGAAGGGAGAAGAGATCGATCCCTTCCTTCTCAGGTTGCAAAGGATTCGAGACCAACTGACTTCTGTGGGGTCTACACCAGATCCTGATTTCATGGTCACGACTGCCTTGAATGTAGTCATCGAAGATTGGGAGACATTTGTCTAGAGTATCTTGGGCAAAGCTTCTCTCCCCAGTTGGGAGGAAATGTGGGCAGCTCTTCGACAGGAAGAGATCAGGAAGCTGACCAAGAAAGGAAGTAGCAACAAAGGAGCCCGGGTCAAGAAGGACGATGAGGAGGATGCAACTCTCGCATCATCTCCCATCATCGGGACAGCATGGGCAGCAAAAAAGGAAGAAAAAGGATATATCCAAGGTCAAATGGTTCAGGTGTGGTGAACTAGGACATTTCGCCACTCAGTGCCCCCAGAAGAAGGGCAACGAAGAGGCTTCTGACTCGAAGGTTGCTCCAACGAACGCTGACAAGGAGGATGATGACAAGGATTGTGCCATGAGTGCTCATGCACCTCTGGACAAGAGGTGGGGCGACATAGAGTTGTAGTCGGGAGGACTACACACACGCATGATCCTTGAAGTGCCCAAACTCTTAAGATCACATATGACTACGGGAGCCCTTAACGACAATAGCAAAATGACGAGTGTCGGTTGGTGCGAGTTGTGATGGAGCAACAATGGCAGAGCTAGAGTGCCAAAGTCTGAAGCAGCGCAGTGGATGTTGTAGCAGTGCGAGAGGCACAGAGCAGATTGCAGCTAGGAGCATCCATATCGACATAGAGTTGTAGTGACTACACACACGCATGATCCTTGAAGTGCCCAAACTCTTAAGATCACATATGACTACCCTTAACGACAATAGCAAAATGACGAGTGTCGGTTGGTGCGAGGTGTGATGGAGCAACAATGGCAGAGCTAGAGTGCCAAAGTCTGAAGCAGCGCAGTGGATGTTGTAGCAGTGCGAGAGGCACAGAGCAGATTGCAGCAGAGGTAGCTTCAACATCACGAGGCATCCATACTGACCAGCATGTCATCTTTTGGGTGAAGTTTCAGTTACTTACTTCTTAGTTACTGAGTTGCAGTGCAGCAGTTAGTTGTGGCAGTGCTATGGGCAGCATGATGCAACATTTTGAGAGGGAGTTGCAATACAGATGTAGCAGTGATAGTGGCAGAGTCATGGGCAGCAGTACAGGATGCAGCAGTGCAGTGGATGAAGGGCAACAGGCCAAGCATCAGTAGCACAGAGGACCATTGCAGTGGATCAGTGTAATACTTCTATTAAGAAGTATTGTTAGAGCACATTCCTTGCTAAGAGGGAGTGTTGATTTTGGGTAGCATCAAATGTACTTTAGCTACAAAATTTTGTGGACGGGTTAGGACACATGAGATCTCCAAGACCCAGAAATCGTTTGGAGAAATTCCACATGGATGAGGAGTTATTAGAATAATTAATATTTTTAATGGGGTTGCTAAGTCTAAACTTAGGAAAATAAAAATATTAATGGGTATTAATAAAAATATGGGTGAGAAGCTTCTAAGAGACTAGGATCAAGTCTGTTTTAATCTTAGCCATTGATTAGGGGCTTAATCTCGGCCGTTGATTCATCAACGGCAAAAGTATAAGAGGCGGCTTGAGGGTCAATTGGAGACACACCATATCGATCAGTCAGTTCGATTTTTCTGGAGCGTGGTTTGCTGAGAAAATCGAACAGGTGATCTAAGTTGCAGCAGAGGGGTAGGGATAGTTAGGGTTGGAGGATCTTCTCTGAGACCCCGAATACTCAGTAGAGAGAGACAGAAATACGCCAAAGGAGGCAGTGCAGACCAAGGAAGGCTAATGTTGGGCCAAGAGGGCCCACGCAATGCTTGACACAGTGCCAGCATAGGGAAAGAGTTGTCCTCCTGTCTCAAAGTGCTCCACACAGGCCCACATAGCTACTGTGAAGGGGCAGCGCAGTTGTAGCCAGGGATATTCAGTCCAGTTGCCAGATCGAAGGGATTTTGCTAGGTGAAGTGAGGTAATCTCACTTAGGTTTTCGCCAGTATATTTTATCTTTGTAATTGGATAGTCGAGAGGGAATCCAAAGTTGTATTCAGAATTACTGCTTAATAATAGAATACCCTCAGAGCTACTGCATCAGTTTTCCTGCATTGGGTTTTTCTGGGGACGTTTGTCCAAAAATAACGGTGTCCCTTGTGTGTTTGTCTCATATTTGTTTCAGTTTATGATCTGTATGTCAGTGTAGTTTGCAATAGTGTTTTTCATCACCGTTTATAAATTAAATAACTTGTTGAATGAAATAATAAGTAGGAGATGCTAAACCAATGACTGCAGTAGGATTTCTGTTTGTAAAGATTCATAAATTTTCACAACTAGGCCACCCATAAGTGTGAGGAGAATCATTGCAGAAAACATTGGTTTAAGTATTAGGGTTTTCGCAGGACATTATATTAGATATCATTTTGGGATTCAACTGCGTTAAGTAATTCATCTATTTCCATGAGAGGTAGTCGTAACTGACTAATTTCTCATGATTTTTGAATAGTCCACTTAGCACTCATTGCATTGGGTGATGCTCACAGGGGTGAAGAAATGGGATTGAAACTAGTGAAATGAATCACATAGCATCAATCATCACTTCCAGGGCTTGCACCCGATAACCAGGACTTCCCGAGAGGTCACCCATCTCAGATGGCCTCTAGCTCAAGCGCACTTAACTGTGGAGTTTTCTCCACAATCAAGCCCACTTAGCTTGCTACCCCATTTGCTTGGTGGGCTTGATTGTGGGAAAAACTCCACAGTTAAGCGCGCTTGAGCCAGAGGCGATCTGGTATGGGTGACCTCCCGGGAAGTCCTGGCTACCGAGTGCAAGCCCCTGAAGTGATGATTGACGCTATGTGATTCATTTCACTAGTTTCAATCCCACTTCTTCACCCCTGTGAGCATCACCCGATGCAATGAGTGCTAAGTGGACTATTCAAAAATCATGAGAAATTAGTCAGTTATGACTACCTCTCATGGAAATGGTCATAGATAAATGACTTACTTAACGCAGTTGAATCCCAAAATGATATCTAACCTTGGTTTAATTATGTTTGTGGGCAATATAGTGCTCGTACACCTTGCTAACCTTGCTAGTTACCAAATCAGACAAAATGAATCTCATAAAATAGGACTTTGGCGCATAGTTTTGGTCAATGAGTTGCCATACAAGAAAATTGTTCTCTTCTTCACAACTTTTTCCCAACGCTAATCTCGCTTATTCAAACTTTGCGTTGGTGATTATTTCTCATTGGAGATTTTTTTAGCTTGAAGAACTCGAATACAAAGGTGGTCTTCTCATACCAATCGTGACTTCTTTCTGTGTTCGTTCCACGACTATAAAAATCATTCTGTTTTATATTTGTATGCAGACATTGACCTACAATCTCTTCCATTCTGCTAGCAAGGATAAGCAATTGAAACACCCAATGATGTATAAAGCAGCACAGTTGTTTGGCTACAACATGTTTGCGTCTACACAACACAAAATTAAAGGGGTTGCGATGATATAGAAAAGTGTTTTGGATTTAAATGATTTCACTACAAACATCAGAGACGATCTCAAAGAGTCCTTTGGGAGAAAAGTATCATTGAAGCTTCTCAGCATATCTCATAACAATTCCAGCAATGGAAGTGCAAAGTTAAGTGAAATGTGCTTCTACAGCATTGGATCTCTACTGATGAGGGAGTCATCACTGCCATACCACCTATCCTTGGGTTTGTGTGAGTTTGCACCACAAAGGCTTTGCCCTTTTGTGGGAAAAGAACCCAATCATTGGTATTTTGTACCCAACCTGTAAAGTTTTGTAGATGTTCTATGCTAAGAGCAATTTCACTTTTCTCACAGCAATCATACAAGTAGATAAGCAAAATGCAGATAGAACATATAAGCAGATCTTACAGAAGACAAATCAGAAACAAGAAAAATGTATGTGTTTGTTTCGGCGGTCAACAGGATGCTTCAACCAGCAAAGTCTCCTTTGGTCAGCCAGCCCAGCATGTGTCACAACAACCCTCCAACCAGTAGATGAGTCAACCCAAGTCAGTTCTACAAAAGTCAACGCTGTCCTGAAAAGTCAACGCAGGGGCAGCAAGCTAAAAGTCAACGCAGCAGCAAAATGGTCAACCCTTTGACCTCGATTTTTGTGCCAGGTAGTATGGCCTTCAAAAATCGAACCTCCCACAAGTTTTCAGCTTGTTTGGACCAAGCGTTGACCAAAGTCAACGCTGGTCAAACTTCTGCGAAACCCTAGCAGCAGAAACCCTAGCAGCAGAAAAATCCTCTTCGTCCTTCCCACGTGTGGCTAAAATTCGTCCTCCAGGTAGCTCGTACTTTTTAGGATGAGAGAGGAAGATGTGAGTTGTGTTGTCATCAAATTCTCTCCAACTTTTCCTGTATATATATATCCATCAATGAGGGTGTGTGACACATCTGTTGGGCATGTGAGCCTACATTACAAAACTGGCTGACCTTTGCACATATAATTTATTAAGAATAATAAATTCAAAATATAAGTTCTGCTCATCGGATTAATACTATTTTTATATGGATTTTACACCTCTCAGAAAGAGGAATCCAACAAAAATATTAGCCTCTTAATCTGAGCATCAGAACATGGAGTTTGGACCTAGTTGTCCAAATTTAACACTCCCTCTCAACTAGGGAGAACTCCATCTATTAGTGCAATTAACATCGTGAGTCATCCCGCCGAAACTTGCTTTGCTGGCTTCTTTATTTCAGAACAGAAGTGGGTCAGTCACAAAGACATCATTCCCCGACTGACATAATCAGTCCAGAGGTCCCAGACCTCACAAATCTTGATCCCAGATCAAGTGGTTGGACCATGCCATCCTAGATAGAGAGTACGGCAATCTCTGATGCGTCCATCAGTCTTTGCTAATAGTCTCTAGCTTTTCCACACCTCATTGGCCAAATGAGAGGTACTTCCCATGAGCCCTGAACTCAATGGGTAGGATGCATACGGGGCACAGATTAAATGAGTGGCGAACCAGCTCAATAATCACAAGAGTGGGGCAGAAGCATTATGAGTGCTTATAGCTCCGAGAAGCTATCCCCAAAGCCCCCCAGAGCTCCCAGAGCTCATCGTCCAACAGGACCCACATCATAGGGTCTTTCCACGACACCAAGACTCTCACAGAAGGTTAGGAACTTGACCTTCCCCAGGGGCTTGGTGAGAATATCCGCGACCTGCTCATCAGTTCCTATATGATCGAGCCTTACGGCGCCTCGCTGTACCATATCCCGGATAAAGTGGTACCTGATATCAATATGCTTGAATCGGTCGTGGAACACAGGATTCTCAGTCATACGAATCCCACTCTGATTATCACAGAGTATTACAGTGGTATCTAGCACATGTTGGAACAGCTCACTAAAGAGCTTCCTCAACCAAACTGCTTCACAACAGGCCATACTAGCAGCAATGTATTCGGCCTCCGCGGTGCTCAAAGCCACCGACTTCTGCTTCCTGCTCATCCATGAGATCGAAGCAGAACCAAGATTGAAACAGCATCCAGATGTGCTCTTACGATCCACCACACTGCCAGCCCAATCGGCATCAGTATATCCCCGGAGTATCACACTCCCGGCAGTGTATCTCAGCCCATGGTTTATCGTGCCCCGAAGATATCTCAAAAGATTCTTGGCACCAACCCAGTGAAAATGATGAGGCTCAACCATCTGTTGACTCAAAGTATTCACTGCAAAACATATGTCCGGACGGGTGTTCACTAAGAACATCAAAGCTCCTATGAGTTGACGATACTCAGTAGGATTGGCCAAGATAGGCCCTGCAGCGCTGCCACTCAACTTCTTAAAGTTGAGTTCCATTGGTGTCGACACGGACTTACAGTCCACCATCCCAAATCTTTCCAGAAGCTTCACAATATACTTTCCTTGAGAAAGGAAAATCTCTCCAGGTCTCTGCCAGACCTCCAGGCCTAGGAAATAGTGCATCAGTCCTAGGTCTTTCATCTCGAACTCAGCAGCAAGCTCCCTCTTACATTGATGAATGAGAGGGTCATCACCTGTCAGGAAGAGGTCGTCCACATACAACACTAGAATGAGAGGCTTTCCTTCCTCAACCTTAAAGTAAAGGTTTGGATCAGCATTGCTTCGAGTGAAGCCCAGCTTCATCAAGTAACTATCCATCCTCTCATACCAAGCTCTGGGTGCTTGCTTTAACCCATAGAGGGCTTTCTTCAACCTGCAGACATAAGTGTCTCGATCTTGAACTTCAAATCCCAGAGGTTGTCCTACATACACCTCTTCCTTTATTGCACCATGCAGAAAAGCGGTCTTGACATCCATCTGATGAAGACTCCATCCTTGCGTAGCAGCAAGGGCTATGATGGATCGGATGGTGGTATATCGAGCCACAGGTGCAAATATATCGTCGTAGTCAATTCCTTCCTTTTGAGAGAAGCCACGGGCAACAAATCTTGCCTTAAACTTTTCAGCACTCCCATCAGATCCATGTTTAATCTTGTAGAGCCATTTAGCGGTGACAACAGATTTGTCCTTCGGTCTCGGGACCACATCCCAGACATCATTCTTCATAATAGCCTCATATTCTTCATGCATAGCATCCTTCCAGACTTGATGCTTGATGGCTTCTTCAAAAGATCCAGGTTCAGATTGTATAATAGTACTCATGGCAGCTAGATACCCTTGGTATCTACACGGCTTCTTGCTTTCTCGGAATGTTCCCCTTGGGGCAGCATGACCCTCGGCATCTTCGAGGGTGTCCCTGAGCCATGATGGCCTCTTTCCTAGAGAAGGGGAAGGATCAATAGGGTCCATTGGCCCTTCAACATCAGGCATAGTCTCATCCTGGGGTTCTTCCAGATTTCCAGATCTTTCTTCATGGTTTTCTTCAGATCTAGGAAGATCTACTACTTTCTTCAGGGAAGCATCTTCGTCAAAAGTGACATCATGGCTTATCTCTACTTCCCTTTGACCAGGTACATAGACTCTATATGCCTTAGAAGTCTCACTGTAGCCCACAAACATTCATTTCTTCCCAGTAGCATCCAGCTTACTTCTCTTTTCTTTCGGCACATGAAAATAGACAGGACATCCAAAAATTCTAAAATGTGAGACATCAGGTTTCTTACCAGAGAAAACCTCTTCGGGAGTTTTGGAGTCCAAAGCGGAATGAGGGCATCGGTTTTGAATGTACACAGCAGTATTTGCAGCTTCTCCCCACAGAAACTTTGGAAGACCCTGGTCACATAGCATGGCACGGGCAGCTTCCACAATAGTCCTATTGTTGCGTTCAGCAACACCATTCTGCTCAGGAGTATATGCAGTGGTAGTCTCCCTCTTAATGCCAGCTTCTCTGCAAAAGTCTTTGAACTCATTTGACTCATATTCAATGCCATTGTCAGTCCTCAAAATCTTGATCTTCTTTCCGGTCATATTTTCCACCAAGGCTTTGAAGGTACGGAACCACATGAAAGCCTCATCCTTCTTCTTCAAGAAGTATATCCAGGTTTTGCGAGAGAAGTCATCAGTAAATGTCATATAGTAAGAACATCCCCCCAGGGATGTTACAGGCAACATACCGGAAAGATCAGAATGGACCAGTTGCAATATCTCAGATGTCTTTGTGACACTTGAGGGGAAAGGTCCCCTTGTATGTTTTCCTTCAGCACAGCCCTTACATACACCTTTATGATTATTTCCAAAATCAGGCATCCCTGTCACCACCTTCCTTGCTTCGGGAAGAGCCTTGTAATGAAGGTGTCCAAATCTTCGGTGCCATAGTTCGGTTTGACGGATAGTATCACAAGTCATAGCTCCCAACGGACTCCCTCCAACCTGGTAGAGTGTACCAACTCTAAAACCAATTGAGATAGCTTCCTTGAAGCTCTTCTTCCACATGAGTACCTTTCCATCAGAGAAAGTTACATTGAATCCTTTGTCTTCCATGGCAGATACAGACACAAGGTTCTTCTTCAATTTGGGTTTGTCATTTCTTTGATTCCCATTCCTTCGGTTGTTGTTGTTGTCGTCACTATCGGGAGAATTCTTCTGGAAGGGGCATTCTCTAGCATAGTGTCCAGTCCTATGGCAGGTGAAACATTTACCCTTCTTCTTTTGAGTCTTAGTCCTTCCTTTGTCCTTGGAACCACCAGAGTTCTTCTTTCGGGAATGAGCAACATAGGCAGCATTTCTTTCATTATCAAATTCCTTCATCCTTGTTTCTTCTTGCATACATCTAGACAGAAGCTCATCAAAGTTAGGGATGGTATTATTGTTGAGAATGGTAGTTGTGAATACTTGCCATTCATATGGAAGTCCTCCAAGTGCGGTGAGAACCATCTCACGATCAGCTATTGTCTCCCCAATAGCTAGCAGATTGTTCCTGGTTTCGGTCAACTTCATAAAGAAAGTTTGAATAGACTCGTCTCGGCCCTTCTTCATATTCTTCAACTTGTTCTTGAGGAATAGCACTTGGTTCACATTGTTTACTCGGAACATAAGTATCAGTTTGTCATACATCTCCTTGGATGTGCCTAGTTCAGATATGTAGGCAACCAGACTCTTATTTATGGATTCCCTGATCAGCAGTTTTGCTCTGATTTCTCCCTTCTTATACTTGTGTTTAACAGCAGCAGAGGCATTTGATGGAGGTTCTTGAATCTTCCCTGTCACATGATCTAGGAGATCATGATCTTCTAATTTGAGATCTAATAACATCTTCCAGGCATGGAAGTCATCACTTCCAGTCAGCTTGTCATTCTCCCTGAATTCAAGCTTAGAGGAATCCATTTCCTTCGATGATGATTGCTATAGATAGAGTTTGTCTTCACCTCAGCTCTGATCCCATGTAAAGTTTTGTAGATGTTCTATGCTAAGAGCAATTTCACTTTTCTCACAGCAATCATACAAGTAGATAAGCAAAATGCAGATAGAACATATAAGCAGATCTTATAGAAGACAAATCAAAAACAAGAAAAATGTATGTGTTTGTTTCGGCGGTCAACAGGATGCTTCAACCAGCAAAGTCTCCTTTGGTCAGCCAGCCCAGCATGTGTCACAACAACCCTCCAACCAGTAGATGAGTCAACCCAAGTCAATTCTACAAAAGTCGACGTTGTCCTGAAAAGTCAACGCAGGGGCAGCAAGCTAAAAGTCAACGCAGCAGCAAAACGGTCAACCCTTTGACCTCGATTTTTGTGCCAGGTAGTATGGCCTTCAAAAATCGAACCTCCCACAAGTTTTCAGCTTGTTTGGACCAAGCGTTGACCAAAGTCAACGCTGGTCAAACTTCTGCGAAACCCTAGCAGCAGAAAAATCCTCTTCGTCCTTCCCACGTGTGGCTGAAATTCATCCTCCAGGTAGCTCGTACTTTTTAGGATGAGAGAGGAAGATGTGAGTTGTGTTGTCATCTAATTCTCTCCAACTTTTCCTGTATATATATATCCATCAATGAGGGTGTGTGACACATCTGTTGGGCATGTGAGCCTACATTACAAAACTGGCTGACCTTTGCACATATAATTTATTAAGAATAATAAATTCAAAATATAAGTTCTGCTCATCGGATTAATACTATTTTTATATGGATTTTACACCTCTCAGAAAGAGGAATCCAACAAAAATATTAGCCTCTTAACCTGAGCATCAGAACATGGAGTTTGGACCTAGTTGTCCAAATTTAACACAACCACCTATCCTTGGGTTTGTGTGAGTTTGCACCACAAAAGGCTTTGCCCTTTTGTGGGAAAAGAAACCAATCATTGGTATTTTGTACCCAAGGTGTTGGTGTGAAATCAAGAAAAGGAATTATTATTTATTCATTTTTGCAAGTGGAGAACCCTTAGAGGAGCAAGGGTGACCTAAGGCTACAATGAAGGGTCTTGATCAAATGAAGAACTTAATTTTCCTTAAGTTAGTTGGGCCTTGTCTAGAAACTTCAAGTCAGCCTAGAATTGGAAAGACACCATTTGAGGGCAAAGTCTAAAATCATGAGAAAACTATAAGGGGGGAAGTTGTGAAACTTATTTTATTATCCAATAAGTGCAATTCTTATCAAGCGGGGCATGATCCGAGGAGGGTTTCGTGTTTGCCCTTTTGTCTTATGCTCTCGTTCATGTTCAAGGAGGATGTTGGCTGAGTTTGGTGAGGGTTTTAGTGGGCAAGTCTATGCATCCAAGTAGTGGAAGAGAATTGTGGAAAAGGGTCGAAATTTTTGGGCTAATAGCAGTGGTACTTATATGATCTAGCCGCAGAGTCTTGTACCTTATTAGAGGGCCAAAACACCTAGAATAAGGTTGTTTTGGTATGCCGTGAGGATTCAAGGAAAGTTGGAGTAACGTTGCATAGAGGACCAATGCAACAAGTACAGGGCTGGAAGAAAGGTACCGCAGGTCTGAGGTAACCCTAGATTTCGGGCCATAGAGATCTGTAGCAAGGGCTAGGATATCAATCAAGAAAATAACCAGAATTGTGGCTAAGTGATAGCATCATCAACGAGATAGATTGCTAAGGTTGGAGGGTTGTCCATGAGGTTTAGGACAACAATTTTGATATGTCGTAATTAGGGCTTCTTCCTATGCAGAGAGCCATCTTATGGTATGTCCAAATCTCAGTGAAAGAATAGCCCACATCTATGATGAATGAAGAGGGTCAAGACCCTAGAAAGGCAGGCAGATGACTCTGTAGTGTGTGGAAGTTTGAGATAGAAGGACAGGGACAAGGGTGATTTAGTAAAGGAAAAGAGAAGATTTGTTCAAAGGTTTGAACAACAGTTCTAATTAGCCCTAAGAACAAGGATATAGAACACATCTTATCATTGTTGGTGGGTTCTTTGGAATAGCCCTAGATTAACATTGCATGCCTTAGAGGACCAATGGAACAAGTACAGGGTTGGAAGAAGGGTATCGCAGGGCTGAGGTAACCCTAGATTTGGGGCCGCAGAGATCTGTAACAAGGGGTAGGATATTAGTCAAGAAAATGACCAGAACCGTGGTTGCTTGCAAGCTAAGTGATAGCGTCCTCAACGAGATATATTGCTAAGGTTGGAGGGTTGCTCATGAGGTTTCGAACAACAGTTTTGATATGTCATAGTTAGGGCTTCTTCCTATGCAGAGAGCCATCTTATAGTATGTCCAAATCTTAGTGAAAGAATAGCCCACATCTGTGATGAATGAAGAGGGTCGAGACCCTAGAAAGAGAAGCAAATGACTCTTTGTTGTGGGTGGAAGTTTGAGATAGAAGGGCAGGGACAAGGGACAAGGGACAAGGTATATAGAACACATCTTATTATTGTTGGTGGGTTGTTTGGAATAGCCCTAGATCGGGACAATTTAAGGAGACAAATTGCAGAAGAAAGGGCAGCCTTGGAATCCCTAGATTAGTCATGGTGTTCACTGTGTATGGGTAATTTTGGAATCCCCTTAGAATGCATCTAATCATTGTTAGTGGGTTGTTTGCAATAGCCCTAGATCTGGCCAATTTAAGGAGACAAATTGCAGAAGAAAGGGCACTCTTACAAGTCCTAGATTAGTCATGGTGTTAACTATGTATGGGTACTTTTGGAAGCTGAAAGGGTTGAGCTTTGAAGGATGAAAGGGCAACTGAGAGGGCTACATCTGGTGTGACCTAGGAGGACCATTCTTGAGCATACATGACATTGACAAGTGGGTAGTCTAGAAGACCTCAAGAACAGTGTTCATGAAAGAAATCAATGGGTTGTTAGGAGGCAAAGTGATGGAGCCCTAGTTTAGCTTATGAAAGGAGCCATATGGTTGACAAGAAGGCATATCCAGAAGACCCAAGGAGCAAACTTCTTAATGGAGCTAGAAGGTTGGTAGTGGGCATATCCGTGAGCCAAATTTCAGTGACACAAAAGGAGTTGTGATCATTGATAGTGGCCGCTGAATATGCAAGTATTGTGATCAGCAGATTGGGACGCAAGAGGACCCGCCAGATGTGTTCAACTTCAAGGTACATGGACTGAAAGGGCTATAGTCCCTGTTGTCAACAAGTAGGTCAAGTGTACTTTGTTTAGGGTAGATTGGTGGTCATAGAAATTGACATCAAGACCTGGTTGTGTCCTTATATCAGGGTTGTATGTAAAGTCCATGATCCCTAGTACGGGAACCCTAAGACTGTTGTATTATAGTTTGTAATATAACAAGTAGAGGGTCTAAAAAGTTAAAAATTGTCATGTGCACTAGTTGATTCACTGATGTACGTTATTTCGTTGTGCAAAGTAGAAGTGTTGTCAAATTTGAGTGTCTTTGTGTTCGTGATTTTAGACTCGAACTAGATTCTTAAGTGTCATGGAAAAATCAACAAGCTTACACTTGAATTAACCATACACATACCTACCCTCCCAAACTAGATTCTAAAGTGTCATGGAAAAATCAACAAGCTTACACTTGAATTAACCATACACATACCTACCCTCCCTTTGCTAATATTATAGTAGCAGCAATCATGAAAAATAAAGCACTAAAGATGTGAACGTAAGTATAATTTTCTATTTCTTTCATATCAAAGTTTTACGAAAAATTCTTGAATCTCACACACATGAACAAGATCATACTACCTCGAAACCAATACAAAAGGATAAATCGTTCTGCAAAAAGCAAATATTCCAGCGTATTAAAGGAGAATAGTATTTGGTATGAGAAAAGTATGGTTCACCCATCCTTTGGGCCAAGTTTGTAGAATTTCTAGTGTATCTTCACCACTTACACTTGTAGATTATGCGATTGTAGTCGTTCACTACATAAAGAAGATCATCATAGTTGATTATGAGAGCATAGATAACACACAATAAATTGCATAGCAAACAAGTGGAGCCAAAAATTAGCAAAAGATACCTTTAAGTGAAATGCATTGCATATAGGTATGTTAACTCACCTTCATTTACAAACAATAACCTCCACTTTCTTTGTTTTCTTCCTTCATTTCTTTCTCTTTCTGCTTCCTTCATTTCCTTTTCCACACCCAACAAATGAAACCAAGACCAAACTACAAAAAACGTGAAAAAAAAGGAAAACAAAGAAAAACGAGTACAACACACCCAACAAATGAAACCAAGAGCAAACTACAAAAAATAGCAAAAAAACTATTAAAAAAAAAAAAAAAAAAATCAAAACATGGCCATGCTGAAACTCAAAAAACAAAACATGCAAACAAGAAAAAAGAAAAATTGCAAATAAAACCTTTGTACATCATCTCTCCTACAATGTGCTCTCCTCCGCTGAAACGAAAATGACTAGGTTGAATAGGGTTAAAATATACACACAATTAGTAATGGTAAACATACTTCAAAACCAATAATTGTTCATAATAGAAAACGCACCTCCCCAAGAATTTGTTTTATAATGATGGACACTCTCATTTGTATTCCACTTGTTCGTGCTCATCAAAACAAACCATCTACAACAGATACAAAATAAGATATTAGAATCGTTTTATAAGATAAACTAAAGTCGAACACAATAATTAATTGTAATACGAAAAACACCTTTCTTTAAGACTGTTACATAAAAGGGGAGAGCCTATTTTATATTTCAATGGAACAAGCCATTTGCACTAAATATCAATAAAATATTAGATTTCCAATAGAATTTAAAGTAGAGAGTTTGAAGGTATTAACTTGTCAAGCAACTTAAGTTCGTGTACAATTATATTCTGTTATATCTCAAAAAATATAAATTTTATAAACTAGATGTACTTCTACTACGAGTAATACAAACAATGTTTTCATAAGATGTAAATTTTTCGAAAAAGGAATCTAACCATATCTAAACATATTGAACACCCAAAATCCTAGGGTCCATAGGGCAGTCGTGTTGTACATTAGCACGATGGTTGATTGGTTGAACGGTCACTCTGCTTCTCTGCTCGACCTTTCCCACCTCCTCTACAAACGTTGTGTGGGGGTGTGCATGTGATGTGGAGCAAGAAAACATACATTGCACAATCCTAGACACTACAACTATAGTCACTCACTGCACAAAGTAATATTATATACGAGATCACAAAATAAACCACGAGAAAATGAATAACAAATATACAGAGAAACAAATTAATCATACACCTACTTCTTTGCCCTTGGCTAATGTTATAGCAGCAACAACAATGAACAATAAGCCATGAAATTGTGAACCTCAAAATAACATTTCCCTTTATTTTGTATCAAAGTTCTTGGAAAATCTCAAACCTCACACCCATTGAGAAGATCATACTACCTTGAAGCCATGACAAAAGGATAAATCAATTCGCAAAAAATAAATATTTCAATCAATTAAAGGACAATATTCTTATGTAGGAAAAAAATATGGCTCACCAATCGTCCAAGCTGCGTTGGTACAATGTCTAGGGTATCTTCACCTTGACCTTCATAGACTATACAATTGTGGACGCTCACTACACAAAGCAGATTGATATAGTTGAGTGTGACACCGCATATAAAACATATAATAATTTGAAGAACAAGCAAATGGATTCACAAATGAGTGAAAGATAATTGTGAGTGAAATGCATTACATATAGTTAAGGTGATTCACCTTCATTTCTGAAAGATAACCTCCATCTTATCTCTTTGATTTTATTTCCTCGTTGCTTTCCTTTCCTTTTGCATAGCATGACTACAAATAGCATGACTATGCTCAAACTTAACAAAAACAAAACATGTAAACAATGACAAACAAAAAATTACAAACTTCCCCTTTGCACATTATCCCATTATCCCTACTGCAGTGTCCCCTCTTCAGCTGAAAGGAAAAAAAGTGGGGTGAATAACATTAAAATCCAAACACTGATAGTAATGGTAATCATATTTCAAAACCAAAAATTATACATAATAGCAAACACACCTCCTCTAAAGTTTGTTATATAACGACGAACACTCCATTTTGTATTCCACTTAATCATGCTCACCAAAACAGGACATCTACAGCAAATACATAATAAGATATTAAAATCAATATACAATTTAAAGTTGAGAATTGAATGCAATAATTAATCATAATATGAAACATCCTTGTCTTTGAGTTTTGTTTTATAAAGGGGGATAATCCATTTTCTATTTCATGTATCCATAATTTTGATGGATTGTAGTAAATATATCTTACTACAAACCAACAAATGCACTTTAATTGTTTCAGGCAGTATTTAGACCAGAACACGTTGAATTCAACAAATGCCTTTAATTATTTTAGTCAGAAGACCATAACACATTGAATTCCCATGGAGCCCTCTCTCTAGAGAGAGCTTTTGAAATAGAAAATCGAGCAAACTCACTCTAAGAACCTGTGACAAGGGTTACCTAAGCTAGCCTTGAAGCTATCCACATATTAAACTTTTTAGAGTAATTCAATATAGTCATGTCATAGTAATTTGAATAAATAATCTTTTGTAAATTATACAATTGTAGTCGTTCACTACATAAACAGGATCATTATAGTTGATTATGAGAGCATAGATAACACATAATAAATTGAATAACAAACAAGTGGAGCCAGAAATTAGCAAAAGATACTTATAAGTGAAATGCTCTGCATATAGGTATGTTAACTCACCTTCATTTATGAACAATAACCTCCATTAACCTCCATTTTCTCTGTCTGCTTCTTTCATTTCCTTTTCCATACCCAACAAATGAAACCAAGACCAAACTACAAAAAATGTGAAAAAAAAAAAAAACAAACAAACAAACAAAAAGAACAAAAAAAAAAAAAAAAAAACGAGTACAACACACCCAACAAATGAAACCAAGACCAAACTACAAAAAATGAGCAAAAAAACAAACAAACAAAGGAAAACAAGTACAACTCAAAGCATGGCCATGCTCAAACTCTTAAAACAAAATATGCAAAAAAGAAAAAATAAATTGCAAATATCCCCTTTGCACATCATCTCTCCTACAATGTGCTCTCCTCTGCTCAAAGTGAAAAAATTGGGTAATAAGGTTAAAATATACACACAATTAGTAATGATAAACATATTTCAAAACCAATAATTATTCATAATAGAAAACGCACCTCCCTTAAAATTTGTTTTATAACGATGGACACTCTCTTTTGTATTCCACTTGTTCGTGCTCATCAAAACAAGCCATCTACAACAGATACAAAATAAGATATTAGAATGATTATATAAGTTAAACTAAAGAGTCGAATGGAAAAATTAATCGTAATAAGAAACACACATTTCTTTAAGACTGTTATATAAAAGGGGAGAGCCCATTTTGTATTTCTTGTATTCATACTCAATGGAACAAGCCATTTGCACTAGATATATAATAAAATATTAGATTTCTAATAGAATTGCACTAGATATATAATAAAATATAAGATTTCTGATAGAATTTAAAGTAGAGAGTTTGAAAGTATGAACTTGTCATGCAACTAAGTTGGAGTCCAATTATATTTTGTGTTGTATCTCAAAAAAACATAAATTTTATAAACTAGATGTACTTCTACTACGAGTAATACAAACAATGTTTTCATAAGATGTAAATTTTTCAGAAAAGGAATCGAAGCATACCTAAACATATTGAACTCCCAAAATACCAGGGTCCACAAGGCAGTAGTGTTGTACGTTAGCACGATGGTTGATTGGTTGAAGGGTCAGTATGCTTTTCTGCTCAACCTTACCCAACTCCTCTACAAGGCACATTGTGTGGGGGTGTGCATGTGATGTGGGGAGGGAAAACATACACTGCACCATCTTAGACACTGCAATTATAGTCACTCACTACACAAAGTAATATTATATATGAGATCACAAATAAACCACGAGAGAAAATGAATAACAAATATACAGAGCGACAAATTAATCACATGTACTTGGCCCTTGGCTAATGTTATAGCAACCTCAACCATGAACAATAAGCCCTGAAATTGTGAACCTCAATATAACATTTCCCTTTATTCTGTATCAAAGTTTTTTGGAAAATCTCAAACCTCGCACCCATTAACAAGATCATACTACCCTGAAACCATGACAAAGGTATAAATCGATTTGCAAAAAACAAATAATTCAGTCGATTAAAGAACAACACTCTTATGTAGGAAAAAAATATGGCTCACCAATCATCCAAGCTGCGTTGGTACAATGTCTAGGGTATCTTCACCTTGACCTTGATAGAATATACAATTGCGGTCACTCACTGAGATAACAAATAAAACACGAGAGAAAATGAATAACAAATATACAAAGCGACAAATTAATCACACGTACCTGGCCATTGGCTAATGTTATAACAGCCTCAACCATGAACAATAAGCCCTGAAATTGTGAACCTCAATATAACATTTCCCTTTATTCTGTATTAAAGTTTTTGGAAAATCTCAAACCTCACACCCATTAACAAGATCATACTACCCTGAAACAATGACAAAGGTATAAATCGATTAGCAAAAAACAAATAATTCAGTCGATTAAAGAACAACACTTGTGTAGGAAAAAAATATGGCTCACCAATCGTCCAAGCTGCGTTGGTACAATGTCTAGGGTATCTTCACCTTGACCTTGATAGACTATACAATTGTGGTCGCTCACTACACAAAGCAAATTGATATAGTTGAGTGTGAGACCACATATAAAACATAATATAAATTGAAAAGCAAGCAAACGGATTTACAAATGAATGAATGATAACCTCCATATTATCTCTTTGATTTTCTCTCCTTACTGCCTTCCTTTCCTATTGCACATCCAATAAACAAAACCAAGAACAAGATCATACTACCTCGAAACCATTACAAAAGAATAAATCATTGTGCAAAAATCAAATATTTTAGTGTATTAAAGGACAACAGTGTTTTGTAGGAGAAAAGTATGGCTCACCCATCCTTTGTGCCAAGTTTGTATTATTTCTAGTGTATCTTCAGTGCTTCACAACTTGAGCTTTGTAGATTATACAATTGTAGCCGTTCACTACATAAAGAGGATCATTATAGTTGATTATGAGAGCATAGATAACACATAATAAATTGAATTACAAACAAGTGGAGCCAGAAATTCACAAAAGATACTTTTAAGTGAAATGCACTATATATAGGTATGTTTACTCACCCTCATTTATCAACAATAACCTCCATTTTCTCTGTCTGCTTCCTTCATTTATTTCTCTGTCTAATTCTTTCATTTCCCTTTCCATACCCAAAAAGTGAAACCAAGACCAAACTACAAAAAACGTGAAAAAAAAAAGGAAAACGAGTACAACACAGCGAACAAATGAAACCAAGACCAAATTACAAAAAATCAGCAAAAAAACAAACAAACAAAAAAACAAAGGAAAATAAGTACAACTCAAAGCATGGCCATGCTCAAACTCATAAAAAAAGATGCAAAAAAGAAAAAAGAATAAGAAAATTGCAAATATCCCCTTTGCACATCATCTCTCCTACAATGTGGTCTCCTCTCCTCAAAGAGGAAAAAAGAGGGTTCAATAAGGTTAAAATATACACACAATTAGTAATGATAAACATATTTCAAAACCAATAATTATTCATAATAGAAAACGCACCTCCCATAAAATTTGTTTTATAACGATGGA
Organism: Pinus tabuliformis; assembly: GCA_031772625.1. Lineage (NCBI taxonomy): Eukaryota > Viridiplantae > Streptophyta > Pinopsida > Pinales > Pinaceae > Pinus > Pinus tabuliformis. The sequence continues at coordinate 815,813,943 of CM062815.1, read as the reverse complement.
CACTCTCTTTTTTATTCCACTTGTTCGTGCTCATCAAAACAAGGCATCTACAACAGATACAAAATAAGATATTACAATGGTTATATAAGTTAAACTAAAGAGTGAATGCAAAAACTAATCGTAATAAGAAACACACCTTTCTTTAAGACGGTTATATAAAAGGGGAGAGCCCATTTTGTATTTCATGTATTCATACTCAACAGAACAAACCATTTGCACTAGATATATAACAAAATATTAGATTTCTAATAGAATTTAAAGTAGAGAGTTTGAAGGTATGAACTTGTCATGCAACGTAATTCGAGTCCAATTATATTTTGTGTTATATCTCAAAAAAAATATAAATTTTATAAACTAGATGTACTTCTACTACGAGTAATACAAATAATGTTTTAATAAGATGTAAATTTTTCAGAAAAGGAATCGAAGCCTACTAAACTTATTAAACACCCAAAATCCCAGGGTCCACAAGGCAGTAGTGTTGTACGTTGGAACGATGGTTGATTGGTTAAAGGGTCAGTATGTTTGTCTACTCAACCTTACCCAACTCCTCTACAAGGCATGTTGTGTGGGCGTGTGCATGTGATGTGGGGAGGGAAAACAAACACTGTACCATCCTAGACACTGCAACTATAATTACTCACTGCACAAAAGTAACATTATATATGAGATCACAAATAAACCACGAGCGAAAATCAATAACAAATATACAGAGCGACAAATTAATCACACATACCTAGCCCTTTGGCTAATGTTATAGCAACCTCAACCATGAACAATAAGCCCTGAAATTGTGAACCTCAATATAACATTTCCCTTTATTCTGTATCAAAGTTTTTGGAAAATCTCAAACCTCACACACATTAACAAGGTCATACTACCCTAAAACCATCACAAAAGTAATAATTGATTTGCAAAAAAACAAATAATTCAGTCTATCAAATAACAATATTCTTATGTAGGAAAAAAATATGGCTCACCAATCGTCCAAGTTGTTGCATTAGTACAATGTCTAGAGTATCTTCACCTTGACCTTGATAGACTATACAATTGTGGTCGCTCACTACACAAAGTAGATTGATATAGTTGAGTGTCAGTACACATATAAAACATAATATAAATTGAAAGCAATCAAACGGATTCACCAATGAATGAATCCTAACCTCCATATTATATCTTCAATTTTCTCTCCTTGCTGCCTTCCTTTCCTATTGCACATCCAATAAACAAAACCAAGAACAAGATCATACTACCTCGAAACCATTACAAAAGGATAAATCGTTGTGCAAAAAGTAAATATTTCAGTGTATTAAAAGACAACAGTATTTTGTAGAAAAGAAATATGGCTCACCCATCCTTTGTGCCAAGTTTGTAGAATTTCTTGTGTATCTTCACCACTTGATCTTTGTAGATTATACAATTGTAGTCGTTCAATACATAAAGAGGACCATTATAGTTGATTATGAGAGCATAGAAAACGTATAATAAATTGAATAACAAACAAGTGGAGCCAGAAATTAGCAAAAGATACTTTTAAGTGAAATGCACTGCATATAGGTATGTTAACTCACCTTCATTTATGAACAATAACCTCCATTTTCTTTGTCTGCTTCCTTCATTTATTTCTCTGTATGCTCCCTTCATTTCCTTTTCCATGCCCAAAAAATGAAACCAAGACCCAAGTACAAAAAAACGTGAAAAAAAAGGAAAACAAACAAAAAGGAATACAACACAGCCAACAAATGAAACCAAGACCAAACTACAAAAAATGAGAAAAAACAAACAAAAACAAAAAAACAAAGGAAAATAAGTACAACTCAAAGCATGGCCATGCTCAAACTTATAAAACAAAACATGCAAAAAAAAAAACAATTGCAAATATCCCCTTTGCACATCATCTCTCCTACAATGTGCTCTCCTCTGCTCAAAGGAAAAAAAGTGGGTTGATTAAAGTTAAAATATACACACAATTAGTAATGATAAACATATTTCAAAACCAATAATTATTCATAATATAAAACGCACCTCCCCTAAAATTTGTTTTATAACGATGGACACTCTCTTTTGTATTCCACTTGTTCGTGCTCATTAAAACACGCCATCTACAACAGATACAAATAAGATATTAGAATGGTTATATATGTTAAACTAAAGAGTCGAACCCAAAAATTAATCGTAATAAGAAACACACCTTTCTTTAAGACTGTTATATACAAAGGGAGAGCCCATTTTGTATTTCATGTATTCATACTCAATGGAACAAGCCATTTGCACTAGATATATAATAAAATATTAGATTTCTAATAGAATTTAAAGTAGAGAGTTTGAAGGTATAAACTTGCCATGCAACTTAGTTCAAGTCCAATTATATTATGTACTATATCTCAAAGAAATATAAATTTTATAAACTAGATGTACTTCTACTACAAGTAATACAAACAATGTTTTCATCACATGTAATTTTTTCAAAAAAGGAATCGAAACATACCTAAACTTATTGAACACCCAAAATCTCAAGGACCACAAAGCAGTAGTGTTGTACGTTAGCACGATGGTTGATTGGTTGAAGGGTCAGTATGCTTGTCTGCTCGACCTTACCCACCTCCTCTACAAGGCACATTGTGTGGGTGTGTGCATGTGATGTGGAAATGGAAAACATACACTGCACCATCGTAGACATTGCAACTATAGTCACTCACTGCACAAAGTAATATTACATATGAGATCACAAATAAACCACAAGAGAAAATGAATAACAAATATACAGAGCGACAAATTAATCACACGTACCTGGCCCTTGGCTAATGTTTAGCAGCCTCAACCATGAACAATAAGCCCTAAAATTGTGAACCTCAATATAATATTTCCCTTTATTCTATATCATGAACAATAAGCCCTAAAATTGTGAACCTCAATATAATATTTCCCTTTATTCTATATCAAAGTTCTTGGAAAATTTCAAAGCTCACACCCATTAAAGATCATACTACCCCGAAGCCATGACAAAAGTATAAATCAATTTGCAAAAAACAAATATTTCAGTCGATTAAAGAACAATATTCTTATGTAGGAAAAAAATATGGCTCACCAATTGTCCAAGCTACGTTGGCACAATGTCTAGGGCATCTTCACCTTGACCTTGATAGACTATACAATTGTCGTCGCTCACTACACAAAAAAAATTGATATAGTTGAGTATGAGACCACATATAAAACATAATATAAATTGAAAAGCAAGCAAACGGATTCACAAATGAATGAATGATAACCTCCATATTATCTCTTTGATTTTATCTCCTTGTTGCCTTCCTTTCCTATTGCACATCCAATAAACAAAACCAAGAACAAGATTCTTACTACCTTGAAACCATTACAAAGGATAAATCGTTGTGCAAAAAGAAAATATTTCAGTGTATTAAAGGACAACAGTGTTTTGTAGGAGAAAAGTATGGCTCACCCATCCTTTGTGCCAAGTTTGTAGAATTTCTAGTGTATCTTCACCACTTGATCTTTGTAGATTATACAATTGTAGTCGTTCTCTACATAAAGAGGATCATTATAGTTGATTATGAGAACATAGATAACACATAATAAATTGAATAACAAAAAAGAGGAGCCAGAAATTAGCAAAAGATACTTTTAAGTGAAATGCACTGCATATAGGTATGTTAACTCACCTTCATTTATGAACAATAACCTCCATTTTCTCTGTCTGCTTCCTTCATTTCCTTTTCCATACCCAACAAATGAAACCAAGACCAAACTACAAAAGCATGAAAAAAAAAAACAAAGGGAAACGAGTACAACACACCCAACAAATGAAACCAAGACCAAACTACAAAAAATGAGAAAAAAACAAACAAACAAAAAAACAAAGGAAAATAAGTACAACTCAAAGCATGGCCATGCTCAAACACATAAAACAAAACATGCAAAAAAGGAAAAAGAAAAATTGCAAATATCCCCTTTGCACATCATCTCTCCTCCAATGTGATCTCCTCTGCTCAAAGGAAAAAAAGTGGGTTCAATAAGCTTAAAATATACACATAATTAGTAATGATAAACATATTTCAAAACCAATAATTATTCATAATAGAAAACGCACCTCCCCTAAAATTTGTTTTACAACGATGGACACTCTCTTTTGTATTCCACTTGTTAGTGCTCATCAAAACAAGCCATCTACAACAGATACAAAATAAGATATTATAATGGTTATATAAGTTAAACTAAAGAGTCAAACGCACACATTAATCGTAATAAGAAACACACCTTTCAAGATTGTTATATAGAAGGGGAGAGCCCATTTGTATTTCATGTATTCATACTCAATGGAACAAGCCATTAGCACTAGATATATAATAAAATATTAGATTTCTAATACAATTTAAAGTAGAGAGTTTGAAGGTATGAACTTGTCATGCAATTTAGTTCAAGTCCAATTATATTGTGTTATATTTCAACAAAATATAAATTTTATAAACAAAATGTACTTCTACTACGAGTAATACAAACAATGTTTTCATAAGATGTAAATTTTTCAAAAAATGAATCGAAGCGTGCCTTCATATATTCATACTCAATGGAACAAGCCATTAGCACTAGATATATAATAAAATATTAGATTTCTAATACAATTTAAAGTAGAGAGTTTGAAGGTATGAACTTGTCATGCAACCTAGTTCGAGTCCAATTATATTTTGTGTTATATCTCAACAAAATATAAATTTTATAAACAAGATGTACTTCTACTACGAGTAATACAAACAATATTTTCATAAGATGTAAATTTTTCAAAAACTGAATCGAAGCATACCTTCATGTATTCATACTCAATGGAACAAGCCATTAGCACTAGATATATAATAAAATATCAGATTTCTAATACAATTTAAAGTAGAGAGTTTGAAGGTATGAACTTGTCATGCAACTTAGTTCGACTCCAATTATATTTTGTGTTATATCTCAACAAAATATAAATTTTATAAACAAGATGTACTTCTACTACGAGTAATACAAACAATGTTTTCATAAGATGTAAATTTTTCAAAAAAGGAATCGAAGCATACCTAAACTTATTGAACACCCAGAATACCAAGGTCCACAAGGCATAGTGTTGTACGTTAGCAGGCTAGTTGATTGGTTGAATGGTCGGTATGCTTGTCTGCTCGACCTTACCCAATTCCTCTACAAGGCACGTTGTGTGGGGATGTGCATGTGATGTGGAGATGGAAAACATACACTACACCATCCTACACACTGCAACTATAGTCACTCACTACACAAAGTAATATTATATATGCGATCACAAATAAACCATGAGAGAAAATGAATAACAAATATACAGAGCAACAAATTAATCACTTACCTAAACCGGGGCTAATGTTATAGCAGCCTCAACCATGAACAATAAGCCCTGAAATTGTGAACCTCAATATAACATTTCCCTTTATTCTGTATCAAAGTTTTTGGAAAATCTCAAACCTCACATCCATTAACAAGATCATACTACCCTGAAACCATGACAAAAGTATCAATCGATTTGGAAAAAACATTTCCAAATAATTCAGTCGATTAAAGAACAATATTCTTATGTAGGAAAAAAATATGGCTCACCAATCGTCCAAGTTGTGTTGGTATAATGTCTAGGGCATCTTCACCTTGACCTTGATAGACTATGCAATTGTGGTCACTCACTACACAAAGCAGATTGATATAGTTAAGTGTAATACTACATATAAAACATAATATAAATTGAAAAGCAAGCAAACAAATTCACAAATGAATGAATGATAACCTCCATATTATCTCTTTGATTTTCTCTCCTTGTTGCCTCCCTTTCCTATTGCACATCCAATAAACAAAACCAAGAACAAGATCATACTACCTTGAAACCATTACAAAAGGATAAATCGTTGTGCAAAAAGAAAATATTTATGTGTATTAAAGGACAACAGTATTTTGTAGGAGAAAAGTATGGCTCACCCATCCTTTGTGCCAAGTTTGTAGAATTTCCAGTGTGTCTTCACTACTTGATCTTTGTAGATTATACAATTGTAGTCGTTCACTACATCAAGAGGATCATTATAGTTGATCATGAGAGCATAGATAACACATAATAAATTGAATAACAAACAAGTGGAGCTAGAAATTAGCAAAAGATACTTTTAAATGAAATGCACTGCATAAGGTATGTTAACTCACCTTCATTTATGAAGAATAACCTCCATTTTCTCTGTGTGCTTCCTTCATTTCATTTTCCATACCCAACAAATGAAACCAAGACCAAACTACAAAAAAACGTGAAAAGAAAAGGAAAACGAGTACAACACACTCAACAAATGAAACCAAGATCAAACTACAAAAAATGAGCAAAAAAAACAAAGGAAATAAGTACAACTCAAAGCATGGCCATGCTCAAACTCATAAAAAAAACATGCAAAAAAGAAAAAAGAAAAATTGCAAATATCCCCTTTGCACATCATCTCTCCTACAATGTGCTCTCCTCTGCTCAAAGGAAAAAAAGTGGGTTGAATAAGGTTAAAATATACACACAATTAGTAATAATAAACATATTTCAAAACCAATAATTATTCATAATAGAAAACGCACCTGCCCTAAAATTTGTTTTATAACGATGAACACTCTCTATTGTATTCCACTTGTCCGTGCTCATCAAAACAAGCCATCTACAACAGATACAAAATAAGATATTACAATGGTTATATAAGTTAAACTGAAGAGTTGAACGCAAAAATTAATTGTAATAAAAAACATACCTTTCTTTAACACTGTTATATAAAAGGGGAGAGCCCATTTTGTATTTCATGTATTCATACTCAATGCAACAAGCCGTTTGCACTAGATATATAATAAAATATTAGATTTCTAATAGAATTTAAAGTAGAGAGTTTGAAGGTATGAACTTGTCATGCAACTTAGTTCGAGTCCAATTATATTTTGTGTTATATCTCAAAAAAAAAAAAAATAATATATATATATATATATATATATAAACTAGATGTACTTCTACTATGAGTAATACAAATAATGTTTTCATAAGATGTAAATTTTTCAGAAAAGGAATCGAAGCATACCTAAACTTATTGAACACCCAAAATACCAGGGTCGACAACGCAATAGTGTTGTACGACGCATTAGTGTTGTACGTTAGCAAGATGGTTGATTGGTTGAAAGGTCAATATGCTTGTCTGCTCGACCTTGCCCAACTCCTCTACAAGGCACGTTGTGTAGGGGTGTGCATGTGATGTGGGGAGGGAAAACATACACTACAACTATAGTTACTCACTGCACAAAAGTAACATTATATATGAGATCACAAATAAACCACGAGCAAAAATCAATAACAAATATACAGAACGACAAATTAATCACACGTACCTGGCCCTTGGCCAATGTTATAGCAACCTCAACCATGAACAATAAGCCCTGAAATTGTGAACCTCAATATAACATTTCCCTTTATTCTATATCAAAGTTTTTGGAAAATCTCAAACCTCACACCCATTAACAAGAACATACTACCCTAAAACCATGAGAAAGGTATAAATCGATTTGCAAAAAAACAAATAATTCAGTCGATTAAAGAACAACATTCTTATGTAGGAAAAAAATATGGCTCACCCATCGTCCAAGCTGCATTGGTACAATGTCTAGGGTATCTTCACCTTGACCTTGATAGACTATACAATTGTGGTCGCTCACTACACAAAGCAGATTGATATAGTTGAGTGTGAGACCACATATAAAACATAATATAAATTGAAAAGCAAGCAAACAGATTCACAAATGAATGAATGATAACCTCCATATTATCTCTTCGATTTTCTCTCCTTGCTGCCTTCCTTTCCTATTGCACATCCAATAAACAAAACCAAGACCAAACTACAAGAAATGAGAAAAAAATGTCAAACAAAGCTAAATGAGTACAACAAAAAGCTTGAATATGCTCAAACTCAACAAAAACAAAACATGTAGACAATAACAAACAAAAAATTGCAAACTTCCCCTTTGCCCATTATCTCTACTGCAGCGTCCTCTCCTCAGCTTACTCCTCGGCTTAAAGGAAAAAAAGCCAGGGGAATAACATTACAATCCAAACATGGATAATAATGGTAAGCATATTTCAAAACTAGTATTTATTCATAATATTAAACACACCTACTCTAGAGTTTTTTATATCACGATAAACACACCATTTTGTATTCAACTTACTCATGCTCACCAAAACCAGACATCTACAATGAATACATAATAAGATTTTAAAATCAATATCCAATTTAAACCATAGAATTGAATGCAATAATTAATCATAATATGAAACATACTTGTCTTTGAGTTTTATTATATAAAGGGCGATAATCCATTTTGTATTTCATGTATCTATAATTTTGATGGATTGTACTAAATATAACTTACTACACACCAACAAATGCGCTTTAATTGTTTTAGTCATTATTTAGACAAGAACACATTGAATTCAACAAATGCCTTTAATTATTTTAGTCAGAATTTAGACCATAACACATTGAATTCCCATGGTGGGAGCCCTCTCGAGAGAGAGAGCTTATGAAATAGAAAATCAAGCAGACTTACTCTAAGAACTTGTGACAAGGGTTAGCTAAGATAGCCTTGAAGCTATCCACATATCAAATTGTTTAGAGTAATTCAATACAGTCATGTCATCGTAATTTGAATGAATAATCTTTTCTGTACTCGTGTAAAGGCCAACATTTTGGTTGTTTTTTTTTAAGATTCATAGTGAGGAAATGATTTCTTATTGCAGTACCTGCCAAACCCAATTCTATGACTATCACTAATGCTTATGGTTTGTGGATGGTTCTCGATACCTTCTAGGTGATCTCAGGGCTTCTTCAATTGCTCGACACTTCTAGGTGATCTCAGGGATTTTTCAATTCACTGTCATATGTCAAGGGGAAAGGGTTACTAGTTTCAAGCTAGAACTTCTAAGAAAAACATTTGTTGCTTCAACAATTTCTTATTTAGATAGTGGATTTGTGCACATAAGGTCGAGCTATGGAGATTTATAGCTTCTTAAATTGCATCAGTAGCTAGTAGTTTCAAGCTCACACGTAAAATTTTTGGAAAGATATCTAAATATCGATCTTATAACAAACTTCTGTATTTTAGATGAAAGTCAAGCAAGCTCATGTTGTTCCCAACTTCGAAGCATTTAAAGAGGGTTTTCTCTTATAGTTTGCAGTCATGAGCACGAATCAACATAGCGACTGCGCAAAAAGGAGATTTGGTCATATTTGATAGTACCCACTGGATTTTCTATAATTGTGGTCACAATGTTCTTCAGGGTCTTTTGGCCAATGAAGGGGTAATATTGTCTATCTGAAAGCTGGAGAAACATTAGGTCATTTTGTTTGATATAAGTACCATTGGTGATAATCCGATGTGGATTGGATTGGATCGGCATATATTTAACTTTATATTTAATATGGGTAGAGGGAAGTTATCTTATAAGAAAGGAATTCCATTGGGTATGAAAGCAATCAGTGTTATCACTTTTCGGTCTAGGAAATCAACGCATATTTTTGTAGTGTCACATAGAAGTGACAGACTGACAACTATATACAATAGCTTTGCCAATCATGGTAACTTACAATTTGTTGTCTGATTAAAACAAAAGGGTCATGGAGCAGTGTGCAAGTTGGGTGGTGTTTTCAACAATATTCGGAGCCTACAACTGTTGATTTTTGGTAGGATTGGATGTGCTCTAGCCTTGAAATTTGGAGGAGAAGCTAAGGAACATGAGATCTCCAAGACCCAGAAATTGTTTTGAGAAATTCCACCTGGATGAGGAGTTATTAAAATAATTAATAATTTAATGGGTTCCTAAGTCTAAACTTAGGAAAATAAAAATATTAAAAGGGTCATGGAGCAGTGCGCAGGTTGGGTGGTGTTTTCAACGATATTCGGAGCCTACAACTTTTGATTTTTGGTAGGATCGGATGTGCTCTAGCCTTGAAATTTGGAGGAGAAGCTAAGGAACATGAGATCTCCAAGACCCAGAAATTGTTTTGAGAAATTCCACCCGGATGAGGAGTTATTAAAATAATTAATATTTTTAATGGGTTCCTAAGTCTAAACTTGGGAAAATAAAAATGTTAATGGGTATTAATAAAAATAAGGGTGAGAAGCTTCTATGAGAAGAGGATCAAGTCTATTTTAATCTTAGTCGTTGATTAGGGATTTAATCTTAGTCGTTGATTAGGGACTTAATCTCGACCGTTGATTCGTCAACAGGAAAAGTATAAGAGCAGACTTGAGGATCAATTGGAGACACACTAGCAGATACTCAGTATCTCAAGGAAAATCGATTCTCAAGTAGAGGAGATCGATTTCAGAGGGAGATTTGTAGTGTGGAGGAAGAGGAGGGCATCAACAGCAGGAAGAGACAGAGGAGGAGGTGACGCAAGGACAGTGGGAGACAGCGCAGAGAGAGATGCAGAGCCTATGCAGGCTGACGCACAGGGATGCAGAGCCACGCTGGGCCACACATAGTGATGCAAGCGTGACGTAGAAGTGGGTGCAGGGTCTCCAAAGTGTCAGAAGGTCTCAAAGGGAAAGTATCAGGTGTTTTCTTTCAGTTTCTCTGTAAAATCGTTCCTTGTAAAAGCAATTACTGCTGAAGATTAATAAAGCCCTCCTCTGTTACACTATTTTTCCCACATTGGGTTTTTCTAGGGACAATTGTCCAAAATAACTATGTTGATGTGATTGGTTCTTGTGCATGTATTTTCTCCGGGTAAAATATTTATTTCAATATTTACTGCAGGGGTTTCGTAAATAACTTATTGTGAAGAATAAGTAGGTGAAATAAATCAGTCGTTGCAGTAATAGAATTTCAGTTTAGAAATTTTCAAATGGTATCAAAGCAGAGATCCGGCAACCGGCAACAGGAGAGGAAAATCGATTATGGGTCAAGAGCATCATGCAGATGCATCCACTCAAGGGGACTCGCGCAAATTTCCAGAAGAATGCACATGGGACACTTACACCATGGGGCTCTGAGAATTCTTAGGGAAACAGTATCAGGAGTTCCAGAACTAAGCACTGAACGAGATGATGTATGCACAGGGTGCACTCTGGGCAAGTATGCCAAAGTAGTGTTTTCCAGAAGTAACAATAGGGCTAAGAGTGTGCTAGTATTGATTGATACACTCGGACATCTACGGATCGATGTCCACAAAATCTCTTAGTGGTGTCGAATACTTCGTCACCTTCATCGATGACCATTCCAGGAAGACTTGGATCTACTTTGTGAAAACCAAGGATGAGGTTTTCGGTCAATTCAAAGAGTTCAAGGCTCTAGTGGAGAATCTGACGGGTAAGAAGATAAAAGTGTTGCGCTCACACAATGGTGGAGAGTATGTTGACAAGGACTTCACCGATTTTTGTGCTAAAGAAGGTATCAGAAGAGAGTGAACAACTCCCTACAATCCAGAGCAAAATGGAGTAGCAGAAAGGAAAAACATGACTATTGTGGAAGCAGCTAGGGCAATGTTGTACGATCAGGATATGCCTAAATTCCTATGGGCAGAAGCATGCAGCACAATAGTTTATGTCCAGAACAGGACTCCTCACAAAGCATTGGGCAAAATCACTTCAGAGAAGGTCTTCACCAGGAAGACACCTGAAGTCAGTCATTTCAGGATATTTGGGAGTTTAGTGTATTGTCGTATACCCGAAGAGAAGAGAAAGAAATTAGATCAAACTGCTGAGAAAGGATATCTTGTGGGATATAGCCAGAATGCTAAGGCATATAGAGTCAATCTTCCAGGGAGTAGGAAGGTAGTAGTTCAACGGGATGTAAAGTTCATGGGGGATAGAGATTTCAGGAAATCCTGAGAAATGCCTTTCGAGGAGTAGTCGAAAGACGAGCCATTGGTCAAACCGCTTCAAGCAGCGGAAACTAGTACCAGAAATTCTCCTGAATACAAATCTTCAGAACAGAAGGAATCTCAGGAAGAGGAAGAGTTGATAGATGTGCCTACTACCAGTGGAAGAACAAGTTGGGAACTCCAACAGATTCTACGGGATACAAAAGACTTCATTGGTGCACCCAGGAATAGTAAAAGGGAGCGAAGACAGCTAGACAAATGCCAGGCCTTAGTAGCTCAAGTTGGGGAACCTTCTAGTTTCCAGGAGGTCGTTCAGCATCAAGAATGGGTGGATGCTATGGTGGAGGAATACAGCTCTATAATGGTCAATGATGTCTGGGAAGTGGTACGTAGGCCTCAAGATAGATCAGTGGTAGGTTTGAGATGAATCTACAAGGTCAAATATGCTACAGATGGTAGTGTGGAGAAATACAAAGCCAGGTTTGCGGCTATGGGGTATGCTCAGAAGGAAGGGATAGACTACGAAGAAACCTTCGCCCCAGTAGTTAGGTATACTTCTATTAGAACTGTGATATCTCTTACAACACAGATGGGGTGGGAGATTCATCAGATGGATGTCAAGACAGCATTCTTGAACGAGGTAATAGAAGAGGAAGTATACATTGAATAGCCAAAAGGTTTTGAGACACATGAGAAGAAATCTCATGTATGAAGATTAAAGAAAGCCTTGTATGGGCTTAAACAGGCACCTAGGGCATGGTACGGTCGAATTGATGGCTACTTGCAGAAGATGGGGTTCATCAAGAGTGACGCAAACCCTATAATCTACTATCTAGTTGTAGAGAATGAGCCTCTAACCCTAGTATTAGATGTGGATGATCACTTCCTGACAGGATCATCCAGGCTCATCAAACACTGCAAGAAGAACCTAGCCACAGAATTCGACATGAAGGATTTGGGACAGATGCATTATTTCCTGGGGTTGGAAGTTTGGTAGCAGAAAGGTGAGATCTTTCTTGGACAAGGGAGATATGCTACAGAAATCTTGAAGAGATTCAGGATGCAGGACTGTAGACCTATGGCTACTCCAATGATCACCAACTAGAAGAAGATTGATGCATCAGAAGATAAAGACGTTGATCCCACCTTCTACAAACAACTTATAGGGTCCCTGATGTATCTGGTCAATACCAGGCCAGACATTTGTTACACTGTCAACACCCTCAATCATTTCATGGTGGAACCTAAGAGGGCGCATTGGGCAGCAGCCAAACATGTTCTCAGGTATATACAAGGAATAGTCGAGCATGGACTATTGTACACCATAGGCAATGACATCAGGATGATTGGGTTCACTGACGCAGATTGGGCTGGAAGTTCAGTAGATCGAAAAAGTACCATTGGGTATTGTTTCAACATTAGATCAAGAATGACCTCCTAGTGCAATAGGAAACAAAAATTCGTGGCTCTAAGCTCAGCGAAAGCAGAATATATGGCAGCTAGCACAGCTTTGTGCAAAGCCATATGGCTTAGGAAATTGCTTGTGAATCTATTCAAGAGAAGGATGGAAGCGACCAGGGTCTTGTGTGATAATCAGAGTTGCATCAAGCTCTCTGAGAATCCAGTATTTCATGATCGGCCAAAGCACATTGATATTAGGTGTCACTTTGTCAGACACTGTGTCCAACGAGGGGCTGTAAAGTGGAGATACACTCCTACAGGAGAACAGGTGGCAGACATCCTCACCAAATCTCTAGGAAGAACAAAGTTTGTTTATTTCAAGGAGAAGATGGGGATGGTAAAGAATCCATTTCAGTAGCAGAAATGGATAAGTGTCAGGAGTTTCAGTGCAGCAGTTAGCAAGTGGCAGTGTTATGGGAAGCATAATGCAGCATGTTGAGATGGAGTTGCAGTACTGGTGCGGCACTGGCAATGGCAGTATCATGGGCAGCAGTACAAGAAGCAACAGTGCAAGAGAGGTGAGGCAACAAGCCAAGCATCAGCACAGGTACCAATGTGGAAGATCAGTGTGATGTTTCTATAGTGACACATTGCTAGAGCACATACCTCGCTAAGAGGGAGTGTTGATTTTTGGTCGCATCGAATGTGCTCTAGCCTTGAAATTTGAAAGAGAGGCTAAGGCACATGAGATCTCCAAGACCCAGAAATTGTTTTGAGAAATTCCACCCGAATGAGGAGTTATTAAAATAATAAATATTTTTAATGGGTTCCTAAGTCTAAACTTAGGAAAATAAAAATATTAATGGATATTAATAAAGATAACGGTGAGAAGCTTCTAAGAGACGAGGATCAAGTCTGTTTTAATCTTAGCCGTTGATTAGGGACTTAATCTCGACCATTGATTCGTCCACAGGAAAAGTATAAGAGAAGACTTGAGGATCATTTGGAGACACACCGGCAGATACTCAGTATCTCAAGGAAAATTGATTCTCAAGTAGAGGAGATCGATTTCAGAGGGAGAGTTGCAGGGTGGAGGAAGAGGAGGGCATCAGCAACAGGCAGTGACAGAGGAGGAGGTGACGCAGGGACAGTGGGAGACAACGCAGAGAGAGACACAGTCCAGAGGAGAGACGCAAAGCCTAAGGAGGCTGACACAGAGGGACACAAAGCCACTCAGAGCCACATTGGGCCACGCAGAGTGATGCAGGGTTGATGCAGAAGTGGGAGCAGGGTCTCCAAAGTGTCAAAAGGTCTCAAAGGGAAAGTCTCTCGGATTCCTCAGCATGAACCAATCTTCAGCTACCCTTCTTCCTCTATCAACCCCTAAGCTCAAGCATCAAGCTCATGCCCCCTAATCTCAACCCTTAAGCTCATGGATGGAGATAATGACTAATTCCTTCCTCAAAGCTCATGTGTTAAGATCCAACCCCCAAAGAGAAGCATTCCTCATTTCAAAAGCATGCATGAAGCTAACCCATTAAGCTAGACCTCTCCTGAAGCGGTGGTTTCTTTCAGTTTCTCTGTAAAATCATTCCTTATAAAAGCAATTGCTGCTGAAGATTAATAAAGCCCTCATCTGTTGCACCGGATTTACCACATTGGGTTTTTTTGGGGACAATTGTCCAAAATAATTGTGTTGATGTGATTGGTTCTTATGCATGTATTTTTCTCTGGGTAATTGTGTGATAACTGCAGCAGAATTTATTTTAATATTTACTGAAGGGATTTCGTAAATAACTTATCGTGAAGAATAAGTAGGTGAAATAAATCAGTTGTTGCAGTAGTAGAATGTTAGTTTAGAAATTTTCACAACAACAAGGTTAGGACACTATTAAAATTGGCAACTAGGGCCAAACTCCATGTGGGTCATCTTATTTATGGCAACTGATATTTCTGTTGGATTCCTCTTGTCAAGAGGTGTAGGATTGATCTAAGGATCATCCAATTCCGACATGTATTCATGGAGATATGAATTTATTTGTGTTATGGGACAATTCGTCAAGGTCAGCCAGCAACCAAATTGCCCCCACTTGTGCTCAATGTTTTAGTATAAAAAGAGGTGGCTTGCTAGTCATTTGCATACATACTCTTCTTGTGATCTCTTCCTCTCCACTTGTCTTTGGGTTTTGGTGGGAGGAGAGATCCTAAAAGACTACACAACTCTAATAAGAAGAAGCCCTTGCTCTACGTTGTCATGAAGGAGGCTTTAATGAAGCTACAATAACGCAACAAGGAGAGATCTAATCGCAAGTCTAAGAGAGACCATATTTGTTGTCCTAAAACGCTTCTTAACGCTGTCCTAAAGGAAGGAATCCTAGCCGCAATAAGGAAGAGTCCTAATCACAAATATCTAGCCTCACCTAATCCTAAATGCAGTCATGAAGGCAAAATGCCCTAGCCGCAGGTCTAAAGGGAGTTTATGCAGCAAAGGAGACCTGTCCACGCAGCAAGAAGATTTCACCTAACTGCAGTCACTAGAAGCCTCTACTCTGCCCTAAAATGAAGGATCTATGCAATGTAATGTAGGATCCTTTCACGCTGGGCAGAGGATCCCTTATCTACCCCTAAATGCAGTCAAAAGGAAGACGGTTCACACTGCCCTAACCACAGTCTTATGAGTCACAAACTGGTGCCCTAGACGTTGTCAATTCACAGTCCATGAAGGGAAATCAATCCTTAGTTGAGGAGGACAGTTAGAAGGAATGTTAGAGGCCTATTAGAGACAGTTATGTAGAGACCTTAACGTTGTCTCTATATACCCTAATGCTACCCGAAACGCAGTCATGGTAAAGTCCTTAATGTTGTCCATAAGGAGATCCCTAACTCGTTGTTCTAGGCCACAGTTAACAAGGGGTTCATCTACAGCAAAAGGAGGATGTACATACTGCGTTGTAAGGAAAGGTGATTGTGCAGTTATAAAGTTGATTGGAAGACAGTGTTGTCATGATGTTGTAGATGATAAGGGTGTTAAGCACTGTCTGGGCATATTGGTGATGAGCTTGATTTGAAGGGTTGCTATAGCTAGCTGCTTTGCTAGGCTGCAAGCAGCTAAGTCTGTCCCATGACAGTATTGCAGTGTACACCACAGTGATGATGAACAGTATATTAAGATGCAGCATACTTGGATAGATGCAACAAGAATAATGAATGCAGTGACTGCTATGGGCAGCATGGTGCAGCATGGTGCAGCACAATGAATGCAGCATGGGGCAGCATTATGGTACAACGTGATGATGATGGACATGGATGTATAGCAACAGCTCGATGCATTGCAGCAGCTTGTTGATGATGGGTACATCATGGTGATGAGGTACTGCTTAATGATGGAGCAGCATAGTGATGAAAGCAGCTCAGTGATTGGGTGCAGCACAGTGTCGGGTGCAGCACAGTGAGGTGTAGCATAGTGAGATGCAGCATGGTAATGGAGTCGCCTTGGAGGATCAGTTGAAGCAGTATGCCTTCACCTGAGATCAGATCAGCTACCTCATTATGTTGTCTTCATGGTGAAGATCTCTGCTCTTATCTTGTCAAGTCAAAGTGTTGACTTCTGATGTATATGTATTATCTCTCTCTCTACTGAACTATTGAAGAACATAAGAAGAATTGATCAAGGGTTTCCCCACATTGGGGATTGTCCCTGGCTAGCGCCACATCTTGTGTCCTCTTGTCTTAGCTTGTTTTCTATGATTTATGTTTATGTTCTATCTGCATTTTACTATCATGCTAAATGTGATTGCTAATCTGGAATTGATATTGAGCTAATATGGAAAATTGAAGTAAATTTTCTATCAGCATAGAACATACCTAAAATTAACATGGTATCAAAGCTGAGGTGAAAACAAAGCCCAAGCAAGAGTGAAAGAGCAATCACTGAAGACAATTGGAAAGGCTCAATGGGTTCCTCATCCCTCTTCAAATTCACCAAGGGTGAAGTCGAATCAAACAAGATCATCAGAGTGGCGCAGAGGAAGCATCTGATGGCCTACCTAAAGATCACTTCAATGGGAAGTCCGGATCTAAGGGTGGAAGGAAAGGCAGATGCCTTGGTTGCAATAAAATTGGCCATTATGCGAGGGAGTGTCTGAATAGAAGGGACTCATCACTTGATGATGATAACAATCATTCCAGGGACATCTTCAATGAAATGGCCGACTCTTCAAAGAAAGCAAGGAACTCCAGACTCTTTGGGAATCTGGCTTATTGATTGTAGTGCTTCAATCGGATAGAAGGAAGCTCTCTCTAATTTGGTAGAAATGGAAACAATCGTTGGGATTATACTTGGAGTCAATGCCACCTATCCCGAAAAGGGTGTAGGGAATGTTACCCCTCAATTGAATGAGGGTAACACAATTCATTTGCAAGAAGTTCTTTAAGTTCTTTATGTCTCTGATCTCAAGAAGAACCTGGTGTCCATTTCAGCAATGGAAGTCAAAGGTTTCAAGGTGGCATTCATCGATGGAAAGGTACGTGTTTGAAAATGGAATTTTCAAAGATGCCTTTATTCTTGGGTTCAAGGTTGGCAATTTGTATCAAGTTGCAGAAAGTCCATTGGGGACCATGTCAATTGACACATTCTTCTATATCACCGAAGGTCTGCTTATTATGGGGCCCTACCCGATGTGAGTCAGATGGTGACAGGGATGCCTGAATTCAAGAAGAGCATGAAGGTACATGTTCGAGATGTACCGAAAGAAAATCTTACAGAGGGACCATTCCCCTCATGTCACAAGTCCACAGGTTTGGAACAACCCGAGGGGTTTGAGATTCATGATCACGAATCTCATATATGCAAGTTGAAGAAATCTCTCTATGATTTAGAGGTAACACCCCGGGCTTGATATGAGAGGATTGATAGCTTTCTGATGAAGCTGAGATTCACTAGGAGTGAAGCTGATCCAAACCATTGCTTGAAGGTTTTGGATAAACCTCTCATACTGGCATCTTATGAGGAAGACCTCTTTTTGACAAGTGTAGACCCTCTCATTTACAAAAGTAAGAGGGAGTTGGATTCCGGATTTGAAATGGTAAACTGCAAGCTCGTGACGACCTTAATGGAGCTTAACTTTCAGAAGTTATGTGGTAGTGATGCCGGACATGATTTGGCAAATGGCTCTGAGTTTCATAAACCCATTCTAGCATTGATGTTCTTCGTGAACTCCTGTCCGAATATATGTTTTGCAGTTAGCATGTTGATCTCATATATGGTTGAGTCTCACTAGATTGGTGCCAAGAATCTTCTAAGATATCTTCGAGGAACAATCTCTTATGGATTGAGATACACTGCCGAAAATGTGTAGCTGCATGATTATTCAAATGCAGGCAGTGTGGAGGATCGCAAGAGCACTTATGGGTGCTAGTTCTCTTTGGGTTCTGCTACGGTATCCTGGATGAGCAGGAAGAAGAAGTCGGTTGCTTTGAGCACCGTTGAGACCGAATACATAGCTACGAGTATGGCCTCATGTGAAGCTGCCTGGTTGAGGAAGCTCTCCAGCACGCTGTTTGGACACATGCCGAATACCACCATGATCTTCTGTGACAACCATAGGGGGATTCGATTTTTGAGGAATCCCGTATTTATGATTGCTCCAAGCATATGGACATCAGGTACCACTTTATCTGGGATATGGTACATCGAGGAGCAAGAAGGCTCCATCACATTGGAACTAATGTGCAAGTCTCCAACATTCTGTCGAAGCCCCTGGGAAAGGTCAAATTTGTGACTTTTCGAGAACGACTAGGAGTCGTGGAGAGACTCTTTACTAAGGGTCATGTATGATATGGACATTGAGCTTTGGGGGCTTGGGGGTACATCTTGGAGCGATGAGCAACCATAGGGTGAGTGGTTCAGCCTTCCTCTAGTGGTTTTCTGTGTAGGCAGGACGAGTGGTTCATCCTTCTCCTGCTAAGAAATAGTCATAGGGTGAGTGGTTCAACCTTCCCCTAGTGATTTGTTGTGTACAGGGTGAGTGGTTCAACCTTCCCCTGGGATACCCCTGGCAACATGTAGGCAGGATGAGTGGTTCATCCTTCTCCTGCTGAGACATCCTACCCATGCAATCTGGGACTCATGGGAAGTACCTCTCATCTGGACAATGAGCAGGGAAATGAGGATAGGGACCATAGTAGCACCGATGGACGCATCGTGTTACTACCGTACTCCCTATGCTAGGATGATATTGATCTGGGATCAATTGGAACTGACTTTGGGTCAGTAAGAGTGATATAACTCAGTCTCTTTTGGAAATGATTTTGGATCAATAAGAGTGGTATGATACACTCTCTTTATTTGGAACTGATTTCGGATCAGTAAGAGTGGTATGACACACTCTCTTCATTGGGACTGACTTCGGGTCAGTAAGAGTGGTATGAGACATTCTCTGTTATATGGGACTGACTTCGGATCAATAGAGGATGGTATGATAATTCTCGATCACTTCTTCTTCATAGTTCAGCAAAGCAGTGCAGGGCACTGATAGCAGAGATAGTACAGTCTGACAGATGGATTAGCAGATGGAATTCTCCCTAGTTGAGAGGGAGTGTTAAAATTGGCAACTAGGTCCAAACTCCATGTGGGTCATCTTATTTATGGCAGCTTATATTTTTGTTGGATTCCTCTCGTCGAGAGGTGTAGGATTGATCTAAGGATCATCCGATTCCGACATGTATTCATGGACATATGAATTTATTTGTGTTAAGAGACAATTCGTCAAGGTGGCCAACAACCAAATTGCCCCCACTTGTGCTCAACGTTTTAGTATAAAAAGAGGTGGCTTGCTAGTCATTTGCACACACACTCTTCTTGTGATCTCTTCCTCTCCACTTGTCTTTGGGTTTTGGTGGGAGGAGAGATCCTAGGAGACTACGCAGCCCTAATAAGAATAAGCTCTAGCTCTACGTTGTCATGAAGGAGGCTTTAATGAAGCTACAATAACGCAGCAAGGAGAGATCTAATCACAAGTCTAGGAGAGACCCTATTCGCTGTCCTAAAAGGCTTCCTAACACTGTCCTAAAGGAAGGAATCCTAGCCGCAATAAGGAAGAGTCCTAATCACAAAGATCTAGCCTTACCTAACCCTAAACGCAATCATGAAGGCAGAATGCCCTAGCCGCAGGTCTAAAGGGAGTTTATGCAGCAGAGGAGACCTGTCCACGCAGCAAGAAGATGTCACCTAACCGCAGTCATTGGAAGCCTCTACGCTGCCCTAAAATGAAGGATCTATGCAACGTAATGTAGGATCCTTTCACACTGGGCAGAGGAGCCCTTATCTACCCCTAAACGCAGTCAAAAGGAAGACAGTTCACGCTACCCTAACCACAGTCTCATGACTCACAAACTGGTGCCCTAGACGCTGTCAATTCACAGTCCATGAAGGGAACTCAATCCACAGTTAAGGAGGACAGTTAGAAGGAATGTTACAGGACTGTTAGAGACAGTTATGTAGAGACCTTAACGTTGTCTCTATATACCCTAACGCTGCCCTAAACGCAGTCATGGTAAAGTCCTTATTGTTGTCCATAAGGAGATCCCTAACTCATTGTTCTAAGCCACAGTTAACAAGGGGTTCATCTACAGCAAAAGGAGGATGTACATACTGCGCTGTAAGGAAAGGTGACTGTGCAGTTATAAGGCTGATTGGAAGACAGTGTTGTCATGATGCTGTAGATAATAAGTGTGTTAAGGACTGTCTGGGCATATAGATGATGAGCTTGATTTGAAGGGTTGCTACAGCTAGCTGCTTTGCTAGGCTGCAACCCATAGCAAGTAGCTAAGTCTGTCCCATGACAGTATTGCAGTGTACACCACAGTGATGATGAGCAGTATATTAAGATGCAGCATACTTGGATGGATGCAGCATGAATAATGAATGCAGTGACTGTTGTGGGAAACATGGTGCAGTATGGTGCAGCACAATGAATGCAGCATGGGGCAGCATTATGGTACAACATGATGATGGGCATGGATGTATAGCAGCAGCTTGTTGATGATGGGTACATCATGGTGATGAGGTACTGCTCAATGGTGGAGCAGCATAGCGATGAGAGCATCTCAGTGATTAGGTGCAGCAAAGTGTCAGGTGCAGCATGATGATTGGGTGCAGCACGGTGAAGTGCAACACAGTGAGATGCAGCATGGTGATGGAGCCACCTTGGAGGATTAGTTGAAGCAGTATGCCTTCACCTGAGATCAGATTAGCTACCTCATTATGTTGTCTTCATGGTGAAGATCTCTGCTCTATCTTGTCAAGTCAAAGTGTTGACTTCTGATGTATATGTATTATCTCTCTCTCTATCCTATGTATGTGGGCAATATATCTCACGTACACCTTGGTAACCTTGCTAGTTACCAAATCAGGGAAAAAGAATCTCAAAAAATAGGACTTTGGCACATAGTCTCTAATGTCTCTTATACAAACTCTGGGTTGGAGATTATTTTTCGTTGGAGATTGTTTTAAGCTTAAAGAACTCCAATACAAAGTTGGTTTTATCATACCTATCATGACTTCTTTCTCTGTTCGTTCCACAACTATAAAAATCATTCCATTTTTTATTTGTATGCAGACGTTGACCTCCAATCTCTTTCATTTTGCTAGCCAACATAAGCGATTGAAACACCCAACAATGTATAAAGTCGCACAGTTGTTTGGCTACAACATCATGTTTACGTCTACACAACACAAAATTAAAGTGGTTGCAGTGATATAGAAAAATGTTTTGGATTTAAATGATTTCACTGCAGACATCAGAGACAATCTCAAAGAATTCTTTGGGAGAAAAGTATCATTGAATCTTCTCGGCATATCTCAGATCAACTCCAGCAATGAAAGTGCAAAGTTAAGTGAAATGTGCTTCTATAAGACTGGATCTCTACTGATGAAGGAGTCAACACTGTCAGACCACCTATGCTTGGGTTTGTGTGAGTTTGCACCACAAAAGGGTTTGCCCTTTTGTAGGCAAAGAACCCAAGCATTGGGATTTTGTACCCAAGGTGTGGGTGTGAAATCAAGAAAAGGAATTATTATTTATTCATTGTTGCAAGTGGAGAACCCTTAGAGGAGAAAGGACGACCTAAGGCTACGATGAAGGGTCTTGATCAAATGATGAAATTAATTTTCCTTAAGTTAGTTGGGGTTTGTCTAGAAACTTCAAGTCGGCCTAGGCTTGGGAAGACACCATTTGAGGGCAAATTCTACCATGATGAGAAAACTATAAGGGAAATTGTGAAAATCATTTGATTATCCAACAAGTGCAATTATTTTCAAGTGAGGACTGATCCAAGGAGGCCACATACCTCAAGAAGTCGTGCTAGATAAAGAGCAAGAAAAAGGGTTTTGTGTTTGTCTTTTTGTCTCATGCTATGGTTCAGGTTCAAGGAGGATGTTGTACGAGTTTGGTGAGGGTTTCAATGGGAAAATTTGTGCATCCATGTAGTGGAAGAGACTTGTGGAAAAGGGCCTAAAGTTTTGGACTAATAGCAGTGGTACTTTTGTGATCTAGTTGCAAAGTCTTGTACCTAGAATGAGGTTGTTTTGGTATGTCGTGAGGATTGGAGGAAAGTTGGAGTAATGACGCATGCCATAGAGGACAAATGCAACAAGTACAGGGCTGGAAGAAGGGTACCGCAGGTCTAAAGTAACCATAGATTTGGGGTTGCAGAGATCTGTAACAAGACCTAGGATATTAGTCAAGAAAATGAATAGAATTGTGGTTGCTTGGAGGCAAAGTGGTAGCGTCCTCAAGGAGATAGATTGCTAAGTTTGGAGGGTTGTCCACTTGGTTTTGCACAACAATTTTGATACATCGTAGTTAGGGCTTCTTCCTATACAGAGAGCCATCCTATGGTCTGTCCAAATCTCAGTGAAAGAGTATCCCAAATCTATGATGAATGAAGAGGGTCGAGACCCTAGAAAGGGCGGAAAATGACTCTTTGTTGTGGGTAGAAGTTTGAGATGGAAGGACAGCAACAAGGGTGATTTAGTATAGGAAAATAGAAGAGTTATACAAAGGTTTCAACAACAATTGTAATTAGCCCTAAGAACAGGGATATATAACACATATTATCACTGTTAGTGGATTGTTTGGAATAGCCCTAGATCTGGACAATTTAAGGAGACAAATTGCAGAAGAAACAGCAGCCTTGGAAGCCCTAGATTAGTCATGGTGTTGACTGTGTACGGGTAATTTTGGAATCCCTTTAGAATCTCTCTTATCATTGTTGGCGGGTTGTTTGGAATAGCCCTAGATCTGGGCAATTTAAGGAGACAAATTGCAGAAGAAAGGTCAGTCTTGGAAGTCCTAGATTAGTCATGGTGTTAACTGTGTATGGGTAATTTTGGAAGCCCTAAGGGTGGAGCTTTGAAGGATGAGAGGGTAGCCGAGAGGGCTAGATCTAGTGTGACCTAGGAGTAGCATTTTGGAGCATCCAGGACGTTGACAAGTGGGTAGTCTAGAAGACCTCAAGTACAGTGTTCATGAAAGGAATCAATTGGTGGGCTAGATCTAGTGTGACCTAGGAGTAGCATTTTGGACCATCCAGGACGTTGACAAGTGGGTAGTCTAAAAGACCTCAAGTACAGTGTTCATGAAAGGAATCAATTGGTTGTTAGGAGGCAGAGTGATGGAGCCCTAATTCAACTTATGAAAGGAGAAATATTGTTGATAAGAGGGCTTATCCAGAAGACCCAAGGAGCAAACTTCTTAATGGAGCTAGAAGGTTTCTAATGGACATATCCATGAGACAAATTTCAGTGACACAAAAAGAGTTTTGATCATTGATAGTGGCAGCTGAAGATGCAAGTGCAGTGATCCGCAGAATGGAGGCAAGAGGACCCACCAGATGTGTTCAACGTACGAGGACTGAAAGGGCTATAGTGCGTGTTGTCAACAAGAAGGTCAAGTGTACTTTGTTTAGGGTAGATTGGTGGTCATAGCAATTGACACCAAGCCCTAGATGTGTCCTTATATCAAGGTTGTATGTAAGGGCCATGGTCCCTAGTATAGGAGCCCTAAGACTGTTATATTATAGTTTGTAATATAACAAGTAGAGGGTTTAAAAAGTTAAAAAAATTCATGTGCACTAGTTGATTCACTAATGTATGTTATTTTGTTGTTCAAAGTAAAAGCGTTGTCACATTTGAGTGTCTTTGTGTTCGTGATTTTAGACTCGAACGAGATGCTTGAGTGTCGTGGAAAAATCAACAAGCTTGCACTTGAATTAAGCATACACATGCCTGCCCTTGCATGGCTAATATTATAGTAGCAGCAATCATGAAAAATAAGCACTAAAGATGTGAACCTGAGTATAACTTTTCTATTTCTTTCATATCGAAGTTTTAGGAAAAAATACTGAATCTCACACACATGATAAAGATCATACTACCTCAAAACCATTACAAAAGGATAAATCATTGGGCAAAAAACAAATATTTCAGTGTATTAAAGGACATTAGTATTTTGTAGGAGAAAAGTATGGCTCACCCATCCTTTGTGCCAAGTTTGTAGAATTTATAGTATATCTTCAGCACTTGACCTCCGTAGATTATACAATTGTAGTCGTTCATTACATAAAGAAGATCATTATGGTTGATTATGAGAGCATAGATAACACATAATAAATTGAATAACAAACAAGTGGAGCAAGAAATTAGCAAATGATACTTTTAAGTGAAATGCACTACAAATAGGTATGCTAACTCACCTTCATTTATGAACAATAACCTCCATTTTCTCTTTCTGCTTCCTTCATTTCATTCTTTGTGTGCTTCCTTCATTTCCTTTTCCACACCCAACAACTGAAACCAAGACCAAACTACAAAAACATGAAAAAAAGGAGAACGAGTACAACAAACCCAACAAATGAAACCAAGACCAAACTACAAAAGATAAGAAAAAAAAAAGCTAACAAAAAAAACAGTAAAATAAGTACAACTCGAAGCATGGCCATGCTCAAACTCAATAAAATTATTAAAAATATATAAATATAAAAATAAAATAAAATAAACAAAAAAATTGCACACAAGAAAAAATAAAATTTCTTATATCCCCTTTGCACATCATCTCTCCTACAATGTGCTCTCCTCTGCTGAAAGGAAAAAAAAGTGGGTTGAATAAGGTTAAAATATACACACAATTAGTAATGGTAAACATATTTCAAAACCAATAATTATTCATAATAGAAAACGCACCTCCCCTAGAGTTTGTTTTATAATGATGGACACTCTCTTTTGTACTCCACTTGTTCGTGCTCATCAAAACAAACCATCTACAACAGATACAAAATAAGATATTAAAATCATTATATAAGTTAAACTAAAGAGTCGAACGCAATAATTAATCGAAATAAGAAAGACACCTTTCTTTAAGACTGTTATATAAAATGGGAGAGCCCATTTTGTATTTCATGTATTCATGCTCAATGGAACAAGCCATTTGCACTAGATATACAATAAAATATTAGATTTCTAATAGAATTTAAACTAGAGAGTTTGAAAGTATGAACTTGCCAAGCAACTTGTAGGGCTCATAGAATCGTTATATAAGTTAAACTAAAGAGTCAAATGCAATAATTAATCGTAATAAGAAACACACCTTTCTTTAAGACTGTTATATAAGAGGGGAGAGCCCATTTTGTATTTCATGTATTCATGCTCAATGGAACAAGCCATTTGCACTAGATATACAATAAAATATTAGATTTCTAAGAGAATTTAAGCTAGAAAGTTTGTTTTATAATGATGGACACTCTCTTTCGTATTCCACTTGTTCGTGCTCATCAAAACAAACCATCTACAATAGATACAAAATAAGATATTAGAATCGTTATATAAGTTAAACTAAAGAGTCGAACGCAATAATTAATATAAATAAAAAAGACACCTTTCTTTAAGACTGTTATATAAAAGGGGAGAGCCCATTTTGTATTTCATGTATTCATGCTCAATGGAACAAGCCATGTGCACTAGATATACAATAAAATATTAGATTTCTAATAGAATTTAAACTAGAGAGTTTAAAGGTATGAACTTGCCAAGCAACTCGTAGGGCTCGTAGAATCGTTATATAAGTTAGACTAAAGAGTTGAACTCAATAATTAATTGTAATAAGAAACACACATTTCTTTAAGACTATTATATAAGAGGGGAGAGCCCATTTTGTATTTCATGTATTCATGCTCAATGGAACAAGCCATTTGCACTAGATAAACAATAAAATATTAGATTTCTAAGAGAATTTAAACTAGAGTTTGAGAGCATGAACTTGTCATGGAACTTGTATGGCTCGACCCTACTAAGTTGCATGACAAGTTCATACCTTCAAACTCTCTACTTTAAATTCTATTAGAAATCTAATATTTTATTATATATCTATTGCAAATGGCTTGTTCCATCGAGTATGGATACATGAAATACAAAATGGGCCCTCCCCTTTTATATAACAGTCTTAAAGAAAGGTGTGTTTCTTAATACGATTAATTATTGCGTTCGACTCTTTAGTTTAACTTATATAACGATTCTAATATCTTATTTTGTATCTATTGTAGATGGCTTGTTTTGATCAGCACGAACAAGTTGAATACACAGGGGAGTGTCCATCGTTATAAAACAAACTCTAGGGGAGGTGCGTTTTCTATTATGAATAATTATTGGTTATGAAATATGTTTACCATTACTAACTGTGTGTATATTTTAACCTTATTCATCCCACTTGCTTTCCTTTCAGGAGAAGAGAACACATTGTAGGAGAAATGATGTCCAAAGGGGATATTTGCAATTTTTCTTTTTTCTTGTTTGCATGTTTTGTTTTCTAAGTTTGAGCATGGCCATGTTTTGAGTTGTACTTATTTTTCTTCTTTTTTTTATGTTCATTTTTTGTAGTTTTGTCTTGGTTTCATTTGTTGGGTGTGTTGTACTCGTTTTCCTTTATTTTCCTTTTTTTCATGTTTTTTGTAGTTTGGTCTTAGTTTCATTTGTTGGGTGTGGAAAAGGAAATGAAGGAAGCGGACAGAGAAAATGGAGGTTATTGTTCATAACTGAAAGTGATTTAACATACCTATATGCAGTGCATTTCACTTAAAAGTATATTTTGCTAATTTTTGGTTCCACTTGTTTGTTGTTCAATTTATTAGGTGTTACCTATGCTCTCATAATCAACTATAATGCTCTTCTTTATGTAGTGAACGACTGCAATTGTATAATCTACAAAGCTCAAGTGGTGAAGATACACTAGAAATTCTACAAACTTGGCACAAAGGATGGGTGAGACATATTTTTCTCCTACAAAATATTATTGTCCTTTAATACACTGAAATAATTGCTTTATGCACAACAATTTATCCTTTTGTAATGGTTTCGAGGTAGTATGATCTTGTTCATGTGTGTGAGATACAATAATTTTTCTTAAAACTTTGATATGAAAGAAAAAGAAAAGTTATACTTAGGTTCACATCTTTAGTACTTATTTTTCATGATTGTTTCTACTATAATATTAGCCAAGGGAGGGCAGGTATGTGTATGGTTAATTCAAGTGTAAGCTTGTTGATTTTTCCACGACACTCAAGAATCTGGTTCGAGTCTAAAATCATGAACACAAAGACACTCAAATGCAATAGCACTTCTACTTTGCACCACGAAATAACATACATCAGTGAATCAACTAGTGCACATGACAATTTTTAACTTTTTATACCCTCTACTTGTTATATTAGAAATTATAATACAACAATCTTAGGGCTCACATACTAGGGATCATGGCCCTTCAATACAGCCCTGATATAAGGACATAACTAGGGCTTGGTGTCAACTGATATGACCACCAATCTACCCTAAACAAAATACATTTGACCTACTTGTTGACAACACGCACTATAGCCCTTTCACTCCACGTACCTTGAACACATTTGGCGAGTCCCTTTACCTCCCAATTCGTTGATCACTGCACTTGCATCTTTAGCTGCCACTATCAATGATCACAACTCCTTTTGTTTCACTGAACTTTGGCCCATAGATATGCCCACTAGCAACCTTCTAGCTCCATTAAGAAGTTTGTTCCTTGGGTCTTCTGGATATGCCCTCTTGTCAACCATATGGCTCCTTTCATACGCTGAATTAGGGCTCCATCACTCTGCCTCCTAACAGCGCATTGATTCCTTTCATGAACACTGTACTCGAGATATTCTAGACTACCCACTTGTCAACGTCCTGGATGCTCCAAAATGCTACTCCTAAGTTATGTTACCCACCATTTTGTGGGTGATATCCCTAGGAGAAAAAACATTCTCCAAGTTGGTCCTCAGCCGGCAACCAGCAGCCCCTTGCGGCCACCAACTAGCTCATTGTTCCATTTCTCCGCCATCTGAGCTAGCCATGTGGTCCCTCACCCGTCTGTCATGATTGTATGTTTGAAGGTGGGCCTCCTGAATCTAAAGGTATGCCTTGTCATTTGGTAATTGAATAGTGTAGTTTATTTATCATGGACACTTATGGGCATGGATTAATGGGGGGATTTGGCAGAAAGAATGGGCTAGGTTTGTGCTCTTATCCCCTAAACCCCTTTTGGATATTAACCTTGGATACTAGTCCCGTGGGATCTCTTTTACTGACAAGTTGGCTTCAGGGATGGTATTTCACAGAAAACCCTGATTTTGGTTGTGTGGTCTGGCTCCCTTATCCGCATATATTACCCCCTTGCCACTCATTATCACCCCATTTATCATTTCTCCCACCTGGGTCCACATTCCTTCACTGGGTCCACATAGGGTTAGCTCGCCCCTTCCCCTTGCCCACACCTTGGGTCAAGCCTAGAATGATGCCCCGGGGGTTGATGCAGCTAAAAAGAAAGATAAAAGCATATTTGGCCAGATTCAATAGAAAAATGTACCTCAAAATGCAAAAGATGGTCAGGACAAACACATTTAGCAAAAGCTAATACATGAGATCTACTCCATCATCATGGCCATCACCCTAGTTCCTACAGGCTCTATGAGCCTCCTTCATCATATAGGAACCCATGGTTGTCCTAACCGCTGGTGGGCAATGAATCGCTCTACCGTAAAAAGGGGGTATTCACCGCTATATCCCATACATCATGCTCTTGCCCCTTGAGCCCAGAGTAGTTAATCAAAGAAAAATCATAAAAAGGCAAAAGGCATATAAAGAAGGATGGAAAAATAAGGGTCGAGGCACCTCATGTATCACGATTGCTCCCTCTTATATGTTATAATCCCAAGTATGGGCTTCCCTTTTATTATCTACCCTTGCACCCCAGCATGTGGCCCAAGGTTGCCCCTTCTCATCCCCTACTTCATTCACCTATCTATCACATACCACCACCTTTTAAAGGATGTACCTTGAGCATATTATCCCCCTTAGAAGTAGAAACCACCTAATAGGATACTTGGTTAACCCCACTTGGAGTTTGGGAGACATGGGCACATCTCGAAGTCCATTATGGAAGGGTGGGTCATTATGAAGTCCCCCACTTGTGGTCCATGGTTGGTAAGCTCATTTACTCGATTTCTCTAATGACTTGTTGTATTGGAAGGCTAGGGGACGCATTGGATCTCATGCAAGATTGCAGATGGTCTCCATCTTGGGTGTGGTCTCCCTATACGAGGTCCTAATCCTCCAGAGGGCTACATTGGCACATGTAGGATGTGTGTTGAGAACCATGGGCCTCTACAGCAGTAGACAGCACTACATGGATCCCCGAGGATGTTCAGAGATGCTCGAGATTCACCTATTGGACGAGGAAGATGCGCCCGGTTCACCTTGGCCCAGCCGACCCCAAGATGTACCATACACTTGGCAGCTGACCCAGGACTTGTAGGATGATGTGGCATCCCCTACACCATCATCAGATCCCTTGATGATCTACAAGCATCTTCGACTCATTTGAAGACCCATGAGGTTATTATTGTGCCCCTGCACCCACTGGGAGTACCACAAGTTTATTATTTGGAGAATAAGGGGCCAACCCCTTCTCCATCACTTTTGAGGGGCACCTATGGACCTCACCAGGCCACTTGGAGGGCGCTACGACATGTGTTATTCATCATCTGAGCTCTTAAGAGGCTTATTATTTCATTTATGAGCTAGTTTGGTGGGCTTGTCACCAAAAGTTAGGTTATTAGCACATTATTTAATTTTTGGGGCATATGTAGGCCTAAGAGACTAATTCAAGCTCCTAATTAGTGTATAAATACAAGTGAGATGAGTTCATTTTTTCATCATCACTTGGATTGATCATTAGCTGTTGTGAGAATTTATTCTTTGGAGGAGATTTTTGGATGAATGGATGAATTTTGATGTTTGGTTAAATCTTCTTTGTCTTGGAGCTTCTCTTGTTGGCAAATTTGATGTATATTCTTCTTGCATGTAAGTACCTTTAAAAAATTATTTTGGTTATGTAATTTTGCTACATCATGATGTATTCTAGGGCTTATTTACTACATCAATTTATGCAAGGTTTTGGAAATTAAGTTTCAAAATGGTGGTGTATCGTGATTGGGTCATGCAATGAATAAATGAATGTTCCTATGGATAACTATTTCTCCTGACAAGTCATCGAATTATGCTAAGCAAAGTATAAAGACCTTAAAGTTGCTTCAAACTAGCCCTAAGCCTAGCGAAGTGTCATCTAAGCCTCCTTGATAAGTTGAAATCGAGCCAAATCCTAATTTATCCATGACTCCATCTCTACCAAAGAGCAAGGCGTTGGTCTTCCACTGGTGATCACTTTAAAGAATATTTTTCTTCACCTTCTCTCTTTCTTTCTAGGCCTAGCCTACATAGGTCACCTAGGGCATCACTTATCTCACAATCTAGCCATCCAAATACTTTGATCTTTGGTCCATAACTGCGTTGAAGTTTGCTCTAGAGTCCCTCCAAATTTGAGGCAAATCCGACTGTGGGATCTCGCGATATTGCAAGCCCTAGCTCGAACATTGTTTCTTGCCCTAGGTTTCCTTTGGCTAGTGACCTTATTGGGATTATTGCATCAAATTCAAAGGAAATTTCTCCTTTAATCCCATTCTCCCCCTCAATTACGTTAATCACACTCTTGGTTGATAAATTCCATCCCCTTGACCTAATTCTGGGTCCACTTGGTCCCGTGTGGTCCCACAACTTATTGAAGCAAATTTCACAAAGACCACTTGGAATCCAACTTTCCACAAGGATTTTAGGAGCTAAGAGTCTTCTTGACAAGTCATATACTCAAACCCTAGCTCTTAAAATTCCCCTAATCCCTTCCTAGAGAGCCTTTCATCTTGCTTTCAAAGAAAGCAAGCCATATATCTAAGCCTCTCTTCTAAATAGGCTTCTAGGATCACATCTCATCCTATCATTGATCCATTCATTTTCGCAATCCTTAGTATAACGGGTCTACTCCCAATGGTGAAAGTCCGCAAAGAGTAGGGAGCTTTAGTCAAGGTGACAGTGGGTTATCGCTCCATTGTTTCCCTTGACCTAGTAGTAGCCCTTCAAGGATCCCCTTTTAGGACCCCTGCTAATTTGAGCAGTAACAGGGCACACTAGATCTAGCCCTCTGAGCTGCCCTTTCATCCTTCAAAGCTCAACCCTCAGGGCTTCCAAAATTACCCATACACAGTTAACACCATGACTAATCTAGGACTTCTAAGACTACCCTTTCTTCTGCAATTTGTCTCCTTAAATTGTCCAGATCTAGGGCTATCCCAAACAACCCACCAACAATGATAAGATACATTCTAAAGGGATTCCAAAATTACCCACACACAGTCAACACCATGACTAATCTAGGGCTTCCAAGTCTGCCCTTTCTCCTGCAATTTGTCTCCTTAAATTGTCTAGATCTAGGGCTATTCCAAACAACCCACCAACAGTGATACGATGTGTTCTATATCCCCGTTCTTAGGGCTAATTACAACTGTTGTTCAAACCTTTGAACAAGCCTTCTCTTTTCCTCTACCACATCACCCTTGTTTCTGTCCTTCCATATCAAACTTCTAGCCACAACAAAGAGTCATTTGTCTGGCTTTCTAGGGTCTCAACCTTCTTCATTCATCACAAATCTGGGCTATTCTTTCACTGAGATTTGGACAAACCATAGGATGGCTCTTTTCATAGGAAAAGGCCCTAACTATGGCAAATCAAAACTATTGTCCAAAACCTCCTGGACAACCCACCAACCTTAGCAATCTATCTCCTTGAGGACGCTACCACTTGGCCTCCAAACAACCACGATTCTGGTCATTTTCTTGACTGATATCCTAGGCTTTGCTACAAATCTCTGCGACCCTAAATCTAGGGTTATCTCAGACCTGTGGTACCCTTCTTCCAACCCTGTACTTGTTGCATTGGTCCTCCAAGGCATGCGGCGTTACTCCAGCTTTCCTCCAATCCTCACGACATACCAAAACAACCTTATTCTAGGTTTTTTCGCCCTCTAATAAGGCACAAGACTCTACAGCTAGATCACAGAGGTACCACTGCTATTAGCCCAGAACTTTCAGCCCTTTTCCACAAGTCTCGTCCACTACTTGGATGCATAGACTTGTCCACTGAAATCACCAAACTCAACCAGCATCCTCCTTGAACATGAACCAGAGCATGAGACAAAAAGACAAACATGAAACCCTTCTTCTTGCTCTTTATCTAGCTCAACTTCCTAAGGTATGTGGCCTCCTTAGATCAGTCCTCACTTGAGAAGAATTGCAATTTTTGGATAATCAAATGAGTTTCACAACTTCATTTCTTATAGTTTTCTCATGATGGTAGAATTTGCCCTCAAATGGTGTCTTTCCAAGCCTAGGCTGACTTGAAGTTTCTGGACTAAACCCAACTAACTTGAGGAAAATTAATTTCTTCGTTTCATGAAGACCCTTCATCCCTGGGATTTTGGGTGTTCACCCCCGAGCCCGATTCCCGAGCTTGCAAGGACTACTCAAGGGCAAAGACCCAGTGGTCGAATTCCAGAGTTCTGGTCACTAGAGTTCCTTCTTTCCGAATGGAAACTCCCTCCCCTTCTTTATGTCTTCTCTTCCCTGGGTTCTCCTCAACCCGTCTCCCTTTTTTTACTTTGTCTTTTTGTCATCCTTTTTGGTTGGATTTTGCGTTGCTGGCCCAGAAATTTTTACACCAATCATATGAAGCCAAATTATAGTTTAGTTTTAGATTTTCTTTTAAGGTTGTTAGCCTTGTCATCATTGGTTGGCCCACCCAATCTTGTAAGCCAATCATCATCATACAACCTGCCCTTTTTGTTTGACATGTGTCAATATTCATGGCTTGATAAAAGACATCAATTATTCCCCTAGCACCCCCATCAGCACTGGAATCAGTGTCCCTTTCCTCAGCCCTTATGCCTATATTTTTAACTTTCAAATTTTACAATCGTATATGGTGAAAAAAAAAATGGGGTTGTCACAAACCCCTCCCCCTTGGGGGAACACCGTGTTAATTTTAGGTATGTTCTATGCTTAGAGCAATTTATTTCAATTTTACAGTTACATCAGCATTAAAGTAAATTATAGATAGAACATCAACATAGATCACAGAAGACAAACCAAGACAAGAGGACACAAGATGTGGCGCTAGATAGGGACAAGCCACAATGTGGGGAAACCCTTGATCAATTCTTCTTATATGTTCTTCAATAGTTCAACAGAGAGAGAAAGAGATAATGCATTTACAACATAAGTCAACACTTTGACTTATCTAAATAATAGCATAGATCATCTCTAAGAAGATGATACATGAGGTAACTAAACTCAGTTGAAGACATGCTACTTCAACTGATTCTCCCAAGTGACTTCATCACCCATAATAGTGTTGCACCTCGTCATCATGTTGCACTTCACTGTGTTGCACCATGCTGCACCCATCATCACTATGCTGGACCTCATTATCATACTGTTGCACACATCATACTATTGCACCTTATGCTGCACCTTTCGGTACTGCAACATCTTGTTGTACCTTATCATCTTGCTGCACTCACTAGTGCTGCCTCATCCTGTACCTCACCGTGCCCATCATGCTGCATCTCATTGTTGCACCGTGATTTCTTGTTGTTCCATGCATTGCTTGCTACTGTCCAATTGCTACATCTAAACATGTTGCCACACTGTTGTCCCATGTGCTTGCAGCATCATGCTTGCCACCATGTGCTTTCTGCACCTTGCCCAATGTGCTTGCAGCACCATGCTTGCCACCATGTGCTTGCTGCACCTTGCCCAATGTGCTTGCAGCACCATGCTTGCCACCATGTGCTTGTTGTACTTTGCTTACCGTACTGCTGTCCCAATTGGCTATTGTTGCACAATGTCATGTTGTTGTCCCATTTGTTAGCATGCCATTGTTGTTGTCCCAATTGTTACTGTCCCATTATTGTTGTTGTCCCAATTGTTAGCATAACATTGTTGCTTTGTGTCCTTTCTGCACCAAGTACTATAATGTTGTCCCAATGTACTTAGCACTGTGCTTGCTGCTGTCCATGCTTTACCATGTTGTTGTTGTCCATGCTTCACCATGCTTGCAGTTGTCCCAACTCCCAAGCTTCTTGTTGCATCTACCACAAAGAATTATCCTCCTTCAACGAGCTCTCTTCCTCCTTGTGTGTTGCATAATGGACTGCGGCTAGGGCTACCTTAGGACTGCGTCTAGGGCTTCTTTAGGACTGCGTCAAGAGATTCTTTAGGATTGCGTCTAGATCCCTTCCATAGCTTCGTTGGCCTGTCTTCTTTACTGCGGCTAGGGCAGCCTCCTTTCCTCCAACATCTAGGGCTTCCACTTCTAGATTTCTCTTTCACTAAAACCCAAAGCGAGTGGAGAGAAATCAAGAGAGAAGTGTGTGTGAAATGACTCTCAAGTCATCTCCTTTTATACTAAACTGTTGAGCACATGTGGGTGTTATTTAGTTGTTGGTCGACCTTGACGAATTGTCTTATAACACAAACAAATTCATAACTCCATGAATACTTATCAGAATCGGATGATCTTTAGATCAATCCTATACCTCTTGATGAGAGAGATCCAGGAAAAATATCAGTTGCCATAAATAAGATGACCCACATGGAGTTTGGCCCTAGTTGCCAATTTTAACACTCCCTCTCAACTAGGGAGAACTCCATCTGCTAGACTGTACTATCTCTCCCATCAGTGCCCTGCATTGCTCTGCTCTGCTGAACCATGAAGAAGAAGAATTGATCGAGAATGTCTCATACCATTCTCTACTGACCCAAAGTCAGTTCCATATGAAGAGAGTGTGCCATACCACTCTTATTGATCCCAGATCAGTTCCAAGAGAGTGAGTCGTATCACTCTTACTGACTCGAAGTCAATTCCAATTGATCCCAGATCAATATCAAAAGAGTCTCAAACCAGTCATACTGATCCCAGATCAATGGAGGTCATCCTAGCATAGGGAGTACGATAGATACAACGATGCGTCCATTGATAGTACTACTATGGTCCCTAACCCCATCTCCCTACTCATTGGCCAGATGAAAGGTACTTCCCATGAGTCCCAGACTGCATGGGTAGGATGCCTTGACAGGAGAACCATTCATCCTGTTCATAAGTCACCATGGGGTATCACAGGGGAAGGTTGAACCATTCACCCTGTACACAGCGCACCATTAGGGGAGAATGAGTCGCCCTATGGTCGCTTGTTGCTCCAAAAAGTACCCCAAGCCCCCCCGAAGCTCCCATAGCTCAATGCATGCATCATGCAGGACCCTCATAAGAGGGTCTCTCAACGACTCCAAGTCGTTCGGGAAAGTCACAAATTTGACCTTTCCCCGAGGCTTCGATAAAATGTCTGCGATCTCTACATCAGTCTCGATGCGATGGAGCCTTCTCACTCATCGATGTACCATATCCCAAATAAGGTAGTATCTGATGTATATATGCTGGAGCAATCATAGAATACGGGATTCCTCAACAATCGAATCCCCCCTGGTTGACAAAGAAGATCAGGGTGGTATCCATCATGTGTACAAACAGCGCACTAAAGAGCTTCCACAACCAAGCAGCTTCACACAAGATCATACTCGTAGCTATGTATTCGGTCTCAGCGGTGCTCAAAGCAACCGTCTTCTGCTTCCTGCTCATCCAGGATATCGAGCAGAACCCAAAGAGAGTCAGCACCCAGAAGTGCTCTTGCGATCCTTCACACTGCCTGCCTAATCATCATCAAAATAATCATGCAGCTTCACATTTCCGGCAATGTATCTCAATTCATGAGAGATTGTGCCCTAAAGATATCTCAAATGATTCTTGGCATCAATCCAGTGAGGCTCAACCAAATATGAGCCCAACATGCTAACTGCAAAACATATATCCGGACGAGAGTTCACCAAGAACATCAACGCTAGTATGAGTTTGTGAAAATCATAGGCATTTTCCAAAACAGGTCTGGTACCCTTACCACATAACTTCTAAAAGTTAAGATCCATCGAGGTAGTCGTGGGTTTGCAGTTCACCATTCCAAATCCGGAATCCAACTCCCTCTTACTTCTGCAAATGAGGGGGTCTGCACCTGTCAAAAAGAGGTCGTCCTCAGAAGGTGCCAGTATGAGACGTTTATCATCCACAACCTTCAAGCAATGGTTTGGATCGACTTCACTCCTAATGAATCTCAGCTGCATCAGACATCTATCAATCCTCTCATATTAAGCCTGGGGTGTTTGCTTCAAGCCATACAGGGCTTTCTTCCACCTGCATACATGAGATTCTCAATCATGAATCTCAAACCCCTTGGGTTGTTCCAAACCTGTGGACCTGCTACATGAGGGGAATGGTCCCCTTGTAAGGTTTTCCTTCGGTACATCTCAGACATGTACCTTCATGCTCTTCTTGAATTCAGGCATCCCTATCACCATCTGACTCACATCGGGTAGGGCTCCATAATAAGTAGAATGATGTAAAAGAAAACCTAGTAATTTCAAATGATTTCGAGAAAGTGTAAAATCAGGTCTTCACACCTAAAAATAGTAACAAGAAGGCACCCATATACCCATTAAGTGCTCTTTTATGACAAAATCACTTCTATTTTGGGTATTTAGAGATTGCTTGAACACCAAGCAAGTTTCTACTATTGACCAGTTGGGGCACCTACATGAGGAAACTATTTACATTAATTTCCCTCTTTTCTAGTTACCATCTTTGAACAGGGAGGGCACCCTACTTGAGGAGGTATTTGTGAATAACAACATCTCATCTGTTGTACTTTTAAAGACCTTATCCTTGTGCTTTCTTCAGAAATTATCCAACTTTTTTTTATAGGTAGATTAGATAGAGAGGTGCATCAAATGAGAGAGTGGACCATATGCAACTGATACCACTTGTTACAAGACACGCATGTGGGGATTGTTGTCCAATAGTTCAAGGGACATCCAAGATCTGGAAGCTTGAGATGATACCTTTACAAGAGTTATGAGACATTTCATGTGCAAATGTTGTCCAGTGATGCTAAGAGACTATCCCTGTCAGAGGAATAAGGAGCAGCTTGAAGGAGTCCTACTGGTTCAAGAATTATTTTCAAAGAAGAAGCATCTAAAGACTGTTTAGTTCTGTTCCCTTTTCAAAGAACTAAAATCTATCAATCACTAAAAAGGATCCTTCCTCTCCCCAGTGATATAAGCACAGATCATGTGACTGTTGGCAAGTAGAGATGATGTTGGTGGACAAATTGTTGGACCAAGATCTAGCATTCCCTTCTAAGGATTACACCAAAAATGCATAAACAAAACATCTTCATGCTTTATGACAAGATTGTAGATGAAATCTTGTAATGCGATATGTAGATCAATTGTACATAATCCATTACTACTGAATTTTGAAAGGACTTTTAGAAACCCATCATGGAAGGGATGAAGTATCTTAGGCAAGACTAGGGACCACTATCTTGTTGTGGGCCATGGACTGATGAAACTAGGTTTTTTGGTTTAATATAATGTAACGTAACCTTTTGACTGTACATAAGACTCATGGAGATTTTCCCACTACCTTTTTTTTAATATAATCCAAATAAAGCCTTAATGACTAAGAAACCCACCTCTTCTGATGAAAAGGAAAAAGGAAGATAGTAGAGTATAAATCTTTGTATTTGGATACATTAGAGACAATTTCCTTCAGTTCTCCCAAAGAACAGAAGGTCGGAGTAATGCTCTAGGGAGTAACTAACAGATTGAAAAGAATAATAAATGAAATAAAAGAGAGAATATGAATCAGTTCCTCTACATATGAAGGCCATTAAAAAGGAGAGAAATATAATTATAGTTGTGCAAGATGCTAAAAGCAGTAAGAAGAAAGAATAACCAGAACCATATCATATCCTGCTGCTGCTAGTAATTTGGTTGTCAAAATTGTCCTAGAACTCCACTAGAGACCACTATAACTTCCCTTCTCATGCTTGTCCGATAACTGACCTTGACTGCAGAAGTCACCAAAAAATAACTGACCTTGATTGCAGAAGTCACCAAAAAATCAAGAAAACGTTGAATGCATGGGAAGGCTGGGTAAAGAGCCAAAACTCAACAAGCTTCATCTCATGATAGATTATCAATACAAGAGGAAATTCTGAGATTCACTAAGGAATTTGTTGCCCGTGGTCCACCTAACCAATGGGTGGTTTAAGTTAGGAGATTTGAGTAGATTATTTATACTAACCAATTCACATCCTCTTAGGGGTTTGATCATGCAGTTAGCAGTGAACTCTACAGAACAGAAAATGATAATAAATCACATGCTCTGAACATGTTTCTTATTCGGTCATTATGCAACTTGCAATTCAAAGACACATGCATAATGCAAAATTTGTTGTATGAAATTCAAGATCCTTCTGACTCAGTGTCTATTAGATATCTTAGATCTTGGCCCTACTGTATTCTGGATCTCATGGAAACAAGGTTGTAACAAAAATTCCTTAACATTGGTAGTATGTCTCTTGTTACGGTACATCTAAAAATTTAAACATTTTTGCTAGCAATGCGTAAAGATCATTGATTACAGAAAGTCTTGAAAAAGCAAAATAAATGGTTTACCCCTACTCCCTATAATATTATGTCAGAATCTTATAACTATGGTTGTCATTCACATCCCAAGCCCTAAAAGAAGAAAGGTTATAAAGATTGTCATTGTTATAAGACTTTCCCAGAACAAAGATCATTTTCTAAAAGAAATTATGGTTTCTTTCAAAAGAGATCTTCTCCACACAAGAAGAGTCATTGTTTTATTTGTACAAAATTTTGGGTATCAGGCATAAAAGTGTCCAAATGAGAAGTCAGCCCAAAACCATGCATCTAGTGGATCAATTGGTCAAAACCATGATCCAAGAGGAATGTATAGAACCTACATTTTGGGATTTCATTCTAGAATCTAATGATCATAATGATATTAATATTGATAGTGATTCCCCTGTAGATTCTAATGTATAGATCAAGGAACTAGATTTCATTTCGTCCTCTGAGACTAGTGACCATTCTGATTCTTCCACTGATCTTCCTGCCCTTAAGAACTTCCTTCGTCTTCCCATGCTTGGCCATTCTCCTGACCACATCATCCAAAACCTTGAACAACAGCTTTGCATAGTGCTTTCTTGGAATTTCCATCCTAGACAAATGTTACAATAATGATAACTAAGGAAAAGAACAAATCATGGTTTGCAAGATAAACAGTTCTTACAGATAGGAGAAATGGGAAAAGTTAATGCAAGACCCTATCCTAAGGAGGGTTAAAAGTGTCTAAATTCACCTGAAATGCAACTGTAACAAGGGCATTTTCCCATGTTTCTTAGTAAATTGGCAGTGGGAATTTTTTTTTTCCTTTTTTTGTCTACATGACAAAACAATTTTAAATCAAATTTGGTTTGGCAGCGAGAAAGCTTGAACAAGCTAGACCCATACCTGACAATGGCAATGAATGCAACTTGGGGTATGAAACTTCGGTATATCACTGATCTTGGTCATCTCTTTTCGCAATAGAGCCCATTAGGTCCGAGTGTTGAACCTGAGAGCTCTGATACCACTTGTATCACACCCTCTTGAATTTTATTTTATTTTTATATTCTTAAATGTCAGTTTTATACAATCATGCATCACAGAATCAAGTGGAAACGCTGCAACCCTACCAATCCTGAAATCCTAAAACTGTTAAGTCTAATGGATTTCAATAAGTGCAACACTGCCATAGTCTGCCTATGTCATCAACATACTCAGAGAATGCACCTTTGCTACTTGATATTCAAACCAACAAAATTTCCCTGTCAAGCCAGTGATATATATATATATATATATATATTCTGTTTTATAATAAAAGCTATAACAGTGCTTAAACCAACTAACAGAGTTTGCTACTGCAATTGATCATTCTTCAGAGCAGCCCACCCCTGCACACTTCCAGTCACTAAAGCAGACTGAATCAATGCACTTGACTCAAGAGCCAAAATATGAGCAGGCAATTAGTACACCACGATTGGAGGTCCAATTGGCAACCCAGAACAAATTTGGGAAGACAATGCATGAACGGCACCACGACGCGAGGTACCTGATTGCAATTGACATCAATCTTTGGTTAAAGTAGCCAAGGGCACACAAACCAGTGCAGAAGAAAGGATATTCCCACAACACTTAATAGTTTCATTAGAACACCATTCAAGGAACCCAGCTAAGCTCCAGGAACATTCTTGGAGTCAGGGAAACTACAGTACCCACAGATCTGTCCAGGAGCTTCCTGCCAAAACCCACACAAAAATCCACTGCACGAGAGGCCCGCTGAATGCACGAACTCAATGCCAGACATAATTATGGAGGAGCCAACTTGACTAAGAGTAGGAGCATTCATGCCAACAAATCAAACTAAAATGTGTTGTTATAACTTAAGTCAAATCCTCCTCAGATGTCATGTTAGCATAACCATAGCGAGTCCATTCATGCTAGCAAATCAAACTAAAATGCGTTGTTATAACTTAAGGGAACCATTCATGCCAGCAAATCAAACTAAAATGTGTTGTTATAACTTAAGTCAAATCCTCCGTAGATGTCATGTTAACATAACCATAGCAAGTTAAGCCTGCGCTGCGTTTGATTACATATTTAACCTTTTCTACTCAAATTTTGAAAGCAAAAATCACTTGAAAAGGAATATTTTAATCATTTATGACATCTGCACTCATATTGTGTAAATGGCAATATGTACATTAGCTTCTCATAAAGCTTCAAACACCATTTTAGCTCAATGGCACAAATAATATACCCATCTAGAAAGCACTCGAGTTAACACCTAATAGTTGGATAAAACTTTAAATCAGATTTAGATAAACTTCCAAAACTTTTTCTAAGGTTCAGGAAATATGTGATTCTTGTGTCCTTGTTCCTATAAGTCACGTTCATATAGCTAGAAGAAATAACAGTCTCACCGACCAAATAAAAGAGGGCTAAATAATCACAAATCACCTTTGGAATTGAAAAGCACATTCCAAATGTTGGTGCAGATCCTAGACTTTCAATAATAACAAATCATATGCTTCACATGAGATGCTCTCACAACAGCTTCACAAACATGATGAGATGACAAATGTGGTAACAACGACATCCTATGTTCCACTCCTAGCCTATCAAGGTATCATACCAGGCGTCGGTAAAAGCCTGCATGAGGGACTGTGTTGAATGTGGCGATCTACGCTTCTACACCGGAGCCTTATGGGTGCCCTACCATGTGGCTGAATGGTAGAAAAGCCCAATGGCCAGGGCTAGGTTATTGGTTTCATTCCTATCTTATCCAGTTTTCAACTAGGTGTATAGGAATGCAGTAAAGAAGAATATGTAAAGAAGAAAATGCAAATGTAGAAATTGTACCACATTGGCACGCATCTGCCCTCGCCCCATAGACTCGAATAAGAAACTCAGGGTGTCCCTACCATCTTGGCTTACCAAGCACCGATAAGCAAGCACTAGTGTTAGGTGATCCGAAAA
Organism: Pinus tabuliformis; assembly: GCA_031772625.1. Classification (NCBI taxonomy): domain Eukaryota; kingdom Viridiplantae; phylum Streptophyta; class Pinopsida; order Pinales; family Pinaceae; genus Pinus; species Pinus tabuliformis. The sequence continues at coordinate 815,771,641 of CM062815.1, read as the reverse complement.
TATGCAGCGGTAGAGTGGTATCAAGTTGCCATTCTTGGACATCTCCACAAATTTCACATAATTTGATGATGAAGCAAGATGAGAAGAAAGAGGTTCAGCCACCGTTGTGAGGGTATGCAGTCACATGTCCCTTGGGAAAAACATGAGCATTGTTGACTCTGAACAATTTTCATTTGCATGCTCCTGTGGGTGGAAGAAGAAGAAGTTAAGGGCAAAAGAGATTTGATACCACTGCTCCTTACTCTGCCATGATATGCTTGCCCAAGGGAATCCGCATTAAGCATTCCATCTTAACCAAGTTAAATGTGAATGCTAATGGCCATTGTTCATTCAAATCAAAAGAATGGCCCAATCATTTTGTATTTCACTTGCCAATCCATGTTTGGTTTCTCTGGAAACACAACTCCCTCCATGGGTTTGTTGGTTAAAAATCAATAACGAAATTTGGGAGGAAACAAATCATAGGATTTCAAATTCCTATATGATGAGAATTTAGTTGACAACCACAGGGAATTATCCTGTCTAACATAAGGACGGATGTTCTAGACAGTGGTGTGCATGATGTATATTCAATCAAAAGGGTAACAATCGAAGTGGATGCGTGATAAATAAAACTTAGTGAATGTGGATCGTGCAGAGAACAAAATTTACAATGCAATGACAGAGATCAGTTTCCTCTAACTTTAACAGGTGCAGCAAATTGCAAGCAACATATTGTTACTAACTGGAAACTTACACATCTAATGTACTAAGGAGAATACCTAGATTTACAGTTTTAACAAAGCAAATGGATACTTATCTCAATACAAAAATGGTAGTTGAAGTCGGGACTAAGCTTTTCCTCCCAACCATAGATGGATGCAACCCAACCATCACCCCCGAGCCTGATTCCCGAGCTTACGAGGACTACTCAAGGACAAAGACCCAGTCGCCGAATTCCAGAGTTCTAGAAACTGGAGTTCCTTCTTTCCGAATGGAAACTCTCTCCCCTTCTTTATGTCTTTTCTTCCCCGGGCTCTCCTCAACCCGTCTCCCTTTTTTATTTATCTTTTTGTCATCCTTTTTGGTTGCTTTTTTCCTTGTTGGCCCAAAAATTTTTCCACCAATCATATGAAGCCAAATTATAGTTTAGTTTCAAATTTTCTTTTAAGGTTGTTAGCCTTGTCACCATTGGTTGGCCTACCCAATCTTGTAATCCAATCACCATCATACAACCTGCCCTTTTTGCTTGCCATGTGTCAATTTTGATGGCTTGATAGAAGAAATCAATTTATTCCCCTAGCACCCCCCCTTGGCCCTAGAATCAATGTTCCTTGCCTCAGCCTTTACGCCTATATTTTTATCTTTCAGTTTTTACAATTGTATATAGTGAAAAACAATAATTTGGGGTTGTCACATGTAGACTAGTTGGTTTGAGTGGGGTTTATTTCCCACCAAGTCACAAATTCAAACCTCATGGGGAGGGGTTGAGGATGGAAGCCACTTTGGGGAATTAAACTTCCCAAGGGACGTCCAAGCTCGACCGAGCCTCACACAATCCTAGTGATAAGCATCCCATTGTGGGTGGATTGGTCTTCTTCCATCCAATAAATGGGCTAGCCCTAGCCTAGGCTTAGCCTAGTCACAAACAAAAAAATGTTATATTCTCTTATTTTCTATTTGTAGACCAAGAACTTGAGAATAATCAAATTCATTTCATGACCCTCTTTGTAAGTCATTTCTTTCTTATCCCAAGGGTCTCGATAACAAATTTGGGGTACCTTTCTAATCTCCATCTAGTGCACCACATTTATCTCCTTTTCTTCATGACGAGTAATTGTTATTAGGTTATTCTTTCAAGTGAGGGCCCAACTTGAGGTGTTATGGTTCTAATGGTAATCAATCATCACCAACTCTCTTACATTGCCTTCCCAAATAAAGGTCTTAGTTAGTACAGTCTAGAGAACGAAGGTTGTATGGATGCTTTGTCTGATCTTGCCACCATCACCCCTCTCCTTGTCTAGTGTCTCTTCCTCATATTTTTTCTTTGTTTTCTATTACCTCTTGAATCTGCACTTTCAATGGTAATGCCATATATTACAAGTGCAACCCTGGGGGAGGATAGAGGGGTTGCCAACTATCACCACATTAGCTCGCTCTCTCTCATTAGGCCAACTCTCCTCCAACACAATGTGGATAATGCTAGAATAGAAATGATAAACTTTAGATTTTAAGTGGATGGTGGGTTGCTAAGACCAATGCCAATCTAAGAGTTATGGAGTCAAAGAATACAAACAAAGAGGGCTTGAAGATGTTGGAAAATCAAAGGCAATGTAATTATATGTTGATTTCCCTTAGCTTAATCATTATTTGTGAGCTTTATGTTGATTTCCCTTATAGCTTAATCATTATTTGTGAACTTTGTTGGCTTCTTATTAATTTCTTTGTGTTAAAATTGGCAACTAAGGCCAAACTCCATGTGGGTCATCCTATTTATGGTAGCTGATATTTTTCCTGGACTCCTCTCATCGAGAGGTGTAGGATTGATCTAAAGATCATCCGATTCTGATAAGTATTCATGAAGATATGAATTTATTTGTGTTATGGGACAATTCGTCGAGGTCAGCGAGCAACCAAATAACCCCCACATGTGCTCAACGTTTTAGTATAAAAAGTGATGACTTGAGAGTCATTTCACACACACTTCACTCTTGATTTTCTCTCCACTTGTTTTTGGGTTTTAGTGGAAGAGAAGTCTAAGAGAAAGTAGCCCTAGACGCAAGAGGAAAGGAGACTAAGGGAGCTGCCCTAGAGGAGATGCCCTAGCCCTAGACATTATCTAAAGAGACCTAGACGCAAGCACTATGGACGCAGTCATGAAGGATGATTATCATTGGAGAGAGGCACCTACACTGCCCTAAAGGAGGCTCTCCTACGCAACCCTTGAAGAGACCTTATCACGGTTCTAGAGTAACCCTAAACGAAGTCTTAAGGATGCCCTAACCAACAAAGAGGGACAGAACAGTGTGGGTTGTTTCAAGGTCTTTGTGAAGGCCGAGTTGCTGTTAGGAGGACCGAGGTACCTTCATAGAGGGCCGAGGGAAAGTAGGTTAGTGTCAAGCCATTTAGCATTTGATGTGTGGGCTAGAAACTCAGCTTGGAGGAGGCTGTATACTGCAGCAAGGTTGTGAGGTAGGTCGCAAGCCATACCACCACAACAAGGGATAGCGTGGACCTGTTTATGGGTTGTTATCTATGCCCAGAACAGCAGTGATGAGAGCCACCACTTCTCCAAGGGTAAGTCGCAGTCAAGGAGGGCTCGTTTGGTGGTTGATCAAGGGTTATTACAGCAGGCAAATATACCCTAACCAGTCACAAACATTGCAGCAATGCCACACGGTGCAGCAATGCCACATAGGAGCAGCACTACCACATGGGATAGCAGTGTGGCAGCATGGTGCAGCAATGGCACAAGGCACAACAGTGTTAACAGTGGGACAGCAGTGTGACAGCAATTACACAAGGCACAACAGTGCTAACAGTGGGACAGCAGTGTAGTTGTACATAGCAGCATTGGTTCATGGTGGATACATGGGACAGCAAGTACATGGTGCAGCAATGGTTGATGGTGGATACATGGGACAGCAAGTACATGATGCGGCAATCATAGTGCAGCGATGGTACTTGGGACAACAAAGGTACTTGGTGCAGCAAGTACATGGAGCAACAATGCATAACATAGTACAACAGTACAATTATGGGTATAGTCATGATTTGTGAAGCATGATGAAATGCAACATAGTGATGATGGGTGCAGCATGGTGCAGCACAGTCAGGTGCAGCATGATGATGAGGAGCAGCACAATGATAGGTGCAGCATGGTGATGGAGTCACCTGGGAGAATCAGTTGAAGCAGCATGTCTTCAACTCAGTTCATCTACCTCATGTATCATCTACTTAGAGATGATCTATGCTCTTATTTAGATAAGTCAAAGTGTTGAATTCTATTGTATATGTACTATCTCTCTCTCTCTCTGCTGAATTATTGAAAAACATATAAGAAGAATTGATCAAAGGTTTCCCCACATTGGGGTTTGTCCCTGGCTAGCGCCACATCTTGTGTCCTCTTGTCTTGGCTTGTCTTCTGCGATTCATGTTTATGTTCTATTTGCAATTTATTATTATGCTAATGTGATTGCTAATCTGGAAAAGATATTGAGCTAATTGTAAAATTCAAATAAATTGCTCTAAGCATAGAACATACCTAAACTTAACACGGTATCAGAGTTGAGGTGAAGACAAAGCCCAAGCAAGAGTGAAAGAGCAATCACCGAAGACAATTGGGAAAGGACAAAAGGATCAATGGATTCCTCATCCCTCTTCAAATTCACTAAGGGTGAAGACGAAGCAGAGAATATTATCAAAATAGCGCAGCGGAAGGATCTGATGGCCTACCTAAAGATCACTTTTCAAGGGGAAGTCCGGATCTAAGGGTGGAAGGAAAGGCAGATGCCTTGCTTGTAATAAGTTCGGCCATTATGTGAAGGAGTGTCCGAATGGTAGGGATAAATCTCACTTGATGATGATAACAATCATTCCAGGGATGTCTTCAATGATCGAAGGAATGACAAGTAATGTGGGTCATCAAGGAAATAGCCGACTCTTCAAAGAAAGCAAGGAACCCCAGGTATGAAGAATCAAAATGTTGTTTCTAATAAGATAAAGAAACATTATCTTATATTGGCCCTCTCCTCCAGACTCTTTGGGATCTGGCTTATTGATTGTAGTGCTTCAAGGCACTTCATTGGATAGAAGGTTGCTCTCTCTAATTTGGTAGAGATGGAAATATTCGTGGGATTATACTTGGAGTCAATGCCACCTATCCCTGGAAAGGGTGTAGGGAATGTTACCCCTCAATTGAATGAGGGTAACCCGATTCATTTATAAGAATCTCTTTAAGTGCCTAATCGCAAGAAGAACCTGGTGTCCATTTCGGTAATGGAAGTCAAAGGTTTCAAGATGGCATTCATCAATGGAAAGGTACGTGTTTGAAAATAGAATTTTCAAAGATGCTTTTACTTATGGGTTCAGGGTTGGCAATTTGTATCAAGTTGCAGGAAGTCCATTGGGGACCATGTCAGTTGACACATCTCATCTATAGCACTGGATGTCTACTTATTACGGGGCCCTACTGGATGTGAGTCAGATGGTGACAGGGATGCTTGAATTCAAGAAGAGCATCAAGGTAGATGTCTGAGATGCACCGAAGGAAAATCACACAAGGGGACCATTCCCCTCATGTAGCAGGTCCACAGGTTTGGAACAACCCGAGGGTTTTAAGATTCATGATCGGGAATCTCATGTATGCAGGTGGAAGAAAGCCCTCTATGGCTTGAAGCAAAACACCCTGGTCTTAATATGAGAGGATTGATAGCTATCTGATGAAGCTGAGATTGACTAGGAGTGAAGCTGATCCAAACCTTTACCTGAAGGTTGTGGATGATAGTCCTCATAACAACACCTTCTAAGGATGACCTCTTTCTGACAGGTGCAGAACCTCTCACTTACAAAAGTAAGAGGGAGTTGGATTCCAGTTTTGGAATGGTGAACTGCAAGCCCGTGACTACCTCGATGGAGCTTAACTTTCAGAAGTTATGTGGTAGTGATGCCAGACCTAATTTGGGAAATGCCTCTGAGTTTCATAAACTCATACTAACATTGATGTTCTTGGAGAACTCCCGTCCAGATATATGTTTTGTAGTTAGCATGTTTAGCTCATATATGGTTGAGCCTCATTGGATTGGTGCCAAGAATCATTTGAGATATCTTCAAGGCACAATCTCTTATGGATCGAGATACACTGCCGGAAATGTGAAGCTGCATGATTATTTGAATGCTCACTGGGCAGGGAGGATCGCAAGAGCACTTCTGGGTGCTAGTTCTCTTTGGGTTCTGCTACGATATCCTGGATGAGCAAGAAGCAGAAGACGGTTGCTTTGAGCACCACTGAGACCGAATACATAGCTACGAGTATGACCTCGTGTGAAGCTGCCTGGTTGTGGAAGCTCTTCAATGAGCTGTTTGTACACATGACGGATACCACTGTGATCTTCTGTGTCAACCAGAGGAGGATTCGATTATTGAGGAATCTCATATTCTATGATTGCTCCAACATATAGACATCAGGTACCACTTTATCTGGGATATGGTACATCGATGAGCAAGAAGGCTACATCGCATTGTGACATTCCCGAACGACTCGGAGTCGTTGAGAGGCCCTCTTATGAGGGTCCTGTATGATGCATGCATTGAGCTCTGGGAGCTCCGGGGGGCTTGGGGTCCTTCTTGGAGCAACAAGCGACCATAGGGCGACTCACCCTCCCTTAGTGGTGCGTTGTGTACAGGGTGAATGGTTCAAGCCTTCCCCTGTGATACCCCATGGCGACTTATGGACAGGATGAGTGGTTCTCCTGTCGAGGCATCCTACCCATGTAGTCTGGGACTCATGCGAAGTACCTCTCATTTGGCCAATGAGTAGGGAAATGGGGTTAAGGACCATAGTAGTACTATCAATGGACGCATAATTGTATCTAATGTACTCCCTATGCTAGGATGGCCTACATTGATCTGGGATTAGTATGAGTAGTTTGAGACACTCTCTTGTGATATTGATCTGGGATCAATGAAACTGACTTTGACTCAGTAAGAGTGACATAACTCACTCTCTTTTGGAACTGATCTGGGATCAGTAAGAGTGGTATGACACACTCTCTTCATATGGAACTGATTGCGGGTTAGTAGAGAATGGTATGAGACATTCTCGATCAATTCTTCTTCTTCATGGTTCAACAGAGCAGAGCAGTGCAGGGCACTGATGGCAGAGATAGTACAGTCTGGCAGATAGATCAGCGGATGGAGTTCTCCCTAATTGAGAGTGAGTGTTAAAATTGGCAACTAGGGCCAAACTCCATGTGGGTCATCTTATTTATGGCAACTGATATTTTTCTTGGACTACTCTCATCGAGAGGTGTAGGATTGATCTAAATATCATCCGATTCTGATAAGTACTCATGAAGATATGAATTTATTTGTGTTATGGGACAATTCGTCAACGTCGGCTAGCAACCAAATAACCCCCACATGTGCTCAACGTTTTAGTATCAAAAGAGATGACTTGAGAGTCATTTCACACACACTTCACTCTTGATTTTCTCTCCACTTGTTTTTGGGTTTTAGTGGAAGAGAATTCTAAGAGGAAGTAGCCCTAGACGCAGGAGGAAAGGAGACTAAGGGAGTTGCCCTAGAGGAGATGCCCTAGCCCTAGACACTATCTAAAGAGACCTAGACACAGGCACTATGGATGCAGTCATGAAGGATGATTATCATTAGAGAGAGGCACCTACGCTGCCCTAAAGGAGGCTCTCCTACGCAGCCCTTGAAGAGACCTTATCACAGTTCTAGTGTTTCCCCACATTGGGGTTTGTCCCTGGCTAGCGCCACATCTTGTGTCCTCTTGTCTTGGCTTGTCTTCTATTTATGTTTATGTTCTATCCGCAATTTACTATTATGCTAATGTGATTGCTAACCTAGAAAAGATATTGAGCTAACTGTGAAAATTCAAATAAATTGCTCTAAGCATAGAACATACCTAAACTTAACACTTTGTGTTCCTTTTCTTCATCAAACAATTACCAATATAAACATGAAGATCACAAGAGACAATAAACAAAGATATAGGCTCCAAGCTAGGGCAAAATCACACAACTTGGGGAAAACCCGAATAATCCACTTCTTATAGAATTAGATCCAAAATCAGACCTCCAAGACCCAAAGACTAAAGTCAAAAACCCTTCCAACCACCAAGTCAACCCTCAACAAGATCACTTCCAACCAAGCGAAAGTCTTCCAAAACCAATGATGATCAAACCCTTCTCAAACTGCCCCAAACAAGGTCTTGGTCCCGCAACTATGGTCCTGCAATCTTTGGTCTTGAAATCTATCCAAAAACCCTAGATTCTTGTACATGAGAGCATTAATAAGCCGAATTTCATACTTCCTTTCTTTGCTTGACCTTCCTTATTTCCTAGACCTTCATAGGCCCTTTTCTCACCCTCGCACTTCAGATCAAACTTCAGTATGTATGTCTCTCAAATAAGTCAAATTCTTCTTCTATTTGTAGCCTTTTGGATGGTCGGATAGGCCTCTACAAGGCCAACTTATTCCAAGCAGGGCAGACTTAATGCTTGGATGTTGTAGCTCTGATACCACTTGTTATAGATCTGATCCAAAAATATAAGAGACTTGTTGTAGCTTTGATACCAATGGTTGTAGATCTAACCTAGAAATATAAGATAATAACAGTTATACCCAAGAAATAAGAATATAGAAATAGATATAAATGATTCACTTTATTAATCAATCCTAGTGGTAAACATAATTTTATCAATGTTAATTTGGCAAAAAAATTGCAAGTCCCAGCAAAACACATTGAAAATACACAGGTTGATGATAAGGATGTTCAAATTTATAAGGATTTGAAGATTTCTATGGATAAGTATGTGTTGCATGGTGATTTTTATGCTTCAGATATGGATAATACAGATAGCTAGATGCAAGTGCATGGTACCAGTGGACTACTCTTTTGAGTAGATCTTATTATTTGTGTTCTTATCATGTTTCGGGGATGAAACATGCTTAGGGGGGTGGAATGTTATATACCTAGGGGGGATAATATGGGGTACCAAGGGAGGTACCCAAGGTAATAATGTAATAATGGGATGGGCCATAGTAATAAATAAGGTGGTTAACCCATGTCATGTAAGGGACCACAAGTAGTTAATAATAATGTAATGGGCCCATGGTATTAGTTTGATGGTATGAGGAAACCATTGTATTGTATGTATGAGGCCTATATAGAGGCTAGAGACTCCATATGAGATATAGTGAAGGATTATTGTATGAACAGGCATATGGCTTGTGGAGTGTTCTCCTTCCTTAAGGGGTGAATGTATGGTGTTGCCCTACCTTAAGGGTTTGATATCAATAAAGAATCATTTCATATTATTTCTGGGTTTATTTGCATTGTCTTATATTTTCTTATCAGATCTATAATATTTCCGGGTTAGATCTATAACAAGTGGTATCGGAGCACTTTCTTGAGCAAACCGTGGAGAATTTTTTTTATTTTTTGCAGGGTTTCGGGGGCGGCAACTTTGCAGATCAGATCTGTACATTTTTGTGCAAGATCTGCAAAATCTAATTGCAGATCTATATTCTTTGTGAAAAAATAGCCGATTTCAAAAAAAAAATCGGTTGAATTGGAGTCCGGATGAAGGAGATATCGCTGATCTAAAAATCAGTGGGGTTTCAGACAATTTTTCAGGGCAGCGACTTTGCGGCGCAGATCTGGATGTCCTGGTGCATGATCTGAAAAATCTAATTATAGATCTGGATTGTTTGAGAAAAATTACCCAATTTCAAAAAAAAATCAATCGAATCGGAGTCAGGATGAGGGAGATATCGCTGATTTAAAATCAGCTCTTTTTTGCAGAAATTTTGGGGACGGCGAGAGAGTTGCAGCGCAGATCTGAAATTCTAGTGCCTGGATCAGGATTTCTATCACATGGGCAGATGCAAAATGGTTGTTCCATTTCCAAAAACAGGTCATAATAGGGATTCTGAGCAATATTAAAAGAACTGTGACAATTTCAAATTTTCTCCAAGTAAGTGAATTTTTTCAAAACCCTCTTCATGGCGACTCTATGTTTTACAGGAAAAGATAATGGTCCTACTATTGAAGAATTCATACAAAAAATAAAGTCCAAATATGGGATATGTTGGAAAGCTATAGTACGGCTTAATTTGACAGAAGAGGCTGACAAATGGTGGAACTCACTTGGCATCAAACAGTTGGACGACTTGTCGGATAAAGAATTTGAAAAACTCTTTATGGACAAATGGTCTTGTGCTAGAAAAAAGAATGAGACACGTCAGGGGTTATGTTCTACTGGTATATCCTTATTGCAGGTTCATGGATTGATTCAGAAGGAGAAGATCATTGTTTCTATAAATCCTAGTTGCAAGCATTTGGTAAAAAAATTGCAAGTTCCAGAAAAACACATTGAAATCACACAGGTGGATGATGAGGATGTTCTATTGTATAAGGATTATTGTATGAACAGGCATATGGCTTGTGGAGTGCTCTCCTTCCTTAAGGAGTGAATGTATGGTGTTGTCCTACCTTAAGGGTTTGATCAATAAAGTGAAGCATTTCTATCTATTTTGATGTTGTTATTCTTGGGTTATTTCTATTCTCATATATATTTTTGGATCAGAGCTACAACAAGTGGTATCAGAGCAATAACATTGGAGGTTTCATTGCCTTTCTAGACTCAACAGTTAAATTATTCACATGTTATATCTTGCCCAAAAGGGTCATTTACACAATGACATAGTCCTTGACTTGTGACAAAAACCTAGAAGCACTCAATGGATGCTTTGACCTATTGACAAATATCTTTGAGCATGAAACCCGTGCTTAATAAATATTTTTCTTTTCTTCTTTTGACAAATACATAAGAATTATATAACGACATGAGTACAAAGACAAATATGAAGACCGAACCTAGTTACTTTTCCAACACTCCCTCTTAACTAGGGAGGTATTCATAATGACTCAAAAGGTCCATCTCAAGTGGAAATATTCTCATAAGAAGGGATCCAAATTGATAAGCATCAAATCATCATAGTCAACATTGTTTCATTACCAAGGCCTTGATAGGTACACTCTATCTATCACAAGATTAGAGCACAATGCTGGGAGGCATTTCATGGGACACCACATCACCTCACCAAGGTACATACTCCACCTAGGATACCTGGAGTATATCTACCACCAGACCATTTCCCTCAAGGAAATGTCTATCCATTGGACCATTCTTATCCAAGTCCATGTGACTTAGGATCTCCATCCTAATCCATCACACTAAATGACTCAAGAATGTTTGTTCAAGATGCTTATCAATCAATCATTCTCCTTATCCATGTCCATGTACTTGACTTAGGATATCAGTCCTAATCCATCACAGTACTTGACACAAGGAGAACCAAGCTAAATCAAATCATCATTCTCCCTATCTGTGATGCATGCACTAGACTTACAATTGTTAGTCCTAGACTAGTACATGACAAAGGGAAAACTAGTGTCCAACCATACTCCCTCTCAACCTGCAAGGAGAAATCCTTGCTCACTCCCTCTCAAATAGGGAGAATTCATCAACAAGCCTTAGCTTGTGTGAAAAGTACTCATACTTCTCTTGCATCAGCTACTTGTAATTGTAGCTTTCCTCTTACCAGCCCTCTTGCTACTAAAGATTGCTCACCTCGCAATTTCAAGGGCTCCAACTTTGCCTCCTAACAAATCAATATCCTATACTCGAGGTCCTCTTGCTACTAAAGATTGCTCACCTCGCAATTTCAAGGGCTCCAACTTTGCCTCCTAACAAATCATTATCCTATACTTGAGGTCTTCACCTGCATCATCTTTAAATGTGATCTCCACTACTTCCTGCATTGTATTCCTTCCTTGAAGATAGTCCATCACACAATTCTTTCAACACATTGATTATCACAAGGTTAGCCAATCCACAACTTGGCTGACCTTTCCAATCAATCTTCATCAGTCAACACAGCTTCATGGTCACAAATAATCCTACCCTCTAGCTGTTATCCTACTCCTTCAAGATTGCCAACTCATAGGGTCTTCAACTAGTTGCCCCAAATCACTGATATGCTGCTCCAAATCACAAAACTAGGGTTTTTAGTTCTGCCTTCATACAGTCCAACAATCTAACTGTTCTAAAGGATCTACCCTATATCTCTGATATTTTAGAACAAGGACTTGCAATTTTGTCCTTCAACAATACTTCTATTGTTACAAGCTATATTGTTCATAGGATTTTCTAGAAATGTCCTTACATAGTGACAAGGCATCATCAATAGCTCATACAATACTAAATAACTTCCACATTCAATGTGCTTAGGGAATTCACACATCTTCCCATACAACAAAGTTTGAATTCTAGAAATCATTGTCCTTAGGGCTTCATAATAGTTTCCTTATAATAGTGACTTAATTCTTCAAACATCATTGTACTTGGGCCTTTCAATAGTCCACAAGTGCTTTTCAACAACCATTCATTAACAAACAAACCAATCTATTAGAGAAACATACCTTGTTTCTCAACTTCCTGTTGTCCTTCTTGTTCTTGGTTTTGTGTTCTTGCTTCAAAAACCAGACCTCTGATTAGGGCATGTTGTAACCATTGTTATAGTCCTTCCAACTCAGCCTCCACTGCTCAAAGGACTACGGCTACCCTTCTTCTAAGAAGTCTTTACATACGCTGGTCCATAAGACACCTTCTAGCCTACTGTTGCACCCTTTTGGTCCTCAAAAGGATACCGACAGCAGTTCGGTTTCCCACAGAGATTTGCAAAGATATTCCTCCACAGATTTCAACACAAAATTACTTGTGATGTTTCACACTTTGGATGATCTTCAAACTCCTGCTCCAGCTCTTTTAGGAACAACGTTCCAACCTAGTAGACTTCCTCTACGAACCAAGCACCCTTGCAACCTTCTTAACAGTCTCCTTATTTACCTTCGGCCCTCTCTGAAAACCTCGCTCTACCCAGGGATTTATGCGGCCTGCTAACCTGCATTCAAACCAAGCACAAGAACCCTACAACAACCCTGTTGCAACTTGGTCCTACACTAGATTATCTCTAGATTTTCAGCCCTAATTTTATTCAAGGAACAGAGATAAGGATGGCCTAACAACTTGGCGCTATGAAACATTTCATCATTTCATATCAGAGATACAAACTCAACTTTCTGGTCCAGCTGTTAGGCTCTCAACTCGGATGCTTTTCCTCTAACCTGTGCCAAACCAATATCAAAAAAACAATGACAAAAACCCCGTTCTTACTTTTGTTCCTGTTTAGTTTTGCTTATCTGAGGTATGCAAGGTTCTCTTGAGGATAGATCTACTCTTGTTGGATGTATAATATTATACTCTTCTTAGTAGTTTGTCTTTTCAAGCTTAACCCACATATCACTGTTATGGTCTAGCTCAGAGAAAGTAATTTGAGTAGTCATGCATATGATTTGTCTTAGAGACATTACATGTCAAAGTTTTTCCCTTTGCAACAAGCAAAAGGCCTCCAGCTTTGGATCATTGTATAGATGTAGTGTTTTGTCATCAATTATTGCTTTCTGGATTTTGCATTTTCGTCATATCTTCGAAGAGTCGTCATATTGGATAAGCAAGCTAATTGTGGTCTTGAATTGTAGCTCCACAATTATCACCTCAAAACTCGGATTGCAGACCTTACATATCTTTTGATTATCCTTAATCCCTTCAAAACATTGCTCTTTGGAATGTTTGTAATTTGATCCTTCAAATTGTAGAACAGAAGTAGACCTTTGAAGAATAGAATGTAATTCTTGTGGAGAAACCTCTTACTACTTCAATCACATTACTATATTTGAATGCTTGCCAAAATCTTCTATAGTACGTCATTTTATCTTTTTTCCATTGGAGGTATCTTCAACTTATGCCAACATCAGTGATCTTCAAGCCTTCTTCTGTCAACCTTAGCTCTGATACCATGTTGGAAAATCAAAGGCAATGTAATTATATGTTGATTTCCCTTAGCTTGATAATTATTTGTGAACTTTGTTGGCTTCATATTAATTTCTTTGTGTTCCTTTTCTTCATCAAACAATTACCAATATAAACATGAATATCACAAGAGACAATAGACACAAGATATAGGCTCCACGCCAGGGCAAAACCCCACAACTTGGGGAAAACCCGAACAATCCACTTCTTATAGAATTAGATCCAAAATGAGACCTCCAAAACCCAAAGACTAAAGTCAAAAACCCTTCCAAGCACCAAGTCAACCCTCAACAAGATCACTTCCAACCAAGTGAAAGTCTTCCAAAATCAATAATGATCAAACCCTTTTCGAACTGCTCCAAATAAGGTCTCGGTCCTGCAATTATGTTTCTACAATCTTTGGTCCTACAATCTATCCAGAAACTCTAGATTCTTGTATGTGGGAGCATTAATAAGCCTAATTTCAAACTTCCTTTCTTCGCTTGACCTTCCTTCTTGTTTCCTAGACCTTCGTACTTCCTTTTCTCACCCTCACACTTCAGATTGAACTTCAATATGTATGTCTCTCAAATGAGTCGAATTCTTCTTTTATTTATAGTCTTTTGGAGGGTCGTATAGGCCTCTACAGGGCCGACTTATTCCAGACAGGGCCAACTTAATGCTTGGAGGTTTCATTGACATTATGGACTCAAAAATTAAATTGTTTACATGTTATATCTTGCCCAAATGGGTCATTTACACAATGACATAGTCCTTGACTCATGACAAAAACCTAGAAGCACTCAATGGGTGCTTTGACCTATTGACAAATATCTTTGAGCATGAAACCCATGCTTAATAAATATTTTTCTTTTCTTCTTTTGAAGAATACATAAGAATTATATAATGACATGAGTACAAACACTGACAAATATGAAGACCAAATGCAATGACTAGTCCAAATGAAATTTAGGTTATATGAGAGTGAGTGAGTGCCCTAGCAATAGATGCACCATTGCAATGAATATGTTAAAGTCAAAATAACGTGCAACACAAAGAAGATGTTAAAGTAAAGGAAGAACCATGAGATGACAAAGGAAAGGTCCAAGAAAGACAACCTTTAAATAAATGGACAGCCCAAGCAACAAGTCACATTTTCAATAACCATCTCATAGGATTAGAAGTGCCATTAACCTATGCCATTTTTTATTAAAACATAAATCTTCCCCAATATCAACATTACAGCAAGGGCTAAGGAGGGACAAAATCATCACACTTAGTCTCCTCTCATTGGTAAAGACTTGTCTTCAAAGAGGCCATTTCCAACAATAACAACACTAGCTACTCAACATAAAACCCAAAATATCCAAGAGAAAAGATCCAAACAACAAACAACAAGTAACATTTTCAATAACCATCTCATAGGAATTAAAGGGCCATTAACATGTGCCCTCTTTTATCCTTTGTCCCCATACTTATTTCTACTATTTTCTGAGGGGTTGAGCATATTGTTACTAAACGCAAAGGCAAGAAGGATGTTGGGGGTGTACTGGTTGGCAGACATGTTTTAATAACACATATTATTTCTCGATGATATTCTATTTTTTTGTTCTAGAAATCCTTGGGAAATTCGCAAAGTGATGGATATTTTAAACCTATATTGTTTGATTCGAGGATGGAGGTGAACAGACATAAGTCAAAAGCTTATGTTTTTTCTCCAGATGACAATTTTTTGGCTAGGCTAGAGGTCGCAGTACCCTATGCTTGAGGAAATCCAGAAGAAGGGATAAGATACCTTGGCTTTAATATCCAGCCAAATAACTATAAGAAAGCTAATTAGCACTAGTTGGTTGGTCAAGTTGGAAAAAGGATTCATTTTTGGTGCAATAAGTGGTTTTCCAGAGTAGGTAGGTTGGTATTGATCAAATCATTTCTAGAAGCTCTACCAAAGGATTCATTTTTGGTGCAATAAGTGGTTTTCCAGAGTAGGTAGGTTGGTATTGATCAAATCATTTCTAGAAGCTCTACCAATTTATTAGCACCTCTTAATGTACATACCAAAAGGTATCTTAGAAAAGATAAGGAAATTATGTTTCAATTATATTTGGAGAGGTAGTGGGGAGTATAAAGGGTTGCATTTGGCCAACTAGAAAAGGATTGGCCTTCCAAAAGGATGGGGAGGATGGGACCTAAAGCATGCCCATCTTTTTGGATAGTGACTTATAGCTCAATCCTTTGGAATTTCATTTTTGAGTCCAATTTGTGGAGGGAGATCCTCCTTAACAAATATATTGCCCCTGACTCAATGATTGATTAGGTAAGACAGGTGTTCCCCACCATAATGGGTAAACCCCATAGGGGAAAACGTTTCCCAACCAATAGCCCTACACATTGTTCATTAACAATGATATGCCAATTTTCTCCATCATTTGCACCAGTCATGCACCTCTCACCATCTGACATTCCTCTTGAATAAAGGTGGGCTACCACTCGACAAATACTTTGACCATTATGCAATCGAGTACTTTTACTTCATATTTTGGGCATTTTTAACAGATAAAGGGGTGATAAGGATAATTGACCAATCTTGACTATAAACTTGTCCTCTCACCTTACCAAGGGGGTTAATTTTTAGCCCTAGTCCAATGAGACCTCTAAGGCCTTAGGATCATGGGAGGGGCACTACTTGGGAAACTTGGATTGAAGTAGTGTGTTCATTACCCTTTGATATCATCTCCACCCTTCGGGTTAACTATCATAGGTTCATTGGGATTTGGCACTCCAATATCCACATCCTTGAGTTTGACCAAGAGACTTGTCCCTGAAGGTTGATGCAGTTAAAAGAATGAAAAATCATAAGATGTTCATGCAACTAAAAGAATGAAAAATCATAAGATGGCCACAATAAAAGAAAAAGAAAAGTTAAAATGCAAAAGATGGTCGAGACAAAAGTTAGCATGTGGGAAAAAGCCTAACATGAGCTCTACCCTCCTCATTAGCCATCACCCGGTTCCTGAGCACTTGATGTTCCATCTCGTCATAAGGAACTCTTGCATGTCCCAACCCTGATGAGCGAGAAGTTGACTCATCTTAAGGGGTAAAATAAATGATATATCATAAAGAGCAAGCCTTCATCATTGAGCTATGCACCATTAAAAAGCATTATGAAAAAAAGGAAAGGCGCACTAAAGGGGTGGAAAAAGCAAGTCGAGAGGGGTAACCCATGCCTCCATGATTGCTCCCTCCATTACATCTATACACTCGGGATGTGGACTCTCACTAGTTGGTCCCTTGATCATGGCGCTTGGAAATGAAGTCTTTCCCCTCCATTGCCACCTATTCTCACTAACACATATGGATTGAAGGGTTGACCTTGGAAATGCCACCTCCCCTTAGGGGTTGCAAGCACCTAATAGGGTTGATCACTTAACCACCCCTACAAAGGTAGGAAACACTTTTATGAGGACTTTGTCTAGTTAATTAGATATTTGAAGGTGATCATGATTTGAAGTATTATTATGCCCTTAACACTTAAGTATGGTCCACCTAGATGCATCTATGGTTGTGGTCTCTAATGAATGGTTGCTTTCACTTGAGTTTGAGATGGTTTTTCCAGGTGGTTCCAAAGCAGTTGAGGCCTTTGATGGCACATACTCCACATGATGCCCAAGCCATACTACACTTCCGAAGAGCATGATAATCTTGTGAATGTAGTGTTGTCCTTATTTAGGAGAGCATTGGGCTCTTAGATCATTTTGGCAATTGATGGACACCCCGAAGCACCCTCAGATGCCAGAACATTGAGCTTCTCTTGCTTAAGGATTCTTGATGATGTACTAGTGGACCCAGCATGCCCCCAATTTGGCCTTAACACTACTTGATGGGCACACATTGATCCAAAGTCGAGATGAGGATTGTTGTCCCCCTGGAAGATTGAGGAGGGATTGTTGCACCTAATGGAACCCCAAGGCTAGAGAGAGAGTACACTACGTTGTCTACTTAGCACCGATAGAGATGACACAGGGCACCCACAACTGGTTGTTGGACACATGGAGATGCTTTGAGGCTTGATTTGAGGACCCTTCCTCAAATTGAGGTTGATCATGATGCTTGGAGACTCTTTAGCCCTTCCAATGACCTTTTGGAGCATCTTGAACCCTAAAAGGGCACAATTTCATGCTTTCTAGAGGCTTACAACTCACACATGTGGGCATTTATTGGCATATTTTATTGTTGAGCTAGTGGGTTGGCTTGTAACCGAATTTTTCTTTATGTCCACTCAAATTAAACTTGTCTAGGCTTTAGTGGATTATTAGAGTTGATAGACTTCATATAAAAAGAGAATCACCTCTTTTCATGTTAGGTCACTATAATACTAGTGTAGCCCCTTTATTGTTATTGTTAGTGTAGCCCCCTATTGTTAATGATGTGCCCATGTAGCCCCATATTGTTATTGTTGTGCCCCATAGAAGCCCACTATTGTTATTGTTGTGTCCTTACATTATTATTGTTATGTAGGTTCGTCGCTCTATTATCTAATTATATTGTGACCACTCCTATATATACCAAGGAGGTCTAGTCATTTGTATCATCCAAGAATTGTTCATTTATGTGTTGTAAAGGAGGTTGCCCCCTCGAAGAGGCTAATTTTCAAGTCATTGAACTATCTTTTCTTCTATTTTGTAATTTGGTTGCATAACATTTGGTATCAGAGCAATTTATAGTTCCTCCATTTGCAACCATCACTTGACACTCTGGTGTTGGATATAGAAAGCAATTTAATTCCTTGGCTATATTACAATGAATAAAATTATGGTACTACATGAATCAATCAACACTATTACCTTTTACTTCTTTATATATCCTTCTATCTTGAGAGTTTGAGCAGTGGTAATTCTTGCCAATGCATTACAAAAAATGGTCGGATTCATTTCTTCTTCTCTGGGGTTGGTTCTTGGTGTATATCCTCTTCTTTTGATGTTTCTTGTTCCTTTTCTTCCTCCTCTTCTCAATCTATGTAAAATAATTTCTTCTCAACACACTTGTGACCTTTAGTGCATTTTTTATTACAACTGTAACAAAACCCTTTTGCTCTTTCTTCCTCCAATTGTTGTGGTGTCAACCTTGTAGGTTGTGGAAGGCTAGGGGCAACAACACTTTTATCTTTATAGTTGTGAGTGGTAGGCTTCCTTGTTGCCATAATTTTGCTTTCAACTTTTCTTGCCACCCTAAATGCCTTCTCTAATGAATCAAGTTCCCAACGGCAAACCGCATGTTGGATGTTATCCTTTAAAGTCCCTATGAAGGCATCAATCCTATGCTTCTCTGAAATATCAATTACTTTGATTATCTCATCCATTTAAAGCCAGTGCAGTTGCTACTGCATTTATGGAAACAATTCAAAAGCTACATGGGAACCCAAAGATTATTGTAAGTGACACAGATCCCATTTTCACTGGAAATTTTTGGACCTAATTATTTTCTTGTCTTGGTACTCAATTAGCTCATAGCTCATCTTATCATCCTCAATCTGATGGGCAAACTAAGATAGTGAACAAATGTTTGGAAGGATATCTTCGTTTCTTTGTATCTTTGTATCTGATAAACAAACACAATGGGTCAAGTGGTTACCTCTATTTGAATGGTGGTATAACACTTCCTTCCATACTGCAGCAAAAATGACCCCATTTGTAGCACTTTATGGATATCATCAACCATCCATCACATCATCTTTAAGGGAAATCCTAAGGTTCAAGCAGTGGAAGATCACATCGAGCATCAACAAGAAGTTCTACAACTCTTAAATGATAACCTCACTCTGGCGCGAAATCGAATGAAACAACAAGCCAATCAACACGGTAGTGAAAGAAGTTTTGATGTAGGCGACTGGGAATTTTTATGGCTACAACCATACAAGCAAATGTCCCTCAAGCAAGCTAAAAAGGATAGTAAATTATCACCCAAGTACTATGGTCCTTACAAGGTGTTGCAAAAGATTGGTACTATGGTATACAAATTGGAGTTGCCTACATCTTCCCGAGTACACCTAGTTTTTCGTGTTTCACGCTTAAAGAAAGTTATCGGTGACAAGCTCCCAGTTCAAACAATATTGCCAAAACTTGAAGAAGAAAGAAAAAGCATATTGGAGCCTGAAGCAGTCATGGAAAATAGAACCCCACAGCGACGAAATCGATCAATTTCAGAGTATCTCATTAAGTGGAAGAACTTACCCACTAAAGATTCCACATGAGAGGAATCCCTACTTACCCAAGTAGGGAACAGACACTAGGATGTCTTTCGATGATCAAAACCTTGAAAATTTTACCTTTTTGTAATGTCCCTTCCTAAATATTTTGCTAAGAAAATCACAATTTTGTCATTTTTGTCAATTTTGGGCCTAAAGCAATTTTGGAGGAAAGCACTTAGGACAAGGGGCTTGAAATTATTTTCTTAGTGGGATGTGGGGCCACTTCTCCATGAAATACGCACTCCCTTGTTGGAGAAATTCGTTTTGGAGGAAAGCACTTAGGACAAGGGGCTTGAAATTATTTTCTTAGTGGGATGTGGGGCCACTTCTCCATGAAATACGCACTCTCTTGTTGGAGAAATTCGTATGGATTAGGAAGGAGTTCGAATTGCCTAGTGAAGGGGCCCACATGAAAGAAGGGAGCCGCAATTATAAATAGGAGGAACGCAGCATCGTTTGGGGCTTTTGATCATTTGACAAATTTTATTGTTGCTCAAGCTGTTCAACTGAGTCACAAAGTGTTTTTGAGCACCAGAGTCTCCCAAGGAGGAAACTCACCCTTTCTTCGGTGGACTAGGAGTGCCACCCTAGGAAGTTATCACCATTGTCTTGTGGAGGCAAGGAGAGGCATAACAAAGGTGCCACAAATTTTCTAAAGCTTAGCTGGGACGCAGAACTAGAAGCTACGCAGTCCCTTGGAGAGTTGGCGTCGAGAATTAGAAGCCACACAATTTGCTAGACATTCCTTGTCAAATTTGTTGGAGGAGAGGAGAGAATTACAGGAGCAGAAGGAGCCCACTTCATCAATACAAATTTCTCTTGCAGGGCCTACGCAACACTGTCTCAGGCCTGCATAGTATTTGAGTGGAGTTGTTGTGGGTGGTCTTGGTTAGAGGGAATTGGCATTGGTTTGTTTTGTGGGAGCTAGAAGGGTGCCTAGAGGAGATTTTGCATTGTTTTGGAGGGTTGTAAAGACAAAAATTCTTGCAAGTTGAAATTTACTGGCAATGGAGAAGTGTTGGGAATTTGGGGTCAAATTTGGAGCATCAAAACTAGAGGAAACCCTTTTTGGGTTTTTGGTGGGGGAGCTTAGATTTAATTTGGCAAAAAAAATTGGGCAGATTTTGAAGGCCAAACAGTGGTTCCAAGTCAGCCAGCAGTGCAAAATTTCTAGAACCAGCACAGTACCTTTTAGGAGGGGTCAAATTCCTTGTTTCCGGGAAGCATTTCATCACCTCGGATTGTCTAGCTTGCTTTGGCAAGGCCAGGTGCACTTGTTCTTACATTGTACCCTCTCAAAGAATTAATAAAATGGTTGGTTTGGAGCATTTCTGGCATAATTCTTATGGATGTCTAATGTTTGTTTGAATTTTTCTGCATGCACTTGTATTTGCTTGAATTTGCTTAATATCACTGTAAAATTTTCCATTAGGAATATTACAGTGGTATCAGAGCATGTTCCTAGCCAACGTGGCGAACAAGAGCAGGTAATGCCACCCAAGTATCAAGGATTGGTTTTCTAGAGGGGTCGTAGTAGAGGCAGAGGTAAGGGTCGAGGTAGAGAAGGAGACCCAGACCTATTCTCGAATACTGAAGTGGAAAATATCAGAGGTCGGATGGACAACCAAGAAGACAATGAGCAGCCACAGCAAGTGGGCCAAAACCAGGTTTTAGAGGAGTTGTTGAGAACCAACCAGTAGATGTTGAGGCACGAACAACTCATGATGGACATGATGCAACAAGTGATGGTTGCAGATGAATGGGAGACCGGAGGGGGAGTTCCATGGTGTGGGAGGTTCCAATGCAAGATGGGGCAGCCATACCTATCAGCCCCCACACACGGCTCAGCATGAGCAGGCTAGCCATCCCACTATGCCTCACTTTGTGATTAACCAGATCTAGAGAGGGAGTCAGACCCGATTGCAAACTTGGTCAATTTAGTTGCATCCGGCATTGATGAGTATGAGGGTTGGATGCTCGGATTAAGAGAGTGATGTCCTTTGGGGACGTACAAACACCTCAAGGAGAGGCATACCAACTGGGGTGGAGCACACTATAGAGGGTGACCGTCTAACCAGGATGTACAGAAGATAGCAGGGAAGGTCACACTCCCAAACTTCAATGGGTCGACCAAAAGTTCAGCCAAGGCTTGGATTCAAAAGTTAGACACATACTTCCACCTGAACCCCATGCGAGAGACCGATGCTATACGATTTGCTACTCTTCACTTAGAGGGGGATGCCCAAGAGTGGTGGTACCATGGGTTGATCACGTTAGGACCTATCCACATCACTTCTTACATAGAGTTCACCCGGAGGTTGTTGGAGAGATTTGAGATGAAGGACATGGAGTTGCATTTCAGGGAGTTAGCCCATCTGAGGCAGACCGACAGTGCAGAGGCCTACATTACAGAGTTTCAGAGATTGGCAGTGATGGCGACCGACATCTCGGAGGCTCGGTTGATCATGTTGGTTGTGGAGGGGCTTGCGGAGCCACTATGTGGTTGGGTGAGAGGGCCTACAAGCCCACATCATTGATGAATGTTATTTCCAAGACCCGGGATATGATTGACGTTGTGCCCAAGACCTAGGCCTTCGTCCCCACTAGACCCATTTCTCCACGAGGGAACCGAGACACTAGACAACGTCAGAGGGATGGAGGACGTAGTCAGCTAGATGAGGAGACCATGAGGGACCTTAGGAGGAGGAAGTTGTGCTTCATGTGGCAAGAGCCTTGGGCACCAGGGCACAAGTGCCAAGGGCAAGGCCCACTACATTGAGGTGTATTCAAATAGTAAGTCGAAGGAGGAGTTTGAGTTGGGTGCAGAGCAAGGAGATGAGGGGGGACCATCTTCAGGGGAAGCACCACCACCACCACCACCTAGAGGGGGACCGTTTGCTCTAGCAGGGGGGGTTCTTGTTTCACTTCGAGGAGTCCCTAAGTACTTTACACTTCGGATCAGGGGAGCTCAGATGCTCAGATGGTGGAGCGGAGGGGCATCCACACAGAGACATTTGAAGGGTTCTCGATGTTGGTGCCAAGAGACCGGGCAATGCAGTGCACAAAGTATGTTCCCAATTTGACTGTGACAATGGGGAACTACTCTGTCACTGATCACTTCTTTGTAGTGACATTATGGACACCAATGTGGTGATGGGTTTCCAATGGCTATACTCGTTGGGGAGGGTCACTATTGATTGGAAAAAGCTCGAGATGGAGTTTGCAGGCCCAGATGGCAAGTTGGTAGTGCTTAGAGGGATGCACTCTTATCCAACCCAGACAATTTTTGCTCATAGGATGGAGGCAAATCTATGACATGTGGATATAGAGTGGGCAGTGGAGCTTAGGATTTCAGAGACAAGGGCTCTAACACGACCTGTGCATCCAAGCATACTAGCCTTGTTGGAGAGGCACCAGGGGGTTTTTGGGGAGATCCCACCATGCAGACCACCAGACCATGGGTTTGAGCACACTATTGAGTTGGAGGAGGGGGTGCATGCGGTCATCACTACCCCGTATAGGCACCCCAAAGCCTATCGGGATGAGATAGAGAGGGCCATATAGGAGCTGCTGAGATTGGGGCACATCAGGCCTAGTTCGAGTCCCTTTGCTTCTTCCGTGGTGTTGGTGAAGAAGAAGGATGGGACACTCCGCATGTGCATTGACTACAGGGCCCTCAATAAGAAGACATTGAAGAACAGATACCCTATCTCGCGCATTGATGAGTTGATGGACGAGCTTAGAGGAGCGAGATACTTCTCTAAGATAGATCTGCGCTCGGGGTATCACCAGATCCGAGTGAGGGAGCAAGACATCCCTAAGACTACCTTTTGTTGACACTATGGACACTTTGATTTCTTGGTGATGCCCTTAAGGCTAACCAATGCTTCGTCTACATTCCAGTCTTGTATAAACCATGTGTTTCGTGGGCAATTGCGACGCTTTGTCCTTGTCTTCTTTGACAACATAATCATCTATAGCCGAACTTGGGAGGAGCACCTTCACCACTTGTAGGTAGTACTTTGCATACTAGAGGAGCAGCAGTTGTATGCGAAGATGTCCAAATGTGAGTTTGGACTGACAGAGATGTTGTACCTTGGACATGTGATTGGGGAGGACGGAATGAAGGTACACTAGGAGAAGATTAGGGCCATCTTGGATTGGCCAACACCCAGGATGTGAATGAGTTGAGAGGGTTCTTGGGCATTTGCACTTACTAAAGGAGATTCGTGAGAGGATTCTCACAGCTTGTAGCACCGCTCACCGATTTGACAAGAAAGGGGGCTTTTGAGTGGACGCAGGTGGCACAGGAGGCCTTTGAGCGCCTCAAGAAAGTCATGAGCACTTGTCTTGTTTTGGCCTTGATGGATTTCACATGACCATTTGTACGGGAGTGTGATGCTTCTGGTGAGGGGGTTGGGGCCATGTTGACACAAGGAGGCCATCCTATTGCATTCGAGAGCAGAAAACTACTATCCCATGAGCGACTATACTCTAATTATGACAAAGAGATGTTGGTCGTAATGCATGCCTTGGCCAAATTCAGGCAGTGCTTGGTGGGTAATCGGTTCAAGGTGAAAACTGACCACAACAGTCTTCGATTTTTCCTAGAGTAGCATACATTGCAGGAGAGGCAGCAGAAGTGGGTGAGTAAGCTCCAGGCTTATGATTTCGAGATTGAGTACATTAAGGGCAAGCACAACATAGTAGCAAATGCACTTTCCTAGAGGCCCGCAGTACTATCCTTGATGGATGTTGCTCATGATTGAAAGGCTCAACATTTGGTTGAGTACTCCAAGGACAGATAGGCTTGTGAGATATTGGATGGCACACACGAGGATGACAGGTTCAGGGTGATGTGATTTACTACAAGGACAGGATATACTTAGTGCCAAGCTCTCAGCTCAAGGAGAAGATTACGCAAGCAGCTCATGATTCCCCTCTAGCAGGACACCTCGGGTTCCTCAAGACATATCGTGCCATTGGGGAGAGGTTCTCATGGCGAGGACTCGAGGGAGATGTATTGAGACACGTACAAGAGTGTGTAGTCTGTCAGAAGAATAAGGTGGAGTTGTCACATCCCGTAGGTTTACTACAGTCGCTCCCCATTCCGAAGAGTAAGCGGGAGAGTGTGTCCATGGACTTCATCACAGCGCTCCCGACTGCACAAGGGCGAGATTGTATCTGTGTGGTGGTCGACTGGTTGAACAAGTTTGCTCATTTCTTTGCATTCTCATCGAGATCTTCGGCGTCTCAGGTGGCCGACTTGTTCTTTCAAGAGGTGTTCCGACAACATGGACTCCCAAAGAACATAGTTAGTGATAGGGACAACATGTTCATGGGGGATTTCCGGCATGAGTTGTTCCGGTTAGTGGGGATCGAGCTTACACCCAACACCATCTATCACCCACAAACAGATGGGCAGACCGAGATCGTGAACAAATGGCTAGAGGGGTACCTATGCAACTATGTGACGGGGCAACAAAGAGTGTGGATGAAGTGGCTTCATCTGGGAGAGTTCTGCTACAACACCACTTATCACATGTCAATTGGTATGTCCCCTTTCCGAACACTCTATGGATATGGTGCACTTTCTTTTTCTGACATGTTATTTGGAGATAACAGGGCCCAGGGGCAAAGGATTCAGTTCAAGAGAGCCAGGAGATTCTCCGAGCTCTCAAGAACAACTTGCAGGTAGCCCAAAATTAGCAAAAGATGTATGCTGATAGGCATAGGGTAGAGAGATAGTTTGAGGTGGGGACATGATCTACCTACGCTTGCAGCCTTACCGACAGTCTTCACTCGAGTAGAAAGGGGTAGAAAAGCTCAAGCCACGCTTCTATGGGCCATACAAAGTGACCATGAGAGTCGGGGAGGTAGCTTACGAGCTGGAGCTACCCACAGAGAGTCGAATTCGTGACATATTTCATGTCTTGTGCATCAAAAAGGCATTGGGGCAGCAGGTTACAGCAGTCACTGAGTTGCCTCCGATGGATGATGAGGGGCACTTAGTACTGACACCAAAGACCATATTGGAGACACGGGAGAGGAGATTGAGGAACCGAGTCATCAGGGAGCACTTAGTCAAGTGGAAGGATTTACCAGATCAGGATGCCACTTGGGAGAGTGAGCAGATTTTGTAGCATCCAGCTTTGTAGTTGCTTGCTTGGGGACAAGCAACATTTGGGAGGGGAGGACTGTAATGTCTCTTCCTAAATATTTTGCTAAGAAAGTCACAATTTTGTCATTTTTGTCAATTTTGGGCATAAAGCAATTTTGGAGGAAAGCAATTAGGACAAGGGGGTCGAAATTATTCTCTTAGTGGGATGTGGGGACCACTTCTCCATGAAATACACACTCCCTTGTTGGAGAAATTCACATGACTAAGGAAGGAGTTCGAATTGCCTAGTGAAGGGGCCCACATGAAGGAAGGGAGCAGTAATTATAAATAGGAGGAAGGCAGCCCCATTTGGGGCTTTTGATCATTTGACAAATTTTATTGTTGCTCACGTTGTTTAGCTAAGTCACAAAGTGTTGTTGGGCAGCAGAGTTTCCCAACTCACCCTTTCTTCGATAAACTACGAGTGCCACCTTAGGAAGTCATCACCATTGTCTTGTGGAGGTGGGGAGAGGCATAGCAAAGGTGCCACGAATTTCCGAGCTCAGATTGGACGCAGAACTAGAAGCTACGCAGTCCCTTGGAGAGTTGTTGCCGAGAATTAGAAGCCACACAATTTGTTGGACATTCCTTGTCAAATTTGCTGAAGAAGAGGAGAGAATTACAGGAGCAAAAGGAGCCTACCTCATCAATACGAATTTCTCTTGCAGGGCCTACGCAGCACTGTCCCAGGCCTGTGCAGTATTTGAGTGGAGTTGTTGTGGGTGGTCTTCGTTGGAGGGATTTGGAGTTGATTTGTTTCGTGGAAGTTAGAAGGGTGCCTAGAGGATATTTTCCACTATTTTGGAGGGTTGTAAGTGTTAGTGTCAGTATTTGCATACTGCCATTAGTGATTAAAACTCCTCTTTTCGTATTCATATTAGGGTCTCGCTCAGAAATTTTTGTCATTCCACCTAGATCCTCATTCAAAAATTTACTCACTGATGGTAGCCCTAGTTAAAAAAACCTCACTCACCTACACCCCATCTACCTCCCTTAACCTTTTCCCATGCCCATTCCTCTCATTTCCCTCTCCCACGGTTTTGAGGACATTTTTCTTAGTTTCATGACCTCCATGATTAAATCATCAAGATTCCTCTCATTTCCCTCTCCCAGGGTTTTGAGGACATTTTTCTTGGTTTCATGACCTCCATGGTTAAATCATCAACAAAACTTGTATCTTGATGCTCTTACGCCTTCCCCTATCCTTAATATACCTTCCTAAACACTTCCCATCACTCCTATCCCTCAAAATCATCATTTTTCTACAAACCCTAGCCTATTGCTATGCTTTTGACACTTTTCTAGACTAGGCCTGTGTTTCGCCCTTTTGGACCCCTTCCCCTCACTCAATCCTTAAAATTCTAGTTTCCCTTACTTCCTAACATCCCTCCCTACCTCCCAAAATTTTCCTAAGAATTTAGAAGCCCCCTATCCCCTTTATTTCCCTTCATTCCTATAAATTTCCCAAATCCCCTGTTTTGCCTACACTAAACCCTAATTTCCTCTCCCACTGAGCTAGGGTTGGCTATGGAATCAGAGACATCTAAGCAGAGGAGGCCTAAGGGAGGTCATTTCAGCAAGTATGAGGCCATTCCAACTCATAAACATCATGTCTCCATCATTTTTCAAGAATTCATTCCAAGGGACAAATCATTTGCCACACACAGGGCCAATTTTTCTTCAAACTATGTTTCTGACCAAACAGAGATGAATTTGACAAAAGTGAAGGAAGTTTTTGTCCATCATAGGCCAAGGATGAAAAACCTCCTTTAGTTTTTACGCGTGTTATGGTTTTGGAGAAATTTCAAAAATACAATTGCTACAAGAGAGTTGTTGCACTTCTTGAGTGACCTTTGGAAAATCAATTGTTTTCCTAGATGGATTCTCCAAATGCCTTGCTTGATGAGTCAAATGATAACTAGAAAGAAGGAGCTTTCCAATGAGCTATCATGAGCTCAATTTGGAGTTGAGGAAGACCTCCAAAAGTTTCCGGCAAGATGACACTTCATTTTTGCACCCTCATTCTGCACTTTTTGACCAGGCTTAGGAGAATGGAGTTTTGGGGGGTTAAATCAAGCCCATTTTGAAAACCAAAGGCAGCTTTGGAAACTAAATAGGATAAGCTTTCCAATGAGCTATCCTGGGCTCAAATTTGGCCACCGAGAAGGCAGGCAAAAGTGGGTCTAAAGATGGCACTACGCATTTGACAATTGGCCCAGTTTTTCACTATTTCTCTCCAAATTTGACTTTTACCTATGGGAAATCAATGTTTTACTGATGTAATTGATGTGGTTGATGTAATTATTATGTTTTTATTGTTACCAAGGGTAAGTACATTAGGTAAATGGCGTCCATGACTTGTAACAATCAGTTCACTTAAGTTAGGGATGAGTCACTTTGACCACCCTACACTCTAGCTATCAGTTCAATTTTTGTTGTAACTGCTCCTCCTCTCATGGTTTCGACCCCTTAGGCTAGATGAGTTTGTTTGAGGCCTATATCATGTAATTTCTCAGTCATTCTACAAGTTGGACTCCAATGGATATTGTATTAGTGTTTCAGACTTTGGCATGGAATATAATGGATGAGTTGCAGCTATTTTGGTGGGATTCCTGTGGCATGGTATTTTGATGTTTTTTCTTTTTCAATTACAAATGTATGAAGTTTTGTACCTTTCATGATTCATTTCACTCTAAATATGTTTGATTTTCAAGATGTGATAAGCAGAATTCATCTTGTACGCTCTATTTTGGGAAAATCATCATAGATTGTTTCATTTCTTCAGTTTAAAAAGAATTCATGATCTTCATGATCTTTTTAGCACCTCACTAGTCTAAACCATCTCATCACTATACTACAAAGTGTTAAAGTAACTTGCCTACCTTGCCCCATCAGATGTCTGCAATTCTGATTCTCTTTTTCCCTGACCTAGTTCACTCTCTAACCTAATTCACTCATCCAGTGACTACCCCAACCAAATCAAATCAAACAAACCCTGAGCTACTATATCTAGCCTAAAACCCTAATCTATCCAGCCCTCCTGGCTATGATCCTTTAGAGAGAGCCCTCTCCAGCTTGGTAGGGCTAGCTACCAAGTCAAAGATTGGTTTGTGGTTACCTCAGCTGAACTCTTCCTCAGCCTTGGAGATCCGGAGGAGTGATAACATACTGGCGCCGTTGTCGGGGAACGAAAGGTTCATTTTCCCTGGGTGTACGACAAAGTTTAGATCCGGTTGTTGATGGTGGACAACAGTCAGACACAAGAAGGTTGAATCATCCACCTAGCGACTCCATTGTTCAAGATCCCGAGCTTCAAATTTCAGAGCGACTTCACTGCCAAAGAATCCAGATTTCAGAGCATTGATGGTAATCACCGATGATAGGGTATGTGGCAAATCCTTTATCTGGTGAAATATTACTAACTTTAAGGAATGAGTTAGCAAAATTTCAGATTGATCAGAATTTCTCAACATCAATATTTTGTTGTTTGAAATCCAGCCTACTCACACCTGAAAGTAAAAATTGTTTTCTTGCTTTAGTTGTTGAAAGGTTAGAAAATGAAATTGAACTATTGGATGTTTATATTGAATCATATGATTTCCAAGATCCTAAACAGTTCTTGGAAACTCTCCCTCCTCCCAAAGAAGAAAAGGTAAGGCTACCCTTGGATGGTTGGATTAACGAATGTTTTGATTTACAGCAAGGATGTGACAATCTCCAGCCGAGAGCATATGTTAATGAGTTGGGGCAACAGATAGAATCTGGTTTTTATGATCCTATAGCAGCATATATGGAATATTTTCTTAGTTTGAATGACAAACCAAATTTCCTTTTACAAAGCCAGAGGTATTATGTGTATATATTGCTAGTAGAATTTCCAATTATGTTCTGGTTCAAGCACCGTCAAACAACCTCATCATTACAACAGCTGCTTGATTGGTTGATTTGGCACTTTAGTATCACTTGATTCAGTGATTTTGCAGTAGATTAGTGTAGGATAAGTGTGCAATAAGCTTGCTAGACAAGCATCCTTCAGCATCTGGTTTACAGTTTACAGTGGGTGTGTTTTTAATGTTCAGTTTGGTTGTAAGTTTTTGACCGTATTGGCCCACATGGTTAGGCACTTGATTTGCGGTGTTCTTAACACCTCCAAGGAGCTGCCATCCCCAATAAGGCCAATGTTAGTGTCAGTATTTGCATACTGTCATCAATGATCAAAACTCCTCTTTTCATATTCATATTAGGGTCTTGCTCGGAAATTTTTGTAATTCCACCTAGGTCCTCATTCAAAAATTTACTCACAAATGGTAGCCCTAGTCAAAAAAACCTCACTCACCTACACTCCATCTACCACCCTTGACCTTTTCCCATGCCCATTCCTCTCATTTCCCTCTCCCAAGGTTTTGAAGACATTTTTCTTGGTTTCATGACCTCCATGGTTAAATCATCAAGAAAACTTGTATCTTGATGCTCTTACGCCTTCCCCTATCCTTAATATACCTTCCTAAACACTTCCCATCACTCCTATCCCTCAAAATCATCATTTTTCTACAAACCCTAGCCTATTGCTACGCTTTTGACACTTTTCTAGACTAGGCCTGTGTTTCGCCCTTTTGGACCCCTTCCCCTCACTCAATCCTTAAAATTCTAGTTTCCCTTACTTCCTAACATCCCTCCCTACCTCCCAAAATTTTCCTAAGAATTTAGAAGCCCCCTATCCCCTTTATTTCCCTTCATTCCTATAAACTCTCCAAATCCCTTGTTTTGCCTACACTAAACCCTAATTTCCTCTCTCACTGAGCTAGGGTTGGCTATGGAATCAGAGACATTTGAGCAGAGGAGGCCTAAGGAGGTCATTTCAGCAAATATGAGGCCATTCCAACTCATAAACATCATGTCTCCGTCGTTTTTCAAGAAGTCATTCCAAGGGACAAATCATTTGCCACACACAGGGCCAGTTTTTCTTCAAACTATGTTTCTGACCAAACAGAGATGAATTTGACAAAAGTGAGAGAGGTTTTTGTCCATCATAGGCCAAGGATGAAAAACCTCCTTTAGTTTTTACACACGTGTCATGGTTTTGGAGAAATTTCAAAAATACAGTTGCTACAAGAGAGTTGTTGCACTTTTGGAGTGACCTTTGAAAAATCAATTGCTTTTCCTAGATGGAGTCTCCAAATGCCTTGCTTGATGAGTCAAATGATAACTAGACAGAAAGAGCTTTCCAATGAGCTATCATGAGCTCAATTTGGAGTTGAGGAAGACCTCCAAAAGTTTCCTGCAAGATCACACTTCATTTTTGCACCCTCATTCTGCACTTTTTGACCAGTCTTGGGAGAATGGAGTTTTGGGGAGTCAAATCAAGCCCATTTTGAAAATCAAAGGCTGTTTTGGAAACTAGGCAGGATAAGTTTTCCAATGAGCTATCTTAGGCTCAATTTGGACACCGGGAAGGCAGGAAAAAGTGGGTTTGAAGATGGCATTGCGCATTTGACAGTTGGCCCAGTTTTTCACTATTTCTCTCCAAATTTGATTTTTACCTATGGGAAATCAATGTTTTACTGATGTAATTGATGTGGTTGATGTAATTATTATGTTTTTATTGTTACCTAGGGTAAGTACATTAGGTAAATGGCCTCCATGACTTGTAATGAATCAGTTCACTTAAGTTAGGGATGAGTCACTTTGACCACCCTACACTCTAGCTATCAGTTCAATTTTTGTTGTAACTGCTCCTCCTCTCATGGATTCAACCCCTGAGGCTAGGATGAGTTGGTTTGAGGCCTATATCATGTAATTTCTCAGTCATTCTACAGGTTGGACTCCATTGGATATTGTATTAGTGTTTTAGAATTTGGCATGGAATATATTGGATGAGTTGCAGCGATTTTGGTGGGATTCCTGTGGCATGGTATTTTGATGTTGTTCCTTCTTCAGTTACATATGTATGAATGTTTTGCACCTTTCATGATTCATTTCACTCTAAATATGTTTGATTTTCAAGGTGTGATAAGCAAAATTCATCTTGTATGCTCTGTTTTGGGAAAATCATCATAGAATGTGGCATGGTATTTTGATGTTGTTCCTTCTTCAGTTACATATGTATGAATGTTTTGTACCTTTCATGATTCATTTCACTCTAAATATGTTTGATTTTCAAGGTGTGATAAGCAAAATTCATCTTGTATGCTCTGTTTTGGGAAAATCATCATAGATTGTTTCATTTCTTCAGTTTAAAAAGAATTCATGATCTTCATGCTCTTTTTAGCACCTCACTAGTCTAAACCATCTTACGACAAAGTGTTAAAGTAACTTGCCTACCTTGCCCCATCAGATGTCTGCAATTCTCATTCTCTTTTGCCCTGACCTAGTTCACTCTCTGACCTAATTCACTCATCCAGTGACTACCCCAACCAAATCAAATCAAACAAACCTTGAGCTACTATATCTAGCCTAAAACACTAATCTATCCAACCCTCCTGGCTGTGATCCTTTGGAGAGAGCCCTCTCCGGCTTAGTAGGGCTAGCTACCAAGTCAAAAGATTGGTCTGTGGTTACCTCAGCTTGACTCTTCCTCAGCCTTGGAGATCCGGAGGAGTGATAACAGTAAGGACAGAAATTCCTGCAGGTTGAAATTTATTGGCAATGGAGCGTCAAAAGTGTTGGGAATTTAGGGTCAAATTTGGAGCGTCAAAACTAGAGGAAACCCTTTCTGGGTTTTTCTAGGTTTTTGGTGGGGAGCTCAAATTTAATTTGTAAGAATTTTCTGGGTAGATTTTGAAGGCCAAACAGTGGTTCCAAGTCAACCAGCAATGCAGAATTTCTAGGGCCAGCACAGTACCTTTTAGCAGGAGTCGAATTCCTTGTTTCCGAGCAACATTCATCACCTGGGATTGTCTAGCTTGCTTTGACAAGCCCAGGTGCACCTTTTCTTACCATTGTACCCTCTCAAAGGATTAATAAAATGGCTGGTTTGGAGCATTTCTGGCATAATTCTTATGGATGTCGAACGTCTGTTTGAATTTTTATGCATGCACTTGTATTTGCTTAAATTTGCTTAATATCACTGTAAAATTTACCATTAGGACTATTACATTTTTCCTCTCTCTTGTCCTTATCCTAAGGCAACATTGGAGCTCATTTGGCATTATTTCACCTTCTTTAACCTCGTCACCTAAAAATCTAGCTTTTCCCTTGGTGAAAATTAACTTATTAGGGTTGACGTCATCAACTTTAGGAAATTTAGGGCCTCTTGAAAACCCTAGTTCAAGAAAAAGACTTTAACTTAGGGCTTGTTGAAGGTTTGCCATTCCATATTGTTGATCATACCCTTAAAGCAAACTTTTTCCTTGTGCTTGTATGTCTAGACTCTAGATCCATTGTTATTGAATCCTATTTTGAAACCATAGGCTTCAAGTGCTCTTCTCTAGGTTTCTTCATTCGTTCATTATTCCTCTGCATAAAGAATAATGCCTTAATCCAAGTAATAAATACCTTGATCAAGTCAATCTTACATCACCTTGATCCTACTGACTTAGAATACATTTAGGTGGTATATACTAGGAAGCCTCTTGTGTGGTGAAATTCCACCGAAGAGCAGGAGGTGGAGTGTTAAGGTGACAATGGCAACCAACTCATTGTTGCATCATAGTCTAGTTCTTGCCTTGTAAGGCATCTCACAAGGCCTGTTAGATTTTGAGGCAAGACAATAAATCAGGGGGATTTGACCCTCGAACCTCATACTTTCCATAAGACTTCATATCATTGCCATCACCAATCAAGTTGCCCCTTAGGGGAAAGTAAATATTGATATTAATTGCCTACCAAGTTCATAATTTGAGAATGCAAGGGCCTAGGGTAACACATAATTGCCTAACGGGATAATCTAGTGAGAGACAGAGAAATGAAACACCAAAGAGAGCAACAATACAATTTAACTAAAAGAAGTAGCAACAACTATACAATTTAATAGATAGAAAAAGAAAGTGAATACACTTATCAAGTTAGGCTCGGTTAGTTTGCAAGTTGGGATAGTTGTGATATAGCATCCACAACTATATTTTAGGCACTAAAATAGAGGTCAAACCTCTTTCATAGGATACACATGTAAGAAACACATTTTAAACTTATATAATGACTTGTCACTGTAATCAAACCTCTATTTTAGGCACTAAAAGAGACCTCTGTCGTAGCATGGGCATTTAGTCATCACATTTTAATGACTTAGTAGCACAAATTAGACTATGGACAAAATCAAATTAATTGTTGGGCATAAGCATGGCATATTTAATTAGTATTATATGTGAAGGTTAATGGCATGTGATAACTTAGTACATGATTTATTTTTTCGCATACATTTCCTAGGAAAATCCACAGGGCACTTCCCCCCATTCCAAGGATCGTACTCAAGGTAAATTGGATTATATAGAAGCTCAAAGTTTTGACATGTCACTTATGGGAATAAAACCTACATGGAGAGAATAGCACTCAATCACACAATCACTCAAGCTAAATCGAATAAATTAGTACATGTTGTTATAGCAACTAGTTAGACCTTTTAAATCTTCAAAAGTATTAAGAAAAAAGACATTGTACATTAATGTAGATGACATCACAA
Organism: Pinus tabuliformis; assembly: GCA_031772625.1. NCBI lineage: Eukaryota > Viridiplantae > Streptophyta > Pinopsida > Pinales > Pinaceae > Pinus > Pinus tabuliformis. The sequence continues at coordinate 815,736,977 of CM062815.1, read as the reverse complement.
AGTATAAAAACAAAATCCAATAATGAAATCTTTACAAGAATTTATAGGAAATGAAAAATGCAAAAGAAATATGCAAATAAAATGTATTAACATGTAAAATAAAATCGTTTTTCAAATTAATTTTCTATATAAAAACCAACCAATAATTTAACCCTTTAGTGTAACTTTTCATTTATCATCTATAATTTGAGACAAACTATTAATAGTTTAAACTTCTAAAATAACTAAATATAACTTTTAATCAAAAAAGAAAAATAAATTGAACATGTCTTTGTCTCTTAAAGATACACCAAAGTTTCATACTATATGTAAATTTCTTACATATACACAAAAGTTTCATACTATATCTAAATTTGTGGTTGGTGTAAAGAATTATTTTTTACTCGTTTTCATTAATAAATAAGTATGTACATGGTAATATCCCACCTTAGTCATGTAAACCCATCACATTAATACTAATAAATAATTAGAGTAGAAAAATAAAATAATAATAATAAAATGATCAATCAAATTTAATCTTATGTAAAATAAAATAAATCTTTGGTTATGTGTGGGTGGGGCTCGGGTAATGTGTACCTACCATGAAGCACCTAGGAGGGATAGAAAAACCTGGCGAGAGGAGTTCCAGACTTGGTTTTGTCTTTCAATTAATTGCATGATTTATCCCACTGCCACACACAAAGATGGTTGAACTGCACAATGGGAAAATAAAATTACATTACATTAATTTAATCTTAAATATCTAATTTGCAATAGAAAATGTTATAGTTTAAAGTCACATTTAATTCAATTATCAAAACAATAATTCTTGTAGAATAGTGGAGTCAGCATTTGCAGGGGCTACTTTTAATACATCAAACTAAACTACGGGAGAAAAAGGCCATACAAGACTATGAAATGATGTTCACAATAACAATTCAGTCAACATCCCAGGAAGCCAACACAATAACAATTCAATCAATATCTAAAGAAACCATTAATTAGAAAGGCACTAAAAAGGCTATTCCATGTGCCACTTGCCCTAGCCTATAAAATTAAACAATTAAAAAAAAACAAATCAATATCTTATTATTGGAGCTATAATTTACAGTTAATCATACATTAATTTGAAAAGCACTCAAAATAATAGTTACTCACAAAATGCAATAGATAATTAATATTTAAAAATATGCCATTTACTTTCCATGTCTTATAAAATGATATTTACTATGCAAATACAATAGATCATTAAAAAAAACAAAGCAAAACAAAACCGCCACTCGCCCTGCTTGCCATACAGCTTATTTTAACTTTTCTTTTCACCTCAAACAAATCCATAAAAATAACAAGATTATTGGAAAGCAAATCAATAATTTATAATAAGTCAGAGTAGAGAAATTTGACCTAAGTGGTCAACATTACACGAAGTAGCACAATGAAAATGTAGGGCTTAACTTCATTGGCCTAATGGTTAACAAAGAGGATTTCCATCACCCTGAAACGTTGGAAAATGTAATATTCTAGGGCAAATTTCTACCACTGTAATATTCTAGAGCAATTTTTTTTCTTATGGTTTCTGCAACTTTCTTCTTTGGATAATATAGTTAATGTATCTTTCACTGGAATGATGTGATAATGTAACAATAGAACATAAATAGAATCCAAATAACTTAATAACCTAATAATGCAATAATCCCATAATATAAGTCATGTCAAACAATTCTATGGACCCCATGCAAAGATATGAGGGCATGTCAAAAATAAAATATATGGAATTAAAGCTCCCAAATTCACCCACTAATGCACAAAACCAAAAAAGAAGTCCACACTTGGCTTTGTGACCAACCGGCAAAACTATCGAAACCCTCCAAAACATGCACTTGTCAATAGAATAGATTATGACCCACGACACATCAATTCTGAAGCTTCAACCTTCGATTTGGCAACTTATGAGCACAGTTGGTTCTTAGCTTTGTGGCTCGGCCTGCAGAATATTTCAGAACACGGACTCATCACAGGAATAGATTCCGTCACTTTTGAAACTTCGCTTGTAAGTCAAACCGAAACTACAGGGAATCGTTGGATTTCAGAAGGTATCCTTTGCAGCTTGTTCCATGAATTGAGTGTCGAAAAATAGCAGTGGTCTTTGCTGCAGCTGCCTTGAGTTTAGACAAATAGCAGTCATAGTTCTACTTCCACTGCATACCCAAACAGTAGTAGTTAACAGGTTGTCGCTGTCTTGAAATCCTGTTTATTGGTTATCCAATAGGCTCTGCTCCAAAGATTAAGGTTTTGGTTGTGCGTGTATGTCAGACCCTTCAAACAAGTGCCATACCACAGTTTTGTTTCCCTACCAAGAAAAAATAATTGACTTCGCTGCCCTTTTCAAAATTTCACTTCTCCAAGTGCACAAAGGATCTACATTGCTTTCAGATTGTTCTTGTTCCAAAAAATCCAAAACCCCAAAATTCATTGCCCAACCAGAAACCCTTGTCCCAAAACAGAGAAAAAGATGTCAACTTGGGTGGAATCTTTCACCATCGAAATTGACAAGGGAGAATGGGGTCTCAAACCCTCAAAGCTAATGCCCAAAATACAAAGAAATGATCCATGCCTCAAAATGAATTCAAGCCTCCTCTAGTTATAGATTTTCTAAGGGGTTTCATCTCTTTTTAATTGATTGAGTGAACCTTACTCAAAACCCTAGTTTTGGGTTTTTTCGCCCAGCTGACCCAAAATTTTTCCAATAATGGGTATTTTGGGTTTTTATCCCCTTTATGCAGGACTCTAGCCTACAGGGATGAACAGGCTAATAAGTCCTATTTGCCCTCAATTTGTAGAAGACATTACATAAAAACAAAAACAAAAATAAAAAAGAGTAAAGAACAATTGTCATGGCTTGGCGTGGGCATTGAAAATAATGATGATATGCAGATATGAAAAAAAGGATCAAGATGGAAAGGTAAATGTTTGTACTCAAAACTTGAAAGAAAATATGTAGCAATGACCTTGAAACTAGACGGATGGGGAATAAAATGTGGCATTACAAATGGAACCCAAGACAAAAATTGGTGTCGATTGCCACAAGAGATGGATGTTTGATGTCCAGTCAGAGCAACCTAAAAATGCACAGCAAAAATAATGATAATCCAATCAACTAAAATTGTTAATCCAATCAACTAAAAATTGAAATTCTTAAGTTGGACTCGATTATAGAACCCTAGAAGAAAAATTAAATGCCATGACACAACCTTGTTACAAAAAACAGATATATAATTTATAATCGTACTAAACATTGTTATAGAAAACAAATCTATAATTTATAATCATACTGAACCTTGTTATAGAAAACAAATCTATAATTTATAATCAGTGATAGGGTAGAAAAAATTGACCTAAGTATTCACCATTATGCAAAGTAGCGGGATGAAAAAGCAGGGTGAAATTCACTAGTCGGTTGTTTAACAAAAAGGATTCCCACCACCTAGAAATACAGGAAAAAAAAGAGTAAAGAATAATCGCCATGGCGTGGAAGGGGCATCATCAATATTGATGATATCAAGGTCTGAAAGAGTCTACTCACCGGGTAACATGTAAATATCAAGATGGAAAGGCAACTTTAAAGAGAAAACGCAACAATGACCTCAAGACTGACGAGTGGGGAATAAAATGCAAAGATATATCTAGAACCCAAGATGAAAATTGGTTGCCAGTTGCCATAAGTGACAGACGTCCTATCAAAATAACTTGAAAATGTGTAAAATAGTGAATGCTAATCCAATCAACTAAAATTGTTAAGCCAATCAACTGAAAATTTGAAATTCTAAATCGAACTCAAGCACGTAACTCTAAGAGAAAATCTAAATGCCACAACACTAACCTTTGTTCCAAGAATAAAAACACCATAATAAAATCAACATTATATTTATGGATAAGTTGTATCACTGTTATGTACAAAATAACAAGAGAAAATCAACATTACATTTATGGATAGATATTATACATAGCAATGATATGGTGTATTGGGTACTTTTGTGCTTTGTGTGTTTTGGGGAATATGATTTGGAATGAGTGTTGAGTATGTGAATTTTGTGATCTTGGTTGGTCAACGTAGGCTTTGTGGGAGTTTGGTTTATGGTTGCAAATATGTAACAAAAGGGAAGAAGATTTTGCATCCTCGTCAACTATTAGATTAACTAGCAACGGCGATACGAGAGAATGATGAAAGTCAAAATATCCATTTTGGGCTATTTGAAGATGTGTTGATATCAACTCAGGTATAGTCAGACTTTTTCCACTGTTTAAAATGCATGCAACATTACAATGTAGCATGTTGTATCCGCATATACAAGTGATGAAATTATAGAACTTTCATATGCCCCTTCTTCCACAACTTCAGCAATCCCTTTGCCTGGTCTTTTCTTGGGTGAGGCCATTTCTCCTATTGACGAGGAAATGTTGAGGCACTCCAAATCAACTATACTTGACATTTCAAAGATGTTCATCATGACAGACAAAGAAAATCAAATTAAATTCAAGGCACAGCATAAGAAATTGGCTCAATGTGTTGTTGTGCAAGAGAAGCATTAAGGGTTTGGAGTTATAGCAGCGCAATGTTAGGCAAAAAACTAGCGTTGTAGAGCGAGGAGGCAACTACGTCGCAGCGCAAAGGATAGGGGATCAGCGGCGACGGGATTCCTAACAGTAGTGAGGTTGTCTGTAGAAATATCTTATGTCGTTGAGCAAAGGGAAGGTAGTTAGAAGTGACGAGATTCTTAGTAATAGCGAGGTAATCCATTGAGGGTGTTTGCACTGCAGCACAAGGAGAGGGTGATTTTCTGCTTTGTGTGAAGAAAATGGGAGTTGGAGTTCAAGCTTTGTATTGTAACGCAAGGATTGACGAAAGGATGCGTCATAGCGCAAGGAGACTAGAGATTAGTGCACCATAGGTGCAAGGAATTATAGAATGGTGCACCGTAGTGTAAAGGGGCACGTAGTCTTTACCAGGAAAGGTTGCAAATATTTAGGTCTGGGACTATATAAAGTTATAGGGCATGGGGAAGGCGAAAAGTCGAGAAGCCAAATGGTTGTGATGAAAAGAGAAAACACAAGGACAAAGGTGAGCATAGGGATCTACCTGACACCTAGCACGACGGTTCAACTCCTGGCAATGGCGCAACAGTTAGCAACAGTGTGCGCAGACTACTAAGTTTCAACTTTCAATGTGTTGACAAGCTAAGGGCTCTGGTGACAAAAAAACAGGGTAAAGATGACTTGGAGCTCCACCCTTTTATATTTTTTGTCGCACATGCGAGGGGATTTCAACACATTAAATGCCATTTTGCGAGAAGACTTGCACTAAGATTTAAGGTGGTGCACTAAAGAATTGTTTTGCAATGTTCCACACTAAGGACATGAGGGGCATTGAGCTCTTTTTACAAAATATGCCAGTGCAACTATATGACTTTGTTAAGTTTGTTTTCTTAGAGAAATAGGGATGCTCATTTCTTAAAAATAAAATGGAGGGACTCCAAATTTTAGACACGTTGAAAATTTGGGGTTGTAGCTACTACAACAGTCCCTTTATAGTAAATGCTACTAAATTAATTTCAAAATTTGATTGTAGTGTTATTTATGCATTTGGTTAGTGATAGTGTATTCATTTAGCACAATGTTCATGGTATATGGGATCCTTTATTAGGGTAATTGCAATTGCTAAGAAATAGTTATTGGATCCTTTATGAGAGAAATTTACATTTTGTAGCAGCTTTTATGAGAGTAATTGAAATGGCAATCATTATTCATGCTTGTCCCATGATTATCAACCTTAGCTTTCACACAACTACTCATGAAGTGTTCCACCATTGTGATGTCATCCACCTTAGCTTTAACACAAAAGTTCAATTCATAACCTTATTGGAAATAATAGTTCAATCCCCTTACCTTATAAGCTACCAAGAAAAATTGACACAAGAGATTCACAATGGAGCCCTATGCTCCAAGATTTAGAATCAAACTCCAAAATTGTGTTCGTATGTCATAACCCCCAGGGGCACTCACTCTATATATCCAAATAATGAGCCCTTTATTTCAATTTTATGCCTAACTAGCCTTCTAGCCTTCTAGAAGCATCCACTAAAATATCAATATAACTAATGGGCCCACCTAGAAATATAATAAAATATCTTGGACCAACATATCTAACTCCTTAACATACGACCACTATGGGGGTAAAAGTTACTTAAACAAGTCCCAAAAGGTGCCACTAAAGCTTAGTTCCAAAATTACACCACATAAATTGCCATTACGCAATATTACACATGCTAACATCCCCTAGTCAATATTGACTAGGAGCATTGTTAAAATTGGCAACTAGGGCCGGTGGGTTTGAGAGTTTGAGCGGGAGTTGCGGTGCATGGGTCCTAGTTTGAACTGTGATCAGTCGGTTGTTCCCATGGCCTCCGAGAAGGGGGCAGCCCCCCCTCCCTTGCCAGACTCCTCTGTTGATGTCGCCTTCTAATCTCTTGCGGCCTACCTTCATAAGTGTGCGCATCCGTCAGTTGTTGCATACAAGTTCATCAAGCGTAATGATGAGGTTAAGAACGTTTCCTTGCCGGATGGGGCGCGACGAACCTCCCTTGCTTATGCCGAGAGAGCACTGATTAGTGAATTCACGAGTATGTGGCCTTCCCCCAAATCGATGGAAGTCTGGATAAGGAAAACTTGGAATCCTATGATGAAGGGCAAGATAGCTCTCTCTACAGTAGGCAATGGATTCTTCATCTTTTTATTTGAATTAAAAGAGGACAGAGATGTAGTATTCTGAAATGGGCCATACTTCTTTGGTTCCAGAGGGATGTATTTGAACAAATGGACCCTTGCTTCAATCCAAACGAGGACATTCCTACTGCTATTCCAATATGGGTAAAGCTTCCGCGCCTTCCAATCTCATGCTGGAGTGACGACTGTCTTCAGCTATTGGTAATGGAATTAGGAAATACTTGGACAAGTCTGAACCCAAAGGCTCCCAATTTGTCGGTGCCAAATATGTGTAGAAGTAGATATGGAGAAGGGTTTGTCGGCTGAAATCAACCTAAATCTGGAGAATGGAAGCACAAACAAGTTATACAAATTCCATTCAAATGCAAACACTACCACGACTACGGTCATTTTGCCAGAGACTATGACAAAGCTAGGAAAGATACAAGTATAGATGCTCCGGTAGCTCAGGAGGAGCAGTGGCAAAACCAAAAAGAGCTCTGAAAGGAAAAGGAACAATGCCAAAGTCTCAAGGTCCTATGGCCAACAACACTGCTCCTTCCTCCTCAAACCCCTTCAAAGTATTAAAAGACAATGAAATGGAAATGGAAACTCCCCTTCAACCACTCAAACGAACAAGCGTGGAGGAGGTTCAAGTAATTGAAGAAGGTGAAATAGTAGCGGAAAGTAACCCGAAGGAAGGCGGGGGTGAAGTCACTCCTCCAAAAACTGCTCCAGCCCCTGACTTCCCAAGCTCCATTCATGGTAGTCTGCTTAAGGATTCAGAAAGAGTTGTCACCCGGAATGTCTCAAAACTTATCCTAGGCTGACGAATGTAGCAGTCCAGAAACTGACCCCTCGAAGAAAAAAGGGCAGCCAAACAAGAGGGGATAGGGAGAAAGAGAAGCAAAACTAAACAAAAAGCCTGGGAATCAACCAGTAATCTCAGAAATTTTTAAGGGGAAACAAATAAACAAAGAAGGAAAGGATGGTGGTCTCTCCCCCTCCATTCATAAGTAATGAAAGTAATATCCTGGAACATAAGGGGGCTAGGAAATTCTGCTAACATTCTAGCAGTAAGAGACATTATCAAACAAGAATCTCCATTGGTGGTGTTTCTTCAAGAAACAAAGCTAGAAGAAGCAGAGGTTCTAAGAGCAGCTGGAAATTTCTGGAGAGATAGCTCTGGGTCAATTAAGTCTTCAAGGGGAGCCTCAGGGGGGCTCGACATATTTTGGTCAAACAAGAACTTCACCTTGGTTGAAGAAATAAAGACGAAGTCCAGGGTTATGGCTCTCCTGGAGGAAAGAGACTCAGAGGAAAGAATTCCCTTCATAAACATTTACAGTCCAGTTCTATACAACGAAAAGGTTGAATTCTGGGATTCATTAGAAGCTCTAAAAGGAATGCTATGACAACTACACCAAGTTGGGAGCGGACAGGAGAAGCGGAGTGGGCGCTAGGGTTTGTTCCTGGCCGAAATCTTTGAGGCATTCAAGCACCGCCTGAGGCGGAGCTGCATCATCGGCCCCCGCTTCCTCCATTAACACAGATCCAAACCCTCACAACGCGCAAATAAAGAATCATTCACCAAAGTACAGCACTAAAGTCCTTTTCCTCGTCTTCGGCTTTGAGAACCCGGGTTAAAGGACCACTCGTCTTCAGCTCTGAGAACAACGGAAGAGTACTGGGATGACTTGCAACGAGTATAGAGTCGGGAGGCTGAGACGAGAGTCCGTGTTTTGAAGACTTCGAAGGTCTACAGCTTGATTCCCTTCTATGTTGTTCTGCTTTGGCGGACAAGCCAAGAAGAAGGCCTTTGGCGTCCCTGAACTGAGTTGCGGAGCAAGAGCGGGGAATTTTTGGTCTTTAGTTTTTCACTGCGCGAAGCCGAGGTGGCTGCCCTAGCCGCCTCTGCCCCCGGACTTGCCTCTACTCTAGTTGGGACCGGATGGGTTCCTTTGCTGCGGCAGATGGTTCTGCTTTTGGTTGCTCGCTGGCTTATCCACTGCGGTTATTTGGAGCGTTGAGGGAACTGGGGTGCGGAGGTGACTGTGTCTGCATTGTTTCGTGCCACTACAACATGGTGGGTTCGCTGGGGTTTCTGCAAGTTGCTGAGGAAGTATGGGGCAGTTTTGCTTCTACCTCTGGTTTCATCTGTTTCAAGAGGAGAGTTTGAGGGGGCGAAGGAGGAGTGGCTACCTTGGCTGCTCTCTTCCTCATTTCGTGCCTCTCCTACTTGTCTGGGTGGCCAGATCTAGAGCTTACTGTTCTCGTTTTCCCTCCTCAGGAGTTTTTATTTGCTTTTTTTTGTAATGGGTTTGGGCATCCTCTACAGGTATGTTGTTTCTACAGACTTGCTGGGGTTTACATACCCATTTTCTTACTGCCCTGTCTGAGGGCTTTTCTAGAATACTTCATTTGGAGTATTGTTTTGTAAGTGGCTTTGCCCACACTTCTGCATATGCTTTTAGCATCTACCACATGTAATTTTCTGAAATTAATGAAAATTACGAATTTTCTCCACGGGAAAAAATTACAAGCTCTAAATGAGAAGAACTACCACATTAACAATATAATGGGAGGGGACTTCAACACAGTCTTAAATATGACAAAGAAAAGATGAGGGACTTCGAATAAGGATCCATTCAAAGATAGAATGGAGGAAACAATAGAGCGATGGGATTTGATTGATATCAAGCCTAAGTCTGGGAAATATACATGGTCTAATAGACAGGGACCACTTTATTGCTGCTAGCTTGTACCACTTTATTGCTGCTAGCTTGTACCACTTCCTGCTGCACAGCAGCTGCCTCCTCAAAGGGTTGGACTGCTCCTCGACTATTGAAGCTCAGGGAGACTCGGATCATCGTCCCATCATGATCACAATGGAAAAGACTGAAAATCTTGGACCGCTGCCCTTTAAATTCAATGCAGACTGGTGCCAATCTGAGATTCTGAAGAGGTTGGGATTAACTTGGGAATCTGGTAAGGCAGACCTGGTTCTGTCAAGTCCAGGGCTCACCCAGTTATGTTTGGGAAACAAAGGTAAAGAATGTCAAAAGAGAGTTGAGGAAGTGACTGAAAGAGAATTACCAACCCCAGGGGAAAAAAGAAGAGACAATTATAAGATGATGGAGGAAGTTCAGATTGAAGAAAAACACATCCAAAAGGAAAAGGATCTTTCCTCTCAGATCTTTAACTGGTATATATGAATTATTCTCCATATTTCCACACAATATAGATAAAGAGTATTGATTCCCTGTAGTGTAAGAACTTCAACAGACTGCCCATCGTGGGGTTAATAGTGGAAGCCGAGAGCAGCCCGCCAAATTCCGATCTGCAAAAATCCCTTGACCATGGAATGAACATCGGTGCAAGGCCGTAAAGTGTAAGAATTATCCGAATAAACCGAATAATCTGATCTCGGCTATTGAATATGATGCACGCAGATGAACCAGGGATTTTACGTGAGCTATTCCTGAAAGAATCTATCTGTTGTGAATAGATAGAAAGGGCAGATTGAAATTGCATAACGCATAGAAAGTTTTCACATACAATACCAGCATATCAGCTACGATGTGCCATATCTCTCTACCTGGCCATGAACAACAAAGACTAATTCAATGTTAGTCATGCGGACAGGAGGGACGGATTATCTACCGGTGTTAGGTGCACCCATTTCCCAAACTACACCACCCATTCCAGAACAGGCTCTCATCCGATGTGGGCTCTGTTTGGGAAAGGGGCGACACCATAGGTACATGCTCAAGGCAATTACCCACGCTTGATTCTCGTTATCCTTATGAGTACTTCTATATATATAATTCAGATTCATCGTATAATAATCACGTACATCAGTATGAACTAGATATTCTTACTGCAACTAACTCAAAAACGAAGCTAACCTTCTTTCCCTGTGGAGTCGTTTCTATTTCAATTTTCCACCTAAACGTACCTCAACCTCCCCATCATATCCTGGTCATTGTGGTAGAAAACCAAGATAACAAAACCCGCTCAAAAACGAAGCTAACCTTCTTTCCCTGTGGAGTCGTTTCTATTTCAATTTTCCACCTAAACGTACCTCAACCTCCCCATCATATCCTGGTCATTGTGGTAGAAAACCAAGATAACAAAACCCGCATGCTCAACATTATTCCAAATCATATTCCCTATAAACACACAAAAGCAAAAAAAAAAAATACCCAATACACCATATACTGTAATTAATTGGTCATGCACGGACTGAATTATATTCAGGCAGGGATCATACTTACGAGCACATACGGTGCTAAAGCCTGAAGTCCATTCAACACACTGGAAACTAACTCTTCATCCTCTATTTTAGTCCCAGCAGACCCCAATTTATCATGCATCTTAGCCTGGACCAGCAACTGCAGAGACGAAGGAAATTGACTTTGATCCAATAGCGAAGGCGGCTAGAGCACGGGCATAGGAGGTAGCACAGCCTGCAATGACCAACCAAGATAACAAAACCGTCATACTCAACATTCATTTCAAATACCCAATACATGATATGTTATCATTTCTCCTTACAAAGAGAAAAGCTCCTCACCTCCATGGGTTCCAATTGCTGTTATGTTTTACCCTGGATATTCTTCCTGTGAGTCTGACGCTTTGAAACTCCACTGATATTTGAACATCAAATTCCTCTTTCAAACCCTCTTCCAATACTATGTTTTATTTCTCCTTACAGAGATAAAGCTCCTCACCTCTATGGGCTTCCAATTGGTCTTATGTTTTACCCTGGACATTTCTTGTGAGTCTCTGACGCTTTGAAACTCCACTGATTAACATCAAAATCTTCAGATTCCTCTTTCAAACCCTCTTCCAATAGGACGTCCCACAATATTTTTCTGTAGAAATCTTTCTGCAGAATACCAGACCGACTTTAGCCCAACCTCCTTAAATTCACATCGCTTCAGAAGGCATTCTCTAATCTCCTGCTTCGACAGCAAATTCCCGTGCAAACTGTGGTGCTTCGACAGCCAGCTCCCGCAGAAAAGCTACAGAATAACATATGGTAAGAGCTTTTTCTGTAGAAATCTTTCTGCAGAATACCGGACCGACTTTAGCCCAACCTCCTTAAATTCACATCGCTTCAGAAGGCATTCTCTAATCTCCTGCTTCGACAGCAAATTCCCGTGCAAACTGTGGTGCTTCGACAGCCAGCTCCCGCAGAAAAGCTACAGAATAACATATGGTAAGAGCCGCTAATAACAAATGTCTTAAATCCGCAACCCCACTCTCTAGCTCTGTTTTTTAAACTCGCCAAATCAGCACACGCTCTCCCAGAATTTCTCGAACTCTTTTTAAATCCACGACCGCCCCTATCATACCGCGCGCCCCGTCGCCATTCTCTGGGGTCGGGGTCACATTAGATCTTTTCGTGATGTTTTTTTTCCCTTTTAAAACTTTTTTTGGCTTAATAAAAACGAACGTCGTTATTAATACTTTTTAAATTCAATGAATAACCAACCAATGCACACGTCAGCGAAATGAAAATGATGGGTAACTGACTATTATACACGTCAGCTCATCGCATTGGTGCTCCAACGTTTATGTTGTTTTCTAGTTTTCGAAATAAAATGTTTTGGAGATAAACTTTTGTATTATTATTAATCCTTGCGTCATAGTATTGTTTGAATTTTTTTTAAATTAAGTTGAAACTTCCTTGTAGCCAAAAATAGTTATATACAGGTCAAAGGTTCCTTACGAGGTTGCACACACGAACTATGTTTTTTAATAATAAAATAGAGTATAAAATTCATATCAAGAGTACTTTGTTTTATGGTTGTGGGTTTCTTTTACATATGTCAAATAATTATCTAAATGAATTTTAGATAAACTATTTATTAAGTTAATGAATTATAATTATATAATTATTTCTAATAGAGTGTGATGGGATTTGATTTTATGGTTGTGTTGTTGCGCTTATATATATATATATTAAAAAGATGTTAGTTTGTAAATTATTATCAAGAGGAAGAAATATTTAATTTTATGGTTGTGTTATTGTTGTTCAATGGTTTTATATTTTCAATGATTATCGCATGTTGTTGTTTTTTAATCTTGTTTAAATTTTGTATGAGTAAAGGAAGAACAAATTTAAAAAAAATATGGTTTACAGAGTTGTGTTATTGTTTTCCTCCATATTATTTAAATTAGTCTAGATCTATCTTAACTCCATATTTACCAATCACTTGAAGGGATCCAATCAAACTTCTTTTAGAGTGAAAAGAGATTTGATCCTAAATCTTGGTAAATCCGGAGTTAAGATGGATCTGGTATAATATATATGTATTTGACTTTGAAACATTTTATTTATAATTCACGTTCTCCACATTAAAATGTTAAAACATGTCCCTTCATATCTTTTATATGCACACATTTAATTATTATTTTATTAATATTTTCTAATATACTACATATCAAATATATATTAACCACTGAAATAATTACAAATCTCCCTCATACATTGAATTAAAAAACATGCATTAATGGTATAAGAATTCTCTCAATCTTTCTCTCTATATATATGTTTCATGTTAAAATCTTTTACTTGGCGTGCACATTGAAATATTTTATTTATAACCCATGTTAAAATTTGATTTGTTATTGATAATTTTAAAACCTTATATATCAATTACATGTTAAAAATGAAATAAATTAATATCAATAATATTGTTTCATGTCATTTCCATATTAAGTAGTTAACATACTAAAAGGTAATTTTTTTATTTTTTTTTTACTTTAGGTTTCTTTATATCTCTATATAAAGTTATGTAAAATTAAGGTGCAAATTGAAGTATTTTAATTGTGGTGGACATTAATTGATTTTGTTATTTTGTTATTTTGTTATTGCTATTTTTAATTTGTTAATTTAAAGTATTATTTTACTATTTTTAAATGTAACATTACTTGACAACATATATCCCATATTAGGCTATAAGCCCAAAAAAATTACATAAATATATTTGTAAGAGAGATATGAGATCTAGTTACATGGTTGTATTGTAGTTTCCACATATATTAAAATGATGTTAGTTTACAAATAATTAGCTCAATGAATTTTAGATAAATTATTAAAAATTTCCACATATATTAAAATGATGTTAGTTTACAAATAATTAACTCAATGAATTTTAGATAAATTATTAAAAAATTATATAGATATATTTGTAAGAGGAAGATCTGATTCATGGTTGTGTTGTCGTTTTCCAATGGCTTTTACTCTAAATGATTGATTGTTGTCCTTCTATATGACATCATCCTCTAAAATCTTTGTCTAAACCTTGAAGGGTTGGGAGAAGAAGAAATAGTTATAGTTCAATTGTTTTAATTCTTTTTTTATGGCTTATAGGGTGGTGTTATTGCATTTCTCCACATTATGCATCTCACTAGGTATAATTTTTTTAGTATGTTAATATAAGTCTAGTGCGAGAAAGTACCCTTGTAGATGCCCATATAAGGAACAATGGTAATTGATTCTTCATTTATGTTAGAGCTACTAGTGGCTCCTCTCTTCTCTATGGCATTCCCTTCAAGCTTTTGAAGATGTTGGCTTGTGCTATTTTTGCGTCTTTTATTTATACCCTTGGAAATTCTCTTAGCTTTAGTTTTCTTTTAAGCTAGATTAGAATGACTATTATTGGGGTGTTGTGTTGGTCAACATAATGTTGGTGAAGCATGCCTAGTAGTCTACTTCATGAATATGTAAAGTAACTCCAAAATCCATTTCAAATAACAAATATTTATTATATTCAAATATGTATAATAGTGTTGATTTTGATTGAGTACAATAGATTCGTATGTGTACACATGTAGTGGGTGATATGTCACGTCCTTGAAAAAGCCACAACTTATCATTATTACACATAGTGATTTCATAATAATTGTCCTAACTATTACATGAATATTATTATTTAATAAATAATGATTACTACATGATAACTCTAGTTGTAATATACCCTAAGTATATTACAAGTTCCCCCCCTTAAAAGTTTTTTTTGTCCTCAAAGCATGGGAAAGGAAAGCAACTAAACCATCTTCTTGTACCTTCACGTATTTGATTAGGATGAGAACATGAGGCAATATGATGTTCGAAACCTTGAACATTACTGGTGCATCGAAAATTAATTAATCCATCCAAGGAGGATTCTTTTATGATGATAAAATTTTGGATTAGATATTATTTGTTGTTGACTACAAGGCACATGGATTCTCCAATTCTTCAATATGTAATCACGCCATTGATTCTAGTTAGGTACCTTAGGGTACCAGTGTATCGATTCTTGCAAAGTACCAACTCAGTGATTTGGATGTCAATAGAGTATCTTAAGAAGTTTATCCTTGTTAGTCTTTGGCTTAATCTTGTCATGCTTTACTTGAGTCATCATGATGGCATTTGATATTTTTTTATTTATTGGAATGTCAACATACTTTGACTGAAGTCTAACTTTCATTAGCGATGATCAATGGTATGTCAATCATTACTAAATTCATTGATGTCACTTTAGCACATAATTATTTCTTAATCTTGGATTTTGGAAACTCTTCCACTAATAAGACTTCATTAGTAATGACAATCACATTTCTAGTTTTGATCCCTTCTCTTGAAGTTGTTTTATCTTCAATTTCAACTCTTGGAGGCTCCTCCATTGATACAAATTCATTGGCAACACATTAGGTTTTTCCATGTCGATCAAGTCAATGTTAGTCCCCCTATCTATGGTTTGGATTTTTTTGTTTTCCTCTTATTCTTCAACTTCTTCATTTCTACAAGTAAAGTATTATTATGATTTCTCAAATGATAAATTTGTTCATCTTTGGATGATAATTTTTACTAGTATTTTCAGAAACTTTTTATGAGTGCTTTTTATATTGTTAATGTGTTGTTGCAACTCTTTAATTAATGTTGAAATTTATGAATTTATGTATGTTGCTTCTCCAATTCCATTCAATTTTACAGCAACAAAAAATCTTTGATGAAATGGTTTTGTTTAAATCTCTAATTTCCCTTTCTTTGTCCCCTTCGATTTTAGTATTTTGTATATAGTTTATATCTTCTAATGAAGGAACTTCTTCATCATTTTTTTATGGTTTCTTTTCAAGATCTTGGACTTCTTGACCATTCTATTGTTTTTTATCATTTAAATCCTTGATTCATATGGTCAACTCTTGAATGTACTCTTTTAGGGAATAAGTATCACTCCCTTTAACTCTCTATAATATTTGTTTATATCATTTGCATGTTGTAATTGTATATTGTTGTTGGAAATACTAAGAGGGGGTGAATCAATATTTCACTTACAATTAGTTAATTATAAATATTTCATAGCATGAACAAGAGAACAATAATCAACAACATATCACAAGAGTGGTACACAACATTTTTTTTTAAGTGGAAACCCTTTTGGAAAACCACTGAACACTTTTCTAATATTTTGTGAGTACAATAATACTTTAGGTCCAACTAAAAGGGAAGCCCCAACTCCCTAGTACTCTAGAAAAGAATTCAAGTTTACTAGGTAGGGAAAATTTTAGGGGCAAAATTTCGCAACTCGCCTATTTTTGGGACATTTTCTAAAGAAAAAAATATTTGCCAATTTGGTTAAAATTTTCCTATTGTTTACATATATATGATTAAATGGATGATATTTGTCAAAAATTTACCAATTTTAATAGTAAATTACATGTTTTTTATTGAATATTCGCCTACATTCTATACATATGAATTTTCAAAACAAGAATAGTCGCCTACAATAATATATATATAGGAAAAATATTAAATCCTTAAAATATACCTTGTTATCAGGGAGCTCCAACTCCTCAAAGGACGCTCCTGCACCTTGGTTTACCAGCTCCAACTAGAAGGGCATTCCAACACCCTAGTTTTATCAGCTACAACTATACAGGAAAAATATTAAATCCTTAAAATATACCTTGTTATTAGGTAGCTCCAACTCCTCAAAGGATGCTCCTGCACCTTGGTTTACTAGCTTCAACTAGAAGGACATTCCAACACCCTAGTTTTAT
Organism: Pinus tabuliformis; assembly: GCA_031772625.1. Taxonomy (NCBI): domain Eukaryota; kingdom Viridiplantae; phylum Streptophyta; class Pinopsida; order Pinales; family Pinaceae; genus Pinus; species Pinus tabuliformis. The sequence continues at coordinate 815,720,180 of CM062815.1, read as the reverse complement.
CAGCTACAACTAATAGGATGCTTCAACACCCTACAAGCTCCAACTTGCCCTAGCACCATCCTACCACCGAGAAGTATTTTCAGGCTACAACCTGAAGGAGGCTTCACTCTCCTTCCTTACACCACCCAACCACCCTGAAAATATATATAAATAGAGAAAAAATTTGTGGGCTCTCTTACTAGGGAAAATGACCCACCTATAAATATTTTTCAATGAGACCCCAATGTGTTCTTTAGATTTTCAATGAAAAGCATACTTCTTCAAATTGTTGCCAAGTGATGTAACAATGTAACTGACCAAAAATTTGAACAACGTTTGTACCTTAAATTGGTTGCCTAAAGATATATTCTTCCACTAGGATTATGATGCCTCTATCCGAGTGTTTATTGTTGCAGGGAAGCTTCTTCTCAAGACTGAAATAATAAGGTCTAGAGGTGTCCATTGTTGCCTTAAAATTTGATGATGCCACAAATACACCAGAGGATATCTTTTACAATATTGGCCACTGCCCTTTTCCTTTTGTTTGTTTTGTTTCTAACTCAAGTTCCAATGTCAAGCTTCTGAATTGTGGAGCATGAGTACAATATCAAACTCTAGACATTCCTTAAGACTATGAAAACTCCTCGAATAATACAATGGTGTGCCAAAGATATTCTAACATAAGTTCAACCGAGGTATTTCTTTCATTAGGGTGTGAATTTGCCTCAACAAACAAATAAACTTGCTCCAATAAAGACTAACATGCTAGCAAATTCAACTTAGAATGATCTTAGAAATTTTTGACAAACTAAAGGAGCATACCAAATATTTATCTCTAAACAAAACCAATGCTAACAAATCTAATGTGACTAGAAAATAACTCCAAAATGGTCTGCAAAATTTGTTTTCTGGAGTGGCAATTTGATATGTCAATGCCAATCAAGTTCAAACCCTAAGAACTCTGAAACATACCTTGATTTTTCAGTGATTAGGGCCAAAAAATGCATAAGATGAAAACAATTCCTTACTAGCCAGCCCTAGGTTCATCAACGACTCAAAATTTTGTGCAAGATCTCATATACGTGCCATAAATTGGATCCAAAGAGGGTTGGATGTGTAATCTAGAAGGTCAGGTTCATGTGCTTGTTTCTTGAGTGAAATGGACCAAAAGGATAAGCTGCATAGATGCAAATAATCTTACTTAGAGATGCCCTGATCCAAAGATGATCAAACCTCATATGTTGTAGCAATGATTCAGGTCTTTAAGAGGGTCATTATGCCACAGGGTAGATCCTATACACATGTCTCAGATATACACCAAGATGTGCCTCAAATATGTGTCTTGTGAGGTCAAAAGTTTTAGACAAAATGGATCACGCAAATGCAAATACATATCCCACAAATTTTATCAATATGAACCAAGAATTTCCCTATCACAGGGTTGAATGTCTTGCCGCAATGAGGCTAAAAGTTTGTTTAACCAAGCTCACATAGTACCTCAGTTCTATCTCAAAAGGAGGGTTGTAAAGGACTCATAAAGAGTGCAAATAACCATAGAGCCTTGCTTCAATATATCTGCATGGTCTTCACATAATTGTGCATGAATTTATCCACAAGGGCTATCACAATTTGGCACATATTTTCATTATTACAGGTGGTTGAAAACCCTTAGAAAAAACATAAGACCCAACAAAACCCTTTAACCAAAACAAAGAGAGAAAACCCCACACATTGCTTCATATCTTCAACCAATCTTCAGATCTCCGGTACTACACAAGGTCATAAATGATTTCAATGTTCTATTACTTGCTTTCATATCAATGTTGAATCCATGCATTTGTGGAGAAGACAAGTGCCTTTTTATAGATGTTGAAGTGGTTTAGTTAAGGGAGACAACTTGTGTAGATTAGAAGGGAAATTTCAATTTCAATTTCAATTTTTGGAGCCAAAAAACCCATAATCATTTAGGTCGAATTACATATTTGGAGGGAACCTTCCTTAGGATAAATTTCAAATTTAATTTTGAATTTTACTTGGAGCCAAAAACTCTTATGCCCATGAAACGACTCCACAAAATATTCAATTTAATCCTTTAATAAAAGTCCTTCTTGGACTTATTATTTAAGCAAATTACTAACCAATGAAGAGCTGCCACATCATCTTATTTTGTGGATTTTGACCACAAGAAGGGGGCACCAAATTTGATTGGGCATATCTCTTAAACCATTAGGATCATTTTTACATGTCGCATACCGTTGGAATCAACATGATGAGAATCGTCCAATGAAGGTGATCTTTACCCCAAAAGGCATGATTTTCATTATCATCTTTGTCATCAAAGGTGGGGTTTCTTTTGGCGTTGCTTGGGTTGACATCAATTACAACCATATTTCATTAACAATCTCCCCCTTTGTCATTGATGGAAATACATGTACTCCCCCCATGATCACTGCTCCCCCTTACTCCATGCTTATGATCTTCTTTCCTTGATTTTTCTCCCCCTTTGACATCAATGGCAAACAATAACCCCCCCTGAGAAGATAACATCTTATTTCATCCTACAACATACCTGTCTCCCCCTATCTACATAGTTTGATGGAATGCATATCATTGTGAACATAATAAAATCCCAAGCTTTTGTCGAAGATTCTAAAAGTTCTCTCAAGGTAGAGGTTGGGTGAAGATGTTAGTTATCTTCTCCTTTGTTCCAATATATTCGATCTTGATATTCTTTTTTGCCACCTGCTCCTGAAGAAAGTGATATTTAATAGGGATTAGCTTGGTTTTTGAATGCATTACAAGATTCTTGGAGAGACTTACGGCGTTGGTGTTGTCACAAAATAGTGGAATCAACTCATCAAACTTTACTTAGAGATCCTATGGAGTTTTCTTCATCCAAAGAACCTAAGTACAACATGTTTCTAGAACCTGAGTACAACATGTTTCTACTGTGATATATATTGTTCCCTTAAGATATTTTAAGATCCTTTTTACTGCAATAACATGGGATTCTTTTGGTGCTACTTGGAAACGTGCTACGTGTCCAATTGTCTGCATCACATCATGTATCGAAGCTTTCACATACAATAGGTTTCCAATCATCAATCTATACAGTCTCTAATCTTCTTCCTTGTATATATTGCTTTTTCTCAACTTACAATCGGTCACCATGGGAGTTCTCACTGGTTTACAATCTTCCATTTGGAACCCTTTCAAAATTTATTTGATGTACTTGGTTTGAGAGATGAATATGCCATCATCTTCCTAAAATATCTGAAGTTCCAAGAAGAAAGTCAATTCACCAAGTAAAGACATCTCAAATTCACTCTGCATGTCATTGGAACACTATATATATATATATATATATATATATATATATATATATATATATATATATATATATATATATTGATATCAACATTTCCTCTCTTGAATCCTTGTTTCTGCAAATACTTGTCCAAACGGGCATACCATGCGCTAGGAGCCTGCTTGAGACTATACAAAACCTTCTTTAACCTGCAAACATAATCCTTCTTGTCGATAAGTAGAAAACCTTTAGGATGCTCTATGTGGACTTCTTCTTTCAGTTCTCCATTCAGAAAGGATTATTTTACATCCATCTTATACATATTAATCTTTATTGAGCACATATAGGCCAAGAACATCCTAATAGATTCCATCATGGGCATCGATGCAAATGTCTCTTTGAAGTCTATTCCTTCAACTCGTGCATATCCTTTACAAACCAATCTTGCTTTGTTCCTAGTTATTTGTCCATCTTCAATCAACATGTTCTTAGAGACCCATTATGCACCAATAACATTTTTGTCCCTCTGCCTTGGAACTAATTCCCATGTGTCATTAAGCTCAAGTGTGGATAATCAAGCGAGATGACTTTGCTTTGGCCTACTTCTTCTGGTTCATATTCCTACATTTACATCACGAATAATTTTCTTATGGTACTAGTGTTTGGGAGCTTCAGATGGTGCTTGCTTACTATTTTCTTGATCAATAGTTGACTCCTCTTTCTCTTCTGCTTCTTCTTCCTTATCTTTTTATTCTTGCTCTCATTCTTGTGTTTCTTCATTCCTTGAAGATGATGATCCTTTCTTTGTCTTTGTTTCATCAAAGGTTACATTAATGCTCTCCACGATCTTGTTGAGTCTCATATTATAGCACTTGTATGATTTTCTCTTTTGTGAGTACCCAACAAATATGCCTTCATCTACTCAAGAGTCAAATTTATCGATCTTCTTATCTTCCCTCTTAATGTAGAATTTTCTCTCGAAGACTCTAGAGTGCTTGACATTTGTTGGTCTTCCCTTCCATAGTTCGTACGAGGTCTTGCCACTGTTGATTCTAAGCATTCCTCTATTTAGAATGTGGATTGTTGTCTCCACTACCTAGACCCAAAATACATCACCTAATTTGGAATCATTTAGCATGGTCCTACCATTTCTTCAACTGCTCTATTTTTCCTTCTTTCAAGAACTCCATTTTGTTGTGGTGTCCTAACTGCTGAGAATTGTCTCTTTGTTCCCTGTTCCTCACAGAAGTGTTGGAATTCCTTAGATGTGAACTCCCCTGTGTTATCATATCTCAGGGATTTGATTTTCAAATCAGGTTCATTCTTAATCATCTCCTTGTATATTCTAAAGAATTCAAAGGCTTCATACTTCTTCTTCAAAAATCTAACTGATGTCATCTTGGCATAATCGTCAATCATTAGCATAATGAACTATTCACCATCCAATCCTTTTGTTCTCATCAGTCAACATAGGTCAATGTGTACCAAATCTAATGGTTTTGAAGTGGAATGTTCCTTGGTTTTGAACTCAACTCTCGTATGTTTTCCTTGCTTATAATGCTTACACGAAGTGTTAGTTGCGTTTGAAATCTTTGGCATTTCTCTCATATATTCCTTTTTACTGATTCTAACTAGGTTGTCGAAGTTCTTGTGTCCCATCCTTTTGTGCCAAAGTCAACTTTCATACTCTTTAGCCAAGAAATAACCTTCCTTTCCAATATCATCCAAGGTGTATATTTCGTTTGGAGTTCTTGTTTGTTGACACCTAATCCTCATGATTGGGTGAATATAATGTAAATAGATAAATAAATAATATGAACAGTCATCGGGAGATGAAGTGAACAGTCTCTCCCTCATGTATATAATGAATACCTACCTGAAGGAATAAACAGGAATCAATTTTTGGTTAAGGAGTTACTCCCTGGTCTGACATGGTATCAGAGCCAGCTCCCAAAATAGTTGTAACTCCCTTCTGCCTACTGCTCTCTGTCCTCTGTCCCTGTGGAGTCTGCCTGTTGAGCTCTCTGTCCACTGTCTACTGTGCTCTCTGTCCAGTCTATCTACTGTTTTCTAAATTCAGAAAGCGTTGAGTATAGCAGCAATTTTGAAGAACGTTGGTGCGGTGAGCCATTGTGAAGAACGTGGCGTCGTCTGCTTACATTTCTCTTCACATATTTTTCCTTTAGACACTACATCACAGTTTCTGCTGAATCGGATTTGTCACATACTGTTACAAAATAGCACTTTCCATGTGATTCTGAAGTATTCACTCTCAAGTGTTTCGAATCATCCGTGGTGGACGAGCAGCTCTGCCAAGGAATTTGGTGTTTCTCTTCTCGAATTATCCGTTACTACACAAAATACACTACCCACTTTTGTATTTTGTTTCAGTTTTGAGCAAATGCATGCATGGGATATGTGCTCGTCAAGAAACTTAGAGATGTGTACGCTTAGAACCATAATTCAGTAGGTGGGTTGTTGGTTCGGTGTCTGTTGCAGAGCTGGGTCTAACAACAAGTATTGTATAGATAGACGGGTGGACATCACGCAACAAGAAGCTGCTCCATATACGCAGTCGATTGGCCTGGAAAGGGTTCCTTTTTTTGGTAATCTTTATACTTTCGAATCAATGCTCCATATAAATGTTGTTTCATAGTTGTCACATATACGCTGCTCCTGGTATTTTTAACGCTGGACTGACATGGAAAAGGCGCCTGAGTCTGCTGTGTGAATGATGCTTTGAAGTTTTTCACATAACTTTGGCATATACTTTGAAGTTTTTGGTATATACGTTGAAGACTTTTTGATATGTAAAATGTGTTAAAAGCCACGCGTTGAATGTACTTTGAACGCTGTTGAATGTACTCTTAACTCTGTTTAACACATGGAATTGTATTGAGCCCCTTTTTTTTTGGTACGCTAACTGCATGGTATTGGCGTCCATATTGGTATATGAGGAAGAGATTTGAAATCTTTTGAGAATGCATAGCTAATCTATGTTTTATATTTTCATTAAAGACAAAGACATTACATGGAAAGAATGCCCTTTTGAAATGTAATTTAAAAAAAAATAATAATAATAATAATAAAAATAAATAAATAAATTACCACCAGAAGTACAATTTTACTGTATATTGGCAAAAGTATTTTTCTATCAGCAGAAGTAATTTTTTTTACAGAATGCATTCAATCATATCCATGGTGGGAATAGTTCTCACTGGCAAGGAGAACTATCTTGAATGGTCCTGGATGATAAAACACACCCTCATTTTCAATGAGTTGTGGAAAGGAGTGTGTGTCAGAGACGGAGACAATGAACCAACACAACCTACCTCAGACAAAGAGCTTGTCATTTGGAAAACAAGAATAGCAAAGCTTATGCATTAATCACAGCATCTGTAAATGAAGAGGTGAGTCGCCATATTTCATCATTTTCAACTGCCTTTGAAGCCATACAAAAGCTGAAAGAACTCTATGACTCACATTCTTCACTTGAAGTTGTTCAACGCATGATTAAACTCTTCACTCTTGAACTGCAAAATAATGATCCTCTTGCTCTTGCATCTGAAGTAAAGTCTATAATGCATGACATTAAGGTTGAATTGGATATTCCTCTTATCGCTTTTCTCAAGGCACTTTATCCTACTTACTCCAATTATCTTGAGTCATTGCAAGCAAATGGAAAACTCAAAGATATCACCTTTGACTCTCTTGTGAAAAAGTTTGTTGAAAGAGAGAAAGCTTTTGGAAAGAAGACAGCCCCTGAATCTTCTGAAGAGGCTATGTGCCTTGCTCATAAAGAAAAGCATCCTGCTCAAGATTCTTCAAGAGGAAGAGGTGGTCGAAGAGGAAGAGGAAGATATTTTAGAGGTAGTGGGGGCAGACATTCTCAAGGAGAAAACGCAGATTTGCATTGCATTCGCTGCAAAAGAAATGGATCACATGATGCCTCTACATGCAAGCTACCATGGGACAAAATTGAGCAGAAAAGAAACCAACAGAAAGGTAAAATTGATGATACAGACAAAGGTAAAGCACCTAAATCCGCTCACTATGTTGTGGCACAATGTAATATTGGAGTAAATGAAGATTTATTTAATGCTTCACTTGCTTCTTGTAAAAATGATTGGTTGCTTGATTCAGAAGCAACCTGCCACATGACTCATAGAAAAGATTTTTTTGAAGAATTCACTGACAATGTTGATGGAGCAGTATACTTTGTAGACCAATCAAAAGTCAAGCCATCAGGGCTTGGCACAATCAAGCTTAAACTGCCTGGTCTTCCAGATTTTCTTCTGCATCACGTTCTATATTTCCCACAACTCAAGAGAAACTTGTTGTCCTTGGTCCACATCCGCCAGCAAGGTCACTCCATTCATATGTTTGATGGCAAGCTTGAGGTAAGAAAAGCATTTGACCACTCACTTGTCATGAAGGGAATAGAAGAAGAAAGACTTCTCAAGCTGCAAGGAACCTCTGCTCGTGCACAACATTTCTCATACAATTCTCATCATGAAGAAGGTACACTTCCATCAAGTTTATTATGGCATGCTAGATTTGGACATTTGAACTATGACAGCCTCCGCTTGTTGAAGAAAAATGGTGTTGCTGGTTTGCTTACAATTCCTAGGAAACTTAAGCAATGTGATGCTTGCATCCTAGGAAAGCATAGCAAACAATCTTTTCATGATTCACATTCAAGAGCACTTAGAAAACTTGAACTCATTCATTCAGATTTATGTGGTCCAATGCCTATTCCTTCTGCAAATGGAAATAAATATATGATGACATTTATTGATGACTACACCAGAATGTGTTGGGTTTATTTATTGAAGAACAAATCTGATGCTTTTCAAACATTCAAGAATTTTCATAAATGGATTGAAAATGATGCACAATCTCATATTGGGTCTATTCGCATTGATAATGGAAAAGAATACACATCAAATGATTTTGAAAACTATCTTCGCCAACATGGGATCAAACATCAAACAACTATACCTTATAATTCCCAACAGAATGGTGTAGCTGAAAGAATGAATAGGACAATCTTAAATATGGTACGATCCATGCTCTTCTTCAAAAATGTAAAGATAATGTTTTGGGTTGATGCTGTTCTATGCGCTGCATATATAAAGAATAGATGTCCATCTAATGCTATTAGAAACAAGACTCCTTATGAAATGTGGTATGGACATGTTCCTTCGATAAAGCATCTCAGGGTCTTTGGTTCCACCTGTTATGCCTTGATACCAAAGGTACATAGAAACAAACTTGGTGCTAGAAGTCGTAAGTGTATCTTCCTGGGGTATTCAAACACCTCCAAAGCATATCGTCTCTATGATGAAGTAAATAAAAAGTTTGTTGTATCTAGAGATGTATCTTTTCTTAAATCATCCAAAACTAACAATGTTGTTGAGCGGCAACTTGATTGCTTGGATAGATTCGCAAAAGCAAAATCATTTCAAGAATTTGATAATCAGATTCCACATCTTGAAGGGGGGATTCCTATACTAGATCAACATGTGGAATCTTCTTCTGAAGAAAACTCTCCCCCGCATGAAACTCCAACAATAGATGATGCTTTGAGTGATGTGATTGATAGAATTGGGAGACTCAATCTTGATTCATTCCCAACTCAATCAACGGAGCAGCCTGGACCATCTGAGAAAGGTCCCCCGAAGTGGCTGACAAAGACACTTGAAAGTGTTCATCCTGGTGAGGTTGGAAAGACAAGAACTAGAAATTCAAACCAGCAAAATGGAGGTGATGTGCATGACTCTAATTCACCTGTTGATATGGATGTTTCTTATGATTGTGAATTGAACTTGTCTACAAATTTTGAACCAAATTCCTTCAAAGAAGTTGCTTCTCGTGATGAATGGAAAGAAGCGATGCAAAAGGAGTATGATGCCCTCATAAAGAACGGCACTTGGAAGCTGGTTAATCCTCCATTAGGAACCAAACCAATTAGCTGCAAGTGGGTCTACAAGAACAAGTATAAAGCTGATGGCTCACTTGACAAGCACAAAGCTAGGCTTGTGGCAAAAGGTTTTGCACATAAGGAAGGGGTCGATTATGAGGAGACTTTTGCCCCCACAGCAAAATGGGCTACCATCTGGACACTCTTTACACTAGCAACTCATAACGGTTGGAAAGTCCATAAAATGGATGTAAAAACTACTTTCTTAAATGAAGATCTAAAAGAGAATGTTTTATGTCTCAGCCTGAAGGATTTGCTGTGAAAGGACATGAACATAAAGTATGCAAACTTGTGAAATCCTTGTATGGCCTCAAACAAGCACCACGAGCTTGGTATGAAAAACTAACTAAGCATCTTTTGAAACTCAATTTCAAACATTATGATCTTGATGATGCAACTTTATTTGTCAATAAAGTTGGCAAAACAGTTGTATACCTTGTGGTATATGTAGATGATCTTTTAATGACAGGGAACAATGAAAGCTACATTGCATCCATAAAGAAGGAATTGGGGAAAAGTTTTGAAATGACTGATTTGGGCTATGTTCATTACAATCTTGGCATTGAAGTAACCCAACATTCGAAGTCCATATTTCTTTCTCAAAAGAAATACATTAGAGACCTGTTGAACAGGTTTGGCATGACAAAATGCAATCCTCTTACTACTCCAATGGAACAAAACTTAAAGCTCACATCTATTGAACTAAAAGAATTTGAGTATGCAACAAAGTATAGACAGCTTGTAGGAAGTCTCGACTACCTAACTACTACTAGACCAGACATTTCGTTTGCTGTTGGAATCCTCTCCAGGTTTATGCCAAAGCCTTGTGAGGGACATTGGTTTGATGCAAAAAGAGTTCTAAGGTACTTGAAGGGAACTCAAGACTTTGGAATCAAGTATATACAGGTGGACGACTTTAGCTTGATTGGATACTCTGATTCAGACTTCGACGGAGACAAAGAAACTGGGGTATCTACTTCAGGATATGCTATGAGTCTTGGATCAGGAGCTGTCTCCTGGAGATCACGCAAACAATCAGTTCTAGCAAATTCCACAATAGAAGCAGAATACGTGGCAGCAGCTGAAGCAACAAAAGAAATTGTGTGGCTCAGGAAAATTCTTGAAGATTTGCAGGTAAAACAAGTACAATCAACTCCACTCATGATTGACAATACCTCTGCAATAAAGTTGGCCAAGAACCCAAAGTTCCATGATCGAACGAAGCACATCAATACTAAATATCATTTGATTCGACATCATGTTGAGGACAAAACAATCCATCTCTGTCATTGTTCCACTAATGAGAAAATTGCAGACATCTTCACCAAAGCGCTTGGAAGAGAAAAGCTTGAACGATTCAGAATGATGCTTGGACTCACCAACATCCCTTCATATTAAGGGGGGAATGTTGACACCTAATCCTCATGATTGGGTGAATATAATGTAAATAGATAAATAAATAATATGAACAGTCATCGGGAGATGAAGTGAATAGTCTCTCCCTCATGTATATAATGAAGACCTACCTGAAGGAATAAACACGAATCAATTTTTGTTTGAGGAGTTACTGCTTGGTCTGACATTGTTGTTGTTTCCACCAATCTACCTAATTTCTCCCTTCTTATTTCACATTTCTTTGAGTCAAAAAACAACGTGTTCCCTTGGTCATACATTTGACTCACACTTAATAGATTTTGTTCAAGTTTTCAATGAGTAACACATATTTTGTTGTGGCTTTCTTGCTTATGAGCTTAACTATACATTTTCCTATCACCTTTTAACAACCATAATTTCTGAATGAGAGCGTTCCATCGCTATCTTCCTACAAAGATACAATGTATTTTTTATCCCTTGTCATATGCGTTGAGCACCCACTATCGACATACCACACACTTTTATTGCTTTGTGCTTTTAGATATCAATTACACAACTTTCATTTTTCCACTTCCAAATTCTTGAGGGTTTATTCACAACATGTTGTAGTTCCCTTGGAGGAGTGGTCAACCTGCAGTCTTTAGCCAAATGTCAAAAGTTGTTGGATTTGTAACACTCTACTTCATTACTCAACTATCCAAACCTATTATTATTATGTTTGTAATCTTCCTAGGATTTTCTAGGATAATCATTCCTGGAGGAGCTTCCAAATTTGCTTCTCTTCCTAGCATAAGATTTACAATTTATAGCCTTATGTCCAAAATTGTTGCAAGAATAACATACACCAAGAAGATAGTTTGGTACCTGGGTGGATATCTTCTTCTTGTAACAGTTCTCGAAAGGCCTTCCTCTTGTGATGTGCTTGTGATCTCTTCACTATACATTGTTTATTTTGCATTGGTTGACCTAGAGCCTTTTCTTTGGAAGGAATGTTTTCCTCCTCATAATCCTTAACTATGTTAGCATATATTTTCTATTGAGCTTATTTTTCTGTCATTGTGGAGCTAGAGCCTTTGATGAATGTGTTCTTGTATCCTAATCCAATGTTGTCACTACATGATCTTTTAATATTGATAATTTAATCCAAAACTTTGGTGTTATTTGCAAAGTTTTGGTGGATTTTTTTTTCTTATACTTCCTTCCACAGGGAGACAATTTTTGTTTCCAGACCCTCCTTTGACTTGATGTTATATTCCAACTCCTGGAGCAATACTTCTATTTTTTTTGCCTCTTCTGATTGCACTTTGAGGCTGATGATAATATTTTCCAACTCTTCAATCTTTTTGTCGAGACCTTTAGCTTGCTTCTTTAGTTCACTCAATTCGGCTTCCAATGTCTCAGCATCCCTTCTTTATACTTTTAGATCTTTTAAGGCACTAATAAATTCTCTCTCATTTTCTATCTTGCCTTATTCTTCTTTGACATCTTCTGATTCTTTAGGGGATTCCTTCCTATTATCTCTTGCCATGAACAACACCCTTCCTATGTCATTTTCATTATTGCTATCACTCTCTTCTTCATATGAAGAGTTATCTTCCTTTCAGTAGAAGCTTTTCTTAAAGCCTTTCTTTTCATCTTGCTTCTTGTATCTTTTTTTTATTCTTCTTTACTTTCCTTGGAGCATCCTCTTAACCATCATTATCTGAGTTCCTTGCATAAGGACACTTTGAAGCAAAATGACTAATCACCACAACTGAAACATTTTAAAGGGAGATTACCTTTGTACTTACTTGTTCCTTTTTTTAAACTTCCTCACAAATTTCGTTATATATTCATCTAAAATTTCATTGCAGCTATAGTTAGGGCTTGGCTTAAACTGTTGCTTGATTTTATTTGCCTTCTTGTATGCCATAAAATCTTTTTCTCTTTTGATTTGGTTCTCTTTCTTTGTTCTCATTTTGTGGGCTATAAGTATTCAATGTAACTCATCCATGTTAATATTTTCTAGGTCCAATCTTTCTTCTAGCACAAAGACTTTGGCATCAAATCTCTTCGAAAGTGATCTCAATATTTTTTGGACAATGAATTTGTTTTCCATTGGTTCTCCCAATCCTTGTATGGTGTTTACTATTTCATCAACCTGGAAAAAATAAGCTGCAATATTTTCATCTTCATTCATTTTTAGCTGCTCAAATTTTCCTCTTAAGGTCTGAATCTTGGCCTCCTTGACCTTTTTGTCCCCTTCATGTATATTTTGGATCTTGTCCCAAACATCTTTTGCAGATGTGCAATGCATTATTTTTACATATATTGATTCTGTTAGGTCATTCAAATAACATTTCTAGCTTTAGCATTATTATCATAGAGCTTTTTACTTGCATCATCTATAGGAGGAATCGAGGTTTGTTTTTATCTAGTCATTAGAAATTGCCATACATCATATCCTTGTGCCTACACGTATGCTTTCATCCTTGCACTCCAAAGCGGATAATTTTGTCCATTAAATACTAGAACTCTAATCCTTGTGCAGTCCATGGTCTCCCTTCCAGTGGTTAAATTGCTTATGTAGGAACCTGCTCTGATACCAATTGTTGGAAATACTGAGAGGGGGGTGAATCAGTATTTCACTTACAATTAATAAAAATTTATAACATGAACAAAAGAGTTGTAATAACAACACATCACAAGAGTAGTACACGATTTTTGTAGGTGGAAACCCTTCCGGGAGAAAAACCATCGAACACTTTTCTAATATTTTGTGAGTACAAAAATGCTTCAGCTCTAATTGAAGGGGATGCCCCAACTCCCTAGTACTCTAGAAAAACATTCAAGTTTATCAGGTGGCTCCAACTCTTGAAGGGATGCTCCTACACCTTGGTTTACTAGCGCCAACTGCAAGGACGCTTTAGCGCCCTGGTTTTATTAGCTACAACTGATAGGATGCTTCAATACGTTGCAATCTCCAACTTGTCCTAGCACCACCCTGCCCCCTTGAATTATTGTAAGGCTACAACCTAAAGGAGACTTCACTCCCCTACCTTACACCACCCAACCACCCTGGAAATATATATAAATAGAGAAACTATTTGTGGGCTCTATTACCAGGGACAATGACCCACTTACAAAGATTTTTCAATGAGACTCCAAAGTATTCTTCAAATATTCAATGAAAATCATACTTCTCAAAGTGTTTCCAAGTGATGTAACAATGTATCTGAGCATGAATCCAAACAACATTTGTACCTTAAACTGACTGCCTAGAGATATCTTCTTCCATTAGGATGTCGATGCCTCTGTCCGAGTGTTTATTGTTGTAGGGAGCTTCTTCCCAAGACTCTAAGATAATAAGGTCTAGATATGTCTGCTGCTACTTTCAAATATGATGATTCCACAAATACACAAGAGGATATCTTTTGCAATACTCATCATTGCCCTTATCCTTTTGTTTGTTATGTTTCTAACTCAGTTTCTAACTATAGACAATCCTTAAGACTGTGAAAACTCCTCAAATAATACAATGACGTGCCAAATATATTCTAACATAAGTTCAGCCAAGTTATTTCTTTGATTAGGGTGTGAATTTGCCTCAACAAACAAATAAACTTACATCAATAAAGATTATTATGTTAGTGACTTCAGCGTAGATTGATCCCAAAACTTTTCCATAAACCAAAGGAGTGTACCAAAGATTTATCTCTGAACAAAACCAATGCTAACAAATATGATACGAGTAGAAAATAACTAAAAAATGGTCCACAAAATTTGTTTTATGGATTGCCAATTTGATATGTCAATGCCAGTTAAGTTAAAACCCTAGGAACTTTGAAATATACCTTGATTTTTTAGTGACTAGGGCCAGAAAATGCATAAGATGAAAACGATTCCTTAGTAACCAGACTGAGATTCATCAAGGGCTTAGACTTCTACGCAATATCTCATATATGTGCGACAAACTGGATTTAAAGAGGGTCAAATGTGTAATCAAGAAGGTTGATTTCATGTGCTTGCTTCGACCAATCTTCAGATCTCTAGGATTACACAAGGTTGCAAATAATTTCAGCACTCCAATGCTTGCATTCAGATTAGTGTTGCATCATGCATTTATGGAGAATACAAGTGTATTTTTATAGATGTTGAAGGGTTTCATTAAGGGAGCCAACTAGTACAAATTGGAGGGAAATTTGAAATTTTGAATTTTAGAGCCAAAAACCCCATGATCAGTTAGGTAGACTTACATATTTGGAGGGAACCATCCTTAGGATAAATTTCAAAATTAATTTTGAATTATACTTGGAGCCAAAAACCCTTATGCCCATGAAACAACTCCACCAAATATTTAATTTAATCCTTCAACAAATGTCCTTCTTGGCCTTATTATTTAAGCAAATTATTAACCAATGAATATTACCACATCATCTTATTTTGGGGATTTTGACCACAAGAAGGGGGCACCAACTTTAATTAGGAAAATATCTCAAATTGTGAGGAGCCTTGTGACGTGCCACATACCATTGGAATCAACATGATGAGAATCATCCAATGAGGGTGATCTTGACCCCTAAATGTTAATTTTAGGTATGTTCTATGTTAGAGCAAAGTATTTAAATTTTCACAGTTAGCAATCACATCAACGTTAAGATAAACTACAGATAGAACATAAAAATAAATCACAGAAGACAAGCCAAGACAACAGAACACAAGATGTGGTGCTAGCCAGGGACAAACCCCACAATGTGGGGAAACCCTTGATCAATTCTTCTTTTATGTTCTTCAAATTTCAGCAGATAAAGTGAGAGAGATAGTACATTTACAATAGAAGTCAACACTTTGACTTATCTAGATCTGAGCATAGATCATCTCCTATAACGATGATACATGAGATCAGTTGAAGACATTCTGCTTCAACTGATTCTCCAAGGTGACTACTTCACCTATCCATTTCATCCATTTACTGCACCTCACCGTGTAGTACCATACTGCCCCATCACAGTGCTGGATTTAGATGACTGAGCTATTCTCATCTTCATGCTGCCCATGCATCATACTGCCCATGATCTCATCTATTAAGTTGCCCATGATCATTATGCTTCATGCTGCCGATGATCTTATCCATCATCATGTTGCCCATGTCCATGATCTCATTCATCATGATGTTACCCATGCCCATCATGGAGCTGTTATAACTTCTTGTTGTTTCATCATACAACCATATGCACATCAGCCTTAGCTGCTTGCTATGGCTTGCAGCCTAGCAAAGCAGCTAGGCTATAGTTCCAGAATCTACACAGTCCTTCTTTAGTCATGCTGTCACCTACAGCAATCCAAATTCATACATTGTCTAGTGTATCTCCTCAACGTTGTCTTGAGACAATGAGATCTGCTTCCTAGAATGGACTGCTCAGAAAACCTGAAGATGATACTGATTTGCTCTTCAAGGTCTTCTTCTTCCTTGTTGTGCTGGGAGCTATCCAATGACTGAGTTCTTTAGGCCTAGAACCAACCCTATTCCAGATCTGCACCTTTATACGTGAGAAGGGTTTAGGACTCTTCTAGCCCTCCTAAACCCTCGATACAATGGATAACCTTCTTCATGACTACAACTTCCATGCGTTGACACACCTCAGGACTGTGGCTTTTCTTCGTGACTGCAACTCCATGCGTTGACTGCGCCTGCACCTCAGGACATTAATATGAACCTGTGTGCTTCATGTTATTACTGCGGCTTCCATGAACCTGCGGGCTATTATATCACTGCTCCTTCATGTTATTACTGCGGCTTCCATTCATTAATATTGTGTATACTATAACAACGTACATGTTAGTGCTATGACCGCGTTATGTATACATACGTATACTATATCAATCTCTACGTATGCATAACAACGTGTTAATGCTATGACTGCATACGTATACTATATCAGACTTTGTGTTCCTCATCATGTACATCATGGACAGCATGTGAATTGTGTATAATGAATAGCGTATATGGCATCACATTGACTGTTTGTAGAAGTCTCCATTGCAACGTATTAGCTTAGGTTTATGAACAGCGTATATGGCATCACCTTGACTGTGTGTAGAAGTCCCCTTTTGCAACGTATTAGCCTAGGTTTATGAACAACGTATATGGCATCACGTTGACTGTGTGTAGAAGTCTCCTTTGCAGCGTATTAGCTTAGGTTTATGAACAACGTATATGGCATCAGGTTGTAGGTGTCTCCATTGTTGTGCGTTAGAACTAGAGCATCATAGGCCAACGTATATTCTCATGGTGTATCTCTCTTACTCCAAAAACCCAAGACGTGAAGAGGAGGAGATCACCTCAAGAATGCATGCCCTAAAATGACTTCAAGCCCTCACCAATTTATACTAAAATGAGGATGATGAATAGACACGTCTATTGGGCTTTGGAGCCTGCTCAAGTCGTTGGCCGACTTGACAATTTGATTTATAACATAAATAAATTCATAACTTCATAAATACTTATCGGACAGGATGATCTTTAGATCAATCCTACACCTCTCGACGAGAGGGATCCAATAAAAATATCAGCTGCCACAAATAAGCTGACCCACATGGAGTTTGGCCCTAGTTGCCAATTTTAACAAGACTTGATTTGCCTTGTAATCTTTGTCATCAAAGTTGAGGCTTCTTCTGGCATTGCTTGGGTTGACATCAATAACAACCATATTCCAAAAACTACTATCTTATATTTGTGGAGCAATTTCATGCATAGAAACTAATGTTTCTAAATTAATATCATGAAACATTATTATTTTTAGTAATTTGCTTGAATGTTATGTACCTTTCATCAACATTCACGGTAAAAGTACCAAATAATATCAACCAAGAGCTCCACAAGACTACATCAACTTCGTTGGTGTGTAATACACAAAAATCACATTTTGGGGAGTACTCATTGATATTCAATTGTAGATTATTAATATTATCATCACACTCATGTGCAAAATCTCTTTCAACTTCCTCTTCCCTAAGTTCTAACCTATTTGCTAATTTTAGTATCAATACAATTCCAGTTAATAGAGAGGTCAATGGAAATGCTTACAATCTCATTCTAGATCCTCATTTACAAACATATGAAAATATTATTTGGTTCCAAAACATGCCTATAAGTGAAATGAACATTTGTTTCCATGAATTGGATGTACTTACCACTTCAGTTAATATAATTTTTTTCTTGTAATTACAAATCTACTAGATAATAAAATATTTTTTGCACCTAAGTTCTCACTTTTATATGTGGTTTAACTTAAAAAAAAATGGTTTTTTATGTAAATTTCTTCCATGTAAAACTAATTTTCACAAGATACCAATATTTTCACTTTTCACATTATTCACGTTATTCACATAAGAATGAATACTGATTAAAAATATCCTCCAAGAAAATATTTATATTTCCTTTTTTAACTCTTCCATACATTTAAAAATATCCTCCCAAAAAAGAAGATTCATATTTCCTTTTTTTAATTCTTCCATACATGAATTCATCTATGTAAAGGTATATTTGTATTTTTTTTTTTAATCCCTACCTTGCAGTTACCAAAACTACAAGCTCATAAACCACCACTTATGGTAAACCCAATTAATCACCAATCAAAGATACTCTTCCTTTCCTTTAAGTGCACTTTCAAATATATACTTGCAAAAATTCCATTTTTATTTATATCAATGATTGTGGCCACAAATTTGGAATAAGTTTGTAGAACTTTTACTTTTTTACTTTTTCTTCTTCTTTCTTTGTTACTTCTTCTTCTTCTTTTGCATAATGCGAGTGGCAAAATAATTTTGGGAACATCATATCATCACATGCTAGTGGGAAAAATGGCTACTCAGGAGTCTATTCATGAGAATATCATGAATACATAAAGTAAGTCCAAATATCCATTTCAAATACTAATTATTTATTCCATTCAAATCTAGAGGGGGTAGAGTTTGTACACCTTTATAGACTTTAGCAATCAAATAGTTATGAGGAGGTGGGTCCCTATCCCACAAACAAGGGGGTCTCATACACCAATTTGGTGATACACACATACACATAGTGGGTGGTAGGTGATGTCCTTGGCAAAAGTCACAACTCATCATTATTGTGAACTAATCATTTCATAATAATTGTTCTAACTATCATATGGATATTATTATTCAATGCACAATGGTGACTATGTTATACCTTTAATTGTAGGTATATTACAGGTTGGTGACCTTTATGTGTTAGTAAAGCTTGCTTTAAATTAAACTCTATGCTAAATGTGTTGTGGTATCTCTACTAACAACTTAGCCTCCTTTCTCCTCTGGGTTTTGATGTAATTCATGCACCAAGGTGGGCACCCATAGCTATTAGGTTTTCAAGTTTCTCCTCTCCCTTTGGTAGTATTTATTCGCTAAGGAGCCTAGAGGTCCTCAAAGAGGCCATGTTATAACAAATGTAGATGATCACAAAAGAAAGTAGGCCAAGGAGTGGCCCTCCCATCATCATAAAGTGAATGAGCAATCTCCTAGTTGTGTCTACTCACTTCTTCATTACTAAGTATGGGCATGTTATTATTGTGTCCTATTTCATAATGTTTACATGATGCCTTGCCATGGCCTTCATCGATCTCCTCCATGTTGGAAATGATTGAAAGATGGGTTGTATGGCTACCTTTTGCTACATGTGTAGCACTTCCCATGCCTTTTATTGCCTCCAGGTTTTGGTTATAATGTCCAATGGGTGGTTATATGGGTAGGGCATGATACTACCATGGCACCCCATCACAATGAAGTATAGATGACTACATATTAGTATGGATTTTAAGAATAATTTAGTCACAGGATTCATGAGTTGAGTCTTATTTTTCATCCTCTTTACCTTGTTGTATAAATTGTGCAAAGTTTATTTTCTTAATTTTTCTTTGGTCATATCCAACATCTCAATTCATTAATTAAATAAGATATACTTTTAAAGAGCTCTGACATTTTTTAATCATCTCTAATTAAAAAATTAATAGTCATAATTTTATTTATAATTATCATCGTCATTTTACTTTCTTTCTTTTTTCCTTGAAAAAAACATAATTTTATTTCATTATAGAATTATACAAAATTACATTTTGTCTATTCATTTCTAGAATGCATTCACGAAAGATAAACAAAAGATACAAGGATTGTATTGTTTGGCTAACACCTCCTTGTCATACAAACTGAACATTGACCAAAAAATTGTGTTATGGCAGACATACATATAAATAGCGGTTGAGAATCATAATGAGACAAAAACTATTACAGTCCAAAAAATAGTTCCAATACTCGTTATGTTGTCTTGGATGATCTTCAATGAAAGGGTGGTGGCATAACTCATAATGTTCATTCCATTTGTATTATTTTATGAACCATTGCCCAACATCTTTTCTAAGGCCAACTTTAGAAAGTTGATCGGCAAGTCAGTTCCTCTCTCTGTAAATATGGTAGCATGAACAAAAAATCGAAGTAGCTTTAATATGGGACAACTCCTCCACTAGTGGTAACATATTAATATTGTGACACTTTGGCACCCTAGAAATCTAGTTTATTACAAGCATTGAATCTCTAGAAATATATAGAGATGTGCAACATTTTTTAATCACAAAGAGCTAGAGAAGTTTGAGTACCAACAATTCTACATATTTATTCATACCTTGACCCAAACCCATTTCCATTTTAAAGAAATGAGTTTCCGTTAGCTAAAGAACTGCTCCTCCCCCACATTTCCTTTACTCTCCTTGGGAAGCTCCATCAAAAAAATCCCACAGTTTAGACTTATCGAAAACTTCCTCAACAATAGTTAAGTCCTATATAAGCCCCATGTTAGCCCAAAAAAACCCTTATTAATTCCTAGATATTGAGTGATTATATTTCTATTTTTATGTTGTGATGTAAGCTAGAACCCCTCATGGTACCATTTTATTATAATTGTATCATTTGTCTCTTATATATATTATAAGGAGACCTAGTCTTAGGATTATAAAATATTATCTTGTTCATTGTATTATTTGTAAAAGGAAGCCCCCCCTTGAAGTGGACTCTAATTATTCGTTTCTTATATTTTTTAAGGCGCAAGGATCATAACATTTAATATTAGAGCTCTTGATCCTAAGGTTTCGTTGCTTCAAATAGGTCATCATGGCAATTTCACAATAACATTTTTTTGGTGCGATTTCAAATGGTGAAACCTGAAGAATATTGAGAATACATCCCAAGCAATATTTGGTAAGTTTTAGATGTCGATTTGCCATATTTTTGGATATATGGTCCAAGGAAGTTTCACTATAACTTTTTTTTTTGTAAGGCTTCGGACTGTTAAACTTGGTCCACATTGAGAAGACATCTTGGTGAATCTTTGGAGTTATATATCTCATTCGTTATATTTTTGGATATATGCTCCAAGGAAGTTAGGGTTTTTGTATTCTCCATAATTCAGTCTCAAACAGGTCACTTTGCCATTTGTGCTATAACTTTTTCTATGCAAGGATTCATATATGTCAATAAATCTTCAACAAATCTGATATTCTCCAAATTAAGGTACATAACTTATCAGTGACCTAACTCTTCATTAGAAGATCCCTTTTTTTGTTGTAATAAAGAGGAGGGTTATTCTTATTTTCCAACATGCCTCCAAAGAGAGCTTCTACTCCAATTAAATATACTAAGGTGCATATGAAGAAAGTGAAGACATAGAATTTAAGTTATCTCAATTAGAAAAGAAAGTTAATCAAATATATGGTGGTGTGTTTAAAAAGGTGGATTTCTAAAGCTCTTAAGAAAAGATTAAGAGAGAATGGAAAAGAAGTTGAATGAGAATAAGTAAGGAATAGAAAAGGAGATGAATGAAAATAAGGAACAAATACAAAAATCCATGATTGCCGTGGAAAATATTCTCTTAGAGAGGCTTCCTAAAAGGAATGTGGAGATCCAAGGAAAACATGAACATAAGGAGAAGCATGTTGTTGAGAATCAATCTCATATGGGGAGTACGCTATCACAATTAGACAACACAAATTTTGGATCACGGGACCATAATCATAAATTTTTAATTCAAGGTCCACATCATCAGTGCTTCAAGCCAACACCAAGGAATTACTACATTATGAAGATTGATAGGAGGAAATTTGATGGTAATGATCGTGTAACATAGATATTTCTGATGGAGAAATAATTTGATCTACACCATGTGGCATCCTTAGAAAAGTTAAATATTGCATCCATGTTTTTAGGACAATACCAAAATGTATGATATCAATGGCTTTGTGAAAGAAAAAAGGATTACATTATATCTTAGTCCATTCTTACAGAGGAAATGATATCACATTGTGGGGATATTAAAAACAACACATTCTTTAGCAAATTGGTAAATCTTCGACAAAAAGGTCCAGTTACAGAGCACATTCAACAATTGCAAAAATTGAGTCTCTTAGTAAAGAATATTTCATAGGATAACTTGTTAAACATGTTTATGGGAATTTTAAAGGAAAGCATCCAACATAGGGTGCATCCCTTTGAACCTAATTCTCTAGAGAAAACTTTTAGTATGGCAAGGAAAGTTGAAAGTAAAAATATGGCCACTAGAAAATTGGTTACAAAACCAAGCTTCTTTTCCTAACCCAGCAAATGGATGAAAAAAGAGAAAAGGACTATGTTTTAGCTATTAAAACAAATATAGTAAAGGGCATAAATGCAATGAGAAGAAATTATTCCACATAGACTGTGAAGATGAAGAATATCAATAAGTGGAAACTTCACAAGATCTAGAGCTTGAAGAAACTACTCCAATAATATCTTGTCGTGCATTCGCTGACATCAATACTCCACAAACCCTCAAGATATAAGGATATATAAAAAATCAAAGGGTAACAATGTTGATTGATTCAAGTAGTATCCATAATTTCATCAATTACAAATTAGAAAATTTTCTTAATTTCTTATTATATCCAACACTGGAATTTCAAGTGATGATTGCAGATGGAGGTATCATAAATTGTTTAGGGAAGTGCTATAAGATTAATCAAAACATGGGGGGTTATTTATTGGTTAGTCTCATTATTACAATCCAAATGGGTGGTGCAAATGTTGTATTAGGGGTCCAAATGGTTACAGTGATTGGGAACAATGACCCTTAATTTCCAAGATCTTTTCATAAAAAATTCCTCACGAGGAAAGGAAATTGAGCTTGGATGTATACAAGGGAAACCCAATAAAGTGATAAGCTCTAATAGCATGACAAAATTTCTAAAAAGGGGACATGAAGATGATGTTGCACAGTTGTGTTCATTATATGTTCAAACATCTATATCCTTTGCTCCAATGGATCTTCAAAATGTTATCAACAATCATGCTAAGGTATTTGGAGAAATGCCTAAGGGTCTTCCACCAGTTCGAGATCATGACCATGCTATTCATTTGCATCCTGGAAGTGTACCACCTAAAATTAGGCCTTACAGATATCCACATGAAAAAAGAGTGAGATTGAGTGTATGGCTCAAGAAATGTTAGAGGCAAGAATCATTTAGCCTAGCTAGAGTGCTTTCTCTTCACTAGTGGTAATGGTTATCAAAACAGATGGTTCGTGGCATGTGTGTTCAGACTACAGATAGATCCAAAAAATGACATCAAAGATATGTTTCCTATTCCCACCATTGATGAATTTTTAGATGAATTGCATGGCGCAATTTTCTTTACTAAGTTGGATCTTCGTTCTAGATATCATCAAATTAGAATGAGGCAAGAAGACATTCCCAAAACAACATTTAGAACACATGAAGGTCAGTATGATTTTTTGGTTATGCCAATTGGACGTAAAAATGCACCTTCGACATTTCAAAGCTCGATGAATTTTATTTTCACACCCTTCCTTAGAAAATTTGTGCTAGTATTTTTTGATGGCATACTAATTTACAACAAATATTTGGAAGAGCATGTACAACATGTTGACAGGGTCTTGACACTATTGGAAGAGAAACAACTATATGCAAATCCTTCCAAATGTGCCTTTGGGGTTCTAAAAGTGGAATATTTGGGTCATATTGCATCACATGATGGTGTCAAGGTGGATCCTAACAAAATCAAAGCTATGAGGAATGGCCAATCCCTAATACCTTAAAGAAACTCAGAGGATTCATAGGATTGACAGGATACTACTGCAAAATTGTCAAGAATTATGGTCAAGTAGTAGTACTAATGACAAAATTATTGAAGAAGGAAGCATTTTATTATACTAAAGAAGCAACCAAAGCATTTAAAGGACTTAACGAGGCTATATGTACAACTCTCATCTTGGC
The DNA here is from genome assembly GCA_031772625.1 of Pinus tabuliformis. Classification (NCBI taxonomy): domain Eukaryota; kingdom Viridiplantae; phylum Streptophyta; class Pinopsida; order Pinales; family Pinaceae; genus Pinus; species Pinus tabuliformis. The sequence continues at coordinate 815,696,227 of CM062815.1, read as the reverse complement.
GACACCTGACTTCACAAAAACATTCATTGCGAAGTGTGATGCTTCAGGCCATGGCATTGGTGCAAATTTGATGCAAGAAGGAAGGCCCCTTGCCTTTGAAAGTAGTGAATTAAAGGAAAAAACCTACTTAGACGTATCAATGATAAAAAAAAGTTGGTCATACTACATGTAGTTAAGAAATAACGTCCATACCTAATAGGAGGACACTTCAAAGTAAAAACAAATCATGATAGTATGAAGTACTTATTGGAGTAAATAGTATCATCAAAAGAACAACAAAAATAGGTCTCAGAGATGTTGGTTTATTACTTTTAAATTATCTACAAGAACAAAAAACTAGATATTGTGGTAGATGCACTCTCAAGGAAAGAGGAAGACATGAATGGTTTACTATGTGTTATTTCCATTCCACAATTTGACTAGGTGGAAGAGGCATGTAAAGAATGGCATTAGGATGATAAGATATGCAAGATTATTCAACATTTGCAAGAGGACCGTGATGCAATAGAGAAATTTACTTGGAAAAATGATTTGTTATGGTATCAAGATCACTTATGTAAGAATTCTCAAGTCAAACAGAAGGTCCTATTGGAATTAAACACTTCTCTTATAGGAGGACATTCAGGGTTCTTGAAGACATACCACAGGATTAAGAAATATTCTTTTTGGGAAGGTCTCCAAGTACATGTGCAAAAATTTGTGGCAAAATGTATGGCATGCCAACAAAATAAAAGATAAACTATCAAGATCATAGGGCTCCTTCACCCATCAGCCATACCAAGACAATGTTGGGAAGAAATTTCAATGGATTTTATTACAAGTTTACCCAAATTTGAAGGAAAGAGTGTCATTATGGTTGCGGTAGATTGAATGACAAAGTATGCCCACTTTTTGTTTCTTTCTCATCCTCTTAAAGCAAGTACTATGGCAAAAGCATTCGTGGAAACAATCCAAAAGCTACATGGAATACCAAAGATTACTGTGAGTGATACAGGGCTAATTTTCACTATAAATTTTTGGACTAAATTATTTTCTTGTTTAGGTACTTAGTTGTGTCACAACTCATCCTTCCATCCTCAATCTAATGGGAAAAATGAGATTGTAAATAAATGTTTACAAGGACATATACATTGCTTTACATCTCATAAACAAACAAAAATGGTCAAATGGTTTCCTTTGGTAGAATGATGGTACAACACATCCTTCCATACTTCATAAAAAATGTCACTATTTATGACTTTATGGATATCATCCTCAGTCCATTACATCACCCTCGAAAGGGACTATAAAGGCTCAAGAAGTAGAGGATCAAATCCAATACCAACAAGAGGTTCTGAAACTATTGAATGACAACCTGGTTATGGCACAATAGGATGAAACAACAAGCATATCAACATTGTAGTGAAAGGGAATTTGAACTAGGGGATTGCATATTTGTGAGACTGTAACCATATAAAGAAATGTCCCTCAAGCAACAAAAGAATGACAATAAATTAGCTTCAAGGTATTAGGGTCCATGTAAGGTGTTACAGAGGATTGGAAGTATGGCCTACAAATTGGAGTTGCCTCCATCATCATGTGTACACCCATTGTTCCATGTTTATTGATTAAAGAAGGTCATTGGTGACAAAATCCTAGTCCAAAATCTTCTACCAAAGATTAATGAATAATGGAACATGAGGCTAGAACTAGCAACAATTTTAGAAATGAGGACTAAGCAGTTGAGAAATCGAGTAATCACTAAGTACCTCATTAGACGGAAGAACCTACCAGTGAAATAAGTAACAAGGGAAGATGCATGTTTAATGCAAAAACACCCATAGGTAGTCAAGTGTTGAGGACAACACTTCTTTGAAGAGGAGGGGAATGTTAAGCCCTTTATAAGTCTCATGTTAACCCGAAATCCCCTTATTAAGCCCTAGATATTAAATGATTACATTTTTTTAATTACATTGTTATGTAGGCTAGAACCCCTCATGGTCCCATTTTATTATAATTGTATCCTTTGTCTCCTACATATATACTAAGGAGACCTAGTCTTAGTATCATCAAATATTGTCTTGTGTAGAAATTTTGAATAATATGACACATATTCAATAGAGATTATCCTGATCATACAATTTAAGCGGAACATGTATAATACATAATCTCCTCTACGTTGATCATCAATTTACAGAAGCAGAAACATCCACAGGCACACATAGAAGCATCAATCAAACTCATAAACACAGTATGTATCCCGGGGAAAGCATCTCGCTAAAAACCCCACACTATCTGTATATTATATTGATTGAATCATGTAACAATACAAAGCATAATACTTCTCACAAGTATCTCCACCTGTTACACACAATACAGCTCAGATTTGATCTCCAAATCTCTCCCGCTGCTTGCCTGCCTCCACTGCTCAAACCTGCTCGAGAACTAATGAGAATTGCTTCCCAAACTCGATTTTACACTGCAAAATAGTCACCCACACTATGTTGGACGTGAAAAACAGCTATAATATCATGAAGATACGTGAGCAAACTCATTGGCATACTCAATCCTTTGATTGTGCAAATCATCATGCACAGTTATAGTCACAACTGATAGCAATCTCATCCTCTAACACCTGTCCCTGCTGAACTGAACATGCACTGACATGCAACTGAGTTAACTGATGTATTCTATAGTTGCATTATGAGTTAATAACTTGTGAATTAATTAATAACTAATTCACCCAACTCATCTTTAGTCTATTGATCAGTTAGACTAAATACAACCAGTTTAACAAAGCTAAACTGAACACAACTCCATCAACTGTACCTCCAGTCCACTAAACTCAACTCACTTGAGTTCTAACTGAAGTCATGCATGCAACAACTCAACTGACTCATAAGAAAAACGAATTTCCTTCTGACAGCTGCATGTGCCACTTCCGTAGCTCAAACTGAAGTGCTCCAAGAGAATAAGATTAAGTTTATAGTCCAAATATTATTGTGAGATAATAATATTTGACTTTTCTATTTTTGACTTTGATCACTCACACTGTGATCACTCACACTGTAATCACTCACACTGTGATCACTCACACTTTCATAAAAAATAGAAGTCCATCTATTTTTCCCAACTTGATCAATCATCCATAGACATGATCCATATGTCTAAAAATAGACTTGCGCCAAAAATAGCCTGCGGGCCCACTTAGTGAAGGCGACTCTTTTCACTAAGCTCCATCATCTTGTTGCACTCTCAACAAGCATTTCTTGTTGCACACTTTTCAACACTCCCTCTCAACAAGAAAGGCTTCCTCTCAAACCCGATCCTGTAACTCTGGAATGTTCTCCATGCAACACATTTGGCCGGTCCACTTGCTCTGTCATCAAAGTCTCTGACTGCTATTGCCTCTGTCAACTGAAACTCTGCATCTCTGTGCTCTTCAGTATCTGACTGCTCTAGCCTCTGTCACTTTGATCTCTGACTGCATCCGTGCTGCTGCTGGTTCTATCTCCCAGCATTGCATCCGCACTGCACCTCCCAACTGACCTCCCTGTTGGGATAGAAACATCCTCTGATGCTGAAGCTCTACCTGCTGCTGACAAGTGCTCCCTCTCTTACATCTGTGCTACTGCAACATCTCCATGCATCTCGCACCATTGCACACCTCTCTGTGCCACCTAGCACTGTGCAAAACACTTGTGCCTCTCGCATTGCTACAGCCTGCTAGCTATGCGCTGTCCTGGGATTCCCTGCACTGTCGCTCTCTCTGCCGCTCCATCCGCATCTGTCTCTACCCAATCAGTCAGTTCCTGCTACTACGCATCGGGGCTCCCGTAGCAAGGTCTCATCCAAGAGGTTGGGTACCTCAAGGATCTTGCCCCTCCTCCTTGGGACAATCAATCCACATCACCCCACCTCCTACCTGGAGGTATGGCTGCATGTGATCCCTCAGCCCACCTGGCTCGAAGTTTCCCCCTACTGGAGGTCTCTGGATGAGTAGATGTCTCTACTCGATTGCCTTTCAGCTTCCCCTGTTGTGGCTCCTCCACAACCTCCTGAAGCTGCTGCACCAATCGTGGCTCCTCCACAATCGTCTGAGACTTCTTCTGGCTCTGCATGTTGAGAGGTAATATACGCTCCCTCTCAACCACCAAGTCTCCATCAGTTGCCTTGCTGCTCAAGGCTTTGCATGCATCTTGAACCTCAAGAGCATACAGGTTCTTGACCCGTGAACCAATCTGCTTCACCTGTCTAGTGATGATGTGTCTAAGGAAAACCTTTCCCTTAGTAAAGACCACATCATATCCTCTGTCTTCCAACATCGCGATCGACACCAAGTTTCTCTTCAGTCCTGGTACATACTTAACATCGGTCAAGGTAAGGCGAGCTCCATGCTCCCTCTGAAAAATAACCGTGCCTACACCTGAGACACTATACTTCTCATCATTACCCATCCCTATGAGTATCTGGAGATCTTTCTCCTCCAAAGTACTGAACAAACTTTTGTCACCGGTCATGTGGAAAGAAGCTCCACTGTCAAGAAACCAACCACTTCCCATCATGGATGAAACCATGCATGCGAAGAGTGTGAAGTCCAACTCAAACTGTGAAGCAAGTGAGGCTGCCTCACCTTCAGATCCTTCCCCGGATCCCTTCTTGGACTTCTTCTTTGGGCAATTAGTAGCATAATGACCCAACTCATGACAACGAAAGCATCTCACCTTCACCTTGTCAACCTTCTTCCCATCATTGGAAGAACTGGATTCGGAAAGAGAAACCTTCCCCTTCCCCTTCCTCGCCTTACTCGCCAAGGCACAGTTCTCCTCATCTTGCATGGATGAAGAACTGTCTCTGGTGCACCGTCTAATCTCCTCCTGCATCAAATCCGACCATGGTCGTTCCCAATTTGGCAGTTTCTCCCTTCCATTGACCGAGTCCTGGTATCTATGCCAACTCTTAGGAAGGTCAAGGAGTGCTAGACTCACCATCCTCATCCTCAACAGTAACCCCCACACTTCCCAGCTCATCTCGACACTGAGTGAACCTCGTGAGATACTGGGGCATACTATCTCCATTCTCGAACTGAATGTTTCTGAGTTTTATCTCTTGCTTTGGAATTAAATTTGAATTCCACCAGCACAAAACTCAACTGCTTCCGATCTAGAATTCGTGAGAACAAAATATTTCTCGTACAGAGATTGACTGTATGGGCTTTCACCGAATATTTCACCTTCCAAAGGAAGGATGAATCCAGAGGCTACCTAGCCCGATTACAGACTCTGCCTGAAGAAATAAAATGTAAACACTTCCTGAATAGTAGATCTAATGATCAATCCTCGCTTGATATCCTGTAAAAATCTCTTCTACAAATCAAGCAGCTCCGATACCATGTAGAAACTTTTTCTACAATTATCTAGCTTTGATACCATGTAGAAATTTTGAATAATATGACACATATTCAATAGAGATTATCCTGATCATACAATTTAAGCGGAACATGTATAATACATAATCTCCTCTACGTTGATCATCAATTTACAGAAGCAGAAACATCCACAGGCACACATAGAAGCATCAATCAAACTCATAAACACAGTATGTATCCCGGGGAAAGCATCTCGCTAAAAACCCCACACTATCTGTATATTATATTGATTGAATCATGTAACAATACAAAGCATAATACTTCTCACAAGTATCTCCACCTGTTACACACAATACAGCTCAGATTTGATCTCCAAATCTCTCCCGCTGCTTGCCTGCCTCCACTGCTCAAACCTGCTCGAGAACTAATGAGAATTGCTTCCCAAACTCGATTTTACACTGCAAAATAGTCACCCACACTATGTTGGACGTGAGCAACAGCTATAATATCATGAAGATACGTGAGCAAACTCATTGGCATACTCAATCCTTTGATTGTGCAAATCATCATGCACAGCTATAGTCACAACTGATAGCAATCTGATCCTCTAACACCTGTCCCTGCTGAACTGAACATGCACTGACATGCAACTGAGTTAACTGATGTATTCTATAGTTGCATTATGAGTTAATAACTTGTGAATTAATTAATAACTAATTCACCCAACTCATCTTTAGTCTATTGATCAGTTAGACTAAATACAACCAGTTTAACAAAGCTAAACTGAACACAACTCCATCAACTGTACCTCCAATCCACTAAACTCAACTCACTTGAGTTCTAACTGAAGTCATGCATGCAACAACTCAACTGACTCATAAGAAAAACGAATTTCCTTCTGACAGCTGCATGTGCCACTTCCGTAGCTCAAACTGAAGTGCTCCAAGAGAATAAGATTAAGTTTATAGTCCAAATATTATTGTGAGATAATAATATTTGACTTTTCTATTTTTGACTTTGATCACTCACACTGTGATCACTCACACTGTAATCACTCACACTGTGATCACTCACACTTTCATCAAAAATAGAAGTCCATCTATTTTTCCCAACTTGATCAATCATCCATAGACATGATCCATATGTCTAAAAATAGACATAGTCTAAAAATAGACTTGCGCCAAAAATAGCCTGCGGGCCCACTTAGTGAAGGCGACTCTTTTCACTAAGCTCCATCATCTTGTTGCACTCTCAACCCCTCATGTTAACCCGAAATCCCCTTATTAAGCCCTAGATATTAAATGATTACATTTTTTTAATTACATTGTTATGTAGGCTAGAACCCCTCATGGTCCCATTTTATTATAATTGTATCCTTTGTCTCCTACATATATACTAAGGAGACCTAGTCTTAGGATCATCAAATATTGTCTTGTTCATTGTATTTATTGTAAAAGGAGGTTTCCCCCTCAAAGTGGACTATAATTATTGGTTTCTTATCATTTTAAGGAACAAGGATCATAACAACAACATTTCTATCACCACGTACCACAATATTTTTAGGAAGGGAAGCATAAATAGCAAGGCTTGGGGTCGCAAACCTATCGGGATAGGTAGGAACTTCTTGGAAAATTCATTTGTTCTTACCTAGCAAAATACCCCAACACAGAAGCAGGGGAATAATCGAGAAAATTTTATTGGTTTTGTTTTTAGTCCAACTCCTCCAAGCTTCCAATATATTGCTTCCTTGCCATTCAGTTGTCACGGAGAATCCGTTTGTACACAAAGACCAACAATGCTTCATGTAGGGGAAATCAATAAAAAGGTGGTAAACTATCTCAATCTTATTCTTTTAAAGAGCGCACCAATAGGTCCCTCAAATTGCCTCTTTTATAAATTATCCCATTGATCTGATCAAGAATATTAGTTTTGATATGCTAAGATCCTCCTCAAATTATAAACAAAATGTTATTCATGTGCTTAAGGATTCATGAGTTTTGCAAGTGAAAATTGAGATTTTATTTTAATTTTATGAGCAATTTAACATAAATAGAAACTGAACAACAGCATATAAATGTACAGAACATCACCAAAAGCACATCACACTAGGAACATGATGAAGGAGTTCACCCCCCTAGGCTATGTCTCCTTGGTCCAGCTTCTAATGGCTCGGGCCTCTCTATTATGCTCAAATGTGTAAAAAGATGTGCTCAAATGCTTCCGAAACTTGTTCCAATGAGTCCAAAATATCCAAAAATGGCCACCTAGCCTCTTTTTGCATCCAATTTGGTTGGAAACTGAAGAAGTTATGACCTCTCCTAGTTTCTTCGCTATTCGCTTTACAATTTGCCCAAAATCTGACGTTGACCCTCATTTTTGCCCCATTTTCCGCTAACGGCCCACCAAATCCACTGAAATCCAGTTGGATTTGTTGAATAGTTAATTTGGCCGCCAAGGTCTAAAGCGCTGAAAATAGGGTCATATGGGGGCCATGCGCCCAGGGGCTAGCCCCCGGCATTGGCCCCTTCCCTCCTATGGTCACCAAAACCTTGGCGGTTAAATTGAAGCATGTTCACATGGAGGGCGGTTACCCCAAAGATCAGGAAGTGGTGGTCCTCCCCTAGCGGTTAACAGTAATGCTAGCGGAAAGAGAATGGGTTCACATGGGGCGGTTAAGTCCGCCCACATCCCAAACTCTGCGGCATTTGACATTTAAATAAAATGTGAAATCAATACATGTTAAGGATCATCCGCTTGGTGCATTGGTAACGACTCTGTTTGTGTGTTGGGAGGTCGCGAGTTCAAACCCCGTTGCCTCCACCCGGACTATGGCAATGTTTTTGGTGGCCTCTCGGGCTACCACGTGGCGGCCTCTGGCTGGGACACATGTCAGCCCATGGTTAGCAGTCATTCCAACCAATAGAAAACGCAAAAGAAAACAACCACTATTACAATGCCACTTGTCAACACCCCATTCACTAAGGGAACTTTGACCAAGTCAAACTCCCACATACCCTACTATGGTGTAGAAATATCCTCTCTGCGGATAGAGACAATCCCTCTAGCCCAAGAGAGTGGGTATAGCCACAAACAAGATAATCTAATGTAAATTTCCTTAGATTAGAATCAAATTAGAGGGCATACCTCTTACAACGCTAATCCACTTGATGGTGATCTTGCTTCCTTGCTCCAGCTTCCTTTCATTCAAGTACCTGAAACAAACATGAAAGAAACAACAACAAACATGATAGCATAAAATTGAATCCAATCTACTTAAAAGGTCAAGGAGTTCTAAGCTATCAAATGTAATATTACACCCGATATAGGAAATAAACCATTAGTTGTATTAAAATAAACTTCAAAGAGAAATACAACCGAAGCCTTGACATTGGAGATCTCCTTTGCGGTATCCAAGTCCTGCTACACACCTTTTCAACACTCTTTTCCTCCTCTAGCTTGACATGAAATGGCTTCCAAGCTCTAACTCTCTCTCCTCATGCTTTAGCTACCAAAGACTAGTCTTTTGTCATCTAAGACTAATCTTCTTCTATCAAAAGCTAAAGATTTCAGAATTTTGCAGCTGGTTCTATTTCTCCACCACTTTCACTATGTGTTGTATTGTAACCAAAAAGGGTAAGAGGAAGTGGTTTATATAGGGAGAGGAGGATAAGAATGAGATCCACTCAAGGGGGAAGAAGGTCTTATCTCCTTGGGAAGGTCCAATTTTAAGGGGGAAAGAACCTTATATGGAGTTTTCGGCCCTTATCCAGCCAAACGAACATCTAACACATCGCCACTAGAAGTTTCTAGACGTGAAACGATGTTTCCTTTTATAAAAACAGTCCATAAGTACATCGACGCGGGTATTGGGCTAACAGTAGCACCGATTGGCACGGGTCACAGTGTAAAACTCTGCCATCGATGAGGGTGAGACACTGGGAAAGAGCGCTGATCTTAAAAAATGGGTTTTAAGAAGGATTCTTTGGAAATGTTATGAAGGGAGTGGGGAATACTTTCTTCAAACTTCAAGGGATGCAAGATCATAGGTTTCATGGTGAAAGTATGACACAATAGTCACTACTAGGGTTCTCTGGTATTAGGAATGGGGAGTGACAGGAGAGTGACAAATTACTGTGTAACAAATGCCCCCTAAAGCATGAAGTCAGAGCTAAGAGTGATGGTTGAAATGATTTAAGACGGAGCGAGGACTTGGAATACAACATTGGAAGACCTGCAACTCAAACATACATGTACATATCTGAAATATGATAGTCATGCCTGATAAACATGAGAGGCATATAACAATACATGAATCCATGGTATAGGCGCAACTATCCATCAAGAAAAGGATCATGTGCATGGATCCTCGGCATGGACGCAACCATCCGACTAAAGGGATCATATGAAATAGATCCATGGCATGGGCGCAACCATCCGCATAGAGAGGATCAAAATGAAAAGACCCATGGTATGGTCACAACCATTCGACTAAGCAGGATCAAAATGATACCCATGGCATGGTCACAACCATCTGTCTAAAGAATCATGTATATAATCATGAATGACTCATCACTCCTCGCAACCTGGACTTTTGTGATCTAAGTCCAAGGTCTTTCACTCCAACATGACCCGATCAAAATACAAATTCTAACATGTGAATAGACGTGTTGAAGTCGAACATGCTAGAAAATCACTTGATTACCAGCCAATGATGTGAACCGTTAACAAGCGCGAGAGAAACCACCCATAATGTCAATGGATCTCAAGGTACTATCAGTACAATTCACGAAGTGTGAATAAGGAATTAAAGTCAAACACCTGTGAAATCACTCGATCGAGGGCCAATGATGAGAACTTGTCGTCGAGTGTGAAGAACTTGCCATTGAGGCATGCAAGCTCTAAGGTATTGGAAAGGAGTTTCTAGATCAACTTCGTGGATAATGAGCTGAAGTCGATAGGAAGCGATCCGTCGAAGGAAGGTCATAATGGATCCTTCATCATCGGCACGAAATGGGAAACACAATGAATGAGAGTAATCCAAGAATGTGATAGATGATCAGATAATGTACAGGCAAGAAGACTTCTCTTGAACATGTGGATGACATGACTTCGGAGTTTGGCATCATTTTACATCATAGGATCAAAGGTGATAGTGACATGGCAGAGATCAGATGATAGGTTAAAATGGATAAACCAAACCCAAGAAGGAAAGTGACAGAGTGAGGATGTCCCAAAATCCAACACGAACAACAAATGAGTGTCAATGTTCAAGAGTGACATGCTGCCTCAAGTGAAGAATACAACTGATGAATACTTCCAATTTCCCCCCACCATTTTTGGTGAGTACCCTAGTTATTTTTGAAACACAAGCTTGAAGGGGATAGCATATGCTTGTAATATAAGCCCATCCTTTGGATGGATCCTACCTAGTAAATTTTAACGAGCCCTAGGAAGGATAAGCTCGGTCTCGTCATAATGACAAGTCCTACGTCGTTTAATCTTTTAACAAGTCCGACAAAGGTGAAATTCATAATCTTTTTCATGTTTAGAGAGTTTGAAAAAGACATGGAAAAAAAAACTCCAAGGGTCCCTTTTCGTAAAGTTATCTCTTAAACCCGAAAAAGTAGAAAACAAAGTTCAAGAGAACCTCCTAGTCATGTTTGACTAAGGTATGTAGAGCCTCTAACTTGCACCTAATTATCTATCATTACCTACAGCTTTTCCTCACTTATCCCTCTCTTTTGCCCTATTTTCCTCATAAACCTATCCAGATCATTACATTTGATGTCTTTAAGCATAATTGGTTAACTTTGCTAATGTTTGATTGTTTGTCTAGATTTTTGACATATGCACAGAAATTCCGCAGCTGTCTGGCAATTCCGCAGCTATTCAGCAATTCCGCAGCTATCATTCCGCAGCCTTTTCATTGATCTCTATGTTCCACGTGTCATTTTGAAAAACGAATCACATGGGCACGTGGGAATGAAGGTGTTAAAGGTTCCTATGCTATTGGTTCGGTCAGCAACGCCACGCACACCTCCGGTCAACGTGGATCAAACTTCGGTCAACAAAGCCAGCTCAAACGGTGCTGCGTGAGCTGATAGGTCACGTCACTCTAGATGGCGATTCCTCCACGCTATGCAGGTTATGGGAGACAGGATCCAACTTTGGATTCAACCTCCATGACGACCGTACCCTCCAGATAACACACGGACCTGTTTACGTGTTGCTGTACCATTTAATTAGCATGACTGTCAGTTAATTTCTAGTTTCATGTTTTACGTAGTAGGTAGTTGTTCATACGCCTATAAAATCCAGCGTCTGCGCACGCTTAAGGATTAGTTTTTAGTTGCTTTGTTTATGTAATCGCTACAATTTTAGTGTGTACAAAAACTCTGTTTTGAAGCTGCTGTTTCAGCACTTTTTACTGTAATTTCTGCATATGAGTTAATAGAAGACTGTGCTGTTTTGACTCCTTCAAGTAGCTGATCTTTCCTTGGGTTTTGTGGATGGAGGGCCCCCATTCATAACAGCCTTTGTACAGTAAATTTACCTTTATGTTCTTTCCATTTCCTTCTTTTGAATTCAACAATTTTCCTTTTCTTTAATACATGTACAGTTTTGATTTACTTTCACTGTTATCTCATTTCCAGCATTTACTTTAACTGATCAGGATTGTTTTCTGCAGGTGTTAGCCCGGGATTGTGTGTCTTTGTTGTATTTGCTTTATCTCTAATGGTATTTTCAGTTGTCATATTCATAGTTGCTGCCTTTACTCTGTTTTTCTAGCTTGATTTCTAGTTTAGTTTCTCAAGTTGTATGCTAACATATTGATGGTCTCCTTATCATAAGTTGTTCATCTTTAAGAGATCAGAATACTAATAAATCACAGCTTGCTTTGAGTAGTTTTTGACTTATATCACTAACTCTTTCTTCACTTATTACACATTACAATGAATGTTGGAAGCAGAATGTTGGAGAGAGGCAAAGTGGTGTTATAATTTGTCATCTTAGAGCTTGAATACTTTTTAGACTTATATCTAACTACTTCTTAATCGTGTTTCACATAGCACTATATGTTGGAAGCAGAGTGTTAGGAAGAGATGAACATTATAATTGGTCTTTAAAGTGGTTTTTCTTACCTTTTTATTGCAGCAGCATGAGTAGTGACTAGTGCCATTAGAAAGTGGTTTTTATGCTTTGCTTTCAGTTTCATTTCAAGTTATTTCTTTCAAGCTCTTTCTTTGCAAGTTTAGAAGGTAGTTAGAAACCACCAGTTACACACACTCACTCATTTAGAAACCACCATACACACACAAATCACTCATTTGTTTATAAAATCATCACTCCATCTTAGGAAGTTAAATTGACCACAACAACCCCAAACGACAAAAAGATCTAAGAGGTTACTTAAGTATATACTGTACACCTTCACTTCATCAGCTTACGAGCCCCGGGTTGACAATTTATGATAGCAATTTAGACAACACTAAATTGACTAAACAAGGTATACCTTTTCCGTAAATAGTTTTATCCCAGCCCGAAAAAAAGGGGTAAACGTATACTAGGTAAACAATGTTTCGTAGCCTTTAATGAGTTCAAAACGACAAGAGCTTGACAATATTTTCATATTTTTAGATTCAGAAAAGATCTCAAAGATGAATCCCTGCTTTTATTTGCTTTAACGAGTCTAAAAGGGGAAAATACTCGGCAAACTTTTCTTTTTTTTCAAGTAAGAAAAGAGCTTAAAGGTGACTCGTCCTTGAGGAACGAGTGGTGTAAAGGGTAGCAACTAGTTCCAGTTATGGTGGAACTGCTCAAAAACTAAGAGGTCAAGAGGCTGGCTAGTAAAACCACTCATCGCTGCAGTTCCTCAAGAAAGGGTAAAACAACCAAGTGAAAGTGAATGATTCGCCAAAGAGATGGTGGCGATGGAACTGAGAAACAACCAAGGCTTAGCTGACGGGAGACGCTGATAAAAATGGTAATCACGAGGGTTAAAATGGAGATGGGTTCATTTTTATACAAGCCTGAACCATGGACAACTATGCTTCGATTCGGTTTCATGTTTACCCGAGATTGAAACGAAAAACTATGCTTGGATGAAAAAATGGCATGCCCTCAGCATGATGAGAGTCGAGGCACATGCCCCCAAACTTCATTTCATTCACCAAAGTAGACATCGGGTTGCTAAAAGGTGGATGGAATGAAGTTTCACTTCCGAGATCAAGGAAAGACTTGACTGGAATTTGACGAGATCTTAATCAAATACTCGATTTGGAAAAGGGAGTTGTTTCATTTTTTAACGAGGTTGACACAGTAAAAGAACTATCCTCAAGACTCCTTGTTTCATTTTTTAAGGAGCTTGACACAAGACCAGGAACCATGCTCCAACACTTTGTTTCATTTTTTAACGAGGTTGACACAAGACCAGGAACTATCCTTGTTATGAAACCAGCTCAAGAAAAGATAGAAAAGATAGATCAACGCCTTAGAATTCAGCCTCTTCGAGGGGGCAACCTCCTTTACATTACATAAATGAACAATTATTGGATGATTCAAATGAAAAAACCTCCTTTCTATATATAGGAGTCTAAGGAGTCACAATATAAGCCAGCCGACCTAACAATAATAATATAAAGCCACAAAAATAACAATAGAGGGATTCTATGGGGCACAGAAATAACAATATGGGGGTAATAGGGGCACAACAATATAAATAAGGGGTATAACTACAATAATAATGGGGTAATCACTAGTATTATAGGGACCCAACATGCCCCTCTCCTTCAAAAAAGTGTTGTCCTCAACGCTTGAGTAGTTCTGGATACTTCTGCATAAAATTCTCATCCTCCCATGTGGAATCTTCAGCGGATAAGTTCTTCCACTTGATAAGATACTCTGAAATTGATCGATTTTGTAGCTGTCGAGTTCTTGTTTCTGTGACTGCTTCCGGTTCCAATATAATTTTTCCTTCCTCGTCAAGTTCTGGCAATATTGTTTGAATTGGGAGCTTGTCGCCTATAACCTTCTTTAAACATGAAACATGGAAAACTGGGTGCAATCGAGAAGCTGTAGGAAGCTCCAATTTGTATGCCATAGTACCAATCTTTTGCAACACCTTGTACGGACCATAATACTTTGGTGATAATTTATTATCCTTCTTAGCTTGCTTTAGGGACATTTGCTTATATGGTTGTAGCCGTAGGAATACCCAATCACCTACATCAAAACTTCTTTCACTGCGATATTGATTTGCCTGTTGTTTCATTCTATTCTGTGCCAACACGAGGTTATCCTTTAAGAGTTGGAGGACTTGTTGTTGATATTCGATGTGATGTTCCACTGCCTGAACCTTAGAATTTCTCTTAAATATGATGTGATGGATGGTGGTTGATACCCATAAAGTGCCATAAATGGGGTCATTTTTGTTGCTGTATGGAAGGAAGTGTTATACCACCATTCAGCCAGAGGCAACCATTTGACCCATTGTGTCTGTTTATCAGATACAAAGCAACGAAGATATCCTTCCAAACATTTGTTTACTATCTGAGTTTGCCCATCAGATTGAGGATGATAAGATGAGCTATGAGCTAACTGAGTACCAAGACAAGAAAATAATTCTGTCCAAAAATTTCCAGTGAAAATGGGATCTCTGTCACTTACAATAATCTTTGGGTTTCCATGTAGCTTTTGAACTGTTTCCATAAATGCAGTAGAAACTGTATTGGCTTTAAATGGATGTGATAATGCACAAAAGTGTGCATACTTGGTAAGTCTGTTAACTACCACCATGATGACACTCTTTCCCTCAGACTTGGGTAAACCTGTGATAAAATCCATTGAAACCTCCTCCCAACGTTGGCTTGGAATGGATAAAGGTTGTAATAGACCCGGTGTCTTAATTGTTTCAACTTTATTTTGTTGGCAAACCAAACATTCCGCCACAAACTTTTGAATATCTGATTTAAGGCCATCCCAAAAAAATTCCTTCTTAACCCTGTGGTAAGTTTTTAAAAAGCCTGAGTGCCCTCCTAAGGGAGAAGTGTGCAATTCCATAAGAATCTTTTGTTTTAGCTGGGAATTCTTACAGAGGTATAAGCGATCTTTGTACCATAACGAATCATTTTTCCAGCTAAATGTATCAGAAGTACTGGAATCTTGTTGTAGCTTTCGAATAAGTGCCCACACTTCTTCGTCATTCTTCCATTCCTCCCTTGCTTCATTTATCCAATCTGGTTGGATAATAGAAATGGCACACAACAATGCTTCCACATCCTCATCCTTTCTTGAGAGTGCATCTGCCACCACATTTTGCTTCCCTTTTTTGTAGATGATTTCAAAGTCATAACCCAACATCTTTGTGACCCACTTTTGTTGCTCTTCAGAGGATAATCTTTGTTCTAAAAAGTATTTAAGGCTATCATGATCTGTTTTTACCTTGAAGTGTCTTCCCATTAGGTAGGGTCGCCATTTCTTAAGTGCATGGAGTATTGCCAACATTTCCTTCTCATAAATAGCTTTGCTTAAAAACTTTCCCTTGATTGGACGACTTTCAAAAGCAATGGGTCTTTCATCTTGCATTAGAACAGCACCAATTCCATTTCCTGAAGCATCACATTCCACAATAAAGGTTTTTGTGAAGTCTGGTGTAGCTAAGATTGGTGCTTGGCACATTGCCTCTTTAAGATGTTCAAAGGCCTTTGTTGCTTCCGGAGTCCATGAAAACGAATCTTTCTTCAATAATGTTGTTAGAGGTGCTGCTATTCTCCCACAATTCTTAACAAACTTGCAATAATACCCTGTCAATCCAAGAAATCCTCACAGATGCTTTATGGATGTGGGGATTTTCCATTCCTTAATGGCTTTAATTTTTCTAGGGTCTACCTTAACTCCTTCATGAGATACAATATGACCCAAATATTCCACCTCCTGGACTCCAAAGAAACATTTGGATCTTTTTGCATATAATTGTTTCTCCTCCAATAGTTGTAGCACCCTGTCAACATGTTCGACATGATCCTTCCAAGACTTGCTGTAGATTAGTATATCATCAAAAAATACTAACACAAATTTTCTAAGGAATGGTTTGAAAATTGAATTCATCAAACCTTGAAATGTTGAAGGTGCATTGGTAAGGCCAAAAAGCATGACCAAAAATTCATAATGACCCTCATGAGTTCTAAATGCCGTTTTCGGAATGTCTTCAATCTTCATTCTGATTTGATGATATCCCGAACGAAGATCCAACTTGGTGAAGTAAATTGATCCATGCAATTCATCCAGTAATTCATCAATGACAGGAATGGGGAACTTATCTTTAATAGTGAGCTTGTTGAGCTCTCTATAATCTGGACACATGCACCATGATCCATCCTTCTTGTGCACCAATACTACTGGAGCTGAGAAAGAACTTTGACTTGGTTGAATTATACCAGCCTCTAGCATTTTTGCAACCATACGTTCAATTTCACTTTTTTGGACATAGGGATATCTGTACGGCCTGATGTTTGGAGGAACACTTCCTGGAATCAGATGAATAGCATGATCATGATCATGCATAGGTGGGAGACCTTTGGGAGTCTCAAATACCTTGGAATGATTGTCCAGGACTTTTTGGAGATCTGGAGAAATAGATGATTCCAATGTGGAAACATCTAGCGAACATAATTGTGCAATTACACCTCTTTGCTCCTTTTTTAGAAGCTTTGTCATGCCATTAGAGCTGATTATCTTTCCTGGTTTCCCTGCAATACCCCTTAATTCAACTTCCTTTCCTTCCGTAGAAAATTTGATGAAAAGTTCTTGAAAATTAAAAGCTATTGTACCCAAGGATTGTAGCCATTGGACTCCTAGTACAACATCAACACCTCCCATTGGAATGGAAAGCATTGGGCTAGTCAATACATATTCTCCCATGGATAGCTTGATATTATGGCACTTTCCAGAGAAATTTATTGTTCCTCCATTTGCAATCATCACTTGACACTCTGGTGCTGGATATAGGAAGCAATTCAATTCTTTTGCTACCCTACAATGAATAAAATTGTGGGTGCTTCCTGAATCAATCAACACTATTACCTTTTTCTTCTTGATTTGTCCTTCTATCTTGATGGTTTGAGGAGTGGTAATTCCCGCCAATGCATTACAAGATATGGTCGGATTTATTTTTTCTTCATCTAGGCTTTGTTCCTGGAGTATATCCTCTTCGTTTGACCTTTCTTGCTCCTTTTCTTCTTCCTCTTCACAATCTATGTAGAATAATTTCTTCTCAGCACACTTATGACCTTTTGTGTGTTTGCTATCACAACTGTAACAAAGCCCTTTTGCTCTTTTTTCTTCCAATTGTTGTGGTGTCAACCTTGTAGGTTGTGGAAGACTAGGGGCAACAACACTTCCGTCTTTATAGTTGTGAGTGGTATGCTTCCTAGTTGCCATAATTTTGCTTTCCATTTTTCTTGCTAACCTGAATGCCTTCTCTAATGAATCAGGTTCCCAAAGGCGAACATCATGTTGGATATTATCCTTTAACAACCCTATGAACACATCAATCATATGCTCCTCTGGAATATCTTTTACCCTTATGTTCAATTTTTGGAACTCCTCAATGTGCTCCATTATTGAACCCTTTTGTTTGAGACTTATCAATTGGCTAAAAAAAGTGTTGCTTTTTGTATCCTCATAATGTGCTATCAATTCTTCCGTAAAAATTGCCCAAGTGATAAATTTTTTACGAGAACAAAGCCATTGATACCATACAAACTGATTTGGTTCCAAATATACAGTGGCCATACGTACCTTTTGTGTGTTTTGCACATTATTGAGATCGAAGAATTGCTCCATCTGTAATATCCATGTGGCGGGATCCTTGCCATCAAACTTCCTCATATCGATTTTTGGAATATGGTGATTCTTCGATCCAACATTAGCGTCTATGGAATCATGATTAACATTTCTTTTGTTCTCATCATGAATTTCCTTTACTACCTTTTCACCATTAGTAAGTATTTCTTGTAGAAAATTTGTCAAATCTGTCTTCAAATCTGCCATGCCTGTCTTCAAATTTGTGTTCAAATCTATCTTCAAATTATCCATCTTAGCTTCCATGCCATTCATCTTAGCTTCCACGCCATTTATCTTAGCTTCTGTTAATTTTTGTGGCGTGACATTTGTTGCACTTGTTCTTGTAATTTTGATATATCATGTAGCATTTCTTCCTCTTCTTCATGAGTCATGCTAGAGCTTTCAGGTTGCTTACTAGGTGTTTTCATTTTCTTTCCTCGGGGCATCAGTTACTGATAATAATTCTCTACTATGCCCTTTGAATTCCTTCAAAATAAATTTTCAAACCAAACTTAAGCAAAAATTTAAAAAAATCTACACACCTTTTTTCACTTTGTAGGAGCTCGATATTGCCTCTGATGTATCTCTGTACTTTCCAATCATCTAGTTCTGAATTTGTGATCTGTAGTAGCTCTCTGTGTCCTCTTTCCAATGCCACCAGTCTGATCCAAATTGGATTCTCCAAGAAAGAGTTATGTACAACTCCCAAGATGACCTGATTATAGACCTTTCGAGAAGAGCGAACTTGTATGAAGTGCCACGTGTACAATTTTCGATCTTTGTTTCTGAAAAAGATATACAAGAAACTAAAATCTGCCCTCTTTCTGTGCCTTCTTACGAAATTTCAATCTGATTCCCAGAGAGAAAGTTACGACGATTTTCCCCAGGTCACCTGTTTTGAATGTAATTCAGGAGTCTGCAAAAAGACCAACTTCCTCAGATCATATCTCCGCAAATATCACGCGAAAAGCTCTAAAATTCGGACCCAAGGTTCAACGTGATTTCTTATCAAATGGGTTTTTTTTGTGACTTCTGAAATGTCACAGAAAAAAAAGTTATAGCGAAAATGCCACGATGACCTGTTTGGAGCAGCGAAACCCTAGAATCCAAAGCTCTGATACCAAATGTTATGAAACCAGCTCAAGAAAAGATAGAAAATATAGATCAACGCCTTAGAATTCAGCGTCTTCGAGGGGGCAACCTCCTTTACATTACATAAATGAACAATTATTGGATGATTCAAATGACAAAACCTCCTTTCTATATATAGGAGTCTAAGGAGTCACAATATAAGCCAGCCGACCTAACAATAATAATATAAAGCCACAAAAATAACAATAGAGGGATTCTATGGGGCACAAAAATAACAATATGGGGGTAATAGGGGCACAACAATATAAATAAGGGGTATAAGTACAATAGTAATGGGGTAATCACTAGTATTATAGGGACCCAACAATCCTCATGACTCCTTGTTTCATTTTTTAAGGAGCTTGACAAAATATGAGGAACCATGATCCGACACCTTGTTTCATTTTTTAACGAGGTTGACACAAGACCAAGAACTATCCTCGAAATCTATTTCATTTTTTAACGAGCTTGATACAGGAACAAACTATCCTTACACGTTGTTTCATTTTTTAACGAGGTTGACATAGAAAAAGAATTATCCTCGTAACAGTTGATCATGGACCATACGAGAACATGGCCCCCAAGAGGTCCTCACTGGACGGGAGAACTACGCTCTGGCAAGAACACATGTCAACTAGTACAAATGACAGATCAAGTTCCAATGCCCCTGAATACATAATGTACCATGCCATCTACGTGATCATCAACAGATGTGGAGACGAAACATGTAGCCACATAATTGACTTGTGGCAGGGAGGGTACTGCTTGCAAACGAGAACCAATAGGGGATGGCGATAGACAACATGATGTTAATAGATGAGCCTTCATCTAATAGAGTGCCATGTACTACCATATTATAGGCTTGTACCGTAATCTGGAAAGGCACATAAGATGGGAGGTGAAATGCAGTCAATTGAATCCAATCAAAAGAAACAACATAACTACTTGGCGGGGGTATCATAGGATTGTACCCATGCTTTATAGGAATAGGAGAAGGACTCTCCTGAACAACTGGGACGGGAGGGTCACTCTTTGATTCATGAGAATATGAGGAGATGAGAAGAACATGAGCAATATGATCACTACCCTCTTCAGGAGCAGAGTGAACAACTGAAGGCGGAGCCAAGTCGATACTCTTTTTTACCAATGGTTGGTTGGGAATAGACACAAGAGAGTCATGCTCAGGAAGAGCGGGATGGGCAAGAGATGAATCCAAGTCAATCTCTTTACCAACTAGGAGAGGGTTAGAAGAAAGCCTTTGATAACCAACAGGAAGTTGGGGTTGAGGAGCTGTAAGGTTTTCCAAAACTTTGGAAGCTTTATCCATAAGAGGACAAAGGTGAAGAAGATGCTCTCCTTCACATAACCTACAGGGGAATTTAATTTTTCCCTTCTTCTTACCATCGCTAGCCGAGGGTGTAGCATCAACATGATCTCTAGAGGTTGATGGGGATGGTCAATCCAGATTTTGAGACCATACCTCTAAGACTCTGGGAATACCAAGACAGTCTCGAAGGAGATGGTCACCCTTACATAACCTATAAGGGAATTTTACCTTCCGCAAAGGATCAAAAGGTTTGTCGATGGGAAGTGCATTTGGAGCAATAGCTACATGGTTGGCCTCTCGCTTATCTGACTTCTTCTTCTTCTTCTTAGCCTCCTGGTTACTAGATTTCAAACTTTCACCAGGCGAAGTAGAAGAGGAGGGTGAAGAAATAGGTGAAGAAGGTGAGAGGTCAACCTTAGAATCAACATGGTGTTGTTCAGGTGAAGGAGATGGCTGGACAAAATTTGGGACACTCGGGACCACAGAAGTCGAAAATAACCAGGTAAACCAATAGTTAACCCAGGAAGGGACAACGTTGCCATATAAGGAGCGCCAACATTTCCAAAAGAAGGAAAAGGACCAAGACTCCCATCAGAGGGGAATCCTTGACTGGTAAACTCCGGAAATGTTGCCATTGGAATCGACCCTAAAGAATCACTAAGGAAGATAACTTTAACTAGGAATATTACGTGGGGAGTTAATTTTAAGGCACTGAAACAAAACTTTTCCTTTTCATGTTTTAAGAGTCGAGAAAAGGACAAAAGGCAACTCTAGTCACTTTCATATTTAACGAGCTCGAAAGGACAAGTGCTCAATGATCTTTTCAAATTTAAGGAGTCATTAAAGATAAAAAATGAATACTCAGGGCACTCTAGGCATAAAGGATTACCAGGTAATTGTGAACTGTAGAATACCTCTCGGCGAACCGAAAAGTATGAGCAGGCAATCTCCTTGAATGTTGTGTTCGGTGTATCACGTTTACAAGGTGGCAAACTCGGCTTCCTATGGATAAAGGATTGCAACCTATAGGGTTCTCCCTTTATATACACGATGGTACGGGGAGCACAAGTCCGTGCTAGTGTTGTCTAATGCGAGATCGTTGTGAACGAAATCAACTAGTTTAAAGACGTCGGAACATGTCTCTAGCCTAGAACACTAAATGTGAGCGTTATGTTTCAATGCTTCCTTAGGTTAATTCAATAAATTTTAATGGTTTATCTTGAATTAGGTTTCAATTTCAAGGCCCTACCACTGTCATATGAAAACTTCTATATGCATCTATATGAGAAAAGAAATCTTTGTCTTCGATGAAAGTTTACATTAATTGAGGGATAGAGAACACACAATCAACGCAACAACCAAAGAATGAAATCTTTTACTAATACATGTCCTAAATGCACTTAATCTTCCTTTAACAACAACAAAAAAGTGTATTTCATTTCTCATGCCTATGATGATGCAATTCTAGTTTCTCAATAATGCTACTAATGCAATATTTTCACTTAAGTAAACTAGAATGATGTTCTTCTTTTCATAAAATGCAAAATGAATCTTTCACATAAAGCACTTTAATGAAAATTTTCACAATTTCGAACAAACAAGCATTGATCAAATCCAAAGCATGATAAATGAAACTAAAAGCAACTTCTTCCCTGAATCGAACAAACCAAACACATAAATGCTTTAATCGACAAACCAAGCAATGTAATCTATGCTCGGAAAGAGAAAAGAGACACTCGAAATAAGAGAACAAACGAGACTCTTTCACTCATTCAATTGAAAATTAAGCAATGAAGATGTTGCGACTGAAAGATGGATTAAACGAAGCAGCAAATTAGAAACTTGAAACAATGAGTAAACAAACAAATGAACGGTAATTGTCCTAGATGCCCTAGGGTCATAGAAACCATCCAAAAAAAAATAAAAAATCAAGCAATGAAACTTCAAGCCAATCTATCAATCAAACCCAGCAAACAAAGCATCCTAGTCACTTATGGGTAGAAGAAGAGAGTCTGAGGGTCAAGATATACTAGCACTAGAATGGGAGAAACTCTGATTTTATTAACTCAGGAACCGACACGACTTTTTGGCTGAAACTAGCGCTGAAAAGGGGCCCAGCGCGATTGTCAAGCTAAAATTAGTGTTGATCGGTGCGACTGTTTGGTTGAAACTAGCGCTGACTGGGGATCAACGTGACTGCTTGGCTGAAACTAGCATTGATCGAAGGATTCAAAGAAAAAATAAAAAATAACTTCACCAAGGGCCAGACTTAACACATCAGAGGGTGGGCTAGTGTCTGTATGCCTTCAAATAGGTCAATATAGATCTAGAAGACCATAAATAAACAAACTAGGCACACAAGTAGAAAAAACAAAGTGATGAAAATGAGATGTATTTCCCTAGTGGAGTCGCTAATTTGTGGTGTAGGAATATCCTCTCTGCGGATAGAGACGATCCCTCTAGCCCAAGAGAGTGGGTCTAGCCATAAACAAGATAATCTAATGTAAATTTCCTTAGATTAGAATTGAATAAGAGGGCCTACCTCTTATAACGCTAATCCACTTGATGGTGATTTTGCTTCCTTGATCCAGCTTCCTTTCGTTCAAGTACCTGAAACAAACATGCAAGAAACAACAACAAATGTGATAGCATAAAATCAAAACCAATCTACTTGAAAGGTCAAGGAGTTCTAAGCTATCAAATGTAATATTACACCCGATATAGGAAATAAACCATTAGTTGGATTTAAATAAACTTCAAAGAGAAATACAACCGAAGCCTTGATGTTGGAGATCTCCTTTGCGGTATCCAAGTCCCACTACACGCCTTTTCAACACTCTTTTCCTCCTCTAGCTTGACATAAATGGATTCCCATCTCTAACTCTCTCTCCTCATGCTTTAACTACCAAAGACTAGTCTTTGGTCATATAAGACTAATCTTCTTCTATCAAAAGCTAAATATTTCAGAACTTTACAGCTGGGTCTATTTCTCCACCACTTTCACTATGTGTTGTATTGTAACCGAAAAGAGTAAGAGGAAGTGGTTTATATAGGGAGAGGAGGATAAGAATGAGATCCACTCAAGGGGAAGAAGGTCTTATCTCCTTGGTAAGGTCCACTTTTAAGGGGGAAAGAACCTTATATGGAGTTCTTGGCCCTTATCCAACCAAACGAACATCGAACACATCGCCACTAGAAGTTTCTAGATGTGAAACTCTGTTTCCTTTTATAAAAACAGTCCAGAAGTAGATTGACGTGAGTATTGGGCTAACAGTATTGCCTATCAGCGCGGGTCATAGTGTAAAACTTTTCCATCGACGCGGGTGAGACACTGGGAAAGAACGCTGATCTTAAAAACTGGGTTTTAAGAAGGATTCTCTGGAAATGTTCTGAAGGGAGTGGGGACTACTTTCTTCAAACTTTAAGGGATGCAAGAGCATAGGTTTCATGGTGAAAGTATAACATAGTAGTCAATATTAGGGTTCTATGGGATTTGGAATGGGAAGTGACAAGAGAGTGACAAATTACTGTGTAACACCTACCCAGTCAGTGCCACATCAACAGTACGGACTGCTGACTGGGCTGTCCATTTTTTTGAAAATTCGCTTGTTTGGGAAAGTGAATAGAACTTGTTTCTAGAGTCATACGGAGTCTATTTCGTGTGAAACGAGTTGCATCGGATTCAGGATGGCGAGCACTATGCGGTCGTTTAGGTTCCACACCATTCTGACGACTTTGATTTTTGAGCATAATTTTAGGCACCTGATCATTCCTCCCCACTCGAAGCCTTTTAGACCCCATAAGATCACTTTCTAATGTCCAGCTAGTGAGGGTACGATTCCCTCACCTTTCCAATCTCGATCCATTTGGCCTTTGAAGGATTTGTTCGCTTGAGCCCCACTCGAAGATAATCAACACTTCCTCTTTTCGATGTCCTTGTTCTTCTGCCAAGTATAGTGTCTTGCTGAAGCTCATCAAGGAATTATGGAGAAAAGTATTCAATAGATGGAATTTGACCATTCTCTCCTTGATCTTAAATCAAAGGAGGCTCATACAACCTTAAGTTCTCAAAATTAACAACAAAGTAAATTTGCATGTACGAAGGCAAGTCTATCTTGAAGGCATTGTTACCAATCTTTTTCAAAATTCCGAATGGACCATATCTAATTGGTTTTAGCTTTTTACCTTATCCTTGGAGCCTCTCTTTGCTAATGTGAAGCCAAACTTCATCACCGACTTGGAACTTGTGATCTACATGATGCTTTTCGTGCCTTGCTTTGTACTTGCCTTGGCTCTTTTCAAGTTGTTATTGAACTCTTTGGTGTACCAATTAGATTTGTTCAATGAACCTTCTTGCTTTGTCTATGCTACTATGATCATCAATAACAACATCTTTGCCAAAAATGAAATCCAAAGGAGATTTAGGCAAGTATCCCAAACATGCCTCAAATGGTGATGTTTGAGTTGAAGAGTGCTTGGCCCGGTTGTAAGCATGTTGAATATAGTGCAAATGTTCATCCCACAACTTAGGATGCTTGTTGCAATACCCACGAAGAAGATGTATCACTGTCCTGTTCACCACCTCTGTTTGACCATATGTTTGTGGATGAAAAGTTGTACTCTTTTTCAATTTGGTGTCCATGAATCCCCACAAGCTTGACCAAAAATTCCCAACAAAGCGAGAATCTCGATCACTAACAATGGATGTGGGCAATCCAAAATGCACCCATACATTCTGAAAGAATAACTGAGCAGTCTGTTCAACTGTAACTTGTTTTTTACATGGCATCAAAATACACATTTTGTTGAACCTATCCACAACTACATACAAATAATCATGACCTCTTTTTGACAATGGAAGACCTCCTACAAAATCCATAGAAACACTCTCCCATGATTGTGAAGGAACCAAAAGTGGTGTGTACAATCCTAACTTCCTATTGCTAGGCTTACTGACTGCACATAATGAACATCCTTTAATAAAACGTGACACACTTTCAAGCATATGAGGCCAATAACAATAGCTTTGTAGATGTGCTACTATCTTACTTACACCGAAATGACTAGCAATAAAAGAAGTATGTGCCTCTCTTATGATGTTGACTCCTTCTCCTTGTGGAATACAAAGCTTTCCAATATGGTACAACAAGTTATCATGCAAATGATAATCTAATTGCTCTACTTGGTTATGTTGACTCAAGCTTGCATAAACATCTTGAAAGTCATTGTCTAATGCATATTGCTCAATATAAATTTCCTGCAAAACAAAATTATGCTTGAGTAAAGTAGCTGCACTAACAATAGGCATAGAAAGCATATCAACAAATTTATTGTAGATACCTTTCTTGTACTTGATTACTAAGTGGAATTGTTGAAGAAAACCCATCCATCGAAACTGCCTTGATTTCTGCAACTTTGATTGAGATTGCAAGTATTGCAATGGTTGATGATCAATGTGAATAATTGTTTCCTTACCCATCAAGTAGTGTTTCCACTTTTTCACACTTTGCACCAATGCATACAATTCCTTGTCATATGTAGGATAGTTAAACACTACACCATTAAAAGTTTCTGAATGAAAATAGACAGGATTACCATGTTGCATGAGGACTGCACCCATGGCGTAGTCACCAGCATCAGTCTGAATCTCAAATAATTGTCTCAAGTTTGGAAGTACAAGTACTGAAGTTGAACTGATCTTTTCCTTCAATGCATCAAAGGCCTTATGTTGTTTTCCTCCCCACTGAAAAACCTTTTTTGCACTTGTCAATGCGTGCAAAGGAGTTGCTATAGAAGAAAAGTTAGCAATGAATTTCCTCCAATATTGGGCTACTCCCAAAAAAATTTTACCTCAGTAATTGTCTTGGGCCTTGGCCAATTCAAAACAGCATCAACCTTGGAGGGATCTATTTTCAACTCACCTCCTCCAACAATATGACCCAAGTAAACTAAAGAAGTTTTCCAAACTCACACTTTGACATCTTAAGATACAATTGTTCTTTCTTTAAGACATCAAGTACTTTTCTCACATGCATGACATGTTCATCATGAGATTTACTGAAAATTAAGATGTCATCTAAGTAGACTATAACAAACTCATCAAGAAATGACCTCAACACATCATTCATCACACGCATGAATGTAGCAGGAGCATTACATAAACCAAAAGGCATAACTAGCCATTCAAACAAACCTTGTTTTGTTTTGAATGTTGTCTTCCAAATGTCTCCTTCAGCTATTCTAATTTGATGGTAGCCACTCCTTAAGTCCAACTTAGTAAAATACTTTGCATCTTTCAATTGATCAAGTAAATCATCTATTCTAGGCAGTGGGTAACAGTTCTTTACCGTAATTTTGTTCAATGCACGGAAGTCCACACACATGCGCCATGTTCCATCCTTCTTTGGCACCAAGACAATAGGTGAACCACATGGCGAGGAAGATGGCCTGATGATCCCTTTATCCAACAACTCTTGAATTTGCTTTTTAATTTTTGCACTTTCCATCACTGACATCCTGTACATGCCAATGTTAGGAAGAGGACAATCTTGCTGCAACTGTATCTCATGTTGGATTCCTCTCTTGGGAGGCAATCCTTTTGGTTCCTGAAACATCTCATCATATTGGTTAACTACATCAACCAATTCAGATTTCAATTTTGAATCACAACCTTTAAAAGCTTCATTATCAACATCATTCTTGGGTTTGATCATTAGAAGCACAAAATTATTGCTTGAATTCACTAGTCTTTTCATCTGCCCCGCATTAACAAGTGAAAGATTTAGTTTCTTGCTATGAGCTCTCACAATATATTCTACTCCATATTTGAACAAATGGTATTTGTTTTCATGTCTATGGAAGATAACTTTTCTGTCATAGAGGTACGGCTGCCCAAAACTATGCCACATATGTCTAATGGCACAACATCAAGCTCCACTTCATCTATGAAATTTGCAGTAATGGCGAATTTCAATTTACACTTTAGTAGCAATTTTGCAATTTTGCATTGTCACACACCATCGAAGTGGACATGGTTTATGATGTGGAATGGTTTCCAAGTTTAAACTTTTGACAATGTTTTTAGAGATAAGATTGGCTTGAGAGCCACTATCGAAAAGTGTATCAATTTTTCTATGTTTTGAGATCACCCTTATGTGAAAAAGTTCTATCCTCTTCTTTTCATTTGGAGTTTCATTATGTGAATTTGAAGTACTAGTGCTAGCAATGGATTCTTTTCCTTTCATACCCATGGCTGTAATTTTAGTTTCATCACCCAAATCAGATCCCAAATCCTATTGAGTGGTTGCAGTTGTCTTTTATTTTCCCTTATTGTTGAATTTTTTGGTTTCATTTCAGGATGAAGCTTCCAACAATGAGCTTCATCGTGACCCTCTTTGGAACAATGTTTGCATGTTAATTTCTCTCCTTCCTTCTTGATAGATGCATTTTTCTTTCCCTTCCCTTTGAAACCATTTTCTTTTCCTTTACTCTTAAATGGATTTTTACTACCTTCTTTTGGAGTGTTTTTCCCTCTTGCCTCAAGATGAGTGGCTTGCACACACACATCATCTAGATTATTGGGATTAAACATTAAGATAGTATGCCTAAGGTAACTGTGTAAACCCCCTATGTACTTCAACAACGTGTCTTGTGATTGCAAATCTACACCTAACATTAGAGACCTTTTTCTGAATTCTTGGGTGTAATCTTGCACATTTTGACCTTTAAGTTGTCTAAAGTTCTGCCAATTCATGATGGCTTTCTGCATATAAGCTAGAGGGTAGAATTGTATTTTAATTGCAATAATGAAATCAGACCAAGAAATTGAGATCTTACTGTGTTTTTTTTATCTCCTCTTGTGTCTTTGATTCCCACCATACTAGTGTTGCACCCTCCATTCTCAAGGAAGCTAACTGAATCTTTATGTCATCCTCTTGAAGGTTTTGAATTATGCAATAGACCTCCAACTAATGAATCCAATTATCAAGCTTCTCTACATTCACTTCACCATTATACATGGGCAAATCAAATTTCACATCAAGTTTTAGTAAGGGTGATTTACCAGTTCCTTTTGAGATATGTTGATGAGTATGAGTAAGGGTTGTGTTAGTGGAAGAGGGTGACGATGTCTGCGGAGAAGAAGATGATGAATATGGTGGAGAGGGTGGAGGTTTACCTCCATTTCCATTACATCCTCCTCAAGAATTTTCTCCTTTGGGAGGTTTGGAGCTTTCACCCCGCAGCCTGGTATTCCTCTCTTCATAGAGGGCCTTCACCATCTCACTCATATCAAAGAAAGCCTTCCTGAAGACCTTCTCATCTTTTGTCATGTTTGTAGGTTCTTATTCATGAGACATGATCACTGGAGTCTCAACTACAACTTGAGGATGAACTGGTGTTGGAGATTGTGGCAACCTTGCCCTCCTTCCCCTTGACCCAACTTCAGGGCTTCCAACCAGCTTCCCTTCTCCTCTTTTGAGTTTTAACCTTGTAAGCATGACATAAACTTGCAAACAATTAAATCCTTCTTGCACAAAGAAAACCTAGTGCTTTGATACCAAAATGATCTGATTAAGAATATTAGTTTTGCTGTGCTAAGATCCTCCTCAAATTATAAACAAAATGTTATTCATGTGCTTAAGGATTCATGAGTTTTGCAAGTGAAAATTGAGTTTTTATGTTAATTTTATGAGCACTTTAACATAAAATAGAAACTAAATAGCAACATATAAATGTACAGAACATCACCAAAAAAAATCACGACAGGAACATGATGAAGGAGTTCACCCTCCTGGGCTACTTCTCCTTGGTCTGGCTTCTAATGGCTTAGGCCTCTCTATTATGCTCAAATGTGTAAAACCGTGTGTTTATAATGCTCAAATGCTTTTGAAACCTGCTCCAATGAGTCCAAAATGTCCAAAAATGGCCACCTAGCCTCTTTCTGCATCCAATTTGGTCGAAAACTGGAGAAGTTATGACCTCTCCTAGTTTCTCCACTATTTGCTCTACAATTTGCCCAAAATCCAGCACCGACCCTCATTTTCGCCCCATTTTCTGCTAACGGGCCACCAAATTTGCCGAAATTCGGGCGGATTTGTCAGATAGTTAATTTGGCCGCCGAGGCCTGAAGCAAGGAAAATAGGGTCATACGAGGGCCATGCACCCAAGGGCTAGCCCACGACACTGTTGAAAATAACAACAAGAAACGATAAAAATAGAATCCAAAATATTCAACTTTAATTTGTCCTTGAATTAAAATTGTGAATTAAATTCGAATTTAGTCTCACTAGCTACTTGGAAATAATTAATTAATTCATTATGGATTAATTAGTTGGAGAAATTCAAGTTATAAGTCTTTCTGAAGTCATGCAACAGTTATCCCTTAAATTAAGGAGATTATCCCTTAATTAAGGAGATAAGATTGAGTTATATTTGAGTTGTAATTAGTTAGCTCAGTTCACTGAGTTAAGTCCAGTTAAATTAGTTCCAAACTGTTTGAGGAACTAATTGTGAGTTATCAGTCAGTTGATGCATGTATGCACTCAACCAATGTACTCCAGATAACTGAAGATTCCCTCATCAGAAACTCATGCATGTCTATTCTGAGAAAGAACCAGTTGAGCTAAATGTCAAGGACAATGTACTATCAGTTGCATGTGTTTTCATATAAAGGAAAATCATGCATGTAGTCAAGGTAAGTGTTACGGGCAAATTTAGTGTCTTTTCGAACAACTAACCCCTAGACCTAGTAGCAAGTCTAGAACAACAGTTAAAGTATTTCCATTGCTTTTCCTATAACTAACAGATAAAAGAAAGAGGAGCAAAAGCACCAACCTGTATCTCTCACTCGATCCCTCTTCCCTTTGACTGCTTTCGCCACTCCCTTCCGTACTTAACTCGCTTGAAAGGTATCTACACACAAGCCGAGACAGAAAACCATCAAAGCATACGTATTGATCTATTAACTAAACATATTATAGAATCGAAAGTACAATATACATCACATAACACATGAATGGAAAAAGCATAGAACACTTTATTCATAGAAAGGAAGATTACGACCCATGTAGATGCATGTTCGATTCAACGTCATCCTCCCGGCTTCAAACCCTTCTCTCCTCATGGAAACAACAATTTGACATGATAACATTACTCTCTCTACTAATCTCATCCAAGCAGCATTTCCTTAGCTTAAGAAGTCTCAACCTTGTTTAGCCTTTGAGAGTTTGGTCCTTTTATAGTTGAAAAGAGGAGGTTAGGCCATTAATGGCCCTCATGAATGCTTTGCCATAATTGGGAAGTGGTTCCATGGAGGAAGGGATAATGGATTAAGGTTCATTCATCTCCTTCCTCATCCAAAAGTGAGCCCAATATTTCTAGAAACCTCTAGAAGCATCCATTGGATGAGGAATCCGATGGATTCATTTAAAAAATTCAATGGATCTCGCTCATCGCAGGTGATACAAAGGCCAGGTGCTATGCATAGCACCCAGATAGTGTAGTTCCTGCCATTAATTGCAGCCAGATAGAAGGCCACTTGCGACGATCTCCTTAGGGACATTTTTTGGATAAATGGTGTCATGAAACTTTTGGGAGGCAATCTTGATGTAGGTTAACTTCATTAGGGAATGAAAACCACTGAATTAGGGGTTGATGGACCCTAATAACATGGATATGGGAGTCGGGGTTGACGTTCCCAAATTTTCCTGTAAAAGTTGCCCCCTAAAGCATGAAGTCAAAAATAACCATGTCGAGTGAGATGCTTTACCACTTGGAGAGAAGGTTTCGAAACGGAAGGTGACCTGCATCAGTTACAATACAAATATCATGATACTTTGATTTTTTCTCATAATCTAGCTGAGGGAAGGCATACCCATGCTCAGCTTATAAACTTTCATTACATGTACAAATATAGTCGTCTACAGATATAGACCCATGAATGGATGACCATAAATGTAAGGCCATTGTACATTTGATATAGTACTCCTGAAAAATATATCGCAGCCTGGATGGATGAAACTAGATCCGGGGTCTTCAATCTCGTCCAATCTTTCACTCAAGTACAAGTCTAACCATGTGAATAGATGATCTGAAGTCGAACATGGAGAGACATCGTCTGATTACCAGCCAATGATGTAAGCCATTAACAGATGCGAGAGGAATCACCGATAATGATAATGACCCTCAAGGTACTGCAGTACATTCCGCATGGTGTGAATAAATGATTTGAAGTCGAACACCAAACGAAGTCTTTCGGTTGAAGGCCAGTGATGTCAACCTATCACCGGAAGCGAGAAACTTGCCATTGATGTATGCAAGCCTCAAGGTACTGAAGGGGTGTTTCTAAGTCAACTTCTTGGATGATGTGCTAATGTCGACAAGAAGCGACTCGTCGTAGGAGGGCCTTGATGTATCCCACATCAATGACATGAAACAAGGTAAATGATTTTGGAGATGAAATATCAACTGATGACACAAGGTTCAGGAATGGCGGGCATGAAAATGAAGGTTTATTGTATTGTAAAGGATGAAGTTTGAACTGAATGACTTCTTTTGAACATATCGACGACACATAAGTGAATTGGTGGCATTGACCCAAAACAAAGCTATGGATGGTATGATAGACCAACGATGTGATAACCATCAAGTTGAATGACCCAACCCACATAGTCACGGTGATGAGGTGAAAGTGTCATGTTCAAGAGCGACCTACTACCATAAAGTGTTCCCAGCTTTTTCCCATTTTCCCCAGTCATTTCTGACCAGTACCTATTTATATTTAATCAAGCTTGAGGAGGATAACATATGCTCGTTGTATAATTTCACCCTTCGAGTGAATCCATCGCTATTTGATGTTTTAATGAGTCTAGTGAAGGTGAAACTCGGTCTTGTCTAGATGGACAAGTTTGTCGCTATTTAAAGTTTTTAATGAGTTTAACAACAAAGATAACTCAGTCCTTTTCATATTTAGAGAGTTTGAAAAGGGACGAAAAGAAAACTCCAAATGTTCGTTTTCGTACATTTTTCTCTCAAGCCCGAAAAAACATAAAACAATACAAGAGAGAACCTATTGATCATGTTTAACCAATGAGTACCTTTTTCGTAGTTAATCTATCTTAGCCCGAAGAAGGGGTAAAACTATACTGAGTAGATATCGATTCTAATCCATTAACGAGCTAGAAACAACAAGGGCTTGGCAATCTTTTCATGTTTAGAGAGTCTGAAAAGAGCTTAAAGAGGACTCCATTTTGAGGAACGAGTGGTGTCTAGGATAGCAACTAGTTTCGGTGATGTTGGAACTTCTCAAAACATGTTGATTTATGTGAAGAGGCTAGCTAATAAGACCACTCATTGCAATTGTTCCTCAAAAAGGGTAAAACAACCAAGTGAAAGCGTATGATCAACCAAAGGGATGGTGGCGATGGAATGAAAACAACCAAGGCTCATCTGACAAAAGAGGCTGATAAAATGGAAATCATGAGGGTTAAAATGGAAATGTGTTCATTTTTACACAAGCTTGAACCATAGGGAACTATGCTTGGATTCAGTTTCATTTTTACACAAGCTTAAAATGAAAAACTATGCTTGGATTTAGTTTCATTTTTACACAAGCTTGAAACGAAAAACTATGCTTGAATTCAGTTTCATTTTTACACAATCTTGAAATGAAAAACTATGCTTGAATTGGTTTACATGCCCCCAACATGATGAAAGGGAGAGTCTCCTGTAACCAGATGGAAGTCACTGCGGTGAAGCAGGACGGTTATCCAACACCTTTTTGGCTTCGTCTAGATAGACAAAGGTGAATGGGGTGATTCCCTTCACATAACCTACAAGGAAACTTAACTTTTACCATTAGGTGCATGCCCCCAAGCTTCATTACATTCACCTAAGTAGACTACTCATGGCTATCAAGTGGATGGAATGAAGGTTCTTTTACGAGATCAAGTGAAAGACTTGACTGGGATTTTACGAGATCTACTCAAAGACTCGACTTGGAACTTTTCTCTAAGGGACCTTGTTTCATTTTTTAATGAGCTTGACACAAGACAAGGAACTTTGCTCAGATTCCCTATTTCATTTTTTAACGAGGTTAACACAAGACAAGGAACTATCCTCGTGGGCCTGTTTCATTTTTTAACGAGGTTGAAACAATAAAATAACTATCCTGAGAACTGTTTCATTTTTTAACGAGGTTGACACAGTAAAAGAACTTTCCTCGGACCCTTGTTTCATTTTTTAACGAGGTTGACACAAAACAACGAACTATCCTTGGGGGAACTGTTTCATTTTTTACCGAGGTTGACACAGTAAAAGAACAATCCTTGTATTCCTTTGTTTCATTTTTTAACGAGGTTGACACAAGACAAAGAACTATCCTCATAACCTTAGTTTCATTTTTAACGAGGTTGACACAGGACCAGGAACTGTCCTCGTATTCCTTGTTTCATTTTTTTAACGAGGTTGACACAAGACAAGGAACTTTCCTCGTATTCCTTATTTCATTTTTTAACAAGGTTGACACAAGACAACAAACTATCCTCGGACTCCTTGTTTCATAGCTCATAAGTTGTCATGAAGGAGAGATCTAGTTCCAATGCCCCCAGTACATAATGTACAACATCACTGAATTGTTCGTCAGTTGATGTAGGTATGGAACGAGTTGCCACATAATTAACCCATGGCAGGGATGATACCATTGGTATAAATGGACCATTTAGGGACGATGGTTGACTAGGAGCTATATTTGGACCGGGAAATGAAAGCTGGTCAATGGTGACAATTCTGCCTTCATGCGGGAAACACTGATTGGTCAATTTAGTGTGATCTAAATTGCTATTTATAATGTCAACCCGGGTTCGTAAACTGACGAAGTGAAGTGTACTATATGTACTAGATAACCATTTCCTTAGTCTTTTGTCGTTTTTAGTTTTTTTTTTTTAAGTTTGTTTTTGGTTTTATCTTTCCCTAATGTGAGATGATGAAAAGGTGATAAAGCAAGTGAAATATGGATGATTATGGTGATCTCTAAAACTTAAAAGAAAGCAAGCTTTAAAATGACTGAAATGAAATCAATTCTTAAAAAGAAATAAAGACATCAAACAATGAACTAATGACATCGGCCCAGTATCTTTGTTGCTGAATGAAAATGAAAGTGAAATCTACACTAAATTCAATTAAAAGTAAGAACAACTAATCCACACTATTTCAACTTTTCAACTCAATCTTCCTTATGAAAAGATATCATGAAATGTTAAGCAATGTGAAATCTAAAAGAAGTTAAACTGCATAAAAGAAACTAATCACACTACTTTAACTTTCTTGACCTTTTGCCTTTCAGCTTAATTTACCCTATGAGAAACAGTCATGAACAAGTCAAGCAATGTGAGATCTAAAGCAAACTAAATCAAGCTATAATGAGTGATATTCTGGTCCCTAATACAGTTATTTGATTATAGAAAGGAACCATTAACAGATGAATAGCATGATATATAAGAACAGAAAATAAATGTACTACTCAAGGAAATGACAGTACTTGAAAATCAAACTTCAGAAAACAAAAGTCAGCGACAAAGACAAGATGATCTCGTATGCCAATAGTGATAAAAAGAAAAGGTGAAAAATTGCCCCGGGCTGCCTAAGAAAACCTGCAAAAACACTGATCAGTTGTAACCATGAAAGAGCAGCAATGAAAATGTAAATCAATAGAAATCAAAAGCTGTGTTATGTACAGCTAATATACATGATGAAATAAAACGCAGAATTTAAATGACAACTGTACAGCTAATATACATGAACAGAAATAAAGTAATGCAAAAGTTAAAGGACAACTGTACAAGGTTTCAGTAAGCAGGGGCCCTCTGCCACTTCAACCAATTCAACGAACAGCTACACGCGGAAGTTTAAACCAGTCTTCTCATATATTAAACAGCAACGTAAAAGTGCAGTGGGGAAATACAACAGTCTTCAAATTACATTAACAAATATTAACTTTACAGTGTTCATGGACGCGTTATTTATAAGGAAGGAAAGCTAAACAGATTAACTACATCTATGCTATTAACCACGCTGCTAGAGACACGTAAATCCTCCTCAGCCCGGATCTAGGTAACTGTCATCATGTTTATTAAATCCGAGAGGTATGGCTGTTGGATTTGCGCTACCGGGATGTCTTCGTGGCTAAGGATTGTGCCACGTAGCTTCATGTGCTCAGAAACAGAGCTACGCAGAGCCGTGCCACCACTGAACACTTCCGTTGACTATCCTTTGCCCCCTGTTTGACCGCGGGCTTTCATGGCCGTGCTGGATGGACTGGAGGGACACGATCCATGTCCTTGACTCCTGGAACTTGCCCATGTGGCTCATCCCTTCAGAGGACACCTGTAGCATGGTGTTGGACAAAACGGCTGCGGAATCCTATGCTGGCTGCAGAATCCTGGGTCAGCTGCGGAAACCTATGTCGGCTGCGGAAACTAAGAAGCTTCCGCAGCTGTCTGAACAAAATTCTAAACCAAACAAACAGTCATCAGCGTAGTTAGAAAATCATGCAAAATCTCCTTTTTAAACTAAAATACAATGATTTAATCGACTAGGTGGATGAAATGAGTGAAAAAAAAGGCTAAGAGGGTGTATAGGAAGGTGCAGGTTCGAGGCTCAACATACCCCCACTGTGAAGGTGTTGCATGTCCTCATGCAACCAAAACTTAGTTTTTTTTTTCTTTAATCCATGTGCTCTGAGGCTTCTGCAAGAACATCTAGCCCTCTTCTTTTCCTCTTTGATGCTAAAACAGTCCTTGGTTTCCTGACTAGACATTTGAACTTAAGATTAATCAATGCCCTGCTCAACTTTTTACACTTTCTCTTCAGCTTCCTGTTCTTCTTTTTGCCACAGTCCTAAATGGAGCATAGTGTTATCATGGACAATCTTGTCTACCTTACTCTGCTCTTTGAGTGCTTCGTTTTCCTGTTTAATGTGCCTATTTAGGACTTCCAATTCAAACACTTCCTGTTTTAAAGACTGTACTTGTGCATCAAGTGGCAAGGTGGTGCTTGGTCCTGCAGCTGATTGTTCCAAGGACTCTAGGTAGTTATATGCTTCTTGCTGGTTGGAATCTACCTCAGGTGTTTTTCTCGGCCTGAACTCAAATTCTGGTAAAGGAGGACTGTTTTCTCTTTCCGGCTGAAAAGGGCTTTCCTCACGTGGAGGACTTGACTCAATGTCTGGCTGAGCTGGAGCTTTTTCAGGTGTTCCTTCACCTAAATCAATAAAGTGAGATTGTTTTTCTTGGGCTACACTCTTCTTTCCTTTTAGCCTACTGCTCCTCCTCACGTGTGGACTAGTGCTCTTTTCCTGTGCACTCTGTTTTCCTTTTTGTTTGCTTTGCTATGGCAGCAGCTTGAAGATGTGCTAATCTTTCTGCCAAAGTTTGAGATTCTTCCTCTATGGATGGTTCAGGGGATGGATAGGTTTCTTGAATGATTACTTTGCCCTTGTCCTTCTTCTGTTTCTTGTTTTTAGCTCCCTCTTCTTCTTCTTTCTGAATAGTTTCCTGAATGTCTATTGTAGGAGAGTCTTGGGCTGTAATATTCTTTTCTTTCCTCCTACTTCTCTTGGGAATTTTTGGGGGACTGCTTCCAGAGGCTTCAGTCAGTTCTTGGAAGTGGTTTCTTGTCAAAAACTTTTCCCAAGTATCCTTAGTGTTTTTCAACTGTTCTTCAATAAGGATTTTTATGAACCCGTGATGGTAAAGATGGGGTTCAATATTACCTACGTGTTTTTGAACAGTAAAGCTCATTTTCTTCAAGCTTGATAACAGAAAATAAGGCAAATTAAGGGTATAACCTTCCATAAAATTCATCATTAGCCTGGCATGATACATGTACATGGAGCCAAAACGACCCTCGCATGTGATAAATTTCTGAATAAGTAATAGCAGAGGGGACCATTCTTCTTTTATTGTATGCACAGGGATTCCTTTGGTAAATATAGAGGTATCCATACCTGGGTTTTGTAGCATTGTTTTCCATATTTGATCTTCCACACTTCTGTTTTTGAACCACCTTTCACCTTCTTGCGGAAGACTTGTTGCAGCTGCTATTGTGGCCTCAGTCACTGTAAATTTCAAGTCTCCAACCTCCGCTGTTTGTCCATTAAAAGACCTTGCAAAAGATTTAGTCACTTCTCTGTTATAGCCCCTGAACTTTTGAATGAATTTCAACCACCTTGCTTTCTTCAACGACTCCTTCGTTTGAGGATAACCCTCCAGGTATTTAGGTCCTTCCGGTTCAGCTCTTAGCAGTTTCCCATTCTCAGCTTTAAATTCCGACTGGAAATTCTATTGCGTATGACGGTTCAGGAGAAAAATGGCTGATTACGGGATTCTTAGGGTAACTGGAGTGGCCGTAATCAAAGTTCGGAATGTATGTGGTGACTGTGGCTAGGGTTTGGAGTAAGCTGTAGTGGACGCAGCGGAAATGGAGAACAGGGAATGGTATGAGTACCGAGGTAAGCAACAGTCACGAGTTTAGCATCGAATGCATGCGGGAGTGAAGTGATAAATGGGCAGAATAACGGCTGAGTCCTTTTGGATCGGCTGGCTTGCGTACACGTCTCAGCAGACGGCTGCGGGAATTATGGTGAAGGAGAGTCGTAGTGCAGTCGGTCACGTCTCCAAAGTACGGCCAATAAATGGGAGAGCAGTCCATAAATTTAGAATGATTATGGGACCGTTAGAAATGAATAAGGTGTATATGGAATGACATCGTGGAAGAGGAGTGGTATGGGGCTTGCCGTATCAAATCATTGCATTTAGTGGAACTTGCCATGGTTTAATAACTATGCATAATAATGACATTAAATTGTTATTTGGTAGAGATTTTTGATCATACCTTTGGAAGTTTATCATTTCTTGATTAAGGTTTCTGACCCATTGTTGTTCTATGATCTTGAAGATGCCCCATGCCTTTGCTGCACTTGGTGATGATGACACTAACCTTTGACTGTGATTTTTTTGAAAACAGAGTGATGCCGGCTGTAAAGACAGAGTGATGCTGGCTGCGGAAATCGTTTCTAGCTGCGGAAACTGGTTCTGGCTGCGGAAACGGTTTCCAGCTGCAGAAACTAAGACAACACCCCTTTAACTGCACAAAGATAGTTAGAGAAGAACTAACTAAATAAAATAGTCCCGAGAGGGACTTTTATTGATAGAATGAAATGAAATGAGTGGAATGAGATGGAAATGAAGTGGAGTGAAGTGGAATGGAGATGAAAATGAGATGGAGGTGAAGTGAAATGACAAGTGAGGTGGAGTGAAGATGGAAAGAAAGAGAGATTTTTTTTTGGAAAATATAGAGTGTCAGGTGTCCCTGATTTTCACTCTACATTTTCTGTATAAGACTGCCAATCTATGATTGGTTTTCAGGCTTATACAAAAGATTTTTTTGTTTTTTTTTGTTTTTTTTCAACGGAAAGAAAAAAAGACTAGGCTGATGGAGGAGAAGGATTCCTCTCCACCAGCCTCATTGCAGAATTTTCTTGAAACATTTTGACAAAGTCCTCTTTTGAGAGTGGCTTATGATAAATTTTCAATCGGTGCCATTCACAATAAGAGGAGTTTGAAACTCATCAATGGTCTTGACTCGAACTGCTCCATTGCTAAAGACTTCGTCAATCTCATATGGTCCAAGCCAATGAGTCTGAAATTTTCCTTTGAAGTCTTTAAACTTGGAATCAAACAGTAACGCCCAATCTCCCTTTTGAAACTTTTTCTCTTTGATATATTTGTCATGCCACTTAGTTCTTTGGTGCTGAACTAGATCAGTCCTTAAAATTGCATCTTGTCTTATTTCATCTAGCTCATTCAGCTGCTGTGCTTTTGGGCTTCTGATAGATTCATCCCCAACTGAACTGCCATCTTGAAGGTCTTGACTTGAAACTCAATGGGGAGCAGGACTTCTTTCCCATAAACAAGTTCATAGGGAGAATGTCCTGTTGTATTCCTCCATGTAGTTCTATAGGCCCATAAGGCTTCAGGAAGCCTTTCTGCCCAATCTCTTCTGTGGAGATGAACAGTTTTGGTGATGATGCTCTCAAGAACTTTGTTTGTGGATTCCACTTGACCATTTGCTTGCGGATGGTACGGAGTAGATTTTCTGTGCTTGATTTTTTATTCTTCCATCAGCTTCTCCATCAAGTTAGATGTAAATTGACTTCCCTGATCTGTCACAATTTCTCTTGGGACACCAAAACGAGTAAAAATATCCTCAAAAAGAAATTGAACAACTGAATTTTCAGTGGCAGAAGGCAATGCCTTGGCTTCTACCCATTATAAGTGACATAATCAGTGCAAACCAATATATACTTCTTTTGTTAGATGGTGGATTAATAGGTACAATGAAATCTAAAGCCCATTTTTCAAAGGGTTCTGTTATCACTAGAATCTATAGTTCATGTATATGTTAATTATCCATAAGTTTTTATAAAGTCTTGAGGTCTTGTAAATAAGTTTGTTAACTTATGTCAATTTCAAATTTTGAAATTCAAGAGTTATGAATGAAATTCGTGTAAAGGCAAGGGCATTAGTCATCTTCCATCATGGTTAGTTATGTCATGTCATGTCATTGGTACTTGCGCAGTTTCGCAGCACGGGTATGATCTCTTAGGTACTTGCGCAGTTTCGTAGCGCGAGTGTGATTGGTCAGTTCTGCTGCTAAATAATGTTTGCGTGTTTTCGTAGCGGCCCGTTTGCCAGCGATTTCGTAG
Organism: Pinus tabuliformis; assembly: GCA_031772625.1. Lineage (NCBI taxonomy): Eukaryota > Viridiplantae > Streptophyta > Pinopsida > Pinales > Pinaceae > Pinus > Pinus tabuliformis. The sequence continues at coordinate 815,655,817 of CM062815.1, read as the reverse complement.
CGCATTCCTTTAAATTTGAACTGCCCGCGCTACGAAATCGGGTTTCGGGCTGTTGTCTAGTTTTTTTTTTTCTGAAATTTCTAATCCGAGAAGTGGTGAGTCACGAGTCCGGTTATGATTGTTTCCTCATCACACCATTTACGTGTCATGATTAGCCATTACTTTGCCATCAGGTCTGATTTCATTGAGTTATGTGTCAGTTTGGAGGACGTTATAGGAAGTGGTCTTTCCATAATGTGTTTTTCATAACATATGAATGTCTTCTACTCTATGAAAAGCGTGAGCTTTATTCTAATCAGACTACTGCAAGTGAGCTGAGTTCTACAGCCAAGGAGTGTTATCGTGCTGCAAACCACCGGCATTTCCTTGTGTAGAATTGTGCAAAGAAACATGGAGAGAAAGGAGCACCGTTCGGGTAGATGTGTGAGAACAGAGCCGGAGGGATTAGATGTAACCCTCAGTGATGAGGAAGTAGCAAAGGCGTTCAGAGCTGCTGGTTGTTGGCAGTTCTGTGAAAAACTCAAAGGTGGACATGCAGAAGTGACCAAGGCATTTGCAGTGAACTTCACGGGATTAAATTCAAAGGTGGCCATGCTGGAGTTTCCGGTTTCCCCTGAAGTCATTTCTACAGTTACAGAAATCCCAAGAGGTGGCCAAGAATGGTTCAAGAATTTCAAGTTTGATATGGGTCCGTGTAAGGAGTTCTTAAAGGCACCATATGTAGACAAAGATCTTACTAAAGCTGTCCCAAGGAGCTATCTTAAGGAGAATTATGCTACATTATTGACATGCATCCAGAAGTACTTGACATGTGAAGGTCGTACAACAAAGTCTATTCATATCATTTCAAGCTGCTACTACACTTCACTGGTAAGAGCTCAATAGACATCCCTTTTTACTTATTCAGGAGTATTTCTAAGATGTGTGACAAGATTCAGTTGAAAAAGGAAGCTTATGAAACATCTCTTTTTCATCATGGTCTGGTTAAATTATTGGTGTTGAATAGCCTACATAAAAAATGGTAAAGACTGGGATTCGTTTGTATTCATGGCCGGTTTCCCTAGTAAAACGGGCCTCACTCCATTACCTGTAAGAGAAAGAGAAGATAGGAGTGAGGATACTACTTTGGCTGAGATTAGGAAAGAAATAACAGACCATAAGAAGCCCAAAGCTAAAACAAAGAAGCCAGAGAGGTCTGTAACAGTCAAAGAAACACCTGAAGCATCAACAAAGAAGACTCCTAAGTTAGCAGCCAAAGAAACTCCTGAGGCATCAATAGTCAAAACTTCGAAATCATCCAAAGTGTCTGAAAAAGAAGCCTCTAAGTTGCCGCTTAAGGAAACACCAGAATCATCTAAACAGAAGACTCACAAAAGAAAAGATGAAATTAAGTCTAGTGAAGTTGAAAGAGTTTCAAGAGCAAGAACTAGAGGCCAGCTGAACAAAGAAAAAGGAAAATCTGCTCATGTGGAAGAGAGTCCTGTTTCTAAGGGTAATCTAAATGATTTGCTGGAAGCCATTGAATTAGAACAAGAACATCCAATCCAAGTTGAACCGCTTGAAATAGAACCAGATCAATTGGGGGCACCTATGCATATTGATCTAACAAAATCTTCACCTGAGAGTTCTAAGAAGTCAAAGGCTTCCAAAGGTTAAAGTTTGAAGAACCAGGTAAAGAGTATGCCTTAAACCTCGCAGACCAATGACTAGGAGGCAAATAAAGGAAGCAGAAAAGGCTCAAAAAGAGAAAGTCCCTTCAGACAAGCCTAGGACAGAGGCACTTGAAATCTTCTCTGGAATAGTCCAAGCAGTTAAAAACAAGAATAAGGACAATAAGGTGGTTATCAGTCAAAGTGGAAATGTGGTTGCCATTACAAAACAAGCTGGAGCAAGTAAGGAGATACCTCAGGTTCATAATATCTTTAAAGAGAAGGCAGTGAGATATACTAGTTATAAGAAAGCTGTGATGAAAGGTAAAACAAGTTTGATCAGTCAAGCTAGTTCGGTATCTGACGCCTATGTATGGACAATACCAGCTCTAAAACAGGCAAAAACTATGAAACAAATGAATGCAAGTCTAAGAGCACACAGAACAAGAAGTTGAAGGAGAAATCATCAGCCTAAAAGAAAAGCTAGACAAGCCAGCTAAATGATTCAAGGAGGAATGTGTTTTCTCAAATTTTGATATATGTTAGGCCATTGTCTTTTTAAAAGTTTTTGAGACTTTTTTGTGTCTTCACACCTGTATGGAAAGACTAAAGGAATCATAGATTTGAAATATTGCTGTTTTGAGGTTCATATATTTAATTTTGATGACCTACAGCAGTTTCGTAGCGCCTACGAAACTGCTGTAGATGACTGGTTAGTTTTAAAGCTTGAGTTGGAATGCTGAGATCAACATATATTCAAAGAGATGGTTTAATGTCAGCATGTAGACTATAGAAGATCAGTCAGAAATTTTGAAAAGGAGGTCAGGTGTAAATATTCAAAGAAAAGTCGAAGTTTTGTCTTTTGCCTAAAAGTCACTTTATCTCCGAAATTTTAGGGTTTGGATAGAGCTGCTGAGGTGTTAATGATACACTTGTCCAGTTGTGGGATGGCTGGGTTATGAGTTTTCTTCAGTCACACAGGACTATCCAAGGTTTAAATGGCTTAAAGATGGATCATTAATATATGAACACCGAGGGGAGGCAGCAGCCAAGAATATAGGCTTCATTTTCTTTTCGGTTGTTGAAGTCATCTATGCATCAAGTATCCGGAGCTGTATGTACATTGAATCTGTTTTAAGCTTGGATATGGTTATTATTGCAGTACTACAGGTGGCAAGCTCAAAGGACACATCAGGGTATACAAGGAAGAAGACTTAAAGTGCCAATATGATGGAATCCTCTGTTTT